>JASPKZ010001594.1:267500-1520000 GCA_030220185.1 Diploptera punctata | reverse complement strand
AATATAGGCTCAACTCTGGAAATGCATGCTGCTATGTATTACAAGGATGTTTGTCATCCCAACTTCTATAAAAAATGTTAGAACTAAAATGAATAAAAGAGTTATTCTTTCAGTTGTAGGCCTACTATATGCATGCAAAATATGCTCTGCTTTTTTTAAGAAAGGAAAAAAATGTCTTCTTAACTAAGAAGTCACCATTTGCAAAGATAGAAGCAATGGTTTCAAAAGCATTTGGCGAGAGGGAATTACAACGTATATAAGAGAAAAATTTGTGTCTAGATAGCAACTCGCCTCAGTAGCTCAGCTGGTAGAGCATTTAGCCCGGCAAGCCAAAGGTCCCGGTTCGAGTCTCGGTCTAGGTGAAAATTTCTCTCTTCAAATATAAAAAAAAGTAGTGTTTGAGAATAAAGTGCTTAGGAAAATTTTTGTGCCAAAGAAATGCAAAGAGATAAGTAACTGGAGGAACTACACAACATGATCTTCATGGGACACCAGATGTAATAAGAACAGTTAAATCTTGCAGACTGCTATGGAAACATCTTGTTGGAAAACCAGAAACGAACCCAGTAGGAAGAATAACTTTAATTATTATTCGAGGGAGATAAATTGTAAAGAGAGTGAATGGAAAATATTAGTTGAGGATAGGAATGTACATATGTGCACCCATGAACTTTTGGGTTTGATAATGCTATTGAGTTAGTTACCTTCTTATTCCACTGCTAACTTAAGATCTATTAAATGCTAATTATGACTAATGGATCTACAAGTTACAAAAAGTTGCCTAAAATATACAATACTTATAATTTACGTATAACATAAACCTAATCTAAGTAATATACACATTACTGAGTGAAATTAGAAAATATTAAATAATACCATGGTATATGAGCACAATAAAATATATAAAATTATTATATATGTTTAGTGCTCACAAAACTCGAAAACTAGTTGGTTGGTTATTATAAAAATTTGTAGATACAGCTTTTCAGGTACAGAGAGTGTTTAGTTGCTATCTATTATTCTAATAATAATAATAATTTTATTGCAGCCAAATAGCCGGGATTAAAGTAAGAATACATTTTAAATTTACGTTATTGCATATTCACAAATTGTCTTTGTTCTTTTTGTGCATAACTCAATGTGATATCGGTCACATGTTTTTTCGCATAGCATACATTTACAGTCTATATTTGGTTCATGGAATTTTTTGTTGTTGCATATCAGGTGGTGGAATCCGTGGATTGCCAGCCTAGTGATGACGTGTCTCATTTCGAAATTTTCTTTTGTCCACTGCTGTAGAATTCTGGATGTATTTCTTATCTTTTTCTATTCAGTGTTGCTAGCAGCTTCTCAGATGCGCTGGTGCTGGGTAAGAGTATGCTTGTTCTGAGGTCGTCGATGAGGAAAATTTCCTTCACCAGTAGGTATGCGAGTCTTGAATGCGTTACTTTCGACACTCCTAATACTTCCTTTATATATCTCGCTTTCACCCATTGTTAAATGTGTCCAGATGATTTCTATGCCATATATCAGTACTGGTAGAATTTTTACTCTAAATAACAGCACTGCCGTCTCTAGGGTGAGGGATCTAATGTTACTTATTTCGTGCATTGCCATTATTGCCTGGGTTGTCTTTTCTGTGATATGTTTTGTGAAGCATTTTGTGCTTGTTTGTAGTGTGATGCCTAGGTATTTAAAGTCTGCTACTATTTTCAGTTTAGTTTCCCTTATGTATATCTCTTCATTTGTGGCGGCTCTTCCTCCGTTTCTGAAGATCACTATGTCCGTCTTTTGATATATTAATATCCAGCTTGTTCTTGGAGCATCATTTTTCCACATCGTTTATTGTTTCCTGAAGTTTTGTTATGTCTCTGGAACCGATTACAATGTCGTCCGCATATGCGCACGAGAAGATACCATCTTTTTGCGTAATTCTACGGATTCTATCTATTATTCTGTAAAACTTTTAGATGTAGGAGTTCACCAGAAACGAAAGTTTAAAAATTCCTATAGCGGTCGCAATTTTTGATGTTTCACAATGAAACTCAGTGCATACTATTAGAATAAACAGAGGTAGATGTTGTCCAAAAATCAGCAAAATCCGGTCATTAGAAATGAGGGTTTATCTGAAATTCAAAATTAAAGATTGAATCTTAGCTTGCCACGTTTGGTTTATCACAATCTATACCTTACAATTTAATTAACCCGTAATTTTATTTTAATTTATTCAACTAAAAATAAAAATGCATTTATTTATTTAGGAGTAGAAGTACATGTTGGGTATTTGCTAGTACAATATAACATTATATAATTAATATATATCCCTTTTGTTAAATTAAAAAATTTAAATAAATATTGTTGTATTGTTGCTTAGATCAGTTGGAACACAATTCATAATTTGTTAACATGTCTGAAGAAGGTACAGTGTACCGAAACAGCTGTCACTGAATTATATAATAAATATGAAAATCAAATAAAACTATGTTTTATTTTTATTTAATTAATAGATATGGATTTTCATCAAGTAAACACCAACTCAATTGATTATTTAATATATATAAATTAATACTTTTGAGGAAGATTGCATCTTATGGGTATTTATTTTATAATTGCATTGTGTCTTGTGGTTAAAGCTTCTGATTACTGATGATTAGAGCTAGGATTTTTATGTAATATTAACATGCAAAATATGTACATATGTATGTAATAACATTTGGTGAATTATGTAATATTACATAAAAAATTCTTAAAATATGTAATTTTAAATACATTAAAATTTAAGATTTATGTAAATTTATACCAAATATTAATTTACTTGAATCCTGATTTCATTAATAAAAAGTAAAGTGTGGGACAATTATTAATTAAACGTGTTGATATAATAAATCAAAAGTATTAAATTTATTAATTTTTTGAAACTGCAACAATTAATAAAATGGCTAAATAAAAAAATCATGTTATAAAATTTATTTTTAGTTATATTATAATTATACAACGTTTTTGTAGTCAATCTTTAACCAATCTTTAGCCCCTACAGCGAATACAGAAACCCTTACTTCCCTTTAATTTGCAATGAACTATGAGACACATCTCCAAGTTTTCAATGTCATGGAGTGTCGTCGGTCAGAGAGAGTGTTTTTATAAGCAGAAAATGTTATTTTCACATCACAGGAAGTTGCTGGTGCAAATTTAAGCAGATTGAATTTTTCAGGAGAGATGTCATCTGGAGGATTCTCTTCTTCCCCGTTGAGGATCTTACACACTGTAGTCAATGTCGAGAAGCCAGGGTTTCTTTCCATAACAGATTCAAATTTCTTCATTATGTTTATTCCAACATTTCCTTGAACAACACTTAACCTCCACAAAGTCCAGCGATTCCTTCAAAGTCATACCACAAGTTTCTAATTTTACAATACTGTCAGAAATGAATCCAATATTGCTTTTAACATATGCCAATTGGCACTATACCTTGGACTCACTGAAGGCACTTTGAACCTCTCTGATAGAAACTGCTGATTTACTTGGAAACGAGTCTATTACAGAATTCACTTCTTTAAAATAGTCACTATAAAAGCAGGCAGCCTCAATCCACATACCCATCTAGTGAGGACAAGTTCAGGGGGCAATTTCACATTTGGTAATTGTTTTCTATAGTGCAACACATGTTGGGGGGCCTTAACAAACACTTTCTTGGTGTTTGAAATAATGCTATTGATTTGTGGATAGTTACTTCGCACTTCTTCGGCAACACGTTGCAGTTCCATATGCGAGACAGATGAAATGGATTATATTTTGGTAAAACACACGTAGAGCAGTTCCCGCCTTTAGGATGTACGCCGCAGCATCACAATAAAGGACAAATACTTTATCTTCTTGAACACTTTAAGTCCATCGTTCACAAAACGAGCCAGTGTTGCATGATTTGCATGCTCCAACGTTTTCGAAGAAATCAGGAAAGGTGTGGGGGATTCTTTTCCATCCAGCTTACCAATCACAAGATTGGTAATATAGCGACCTTTTACATCCGTTGTTTCATCGACAGCGATCCATATATAGTTGTTGCCTATATCACGTCGCACATATGTCATTGCTTCATCGTAACACAAATGCATGTAGTTTTTTTTTCGGAGCGTAGAATCGTTAGGAATCTGCCTCTCACAATACTTCTCTAAAAATGCACGATATTTAGGTACCTGGAGTTTGTACCAAGGAATATTTGCGGCAACCATAGCATTACACATGTCATGGAAGAATTCACTCCTTACATTTGAAGACTGTTGCATTTGAGATAGAAGCACTTGCTTTTTAGATGTTTGTAGTCCTTTGTTTTTAGCATGCAGAGCACTGCGAACATGTTGTTCAAGTTGAGATATCATTGAACAACCTATCTGGTTATTACAAGCCTGGCACAGAACCACATCTCCATCAGTGAACGAATCATATATTTTAACCCACGATTTTAACTTAGACGATAATTTTGATGCTACAGGAGCCATCACACGAAATTCAATGAAACACTGTGACAGTCAAAATAATACTGATGAAGACACAAACTAAAGTCTTGTGGAAGAAAAATAGAAAGCATCGCAAGGTTACTTTTTATTATCAGAGGGGTAAAGAGGTAGAAACAGAAAAGGACGGAAATGTTTGAATGGATGTAAAAGAAGTTTCACAACTTTCAGTACTTGTTAGAGATCAAACAACTATGGTGTAAAATCTAATTAATTAAATAAATAAAATATATGTTAAGCCTGATATGATAATATTTAGAATATCTCATTGTATCTTAACAACAAATTATAGTGCATAATTTCAATTTTAAGAAATGTTGATTACCTCTTGTTTTTATTTTATGATAATTTGTTATGGCGATATCAGTAAATGAAAAGAATGTGTTTAGATGAATGGGATAGAAAATGCAAGTGGCCTAAATTACCTGATATTTATATTAGAATTGGGAGGGACGCAGATAAAACCCTATCCAGGAAATTAACTTGAATCGAACCTGGATTCGCTGGGTGAGACAATGACAATTACTCCTGTGCTATTTTGTTTTTCAGTTTTTTCTACATGGACTCAATCTCTATTGCGTCAACAAACAATTTTATAAATGCAGTTCAAAATTATAATTGTTTATACTCATATAACAACGAAACAAACATTTTTAAAACAGGTTGTATTCTATTCCAAGGGACTGAAGAGCAGAGATGAGGGAAGTATCCACAATTGTTAACACTTGGTGAGTGAGAAATTGTTGTCTCATGTTTCTATTATTTCATTCATAAAACAGATTGGTCTGTGGTAGTTTTAAAAGAGATATTCAATGTGGTATCCTACACCCAAGCCACAGTGTTTTCGTATAGCTACATTTATGGTGTCAATTGAATGGAATTCTTCCTTGGCCTCTTTTTTGTAGCTTTTGGATAGCTTGCCAAATTCGTTTCAGTGTACAGGTACCCGAGTTTCTAGTGTGAATAAAATACTGTCATACAGATAGTTTAAAATTTTATTCCGTTTATGAAAAAAAATCTTTTAAATTAACAGACAGAATATGTAGTTTTACATAAAAAATATTAAAATATGTAAAAATATGTAATTATGATGAAATATGTAAAATATGTAATGATAACTTTTGATATTTGATAAGAAAGTTCCTAATTCGTGGACATTTATAATTTTTAGCTGCGCATGAGCAAAGAGAAAGAATATGTAATTACATACAAATCCTAGCCTTACTGATCAGGTGCTTCTGGATTGAATTCCCAGTCAAATAACAGAAAGTTTTATTCATAGCTAATGTGGGAAATAACATTACATTCTTAATTCAATGAAAATTCAAGAAAAGACTCATTCATTCAGTGAACAGAAAGTTTTTATTAAAAATCTGAAATTTAGGTTAAGTTTAGGTTGAAGGACTATTCTGGTGCTTCACTATCATTTATCATCAGGGTAATGTAACTCAAGCTTACAGATGTCACAATTTCACCAATGCTGGTGACAGAATGACAGAAATTTCATAAGACAACCTGGCATGAAAAAAAAAATTCAACTAATACTTCATAGAATTTTATTATCCATTTTATTAGTATGACATAGAAACTACAGAGCAATTCCATATGTGACTGACTGACCATTTATACAATATACTTTTGCAGCAAAATGCTTACATAAATATTATAATTGATTGAAATTATAGGTTTTTATCTATGTGATATGGAAGAGGAAAAGTATGTGATTATGACTGTACATAAAAAATACAACTTCTGAAGAAAAATAATGCTATTTATTATCTTTCAAAGTATGTGTGACTGACTGACATAAATGTTAACTCATCATGCAGCTTAACATGTTCATCTACATCATGCTCTGAAGTGTCATTCCTAATTCAATTTTCCAAAATACTGTTTGGAGGGCACATTTCAAGTTACATTCTAAATAAAAAGAATGAAACCTAAATCACAATTAAGACCTAATATGTGATGTGTGACTGACTGACTTTATTCTGTGACTGACTGACATATCTGAATTTTATTTAGAATTTCAAAATGTAAATATTACATAAATGTAACAAAATACTATGAAACTAGACAAACAGTTTCGGCAAAAGATTAATAAAGAACTACAAATACTTTATCAATTCTACGAAAAATGTTAATTTTAATTTTGCTGTAAAATAAATATTAATTTAAATCAGAATGTCATTAAATTAACTCACTTACCATGTAACATTTTAAATGACATAAAATAACAAAACATATTAAATACTTAATAACAAAGGGCCTTCTCTATTGTTAAATATCATCATCAGCCATGCAAGTATTAGGCCATGTGGCCTGTTATGGTCCCAAAGAGGAATTTTCCATCCAGCGCTTATTTGGACATCCCAGCGATCTTTTGCCTTGGGGCAGTAGCGAAGTATGGCTTTTGGAATTCTATGAGATGGCATTCATTGAAGATGGGCTTTCCAGTTGTCCTGGTAGTTTTGTATATGGTGAAGAATGGGTTCTATATCCAACTCTTCCATAATTTCCTCATTTCTGTTATGGTCCCACTTTGTGTAGCCTGTTTGGTGCATAAATCAAATCTCATTTGCTGTTATTCGGCTTTCATCTCTTCTTCGTATTGTCCATGCTTCACTACCATATCTTAACACTGGTCTTGCGAGAACCTTATAAAGCCGTAATCTTGTGTTCTTCTGTACTAAAGATGGTTTCATTATACTGTTAATTATTCCCGTTGTTTTTGTAAAATGTGATTTTTTTTTATATATCAGCTCCATCTTGAAATGTTAAATTATAACCCAAATAATTAAATGTGTTTACTCGTTCTAAAATTTCATCATCCAAAACAATTTTGCTAGGTATAGGGTATTTCCCACAAAAGGCCATCACTTTAGTTTTCTTTGTATTGGTTTTCATATTGTACCTTTTTGCAATTATATTAAAATTGTGTACAGAATACTGTAAATCTGTTTCTGTTGGAGCTATTAATACCAAATCATCTGCAAAAAGCAAAGAGTATATTTTATGGTTTCTATTAATTTGGATAGAACCATGTCTCATCTGTCGCCAATCTTAGAGTATTCTATCCATGTATATGATAAAGAGCAAGGGCGAGAGGCCACATCCTTGTCTTATGCCCCTATTAATTTTGGTCCATTCTGTTTGTGTGTTATTGACTCAAACTGAAATCAAATTTGTTTTATAGATATTGTATAAATTTAAAATATGCTGTTGTGGTAGATTGTTGTCAGCTAAAATTTCCAACAGTTTAATTCCTATTAATTTTGTCGAAGGCTTTTTTGAAGTCCACAAAAGCTAAATGTGCTTCTACATTGAACTCCCTGTGTTTTTCTATTAATAATTTCATGGAGAAATAACCATGACAGCAGGATCGACCTTTACGAAAGCCATTCTGTTCTTCGCTGAGGAGGCTGTTAAGATGTTTGTATAATTTGTTCTTAATTATATTGGCGTAAATTTTGTATCCAGTATTTAGTAAACTGATGCCTCTGTAATTTTCACAGTTTTTCTTGTCTCCTTTTTTAAATATTGGTATTACAATAGATTTTGTCCAACTTACAGGAATGTCTCTCCCTTCCCACAGTTTATTTAAGAATGTTACAAATCTGTCTAAAAACAGAGGATTTGCATTTTTAAATAGTTCAATGCTGATTCCATCCTCTCCAGGAGCTTTGTTGATTCTCATTTTATTAATACTTCTGATAGTTCTTCCTCTGTAATCAAGTCTGTAGAGGTGTTATTGGATGATGGTAAAGTGAGAGTGTTTGGAGTTTGGGTCCATAGATTTTGAAAATCATTTGACCATTGTTTGGCTGGGATGACATTAAGGTTGAGATTGTCTTTTGTTTCACAATTCAAATTTTTCAAGATTTTGTATGTTTATGGTGCGGGCCTAGTAATATCATTCTCTAATTGTGACACAAATTCCTCCCAATTTTTTTCTATGTCTCTTCCTGGTTTCTCTTTTTGCTATTGCTCTTGTTTTGTGGTAATTGATTGTCTTCTTCTGATTTATTTGATAAGTACTTGTGGTATGCTTCTTTTTTGTCTTTGATAATTTGCGCTATTTCTTCATCCCAATGTCATATACCATTTTTTTTAACCATCTCCTTTTTGTGTCTAGGCTTTCTTTTGCAGATTGTTTTAAGATGTTAGCAAGTTTACTCCATTCCTCTTCAATATTTTCGGAGACAGGGCAATCCTTCATAATGTTTTGCATTCTTGTCTTATAAAGCCAAGCTGTGCTGGGATCACTGAGGGAGCTTACTTTGAACTTCAAATCCAATTTCTGAACTTTCTTTTTTGTTTTAATCCGTCTTGGTTTGACAAGAAGATAGTGATCTGATTCAATTTCTGGTCCCCGGAACACTCTTGTATCTATTGTTAAATATACCTACTATAATTGTATGTATATGTGTATGTGTGTGTGAGTGTAATAACGGATTACAATTTACCTGATGCAAGATTTAATATTTTTGATTTCTAGATTGTACCATTGAAATAAAAAAAAATTCACAATATGCCTTCCACAACTTATGCACATTCTTAATAAGTTACTTATTCATCAGTGTGTGTGTGTGTGTGTGTGTACTTTCAAAACAAAACACATGAGTAAGCTGTCCAATTGCTGACACAGTGAATTCTAGTTTATGTTGTTCTTATTGTCCTTACACCTTAATCTTCTGGTGACTCACTTCATAACATTGATATATCAGATTCGCTAATGCAGTTATTTTTCACTCCCATTAATACATATTATGTTTCCTGTCACACACGAAGTCCCACACCGTAACTGAATGGTTTGAGTCAAGATGCCTTGATAGAGAGCACTGGTTCGAGTCCACATGAGAGAAGAAATTTTCTCATGGAATTTCGGCCACCATGGGACTGTTTCCCATCCAGAATCGTGAAGAATTTGGGCAACTACAATATTTAGCGGCTGCAGTCGAGAAAACCACTCATAACGGCTGGAGTATCCGACTTGCTGACCACATGTCACCCCTATATATTGGCTAGATGATTGACCACTTCTGTGATTGATGTATTTGAATGTGAGATCAGCAGCTGGCTGGTAGGCCAAGTACTTTCTAGGCCTGTCGCGCCATTTAGATTTTTTTTAAATACACAAACTTTTGAATTTGTTGCGCTGATTGTTTGTTTGACAGTTGTGCATAATCTATAACATACGGGTCTGACGCTTTCAGGTTGTGAACGTAATGAGTCTGTGATAGCTAAAAATGTTCAAATTCTTTTTTCTTCTTCTTCTTCTTCTTCTTCACTTCCTGGTTTAGGCAAGAGTTGTCTGTTCCGTCTTCACTAATAGATCTAAGACCATCTCTTCCAAGGACGTCCGACATCTCTTCTTCCTCTTCGAAAATAATGGAAGATTTTATTTGGTAATCTTCTTTCTACATGTTCTTTCCATTGTATCTTCTTGTTAAATATCTTTTCTTTTATGGAGTAGATCTGCAGTTCTTCACGGATATCCTCGTTTCTTATCTGGTCCATTTTAGTTCAGCCTTTTACTCTTCTTAAAAATTTCATCTCGGCTGCTTGGATTTTACTTTCTTGTTTGGTAGTGGTAATTCAAGATTCACTCCCATACAAAAGGACAGGGACTCAAATTGTGTTTTTAGAAATTTATTTCCTTCTCATACATAATTTTGTGACCCCTCCTCAAGAGTTATTTGGTTACTTTTACAGCTCACTTATAGAATTCTGCATCATTTTTATCTCATTTTCTGATTTTCCATACATCCATGCCATCCTTTTTACTCGGCCGCCAATCGCATCGTTCCCTTTCCATAGTATGATTCAAAGAAGTTTACATTGTATGTAAAAATCCAAATATTCAAGTAAGCAGTGTCACATTGCTAAATGTATAGACCTATTTTTATTTAAATTATCTGCTGCTCCAACTGAAATTTTTTATCACCTCAAGTTTTGGAAGAAGTTCTTATGGTTCAGAAAACACTTTTCTTAAGCAAACATCTATAGCACACTTTCCACGTGTCACATAACCTAACACTAGAACAAAGTATTCCTTCTGAACTTCTCTGTCCCTTCCATCTGAACTAGGCAACAACAATATTGTTCCAATGAACTGCATGGATCTCATTTTCTTCTTTGTGGGTTTAATTTTCTGAGGAATCAACAAGTATGGCTGCTCCATTTACTGCAACCTATTCCCAAATATATTTAAATGCTTCCGCCGACTGTTTTTTAGCTCAAATTGACACGGAAGAACGGCCAGTAATTATTTTATGGGACAGCAGAGCCGAACAGTCTACCAGATTTCCTAAACCATATTTATGTTAATCCTCAGTGGAGTGCAGCAAGCAACTGACTGTGCCTTGAGTATTATCAATATAAATGAGAGGACAAAAAGTCAGTCAGTCACGGGACACTAGCGGGAAAAATATTTACTTTACAAGAAAATGTCATCAATACTTTTTTGTTAGTTGTGTACTGATAACGTAGAATCCAAGAGGAAATTTTAATCCATCAATTATTATGTTGTGTACAGTAATTTTTGTGTTTTCCGTGACTGACTGACCATAGCTTACAGTTAACGATTACTTACTTACTTACTCACTGGCACTATCGAACCCGTAGGTTCATGGCCGCGCGGACATAAGCTCTCCATACATCCCTATCCTGGGCTAATGCTTTCCAATCATTCCCTGTATAATCTACTTCCCTCAAATCATAGTTAATGTTGTTCTCCCACCTCATTCTTGGTCTACCAACTGGACGTTTTCCCTCTGGCTTTACAGTTAACGATTATAGCACACATTTAAGGTATATAGAACATTCGAAAGCAATTAATATTATTACATTTATGACCAAGAGGGACCAAAGTATGTTTAACAAAAGAGTTTGTGAAATAAAACAAATTAAGACCAAATCATTAAACAAATTGGTAAAATTCTGCTTCTTTTTAGAGGTTTGAAATATGACAAGTTCTACCACTAATATTAGATTAAAATAATACACATTTGAAACATTATCTTATAGAATCTGGAAATTTGATCTTTAAAGATATATATGTCAACAAAATTATTTGTGTGTCAATTAAAAAATGTTCACCCTGGTATGACATTTTCATGGAATTTCTCTATATTAAAATGTAAAGATATGTAAATAATTTAATTTGTGTTACATGGAAAGTATTACAGAACTAGTAGGTAAATATAACAAATTTACATGCAGTGTTATACAATCATGTCTTTTTAGCTTAATTTTGAATTCTTAATAACATCTGGTCCCGCGCCGTAGCTGAGCGGTTAAGGTAGGAAGCCTTGGCACAGAGCTACGGGACTTGCGCTGGTTCGAGTCTCCATGGGGAAGAAATTTTCTCTTGGTATTTTGGCCAGTATGGGACCGGTGCCCACCCCGCATCGTGAGGCAATTGGGTAGCTATAATAAATAGTGGCTCCAGGTTGAGGAACCAGCTATAGCGGCTCCAGGTTGAGGAACCAGCTATAACGGCTGGGGGACTCGACATGCTAACCAGATGTCACCCCTACACTGGCTGTTGATCATCTACCTCTGTGATTGACACATGTGGATGTGAAGGGCCAGGAGCCGGCTGGTAAAAGGGCAACCGGTGAAAAGTGGAAAGACCCTCAATCGGAGATCGGAATAACATCTGACAATAAAGTGCGCATAATTTAAGCACGAATATTACTTGCGGTAAATATAATCAAAATGTCTCATACACTTACGTGACAAATGTAAGACTTTTTCAGAAAAAAAGTATACAAATTTATTGGTACATTACTATATAGTAATAATAAGTACTGGCCTTATTTTGATGCAATACATATGGGATGTGAAATGGGACAATTTTTTCCTTTGCTAATTTTTGACCAAATATTATATTTTAGCAGATTTTTTTTTTTCCAATACCACCTGTTTGTCTTTTATGACATTTTTGGCTTTCTCCCCTGGCATTGGCAAAATTGTAATCTATTTCTTAGACTGGGGTACCTGGAAGACAGAGTTACATTACCCTGATGATATCATGGGTGATAAATGATAATGAGGTGCCAAGAGAGTCCTTAACCTAAATTCCAGACCATGGACAACAACAGGAATAATTCCCTTTAAGGAAAAATCTCTATGGTCTGACCGGGAATCGAACCCGGCACCTCATGAACTGTAGTCAGAAACTCTGACCACTAGTCTACAAGGCTGGTCAAATTAAATTAAAATACACGAAATGAAATAAACTAAAGGAGAATACGCAACATTGCAGGTGTATGTATTTTATTGAAAAATATTAAAGAAGACATATTAAAGAAAAATACCAAATAAAATATATTTAACGAAAAAGTTGTTTACTTTACGTCTCCTATGTATTGTGTGAAAATCAGACCAATTATTTGATAGACTTACAAAGCCCTTTGCCCTATCAGTCGGTTGCTGGCCTCACATCCATATGCCCTATCAGTCGGTTGCTGGCCTCACATCCATATAGGGCTCTCCTGCATGCCGCCGTTACAGCTGGTTTTGTCCTCAACCTCCTGCATTAGCTTCAAGATTAGGCCATTCCTATAGATCGCCCTATGGAACGTCAGTTTTCTTGTTCATATTGAAATGCTTGTCTTGTAATTTTATTATTATTAATAATTTATATTTGTTGAAATCACTGCTATTTTGGATGTTGGGTAAGTGATATTTTAATGTATTCATGTAATCAGCTTTAAACTAATTAACATGGTGCATAAACAAATGGAAAATCTCAACAAGCAAATGACATTGTAATAATAACATATTTCTTTCATAATGACACTCAGAACGCGGACTTTCGGGCTGACTCGTTAATTTCCGCCAGAATTCGTGCAGGATGTTTCGCTACCGACAAGATGCAACGTGTAAATCTTTGCATTCTCTTCTCGCGTGTATTAGAAGTCAAGAAACTGATTCTAGGGTTTCATATTCCACGCTTGTAAAGGTTGTTTAGCTACGAGATCGCAGTAGAAATTCATTACTGATGGAAACTATCTGGATATTTAAGAATATTGTTACAAATACCCGGCAAAATGTTTTATACAGTGCGTCACACAGAAACAGCGCAAACTAAGCGAATCACTCAGATTGTCAAATTTATGGTTCGATTTGCTATTTTACGGAATATGTCTCTCTTCTTTTAACTAAATCGTAGGTCTATGTACTGCGAGAAAACGAATATGGCGTCTGCTAGATAGATTTTTAAATTTCAGGCTTCAGGTAAAACATTGCTTCTAATGGTCGAATTTCGCTATTTTTTTTTTTTTGGAAAATACTTTTCTCACTTTATTCCAATGGCATATACTGAGTTCTGTAAAAAATGCGGTTAACCACCCTCCCAATGGTTCGATTTTGCTACTTATACATCGGAGACTCTAAGATGGATAAACAATTATTTTAATATATTTTGTACTGTCCACCGCTGTGGTCTCGGGGTAGCGTGCTGCCTTGTCACGCAGCGGGCACGGGCTCGGGTTCGATCCCCGAACGGGACAGTTTTTCTGGGTGAGGTTTTTATCGGGGTTTTTCCTCACCTGTAAGACAAATGTCAGGAAAACTTTAAGGCCCAAACGGTCCCCGAAATCATATGGACATCGTAATCACCATCATTCATATTCATCTTAGGTTAAGTTTAGGATTAGGGACTCTTCTGGCGCACCATTATCATCATCATCACGCATCATATCATCGGGGCAACGTAACCCCGCCTTCCAGGCGCCCCAACCTCAGAAGTGGGTTACAAGTACGCCATGCCAGGAGAGAAACCAGAAATGTCGAAAGACAAACCTGGGGCATTTGTAATATATATATATATATATATATATATATATATATATATTGAGAATACTACATGTATAAGAAAATTGTATGCTTGTATTGGAATTCTTGGGTAGCTCAGTTGGTTAGAGCGCTAAAGGTACAGACTTTAGAGACTCGAGTTCAAATCCCGACTCAAGCATTCTTTTTTCTTTTCATATCATATATATTGTACTTTCCATATCAGATCTACTGTATATTGTGTATTACGTATTATTAATTGTTTATTTATAGATACAATTGTTAATATGATGATCTTGAAGAAGATTTTCGGGCTGTAGGCCGTGGTCGTGAGGCTTGTAGTTTCCCGACGTTTCGCCAGAGACTGCGTCTGGCATCCTCAAGGCTTGTCTCTGGCGAAACGTCGGGGAACTACAAGCCTCACGACCACGGCCTTACAGCCCGAAAATCTTCAAGATCATCATAGCAAATCCGGCCGTGAAAGTGTACGTGAATACAATTGTTAATATCTGTATAATCTAACCCCGGCGAAGTTTAAAAAGAAAGCTTTACGGCCTTAATTTCACCAAATAAATTATTATTATTACTTAAAAAACCTATTTTTTGTATTCCGTAATTCTCATTTTCAACTCGTGGTTAATTTTATTCCGCAATTCATTATTAGCCTTCTTACTGGCGGCTTTCGATCTGGTTTCCCTACAAGAACTTTCCAAGCTGCTCTTTCGTTCCATATTCATGTCACACGTCCTGTTCATCCAGTTTCCCATAAAGATCATGGAGCTGTTTCGTAGTTTTCTCCATTCACCTATCACCTTTGATCCAAAATTTTCCTAAGTACTTTATTTTCAAATACTCGTAATCTTTTCTTATCTCCCAGAGTAGGAGACCATGTTTTGGATTTACGTGAGAACTAGTATAACTGGAAGAACGAACGTTTTATATGGTTTCAGTTCAACCCCCCCCCCCCCCCCCATAGAATTTCGGATAACAAGAGTCTCTACAAAGTACAGCTATTCAATTTTTATTAATTAAATAAAAATAAAACGTAGTTTTATTTGATTTTCATATTTATTATATAATTCAGTGACAGCTGTTTCGGTACACTGTACCTTCTTATTATTCTTGTTATTAACATGTCTGAAGAAGGTACAGTGTACCGAAACAGCTGTCACTGAATTATATAATAAATATGAAAATCAAATAAAACTACGTTTTATTTTTATTTAATTAATAAATATGGATTTTCATCGAGTAAACACCAACTCAATTGATTATTCAATTTTTATATTTCACATACATAAATTAATAATTTTTAATTTCATTTAATGATCAACAACAGAAATACATATAAATCTAAAACTAAACAGAGTAAAGTCCTATCCTTTCACAATCTTCTGCCCTAGTCTTTCTATCTATCCGAGAGCTGCCATTTTGTTTTAATTTTTTATTTGTCTACCCCTCTCCCCTCTTTGTTTCATCAAGTATTGATGTCAATACTGATACATTTTTCAATCTCTCCATTCAACACCGTCACTTCCCCCCCTTTCTCTCTCTCACTCTACTCCGTCACTTTCTCCTCTCCTCTTCTCTCCCTCATCCTCTCTCTCTCTCTCCACTCGGCCTCATCTCCTCTCTCTCTTCCTCTCTCTCTCCTCTCCTCGCCTCTCTCTCTCCATCTCTCTCCTCTCTCTCTCTCTCTCTCTCTCCTCACTGTTAGATACGTTAGAGAAGTGTCCATTTCGACTGCTTTTTTTAATTCATTCGTATTTAAAGACTCTATAATGTCTAGGTCAAAGCTCATCTAGAATCTTAGAGTACGCTGGGACAAATTTGTTTATATTTTTGGATGTGACTACATTTCTTTTGGATTTTTTTTTTTTTTTGAGTTTACAGATTTCCGTCTTAATAATTCTAGGATAGTCAAAACAGCCATTGAACAGCATCTTCATATCCTTGAAAGAAAAGTAAAAAGTCACGCAGGAACTGCATAAAGTAAGCGAATTCCTCAGCAAATCGAATTTACGGTCCCATTTAACTAGTTTACTGAATATATAATGTTTCAAGACAAGCTGTCTTTAGGAAATGGTTAACATATGGTTTAACAATAGTTTTATCATTTACAGTTTTATTTATCGTTTTATTTATGATTTTATTTATGTTTAACATTTTTCTTTAGTTATATTAACAACTAGCTAGTACCCGACGTGCGCTGTTGCACCTAAATAAATTATGTCTTTTTGTATTTAGTTGAATAAATGAAAGGAAAAATAAATATCGTTATTATTTTTAGATACCCCGTGCTGATTACCCGGCGTTGCCCGAAAATCTACGCATCCCGATGTACTTAGCATAAATGAGCTGAAAGACAAAATTCGTTATTTTGAGTTATCCATAAAAGAATACCCGCCGTGCGCTGCTATGCTTGCCCGGGAATCTACTTATCCCGATCTTCTTGGCATCAATGAAAGGCAAAAATGGTTATTGTGAGTTATCCTTAAAAGATAAACATATGCTATCGCGGACTTTTCTGTAGAGTTTTTTGAGCTATTCAATTTTGTCTACAATAATTTTGTGTATTTGGTATGGTTTAGGCAGCGTAGGCTATTTAAGCTTACAAAAGGCGGCATTTTTCACGTTTTTTCACTTCAGAAGTGATTTTCAAGGGTGAAGGGCTTGAGCATTAAAACTCTCTTATAACCTATAACCTTCCCGGGAAAATCCTGAGCATTTTCCAAAAAGCCCCATGACAATTGGATGAATGGTATGGCAGCACATGCTTGCCCGGGAATCTACTTATCCCGACCTCCTTGGCATCAATGAAAGAGAAAAATGGCTATTGTGTGTTATCCTTAAAAGATAAACATATGCTATCGCGGACTTTTCTGTAGAGTTTTTTGAGATATTCAATTCTGTGTACATTAATTTTGTGTATTTGTTATGGTTAGGCAGCGTAAACCATTTAAGGGCAAAAAAGGGACTTTTTCACTACAAAGGGTGGTTTTTAATGGTGAAGGAGTTGAGTACCTCAACTCTCTTATAGCCTATGTTCATCCCGGGAATCTGCTGAACATTTTGCAAAAAACCCCATCACAATCGGATCAACGGTATGGCCACGCACAAAGTATGAACAAATAAACATTCATTTTTATATATTAGATTGCCTATAAACTGCTTCTCTGGAAACAATTTCCATACAAGGTTTGTAATTAGCTGATTTTTCATAAGTAATGCCACGAATGAATTCCAATTTATCTAGAGAATTTGGAAATCAAGAGTGGCATTTGTTAGGACTATTTAACGAAAAAAATTAAGCTGTTTACTCACAAATCATTGTTTAACTATAGTTATTTTAAAAGATTTATATATTTAATGTAAACGGCGATGTTTGAAAACAAATCAGAAATGTGAGGTTATGTTCATTCACTGCTGCTTGATCATATTATTTATTGCCAAATAAGATCGCAATATTGTAAGAGTGCACCCAAGTGGAGAAATAATGAAACACATCAAACAATATATCATAATCAACATTACGGGTTATTCATTTATTTTTTTTAGTAAACAACTCAGTAAAATCAAGGAATCTTTTCATTATTTGCTATATTCAATGTATTTGTTGGAGAAAAATAATGCTTTGGCCTGTTCAGAACATTAAAAAGGAGGAGCTTTCTTTATCACAAAAGCAGGAGCTGATAAAGATAAATCGATAAAGACCGAGGTGAAACACGACTGTCATTGGTTGTAAAACAACATTCATTGAAACGTGATTGGTCACTGACTAGCATTTGTGGCATGAGTTAAATAGTCAGCAAAACTCCATCACAATGGCTTCTCATAGTACAAGCACCCCATTAAATATTGTGAACATAAGTTTCATTGCTTACGAGGGACAATGAGATTACAGATGTAAGCGCCAGCCCATAAGCTGGATATCTTGGGTTCAAATTTCATCTGACCTTCACATTTTTTTCTTTTTAGTTATATATTTATTTTGTTAAGATTTAAATTGGATAAACTGCATCAGTAGCTGACGACGTCTAATGTCCTGCATTCTGGAACCAGCTATGGCACCTTGGCAGCTAATTACGCCGTGGCTATCGTTATGGGATTAATGAAGAAACTCAATTTCTTATGCCAGTATCACATTCGGACAAACACTGCAACGAGTTCATAATGCTTGTGTACGTTAGATATGCAATCTCTGTAAATCAGACCACATAACTCCAGTATTTAAAATGTTGTCTTGGCTCCGATTGGAAGACAGGCCAAACATGCATTGCCACTGCTTCTTTCTTATACAACACTTGGACCACCTCATCACCCCCTTTATATTTCCACTAGCTTCCATTCGCTATCCTCCCACCATAACTTATACCCCGGTCACTATTTCTCCGGTCCTGACGTTTTCACGACAGTGTTGCCGATGTGGATATTCAGTGGGGGTGGCCGCTTTATGTATGCGGTTAGCAGACATACAGCTGACAACATCTCTGCAATTTCAAACCTTAACAGTGCGCTATAGTTGCGTCAAGAGCAGTGATTGGTTGTGGCAGACATCTACTCCCACTCAACTATATCCTTATTGGCAGTAGAGAGCGAGTTTCTCCCTTTACCTCTCGTATAACCTAAACTTGAGAGCCGGAGATCCGGCGGCTGTAGTGTAAACACACCACCGAGAGAAAATTTAACTCTAGCTGTTCCTCTACATCGAACATCTCCACTATTCTTCATCCTTCCTTGTTTCAGCCACACGACTCTGGAATTCCCCCACCTCGTATATCAAGGACAGTTCAAAACAAAACTCACTTCATATTTCCTTAGACAACGTAATATATAACCGCGTTCCAAGTACCTATTCTTTTGTTATTGCTTTATATTTTAAACTTTTCATACCAAGCCAATTACTTAAACTAATTACAGTTCATTATTATTGTTGTTATTATTATTATTATTATTATTATTATTATTATTATTATATCTTCTTTACGGTTTATGCTTATTTACTAGCCTGTTCCGGCTCTAAATTGCTGCTGTTTCCATCTTTTCTTTGGTGTTCCCAACTTCTTCTTCCTGTATGCTGCTTTTGGTATTCTATTCTCAGTCATCCTTGCCAAGTGTTATTTCCAGTTTGTTCTGTTTAATTCCTCTACTTTCAGTTGTCTTATTTCTGTGTTGTGTTTTTTTGTCTATTCTTTGATATCCTGCTATTGGTCTGAGGAATTTCATTTCAGCAGCTTGTATTCTAGCAGATTGTTGTGTTGTCACTGTCCATGTTTCGGATCCATAAGTAATATTATTAGGCTATTAACATCGCTATTATTATTGCCATGTTTCTTTCTTTCCCTTGTCAACTTTTTATTGTGTGGCCTCTATCTATTAAATATCATTAATCAACATGTAGACAATTCATAATTGTTATTATATGTATAATTTAACCTGGTGAAATGGAAGAGAAGACCTTACGGTATTAACTCCATCAGGTAAAATAAATATTTAAATGTATCGGGCTGCAGTGAAAACAAACCATTCATAACGGTGAGTTATTACACTGCGTATTGTTAATTTCATTGCTCTATAAATACATTAAATGAACGTATCTTATAGAATACAATGTAAATTTAAGAGTAAATAAATTATACGGTTTACATATTGCAAAAGCAAACATAGCGCCCGCTGGAGCGATTTCTTAACATCGGGTTTCAGGTAAACACTCATTTCAACTGTCGGATTTCGCAGATATTTGAATTAATATCTTGTACGTTTTAAATCAATAGCTGTATTTTAAAACTGTTTTTGCTGTTATATCTGCTTCGGAGATCTAGGTGTTATGTTCCTTGCCTTTAGTGCCTAGGGTGGTGTGTTCAAACCCGGTTGAGGTCGATGGATTTTTTAGGATGGAAAAATCCAGGGACAAATCTTCAGAGATAAACCGAGCATGACAATTTTTGGGCTCGTAAAAGAACCTCAAGCCTAAATTAGAGCCTCTGAATAAAATTCAATTGGCCTTTCCCATCCAAGTCACACTTTAGTTCTCTACTAAAAGGATCTATGAGTCAATACTAATAAAATTCATATCAAATTCCGATGAGGTGAATAGTCATAAAATTAAAATTAAAATGTACCTGTTAGCAGGTTCCGTCGTCCTCAACTTTGTTAAAATGATGTATGTAAAATATTAACTGGAGGCCTTTCGGAACTTAACTTCCATCATCAGCAGGATGAGTATGCGCTACTAGTATTGCAGGTCTACAGACACATCAGGACCTGCACGTGTACAGCGTTTTAAATACTAGTAGCGCATACTAGTCCTGATGAAGATGGAAGTTAACTTCCGAAAGGCATTCAGTTAATATTTTAATACATCATTTTAACAAAGTTGAGAACGACGGCACCTGCCAACAGGTACATTTTAATTTTTAATTTTTATCTATGAGGTGATGAGCTAACTACTTTTTTATCTCGCTGAAATCTGTAGGGAAATACGCTCCCTCATTGACAAGAAGTTTGAGCAGGATATTTAAATGATTACATATTAAATTAGTTTATACTACCGGTCCTTCTTTAAATAGCTTTCTCGGAAATCCTAGAGATAAAGCTGATTTTTTTAAATCAGGTATTTATGAGATCGGGTGTAAGAACTGTGATAAGAAATATATTGGACAAGCAACATCTATTTTAACTAGATTTCAAAGAACATATTGCCCACTTTTGATTAAATAGAATTGATAAATCTGGGGTGATCCGTCTGGTATTTCCTTTTATCAGGCTTGAAAGCAATAGAATGTCCCACCAACTAGTTGCTAGCAAGGAGGTGGTAAGTCCAGCGATGGGGTTGCCATCTTCAAGCATCTGGACCTGCTTCAATACTGCATTTCCTCAGTATTAGTTGGAATGGTTATACCGCCATGACTCGGTCCCCAGAGTCTCGTTTGTTAAAACAGGTTGCACCACGAGAAGGTGAAGTTGAGAATTGAGTAGGAATGAAAATATCTACCAATAAAACTAAAATAATGGCTTTTTGTGGAAAATCCCCAATACCAAGCAAAATTTGTTTAAATAACAACATTTTAGAGAGAGTTAATGAGTTTACTTATTTAGGATGTAAACTCTCTTTGGTTGACAATTTGGATTTACCAGAGAAAATTGTGAAATTCAACAAATCAATGGGAATCATTAATAGAGTTTTAAAACCTTCATTAGTGCAAAAATCAACTCGTACTCGTATTTATCAAATAATAGCTCGACCAGTCCTATGTTATGGCAGTGAAGCGTGGACTATAAGGACGAGAGATGAAAGCAGACTAACAGCTTGTGAGAAGAAATTTATGCGCCGAACAGTTGGCTACACCAAATGGGATCGAAAGAAAAATGTAGAAATCCTTCAAGAACTTAATGTGTCACCAATACTGGATTACATCTCCAGATATCAGCTAAACTGGAAGGAACATGTCTGAAGATTGGCTAGATCCAGGATCCCTAAGGCAATACTGAACTACTGTCCAAATGGGAAACGGTCACTTGGTCGACCTATGAAAAGATGGCACGAAAACCGCTCTCTCAGGCCGTAACAGTTCTTCTAGGACTAATGCCTGGCAGGATGATGATGACAATTTAACTCATGCCCCAAATGGGAGTCAATGACCAATCACGTTTCAATTATTTCTGTTTTACAACCAATCAGAGTCGTGTTTCACGAAATATTCATCAGTGTTATAATTACCATATTAAAGAAGGCTCCTCCTTTTTAATATTCTGAACAGGTCTGACCATTATTTTGCAGTGACAGACTCTGTAAGAAATACGGCTACCAGATTGTATATATAGTGCATGGATGTCAACACATAGCGCTTGCAGGAGTTAATATAAAAACATTTGTAGCAATTGATTATACCACCAAAAAAAGAAACCACTGTTTGCACTTTCTTAAATGTATTTTTTCCCAGGTAATAATCCAGAAAAATATAATTGTCATATTTACATCATACATCAGAAATGAATTAATATACAGTTTAATGTGTTTCATTTTTTCTCCACTAGAGAGCATTCTTACAATATTGCGTTCCTTTGGCAATAAATAGTATGATCTGGTTGCAGTGATAAACAAAATAAGCAGATGAAGCGTACCAATCGTTTCTCATTTGTTTTCAAACATCGCCGTTTACATTAAATATATAAATATTTTAAAATAACTATAGTTAAATAATGATTTGTGAGTAAACAGCTTAATTTTATTCGTTAAATAATCCTAACAAGACCATCTTCGCTAGGTTTACCGTACAGGCCACATGACCTAAAACGAATTTGTTCATGATGATGATGATGATGAAATAATCCTAACAAATGCCACTCTTGATTTCCAAATTCTCTAGATAAATTGGAAAACACTCGTGGCATTACTTATGATAATGTCAATAAGTAATTTACAATTAGTCACGTCATGTGACGTAATCATAATTATAACTGATATTGTGTTTATATATTTTAGTGTGTGTTCATTCAATCAATAACTAGACTTGATAATGGTAACCTCGCTATCGAAACGCATCGACTATTTTAACATTTTTGTTTGGTGATTTGGATTTTATTGATAATGTGTAATACAATTAATGAACTTAGTCAAGTAACTTCCACAAAGGAGCCCCTTTGCCTCACTTTGGGTGTAAGGATGTAAATAGATAGATAGATTTGCTTTTGTAAGGAATAATTCCTGTGTTCTGAGAGGAAATCGATCCCGGGACCTGGTGAATTATAGTCAGAACCGAAACATGGACTCTTCCTTTAACGGAGGAAAGAATAGTATGAGTATTTGAGAATAAAGTTCTTACGAAAAATGCTGGGTCAAAAAAAGAGATGAACAGTTAAGTGAATGGAGAAAACTACATAATAGTGAGCTACATGGTATATATAGGTAACCAGATATAATAAAAACAGTTACGTCTCATAGACTTCGATAGGCAGGACATGTGGCACGAATGGAGAACGAAAGAGGTGAATGGAAGCTTCTTGTAGGAAAACCAGAGGGAAAACGCCCAGTTGGACCAAGAATGGGTTGGGAGAATAACATTATCTATGATTTGAGGGAAATAGATTATACAGGGGATGATTGGAAAACATTAGCTCAGGATAGGGATGTACGGAGACCTTATGTCCGTGCGGCCATGAACCTACGGTTCCGATAGAGTCATTGAGTTAGTTGGCTGTGACCACAAGATCACGAGGCTGAGCGAATGTGATGATCAGAAAAATAAAAGCGATGTTAGTTGTAGAACAATGAAAGGTATGGCAACGGCAGTGGGTGTGATTACTGAGATCTGACAGTACAATGGCTGGGATATCCATTGTAAATCAGACTTCATAAGTCCAGGTGGAGAGTCACACCCCCTCCCCCTGTGTGACAGTGTGATTGAAGACTGACCCTCACTGCTCATCCATCCAGATGCCAGATTTTTTTTTTCATCACAATATTCAGTTGGTTGTGAAGCGAGGGGCAGCTCTGCAACCTGGATGGCTGAACCAGTTACAATTTCCTCTTTCTGTAGCTGGGAAAATTTGATCAGTCTCCATTTCCTCTACAGCCTTGCTCTTGCTTGATGGGATTATATAAAAAACAAACAGTATCCACCTAGAACCGAGGCAAGCAGAACCTTGTTACGGAAATGAGGTCTCAGTGCATTTAACAGTCCAGTTAGAGGGCGTCCTCCCACCTCTCAGGGAAAACAAAACTCAAACTTGTGTCCATCCAGAATCAATTTATGTAAATCAATACTTTATATGCATAATATACTGATGTGCCTGCTCTTTTTTCCATCCACCCCCCTTCCATCTTCACCCCGTCTCATTTCCCTTTATGCTGTGTATATATAAATCATGAAAGACAACACCGTACACTGTCATTGATTTCAAGTTTCAACACGCCACGCCATTTGTTGATTTGTTCTGCTTATGAATTGCATGTCAGCTGCTTTGTCACTAGTAATTATAACACAAATATTTAAATATATTTTCTTTCTTTGTCTTATTTTAAACTTTCCCTTTAACCGACTTACTGACTCAGGTGATTGCATGCTTCTTCATCACAGGCAGGCCCGCGTTTGATTCCCGGCGGGGTTAAAATTTTTAATTACAAAATTAGTTTAATTAAATTAATCTACGATGGTGTAACAGCCTGTCCTTTGTTAGGAGTTATTATACCAAGTTAATTTAGTTACACTTATTATCAGATGACTTTACAATATGGAACAGATCTTAACCCATTCGCCGGCATTTAAATGGCCTTCAACTCAGAAGACGAGGTACACTCGTTCAACTCTGCTGTTATATATTTTTGCAATAGTTTGTTCAACCCTTTGCAGGTAATATTTTGTTAACATTTAGGAAGTCTGGCAAATTCCTACCGGGGAAATGAAAAGAATTTTAAGTACAGAAATGGATGTTTTAAGAAGACCAGCTGGAAAATCTATAATAGATAGAATACGAAATAAAGAAATAAGGGAAATTATGGGTGTACAAGAGGAGCCGGACATCATAGAAAATAAAAGATTGCAGTGGTATGGTCATGTCAAACGAATGCCAGAGCAAAGATTGCCAAAAATTGTTATGGAATGGATCCCAATGGAAAGGAAGAAGAGAGGAAGACCGAAGAAAACTTGGATAGAAGGGGTACAAGCAGCTATGAATATCAGAGGAATGGAGGAGGATCAATGGATGGATAGAGAGGAATGGCGTTTGGTTTCCGGAAGACGGCGGTAGCTGCCATGATACCGGATGATGATGATTTATAAATAGTAGAGGAATATGTTTTGGCCTTCGCCCTTATTGAGATCAAGTACCGTTATATTTTGCTTGTTTTGAATGCCTGAAAACAGACAATATAATTTACGGTAACTTAATTCCGGTTTCTGGAGAAATGCATTAAACATTTAAACCTGAAGTGAATGGGTTAAGGTTATGGAGTCCAGGGATGGATAAGGAAGATAGAACACAGACATGGATGGAGGCGCATAGTTGGGGCGGCCAAGGCCTGTAATAGGCTGTAGCACCAAACATGATGATAATGACTTATTTACTTAAAGATGTCATGAATTGTATGCGGGTAATATACCGACCCAATCAGACATCTAATAGGCAATTAAGGTACTAGGATGAAGAGGTCGGTAAATTTTGCATAGAGACACTTTCATTCAGGCTTAAGGATGTTTTACGAGCCTGAAAATCTTCAGACTCGGGACCCACGGCTTAAAATCCCTCCCGGAGGACTTGCTCTCGGATTTTTCGATCCCAAAAAAAAAAAATCCATCGATCCCTGCAGGATTTGAACCCGCAACCCTCGGGACCAGAGGCAAGGAACATAATCACTATTCCACTGCAGCCGACTAATATTAATTGTAAAATTTAAACTCTCGGGGCCAGGAGTGAGAGATTCCTGAATTACATTGCAAATCCCTCCGCACTACATATTCTAAGAATGCATGTGGCATATGGAAGACAAGGAGTAGGCTACGTGCTGGCACCTTCTCATCCCTCATACAACACACTTTACAGTACGTACGCATGCTCTCATCCTATACTTCTGTCTCTTCACAATACAAGAATATATCATCTTAAGTGGTCTGCCGAAGTGGTGCATAAATTGAAAATCATCATCATACACCATTCATGAATTTAGGCTATTATGAACTGCTGGTTTTCTTAGGCTTAAAGGACTTCGGGACTTGGAAATTTTGGTAGCATGAGTTTCTGGCCGAGCGTTAGTATAAAGCATACGTGTCTTTGAATATAAATAAATGGATTCTTAATTTCAACTATTTTATTTCTAGAGTATAATAATTACAATCCCTAAGTATTCTAGCCCTAAATAACTAATCTAAGCTTATAATAAAAACTACAGTCGAACTTCCTGGGGTTTGAGAGAGAGAGATGGGGGGTTTTATAAATCTACTCTACAGTTTAATAAGTATGTACTAATTCCTACACTTTGAGAATAAAACAGTCTTAAAATATTTTATATTTGTCCTCATTGCTAACTATCCTAGCTAATTTGTTAAGAAAAATGGTCGGTGACTTACCCGTCAGCACTTTACAGAGGCCCTCACTTCCCCAGGGTTATATACTAAGCTTTGACCTATAGTTACCCTAACTGTACTAACATACATAGCCCTAACAGTAGTAACATTCCACTCTAAAGGTAGAGATTTGACAGTTAACATCCTTGAAACGTTGTTCTGAAATAAATCATGTCTACTTTTGTTTGAATAATTAAAATAATCTATAAAATACTTAAATAAAATACTCTATGTATTCATAACATAGGCCAATGTTGACCTGTTTCGGTCACAACTAGACAGGGTCTAAAAGTCGTTTTGTGGACGTCCGGGTCGTCGTCGTTCTCGTGGGCGATACCGAACAACTCCATTAGGGATCCTAGTTGGTGACATTTGGGATACATGTCGCTGTAGATGGATATATCCCCCCCCCAAACATTGCATGTGGAGTTTCTTTAAAATATCTTAATTCCTCTGATGGTCAAGTAGAGTACATCCAGCAGTTCAGCGCATGAATCCCATTGCTGCAGCTCTTAATCTATCATGTCTTTCTTTTTTAGAACTCAGATTTTACTTCCATACAGAAAAGTCGGGAGGGCGAGAGCTTGAATGTTTTGTAAAGATGTGGTTTTAAAATATTATTTATTTAGCCCAATATTTGTAAAAATGTCGAGTTTTACATTAAGATCGATCTCGCCTTGATTATGAGAAGTTGCATCATAAAATCGTATATTGTTTTGAAGTTTGTACCACTGGGCTACTCACCACCTGGCTAGTAACCCGACATGAGGAATTTAACCTTGCTTTCAGGTCTCAACGAAACAAAGACCGGATGGATACGAATAACGACATAAATTGAAAATAAACCACTATAATCATCGTCGCTATCTAACCACCCAGCGCGGAACCACAAAACGGAAAGTGCAAATAAAGTATCTAATTGCATCCCTAAATATTTTTTTATTCAATGTCATTTCGACATTCCTGGTGTTCTCTCCTGGCATTGACGAAATTGTAACTCACTTGTAAGATTGGGGCGCCTGGATGATATGATGGGTGTTGATGATGCGCCAGGAGAGTCCTTAATCCTAAACTTAATCGAAGACGGATATGAATGAGGGGGCACGCCGTAGCGCAGTGGTTAAGGCACTGAGCTACAAGCCGGAGGGTCGAGGGTTCGAGTCCCGTTGGGTCAGGACCCAAACCCTCTGGCGGCACTATGGCCCTGGTGTCGACTCAGCCTCTAACGGAAATGAGTACCTGACGCTTGTTCTGGGGGTAAAGGCGGCCGTCACGCAGTGCTGACAAAAAGTGCCGATTGCCTAGAAAAAGTGGGAGCCTTAACCTCCTACTGCTCCAAGGGCCTCCGGGCCTGTTGTGAGATTAAAAAAAAAAAAAGGGATATGAATGATGATTACGATGGCCATACGATGCTCGGGGACTGTTTGAGCCGTAAAGCTTCCCGACATTTGTCTTACAAGTGAGGAAAAACAGCCCGAAAGAAAAACCCACTCAGGAAACGTGTCCCGACCGCGGATCAAAGCCGGGACCGCTGCGAGATATGGTAGCACGCTACCTCGAGACCACAGCGCTGGACAGCATCCCTAAATATTTATTTATTTAAGCCAATGCTCAGACATTTTGTGAAACAATTACCATTTGTCTTCTTGCTTCCCAATATATCTGTCCATTTGTCCCACTTCAAAATGCCTGGAGTGCACATTTTCCAGATGTTCAAAATGCATGGCAGTGTTGTTGTTACACAGTATGCAGTTTGGCGATTGTATTATATGCACGTGGTGTAGGCGTTCTGCGAGACCATCACGGCCGGAATGCTACCACTAAATCCTTAAATATATATATATATATCCATCCATAGTAATTCTGCCCGAAGGCAGGTCCTTCACTGCAATCATAGCATTTTCATGCTATGCTTGCATCTTTACTAGGGAATTGTGTAGATGTGGTAGCTTCCCGTTGCTTTCCACACCGGTGAAGGATGATGATGATGATGATGATGATGGTGATGATGACCATATGATTTCGGGGACCGTTTGGGCCTTAAAGTTTTCCTGACATTTGTCTTACAGGTGAGGAAAAACCCCGATAAAAACCTCACCCAGAAAAACTGCCCCGACCGGGGATCGAACCCGGGCCCGCTGCGTGACAAGGCAGCACGCTACCTCGAGACCACAGCGGTGGACTAAATATATATTAATGGATGGAAATGAGTAAACGGAATAGAAATAGAAGATATCACTTTTGACAGACTTAAACATTTCGAATATCTGGGAGTAATTCTGGTATATGATTGCTGAAACAAAAACTCTTTTAATAAAAAGAATATTCCATTGTGCGACAAGCCTTGAAGGCCTTTGGTCTACCACCCGGTTGCTGAGCTCACATCTAAATAAGTCTATAGCATTTACACAGATGGATCATTATAGGGGTGACATTTGGTCAGAATGCCGGATATTCTAGCCGTTATAATTGATTTTCCCAACTGGGGCCGTTACTTATTATAGCCACCCAAAGTCCTCACGATGTTGGATGGGCACCAGTTTCATACTGCAGAAAATCTATGAGAAAATGTTTTCGCCCATGGGAATTCAAACTAGCGCAAGCCCCGTAGATCTGAACTAAGGCAGGATGCGTTAAACCGCTCGGCTACGACGCAGGACTATAATAATAATAATAATAATAATAATAATAATAATAATAATAATAATAATAATAATAATAATAATAATAATTAATAATAATAATAATAATAATAATAATAATAATAATAATAAATGGCCGCACGACCACTCCTATAAACTGAGCAAATATTTAACTCTGAAAAAATTACCTCTCTCAAATCAACGTTAACAAATCTTGGCCTATCTGTTGGGAACTTTCCCGCCGGTTTTCCTACAACAGTTAACTATTCTTATCCCCAGGTTGAAAACCACTGATGTAAAATATGTAATTATGAAATATGACTCACATGACCACCCAGCTTGTCCTCTTTCCGTCGCTTTAGTTCAGGCTCTACGTCCGGTGATCTGGAGCGGTATTTCTCTCTTTCTGCAGGTGACACAGAACTCCGCTGTACAACACAAAAACAACTAATTACATTCACTTTGTAATAAAACACAAAGTTAAATTAACAAAGTAATAATTTCCCTAAAAATATCTCAAAACTAAAGATTACAGTGTTTTTTTAAAGTCATTTGAATTATAAGTTGTAATGGAGGCCCTTAGAAGTAACAAAATGTCAGTTTTGAGTAAATAATGTTCAAAGTTGAGACTCTCCACAAATGTGATTGTCTTATCAGTTTTTTTTACAGCTACTAGATTTCAGCACCAGATAGATTTTTACTCGTATCCATTGGCCGCTCAGATTAGTGATTTAACTACTAAAATCTACGCTTAACTCCAGAATTAGCAATTTGTCACTTGGCTTCTAAGGGTCTCAATTTAAGTTTTTCATATTAGATATTTAGGACTCAAATTAATTAGATCCAACTCAATAGATTAAAAAAAATACTAAATATTTTAAAATTACTATTTAACTCATGCCCCAAATGACAGTCAATGACCAATCACATTTCAATGAATTTTGATTTACAACCAATCACAATCTTTTTTACCTTGATTATATCACTTTCATTTTATCAAGTGGCTCCCAGATTGTATATACATAGTGCACTGATGTAACCAGATTCTGCTTGCGAGATATACGCCTAATAGAAAAATATTCATAGTAATTGATTATATAAAAAAACTGTTTGCACACTCTAAACATATTTCCCAGGTATTAACGTTCCAGAAAAATATAATTGGCATATTTACATCACAGGACATCAAATTAATTAATAAACTATAATGTTGGTTATAAATAGTTTGATGTATTTAAATTTTTTCTCCACCAGGGTGCATTCTTACAATATTGCGATTCTATTTGGCAATAAATATGATCTGGTTGCATTGATGAACAAATGAAACATAACAAACGTTTTTCATTTGTTTTCAACATCGCCGTTTACATTAAATATATACATATTTTAAAATACTATATTTAAATAATGATTTGTGACTAAACAGCTTAATTTTATTTGTTAAATAGTCCTGACAAATGCCACTCTTGATTTCCAAATTCTCTAGATAAATTCACGACTCACGAAGTAAGTCATGAATTTATCGATAATTTGGAAATCACTCGTGGCATTACTTATGACTATTTATCTCACAGACCGATAATTTTGCCTCTTCCTGTTCATATTGAGATAGGCTATATCTCCGCAAATTAACTTCTTTGACAAGGATATCGATGCAACAATATACAATCGCTATGGTACAACAAGAAATGCCAGAAGAAAACAACTTTAAAAATTACAAAAAAGAAAGTTTGTTCTCTTGCTCTAAAAAATATTAAATGTTGCATAATAAATCTGCATTATTGTTAATTGTTATTTCTCATACAATCATGTTATTGATTTTTCCTAAGACCAAAGATATTAACAGTAAATATATGCTATTTATAACTATACAGCAGGCTTAGAAATCGCCCAGAAGTAAGATCGGAAGTGTAATAAATTGGGGTAAAATTAGATATATTAGACTGGGAAAACATTATACAAAATAATTATTTATAAAAACAATAAAAAGGATGTAATAATTTGGATAAACTGGAAAAAATATAATATGAATAAAAATACATTAAACTTTAAATAATTGTCAAACAGATAATTACATCATATATGATTACAAAGGAAACTCAAACATACACTGTTTAACTTAAAACAGAGATTGGCTATCAAACAGAAGATTGATATAGTATTCTTGGAAAAAAATTGTATCAAATTCAAACACAGGTTATTTAACAAACAAAAGATTAATAATGATATTTTGGAAGGGAAAAGTAATTGTCATAAGTAATGCCACGAGTGATTTCCAACTCCTGAAGAGAGGAGTGAATTTATCTAGAGAATTTGGAAATCAAGAGTGGCATTTGTTAGGACTATTTAACGAATAAAATTAAGCTGTTTACTCACAAATCATTATTTAAGTATAGTTATTTTAAAATATTTATATATTTAATGTAAATGGCGACGTTGAAAACAAATGAGAAACGATTAGTACGCTTCATTTACTTATTTTGTTCATCCTGCAACCAGATCATATTATTTATTGCCAAAGGATCGCAATGTTGTAAGAATGCACCCTAGTGGAGAAATTTATAACCAACGTTATAGGTATTAATTAATTTCTGATGTCCTATGATGTAAATATGTCAATTATATTTTTCTGCAACTTCATTTCCTGGAAAATAATTCGTTTAAGAAAGTGCAAACAGTGTTTTTTTTCTGGTATAATCAATTGTTACAAATGTTTTTATATTATCTCTCGCATGCGCTTTCTGCTGACATCCATGCACTATATAATTATATACAATCTGCTAGCCGTATTTCTTAGAGAGTCAATCACTGCAAAACAATGCTATGACCCATTCAGAATGTTAAAAAGGAGGTGCTTTCTTTATTATGATAAACTTTAGTTGGTAAATTCTAGGCGAAGCACGACTGTGATTGGTTGTAAATAAAAAATCATTGAAATGTGATTGGTCATTGACTCCCATTTGGGGCGTGAGTTAAATAGTCAAAATAAATGTTTAAACATGTGATGAGGGGACATGTAAGATTTCCACATCTGGAAGGTATAAATGATGAACCACTTGTTCAGGCAGACATCTTAGAACTCTTTCTGTAAAAGAGTACAGTCAGCGACAAGTGGACCTTCCTGCCCTGGGCATGTATTGCCAGATAATTATTTGTAAGTAGAGATCAATTGTTATATATATATATATAATAAATGTCTGGTGGATTTTCTCTCATAATATTATATTTTAAAAAAGTTGAAGTTTCATTTTGGGAAGTAAGATTATAAAAACTTAGGAGTAAAGTTTCATACTTAAGTTAACAATTTAATTCTAAAACTTCAAGCTATTATTTTTAAAATAATTCAAATATTTATATGTCTTAAAACAAAGATTTTGATAGAAATTGTATTGTGCAAACAGTAATAACATTGTTAAATTTATGTTGTTGTGGTAAAATAAAGTGTGTGTGTGTATATATATATATATATATATATATATATGTATGTGTGTGTGTAACTTAATATCCTTTATTTCTAATTTAGTATAGGCCTGTTACGCTACCCAAAGGCCTCCATTAGTATAGACCCCCTTTCGCAACAGGAATACATAACCTCATATTTGCTAAATATTATACATTATAATAATTATTGTTTTTAGCTTCTGATGTTGTGTTATTCGCTAAATAGTCACTCCAAATCCAACGCGAGATTTTTTCATTAAACAAAATCAGTCGCTCGTGATTTTTTTTAGATTACTGTTGATAAGTAGTAGCCTATTTAGGTTTATTAATTAAATAAAAAACTTAAGTTTTATTTTTATTTAATTAATAAATATGGATTTTCATCAAGTAAACACCAACTCTTGATTATTTAGGTTTATATTATATCATCCATCCATCCATCCATAGTAATTCTGCCCGAAGGAGGTCCTTCACTGCAATCATAGCATTTTCATTCTATGCTTGCAGCTTTACTAGGCAATTGTGTAGGTGTGGTAGCTTCCCGTTGCTTTCCACACCGGTGAAGGATGATGATGATAATGATAATGGTAAGGATGACAATGATAAGGATGATGGCCATATGATTTCGGGGACCGTTTGGGCCTTAAAGTTTTCCTGACATTTGTCTTACAGGTGAGGAAAAACCCCGATAAAAACCTCACCCAGAAAAACTGCCTCGACCGGGGATCGAACCCGGCCCCGTTTCGTGACAAGGCAGCACGCTACCTAGAGACCACAGAAATATCCTTAATTTCATTCTCAGTTTGATATTATTCGATCTTATTTCGTTTTGTTATTTTATTCTCCCTTGTACTGGTTTGTGTGTGTGTGTGTGTGTGTGGTGTGTGAGAGAGAGAGAGAGAGAGAGAGAGAGAGAGAGAGAGAGAGAGAGAGAGAGAGAGAGAGAGAGAGAGAGAGAAATTTCTATTTTGAAACTTCCTCCTAAACTTGCATTTTCTATTTTCTTTCTCTCATTAACTATAACTATATAATGCATATTTTCTGAATGCATTAAATTCTGTACACTTGCTCATTCGGGTGCCAATATTGTGTACAAAAATTTTGTTCGATAAAATTTATTCTATTTAATATATATATATATATATATATATATATATATATATATATATATATATATATATAATATATAGATTTCTCATATTCGGGGGGGGGCGCGGCTTATCTCTCTTATCTCGTCTCTCTACTCTCTCGACTCTCTCTCTCTCTCTCTCTCTCTGTATATATATATAGTAATATATCATACTATATCTATATCATATGTGTTATTAGTAATATGTCTAAGACCTTGTTTATCTCAACGAAGACTTAGGTGCTCTCCTCCTATCAGGGAATGTAATTGAATCATGTACTAAATTAATACCACTTGCATCCGGACATGATGTCTGTTGCGTGGCCCGTAGTCAGAGTTCCCACTTCCTAGTGACATCTAGGAAACCAAGACTAGTAGTAGGATTGTGTGAAACATTCGATAAATTTTGTCTTAGAGGTCTTTTTGAATTAGGCTTACCGAACAGCTTTACGAGCCTGCAAAATATTCAGAATATATATCCAAATCATCCACAAACGAAGCAGCCAACGTTCTGCTGTGTCGGATAATAGCCGTATTTCTTCATATAATGGTAAATACCGTTATCTCTACTCCTATTCCAGTCCTACCCTACTACTTATCGTGAGTACACGACACTTTCGGGCACACTTTGAAACGAGTATGTACCATCATAAACTCCGTAATATATCCGCCTAGCGCGGACGAAAAGTTATAGTGGTGGTGGCATTGGAACAGTGTGTTTTCCACACAGTATGGGTGGGGTAAGTTTAAACACTATAAAATATGTGCTAATGACGTATGGCACTTTTAATACCAGCGCATCCAGCACTAATGAAGAAATAATCCGGATAATCAAACATCAAATGCTACCAAATTAGAAAGATAAACCCCAGTATTTATGCTAATACCACCTTCAACAATTAATTAGAAATGCTAGTTTTTCACCCAGTCGTCTTATAAAGATTGAACCCATGTATAAAAAACTACCAATTTTATGTTCACAAACTCAATTGTGTATTAATTGTGTGTTTTTTGAATTAGCTATATGACAGAGACAGTAAACAAATCTAAGAATATTTATGGACAAAAATATAAATTGGAACAAACAAATAACTTACGTTTGCAAAACAACCTACTCAATAATATAATCAATTGAGTTTGGTGTTTACTTGATGAAAATCCATATTTATTAATAAAATAAAAATAACAACGCAGGTTCTATTTGATTTTCCATATTTCTATGAGTCTACACTCATGTGACAGCTGTTCAGCGTACACTGTACCTTCTTCAGACATGTTAACAAATTATGAATTGTGTTCCAACTGATCTAAGCAACAATACAATATTTATTTAAATTTTTTAATTTAACAAAGGGGATTCATTCAAATTAAGTTGAGAATTTAACAGTTTTCTACTACTTTTAAATTTATTAATTTCTACAGCCTCCAAAAGATCTAACTTTTTACCCTTATCACAAATATGTAAAATTTCAAAATTTGGATCGAAACAATGATTAAATTGGAATAGGTGGTTAGCATATTTTGAATTTTCTAAATTTCTGTTATATGCTCTCATGTGTTCCTTTATCCGAGAGATAAAAGGTCTACCAGTTTGTCCTATATAGAAATTGTCACATGTGCCACACTTCAATTTATATACACCTGATAATTTTTTTTTGTTTTGGTTTTATTGTTTTTTATTATATTTTGTAGAGTTTTATTAGTTTTAAATGCCACATTAATGTTCAACTTTTTAAAGTGTTTAGATATTTTATTTGAAAGTGGGCCTATATATGACATTACAACATATTTCTTTGTTTTCTTTGGGTAAAGGAAAAACTTTGTTAATTGATTTTTTGTAATGAACCTTCTTAATTAAACATTCTATAATTTCAGGGTCGTAGCCATTATTAACAGCCAATTGTTTAATAATATTCAATTCATTATTATATTCCAAGGGTGAAAGAGGGATATTTAAAAGTCTATGAATGTAACTATTAAAGACTGCCATCTTATGAGTATATGGGTGAAGAGAAGAACTATGGATAGTGGTATCAGTATGAGATGGTTTGATTTGAATGAATCCCCTTTGTTAAATTAAAAAAATTAAATAAATATTGTTGTATTGTTGCTTAGATCAGTTGGAACACAATTCATAATTTGTTAACATGTCTGAAGAAGGTACAGTGTACCGAAACAGCTGTCGCTGAATTATATAATAAATATGAAAATCAAATAAAACTACGTTTTATTTTTATTTAATTAATAATAATATAATCATTAAATCGCATAAGAAATTGTTTATCATCTGCAATAAGGAAAATGTCAGTAAAAACACATGCAATGCGTCATTTTAATTATTGTGATTTTATTTTTACAGATCCAAATACTGTTTTACCCAAAGACCTCTATAAAATATTACACACATCATCATCATCATCATCTAAATTATTTATATTTTATTACATCCCTCCTCAACACACAACCCTTTATAGTTTCACTTGCAAGAAGTGGAAATTACTTTCCACCGTATGTCAAAGACTACGAAACTATAACATCTTTAAAAGATAATGTTAAGAAATGTTTACCTTACTAAATATTATTCCTTCAACAATAGTTTTTTCTTTTATTCTCTAAAAAATAGTTTTAGGCCCTAAAACTAGTCTTAGGCACTAACATCTATCAACATTTTAAGCTGAGCTCCGTTATATTAATTCAATAAATTTTATTATTTTCCTAGTACTCTTCATCTTCAGAGAGCCGTTCTTTCTTATCTTGTTTACAGTAATATAAGGCACGGTTAAAAACTATAATATAGTTACCTTGTAGGTCCGTCTCCTCAACTTAAGTTCTTTTAAAACTCTGTAGGCCTTTCGGGACTAGTCCCATCATCAGCAGAATGCATTAGGTCCGTTCTTGCTTCAACAAGGGTCAACAAGAACGGACCTAATGCATTCTGCTGATGATGGGACTAGTCCCGAAAGGCCTACAGAGTTTTAAAAGAACTTAAGTTGAGGAGACGGACCTACAAGGTAACTATATTATAGTTTTTAACCGTACATTATATTACTGTGAACTAATACCTCAACGGAAAATCACCATGAATTTTACTGGTATCGATTATCTTGTTTAATATTAATTTTCATTTAGATTATAAGAATAAAATGTATTCACAAATTAATGTTGTACACTCGAATGGGCGAGTGCTGTGTTCGCGTGCAGTCCATACATATTATAGAATGTATACGGTACATTACACATTTTTAGTTAAAGGGAGAGGGAAAACAAAATATATGCATTTAGGAACCAGTTTCAAGACAAAATGAATTATGGGACATAAAAAATTAAAAAATAAAATAAACAAAACAGTATAGAATATATTAATACCAAACTGAAAAACGCAATTAAATATATTAGGAAACAAAACAAAACAAACTTAGGACAAAGTTTCAAAACATAAAATGCACTTCTGACACACAAAGATTAATGCAAAGGAGAATGATATAAATAAAACTTTATATACTAGATTAATAAGAAAGTAATTAAAGCATAACAAGTTTAGGAGAAATTTTCAAAATATATAAGTAACACAAAGAATTAATGCAATGGAGAATCATATATAGCAAAACTTATTTAATCCGGAACGTTAATAATGCGGAAATCTGTCCAATGTGAACAAATTTATTGGTCCCGGCGAAATAATAGTAAGTTTACGTTATTTATTTTGTATATAACGGAATCTGTCCAACACGGAAACGGAAGGATGTTTCTACACAATTCAAGAAAAAGATGTTAAAAAAAGAGAGAGAGAGAGAGAGAGAGAGAGAGAGAGAGAGAGAGAGAGAGGGAAATAAATTAGTTTCTACTTCATTAAATTCCCGTTAGGCGAATTAACAATAATGATGATTCCTGCCGCCCGCGCCGGGTGAAGTAGAGTTTCTACCTGTATCTGGAATTTTCTTTCGGCCTCACTGCACACCGTTTTGCGAAATACAGGTTCGTTTAACAAATATTTGGCGAGGACATCTGTCTTACAAATAACCAGTGGACTGTAAAATCTTAAATTAGTTTAAGATCTGAGATCGATTGTGTACGTATCTTTCACATGCAGCGTTCTGAATTTACGGAATAAAGATGGCTAAATCGTACGTATCATTGCCATTAAACGAAAAAATAAACGTGAATGAAGATAAATAAAAACAAACTCTCAGTACGCAAAATAATGACTAAATTTAAATGTGGATAAACCCAAGTTTGTGAGATTTTAAAACACAAAGGAAAAATAACGAAAGAATGGATGCAAGTAAATGGCCAAATGAAGAGCAAAAAATAAATAAATAAATAAAATTCAATAATGAAGAAATCAACAAGGTGTATTTTACAAGTCCAAACATCTCCAAATTTCCGGACCGATGCTCCAAAGTCAAGCTCTAGCTGTTGCTATATCCCTAGGGAATAACAATTTCAAGGCATCTTCAGGTTGGCTGTGGACAGTTTTAAAAGACGACACAATGTGGTGTGGAAAGAAATTTGCGGGGAATCAAAGGATGTGGAAGAAATTATAGTTAGTAAGTTGAAACCGAAACTGCATACTTTAATATCAGGATACGCGTCTAAGATACATTTTTAACGCTGACGAAACGGGACTGTTTTTTTGCGCGTTACCGTCGAAGTCGCTTGTACATAGTATTCTTCACTTTCCAACGGCAGCGGAACTACAATTAATCCAAGGTACATAAAAAGACATAAACGGTGCTCTATAATCTAAGATTAGTTAATATTTTTTCGTTTTTTATAACGCGGAATTCTGTCTAATGCGGAGAAAAAATGGTCCCATGCGATTCCACTTTGAACAAGTTTTACTGTATTAACAAAATAATAAATAATAGATTAATGCCAAATTGAAGAAAATAATTAAATGCATTAGGGAATAACAATATAAACCGAAATTAACATTATTGTGTTCTTAGATTGTTCAGTTTGGCCAATTAGTGTATAACATTACTGTGATTTCTGTATTTTAATGTAATATAGGTTTGTCCTGGTGAGTGGGAACAAAGACACACGGCCTTAACTCCACCGGGCTAAATAAATACATTAAAAATGCCACACAAAATAAAAAAAAATATACGAAACAACGCAGAATAGCTATTTAATTAATTTACTGTATCCAGAATAAACTGTTATCTCCAGTTGTTGGTGCTGGGATGAGAAGAGAGAGAGAGAGAGAGATTTTTTTTGTCAGTGGTCATTCATACAGAAGTATGCTGTTGTTATCAAATGCTGGGTCTTGGCAAAGAAGCCATTAGCGTTCTTGCTCTCCAAAATTTCTCTATGGTGGATCCAAGAGGATCTTCACAGGTTTGTAGATGTTCTTCGTTCATTTCTTCATCTTTGACAATTTGGATTCGTGTAAATTCCCATTTTATATAAATTTTTGGCCAAATAATCATGTTCTGTAAGCAGTCTGAATATTGCTACTGCAGTTTTACGTGAAATTCCTGGAATAATATCAGGCTTCTTTACTAAAATATTCCATTTTTTGTCTTTGGCTTTATTACATAGGTCTTGGTTTTGTTTGATTTTATATTTGTTTTTAATTTGTCTTTTTATGGAGGTGAAAGTAGAAGAAATAATCCCTAATCCTAGTAGATATTGAAGTGTACCAACATGGGCAGGGATAAAATTACAAACAACGAATGGACAATTATACACGTGAGCAGCAATTACATGTTAGTGATTCAAATATTCTTATGCGCAAGTTGTATAATATAGAGATTCGCTTAAAAAATACATGAATTGGAAAACCATATAAAAAGTATAAAACACAAAAAAGTGTTACTTAGTTAGAGAGATATTCGATATTTTAATAATTTGGATTACTGGAGCTTTTAAGTGTGTATGGTTACTATTTCTGCTCTACAAAACCTTAGCAAGACCTCCACTTTGCTACGGCAGTGAAGCATGGACTTTGAGGAAAGGAGAGGAGAGCAGGATAACTTCTAGTGAAATAAGATTCATGAGAAGGGCTCGGAAGTTGAGGACTTGTAAAATGCCTATAAAAGACCTTTAAAAAGACCTAGAGATATCCTAAAAATATCTAAAAACTGAGGGGAAAAAAAGACATCAAAAAGCAATTCAAATTAAATAATAATTTCAGTCTCAACTGCAGTTTTAATGAGTGTAATTAAAAAAGTTTAATAAAGTACAAAATTCTAGTAAAATGCAACATAAATTGCGAAAACTTACTTTATTATTATTATTATTATTTTTAATTCAACATAGTTTGAAAAAGGAATTCTGTGCATTAAAAAGAAAGTTCTTGGATAATATAGAATGAACGAATTTTCCCACCTACAATGAATTCAACGAACCCGCAATAGATATCAAGCGGTCAGTAGGCTGCTTAAAAATAACGGGATATTTTGTGAGGGTTCAATAGTTTCTCGAGGAACAAAAGTGTTTGCAACGTGAAAAGTTATTTAGAAAGTAAAACTAGATAGTGTTTTTAAAAGAAGTTGGAATTGAGACTAGACTCTGTAGATTCTTCAATTATACAAATGTTATAAATGTAGTCAAAAGAAGGTAAAGATGTAAAAAAAAAAAGTTAAGACCTAAAAAAAAAAAGGATACAGAAGGACCAATAACCAAAATGTGTGTGTGTGTATATATATATATATATATATATACGTATATAAGTTGGACCTCGTGTTCAGACAACTTCGGAGCCCTATTCATGAGATATACAGTAGGATACACCGAGTGGGATTACAAATGCAATGGTGGTATCTTGAAGGAACTACGTTTACCAAATACATATATGAATACCAGAACTGGATGAGACGAATGAGTTCAGATAGAGTCCCAAAGTCAAGCTTCGTTATTGTCCAACAGGGAATAGATCTCTGGGACGTCCAAAATTCATCAGTGAGACCTTAACATGCCTCTAGGTCTGTGTGCATGAGAAGCAAGAAGAAGACTCTATGGCGTTACAATCCATGAAGGACCTCAGCCTCTCTTTTATATATATATATATATATATTATATGGTATGATAAGAAAAATAAATGCCTGGACGGGATTCGAACCCGGATCTCTGAGTCTGTACCTCAGCGTGATATCCATTACACTACCAGGCGAATCCAATTCAAACACTTATATTATAACATATATCCATCCATAGTAATTCTGCCCGAAGGCAGGTCTTTCACTGCAATCATAGCATTTTCATGCTATGCTTGCAGCTTTACTAGTGAATTGTAGGTGTGGTAGCTTCCCGTTGATTTCCACACCGGTGAAGGATGATGATGATAATGATAATGATTGCGATGGCCATATGATTTCGGGGACCGTTTGGGCCTTAAAGTTTTCCTGACATTTGTCTTACAGGCGAGGAAAAACCCCGATAAAAACCTCACCCAGAAAAACTGCCCCGACCGGGTATCGAACCCGGGCACGCTGTGTGACAAGGCAGCACGCTACCTCGAGACCACAGCGGTGGACATAACACACACACACACACATATATATATATATATATATATATATATAATATAATGATATTCCTTTACTCCTTTTCCAAAGCCTTAAGTTTCCATCTCCTAAAATTCATTCTTCTCAAGTCATCCTTCACGTCGTCCAACCATTTAAATATTGGTCTTTCTGTCTTTCTTTTACCACGTGGTTTGGCGTAGAAAAGTTTTCTGGCTATTCTATTATCCTTCATTCTGACTAAATGCTCCAATCAGAAAATAATTTTGCGTTCAACATCTGCTACAATATTTGGTTTGCATACAGTTCTTGAACCCCTTTATTTTATCTTAATCTCCAAACATTATTTTCATTAACTGAGCAAAAAACCCCAATAAGAATTTTTCTCTGCCATATCGAAATGTTTATGGTTACGTTAATAAAGCATTACAACATCCTAAATAATAACTTTTTAATTGCTATAAAATGCTACATTAAATTAAAAAAAAAAGTAAATTTTAGTTACTAAAATCTGCTATCCCTAAAAATAATGTAACATTTCAGTACCATTTTTGTTCTTTCTATCCTGAAGTAAAATTACGACGAATATACTTAGTTTTCTGTTTAATAACTTTTTCAGCCGAAAGTAATTTAATTTTAAAAGTAAATGTTCTTAGCTTCCAAATTTGAAAGTCTTCATGGAAGCCCAAAACATTTGGAGAATTATATTTTGTTTATGTATTTCTGGAATTATAAAATAGCAGGCGGCGAAAAGATTACCCAGACAAGCTTTGGAATAGATTCCACCTGGCGAAAGGGAAGAGAGGTCGACCTAGATTTAAACGGATGGATGATGTAAGAAGAGGTACGATATGAGGGAGCTAGGTCTGCAAGAATTGAAATGGGAAGATAGAGAAGAATGGAGAAAGAAGATAAAAATTTAAAAGCTCTGGGCACATGAAGTTGTTTTATTACATTATAAACCTGTTTATAAATAAAATCAAATAGAAAAATTATTTATATAAAAAAAAACAAATTGAAGATAAATTTGATGGGAGATGGGTGTTCACAATTTATAATAGACTATTTTCATTATAGAAAAAAAAAACATTTCCTATATACTGCTGCCACGTAGCCTTAACAGAAATAAAATTAAAACATACACATTAAACAGAGTTATGCCACAAAGTTATAAAACCTACCACAAACATAATAAATTGTTTAAAGATTGAGAAAAAAATCTCTCACGTTATATCATACAGGATACAAAGTAAAAGTAGTAGTGCCAGTTTCTGTCACTCCTCTTGGAAGCATAGGGTCTTTGTGAAAGCATGCCATCGGACTCGAATTTTTACCAAATTCCTGACGTCATTCCAACTTTTCCCTTGTTGTTCAATTTCTATTGTTATAGTGCTGCGCCATGTAATTTTTAGTCTACCTCTTTTTCTAGGCAATCCCTATGGATACCATTCCATTGCTGTCTTTAGCAGACTGTCTAGTTCTGAGAGCGAGACCAATCCATTTCTATTTGCGATATTTAATCTCCTTCCAGATCTTATTATGTGATGTTATCCCTCGTTAGATATGGTTTCACATTCTCAAAATAAAACTCAAGACTTGCAATTTTCTATATAACGCGACTGTACCACTGCTATTAAATAGTCTTCATTTAGTTTTAGTTGAGATCGAGGATACAAATCTTAACATTTAAACACGATTAAGATTTCATAGAAGCCAGGAGATGCACTATCTCCTCTACTATTTAATTTTGTACTAGAGCATGCCATTAAATCTTTAGAGAATGAGGAAGGCTTACAACTGAATGGTATTAATAAGCTGTTAGTTTATGCTGATGATGTAGTACTATTGGGCGATAGCGAGGAGATACTAAAGGACAGCACGCACACACTATTGAGTAACACTAAGAAATTAGGACTGGAAGTGAATATCAGTAAAACTAAATATATGGTCACACGTAGAAATTCAGTATATAATGGAAATGGATAGCTAATGACAAATGAGGGAAATTTTGAGGAAGTGGCTGAATTCAAAAACCTAGGAACAATAATCACAAATAGGAATGAGATGCAAAAAGAAATTAAACATAGGCTCAATTCTGGAAATGCGTGCTATTATGCATTGCAGAGACTCTTGATGTCCCAACTCCTTTCAAAAAACATTAAGCTGAAAATATATAAAACTATTATTCTACCAGTTATATTATATGGGTGCGAAACATGGACTCTTAATTTAAGGGAGGAAAGGAGATTACAAGTATTTGAGAATAAAGTACTTAGGAAAATTTTTGGACCAAAGAGAGATGAAGAGACAGGTGAATGGAGAAGACTACATAACAATGAACTACATGGTCTTTATAGGAAGCCAGATATAATAAGAACAGTTAAGTCTCGTAGACTGCGATGGGCAGGACATGTTGCACGTATGGGGAATGATAGACGTGCATGGAAGCTTCTTGTAGAAAAGCCAGAGGGAAAACGCCCAGTTGGTAGACCAAGAATAAGGTGGGAGAACAACATTAACTATGATTTGAGGGAAGTAGATTATACAGGGAATGATTGGAAAGCATTAGCTCAGGATAGGGATGTATGGAGAGCTTATGTCCGCGCGGTCATGAACCTTCGGGTTCGATAGTGCCAGTGAGTAAGTAAGTAAGTAGTCTGTAATAAAATATGAATATTACATTTTCAAGAAAATATCCATATACAATTTTTAATTTATGTATACAGTGTTCTGTCCCCCTCCATGGTATCTTTACCTTATCGTGGTGGAGTGGCTTGCGTGCTTAAATGATCCTGAGAGCTATGCCGGCGGTAGCATTGCTGCCGATAGGGTTACCCATGCCGGACTGGTCGAAGGTGATAAGCCAGACGAAAAAAGTACCTTGGTCGAAAGAGTGACGATCTTTCACCGTAAAAATAGAACCGTCAAGAAATGCGGACATGGGTTCAACTGGGGTAAAATTTTCCGGAGGTCAAATAGTCCCCCATTCGGTTCTCCGGGCGGGGACTACTTCAGGGAACCCATGCCAAAGATGGACAGACAGGTGAATGGAGAAGACTACATAACAATGAACTACATGGTCTTTATGGGAAGCCAGATATAATAAGAACGGTTAAGTCTCGTAGACTGCGATGGGTAGGACATGTTGCACGTATGGGGAATGGGAGACTTGCATGGAAGCTTCTTGTAGGAAAGCCAGAGGGAAAACGCCCAGTTGGTAGACCAAGAATGAGGTGGGAGAATAACATTAACTATGATTTGAGGGAAGTAGATTATACAGGGAATGATTGGAAAGCATTAACTCAGGATAGGGATGTATGGAGAGCTTATGTCCGTGCGGCCATGAACCTACGGGTTCGATAGTGCCAGTGAGTAAGTAAGTGTTCTGTCGAAGAGCAGGTATTTCACTGCAATCTCAGTATTCTCCACTCTTTCCTTAACTCAGCTTTCCTTTTGTATCTGCATACAAACCATTTATTTTAATATTGTCGATCATCTGATGTCTTTTTTGTGCCTCTAACTGTCATTCCATTGACCCTTCCTTCTAGGGCATCTGTCAGCAGTTTATTCTTAGCCAGTGGCCAATCTAATCTATTTTCCTCTTCTTTATGAGTTCTAGCATTGTTCTTCCTTCACCCACGCTGTCTAGCACATCTTATTATTTTGTCTGCCCATTTTATACATTCCATCCTTCTCAATATGCACATCTCAAAATCTTCCAGTCGCTTTTTCTCATTCCGTTGTAATGTCCTAGTCTCTGCACCATACAATGCTACACTTCACACAAAGTACTTCACTAGCCTCTTCCGTAATTCATATCTATATCGCCGTTTACAATGTATTTGTATACATATTATAAAACACAAAGCTAAATTTAACCTTATATAATTCACAAAATCTTAATAATGTCAGGTAATTACCGAGATTTTTTTATTACAAATTATATTTTACCCGTGTTTATAATAAATCACTATAACACACAAGACCTGCGAGCAATGATGGAGCAAAGAACATTCCACTTTTCCAGCGTCCCTTGTGTCAAATATTAAAAGAACCAGTTCTGTACTGTGCGTATGAGGTGATGTGTCGTGCTCTCGTTAAAACATCAATTTTCATTGTACATATTCTCGCTTTTCATTGTGCATATTTGATCATACGATAGTGCATGTTTTAAGATTTGATAGTGCATGGAAACCCAAGCTCGATCTATAGTGGTACTAATGGGTCTTTAAACTTGGGGGGGGGGTAGAATGTTGATGCTCATACATAGACGCAATAATGCAGGGGATAGGTGGCAACATCTCTGCATGAATAGGGAAAACAGACACGTTAATAACAGAAGCACTCAATCATTAATTGAATACTAATACTTACAATAAAAATGGAATCCAAACACAATGAACAAAATCTGAACTAAACACATGTGCTTTGTTTTGAAGAACTTGCAACATTCCAAAATGCTAGGACATTCTATAAGTAATTGCTACACTCTTGTATTTTGTGAATACATTCACTGTTTCTCACATTTTGTAAGTAACATCGTCCTAAAATATGTTCGGTAGAATTTGTTTAGAAGCTGGAATTGGGAAGTACTTCAACATCCCCAAATTCATCAGACAGGAGCCCGTGTGACTATAACTTATTCTCAAAGATCATAGAACCTCTATAAGGCATTCGATTTCAATCAAGAATTGATATCCAGAAAGCTCTAGACCGATCAGATGAGAGAGATAACTAAAAATGGTGCTGCAGATGCAGTGCGCCGTCTTTCAAGGATTTGGCAACGTTTAGTTGACTTGGCAGGAGACTATGAATCAATGTCAAAAACATCCTACGTAATTTTGTATGATGTTATAGCAGATACATATCTAATATCCTAATATTTTTGCGGGAATGTTGAAGTGCGCGGGCAGGAGGTAAGGGATGATCGGGGGCTGTCGAAGTTAAATGTGTTGCTATGACAACACAGATCCACAAACAGTAAGAAATCCTACTTTAACTATAAGATACTGGTAACACAATTAACTCACACACATAAAACTAACAAAAATAAGACTTACCAGACGTTCTTCAGGTAAAGAACTAGGGCCTTTTATATCGTTGGGGTCACGAGGGTTGTGCAGGTCGGCGGGTTTGAGGAGAGGGTGTTGTTGCTGCGCTGCCGCTGCCGCCGCAGCAGCTGCTGCTGTCAGAGGGGCTGAAGCTGCCCCAGGCACTGCGCCCGCTCCCAAGCCGCCTCCGAACGCTAGGAGGCCGCCCGGGCCCATACCAGGGAGGCCGGGATGAGGGCCCATGGGGAGAGACGGACCATGAGCGGCGTGAGGTAATTGCTGCGCGTGGATTTGCTGCTGTAAAAAATAAAAATCGTTCAGTATAACACAAAGGTATGGTATCACATTCTCACGAGGAAATGTAATTATTGCAATGTTTTTCCGCTACTTTGCGATGTTTGTACACCACTACGTATTCGAAATATTTTAAAAAAAGTTATGTTGGTTCTAAAGTTAGTAGTATTGTCAACAATTACAAAATCGAGTGTCAGAATATTTAAACATTACAGTTTATTCGAAGATAAAAAAAAAAGGTACACAGAAAGTACATACAGTGTGTCTCTAAAGTCACTATACATTTCCATGAAAACGGTACTTTTTTTTTCTTTTCTTTGCATACATAATATATGTAAAAATATAATATAATTTCAAAATTAAAACTAAAGTAATGGCGTTCCATGGAAATTACCCTGTAAGAACAAAAATAGTAAAATAAGATAAATTGCTGGAACGGGTTTCACACTTCCAGTATTTGGGCTGCGATATAACTTATGAAGAAGAACATGATATAAATAAGAAAATGCAGAAATTTCAACATATTTGTGGAACAATCGAGGAACAAAGTAAGAAAGGATACGCAGCTAAGGTTTTACTTCACCACCAGTGGCGATGTATGGAAGTGAGAACTGGTCCTAAAGGAAAAAGAAAAAAAAAGTAAAATTTAGGCAGCGGAATTGAGATTGATATGGGCTGTGAAAGGTTGTACAAGAGAAGAACATATTAGAAATGGGACTATTAGAGAGGAACTGAAAGTACAACCACTTCTTCTGTACCGAAATCAAGTTTTCGATACGTGGATTACGTCATACTGCATAACCAATGCGTCATCGCGTCTACATTTCTTCTGCCATCTTAATGAACAGTGGCAAATTCTCTCCTACATACCCCCCCTTTCCTTTATGCGCCGTGTTCTATCACGCATCCTCCCCTCTCCTAGTGTACCCTCAAATAAGCTGCGCTTACTAACATCAAGGTCATCATCTGTTTATTAACCAAAGAGTCAAGTCGATATAGCTCGGAGGAGCTAGTTTTGTTTATTGGTCCCTTAGGCCAGGGTAGGGCCACAAGGAACGTGTACCCTAGCCCTTGGCGGGACTAGTGTGAGTGAAAGAGAGTACGTATGTTTCATTATTATTGTTGCCATAGAATTTTGTTTACATGACCGATAAGGTAATTGTTTCTTATCTCACCCTGGGGGCCCGTTTATCGGGCCTCAGCTGTGCTCACAACAGCAACAGGGCGCGTCCCCGGGTGGCGGATAGGGGAACGGTCGGTGGTTTGCTTGCATTCCTCCCGGCTAGGTGCAGACCGGACCCGCGGGCCATTTGTGAGGTCGTCAGGACTCGAGCGACCTGACGTACTATATAGCTCGTGCTGCGCCCACTTCAGCGGCAAATCGCGTCCCCTCGGTGGCGTAGTGGGGAAAAGGTCGGTGGATCTGCTAGTCAGTCCTCCCTTCCAAGTCCGATGGACTCGCGGACCATAAGTGGAGTCAACAGGAGACGAGCGCCCTGTTGTACTAAAGCTCACCTATCCCGGCCCACAGCGGGATCAGCGGCCGCCGTGGCGAAGCGGTGGGGGACTGGAGATCAGAAGCTCCTTTCTCTTGGTTCAATGTTCCCGAGGACCTTTGTGGGGGCACCATGGGCGATGAGCATCCTGGATGCCTACATTGCTCAGTGGGCTGGACTCACAGCAGCTGCACGACTAAGCCTCCTAGTCTTGCGAACAGGCTGGTTGGGACAATACCGGGTGTAATGCTGGGAATTACCTCCAGGCCAGTAAGCTCGGGAAAGGAGGAAGCGCGGTCTTTGTTGGTGGAATTAGCGCCGACTCTGGGACCGAGTGACCCAAGGACAATCAGTGAGTTAGTCAGGAGTTGAGCGACCTGACGTACTAATGCTCAGGCTGGACCCACTTCAGCAACCAAACACGTCCCCAGCTGGTGCACGAGGGAAAGGTCGGTGGATCCGCTAGACAGTCCTCCCGGCCAAGTCCAAGGGACTCGTGAACCATTAGTGGGGTCGGCAGGAGTTGAGCGCCTTGTCGTACTATTTGCTCATCTGTTGGAGCTTGCGAGCTCCGTGCTGATCCACAACTGCAGCAGAACACGTCTCTGGGGGCACACAAGGGCACGGCTCGGACCAGTGCAGAGGGGAGCAACTGTACTGGTTCCCAGCTAAGCCTACGGGCTCGTGGACAAACTGTGGGGTCGCCAGGAGATGAACACCTGGATGTACTAAAGTCTCACACTGTGGGGCTTGTGGACTCAAGCCCTAGCCGGTCTCACAACGGCTGCTGGATACGTCCCTGGAGGTAGAACAGGGGAATGGTCGGTGGATCTGCGACAGCAGTCCTCCCGGCTAGGCTCAAGGAACCCGTGGACCAACTGTGGGGTCGTCAGGAATGAGCGACCTGACGACTATGTAGCTCAGCAATTCCCAGCAGTTGCAACTCCAACAACTTCTCCCTAAAGGTGTTGGTTTCAAGCCGAGGAAAAGTCTGGGATTTGGGAGTATGGTCATGAAGACCGAGGTATCTCAAGGGGTGGGGGACGGGCATAGATGTTTCTTTTCTCAATTTATTTTTCAATGTTAAGCTAACTATCTTTTATTATTTGAATGTTATATCTGACTGTTTTTTTACTCTTATTAAAATATAAGATATCTGCTTTTAGTTAACTTCTGTCTATTGATTCAGTAGCTAGTCATGTCAGATGAGTATAAAATTCCAAAGTTTTCTCAAGCGAATATGATTTCCTATTTCCTTGAAACTTCCACGATTGTAATCTGTATAGCTTACAATATATTACATGCTTAACAATATTGAGGAAAGGTGAATTAATTTTTGCCTTTTATAGGCCCGGGCAAAGATATGTTAATTTGAGCAATCTATGTTCCCAACTCAGGGTAATTATCAACAACATTGGTACGATCCAGCACCAACACGGTGCACTTCAACAAATAGAATAACATAGGAACAATTGGATAGAACATTTGCAAAGAATGGCAGAGGATAGGATACCAAAGATGACACTGATGTATAATTATGGAGGACGAAGATCGTAGAAAGACCAAGAAAGCGCTAGGCTGAACAGATGTGTGATCGGAACAAACACCTAAACCGCGAAGGTTGATCTTTGCATACAGTAGTGCAATATGGTTAGCACGGAATAACGGATTGTCATTGTTTGTACACGGGTACGCGGATTGTCATATGAAGACACCAAAAATTCAGTAAACCAATCCCAACAAAGGCACACATTCGTATGCTTTAAACACACCGGCAGTGTGTGTGATGAGGCACGTCATGGACGACGACGCGTATCAGCAGAAACAGTGCATCAGGTTCAAATTGTCAGTGACAAACCGAACGCATCAACTCGACGCCTCAGTAGGGGGTTGAATGTCCCTCAGAATACGTTGTGGAAAATTCCACGTTTCACTCTACGAAAACGTCCTGATTTACGGAATCATGTCAGCAGGCTCTTTTACGGCTTAAATGTTAAGTTCTACATATCGTTTCACAGATCAACGATAGAGTAGGCCATGCGATTTCACCTAGATACATGGTTGTCATGTAGAAACGCAGTAGAATATGTATAAAACTTCACAATTGCCTTCCTTCATTGAAATTATAGTAATTTTAGAGACACCCTGTGTAAGTTTTATATATAGTATATAGAACGACAGTTTTTAAATACGTTTTGAAAAAATGAAGAGATGATTCCGGAAATATTGATATAGTAAATTATAAAGAAATATACTTAAAAGAGATTCACCCCATATTATCATAATAGCTTTATCGACACTTCGCTACCTATGTCGGCATGGTATAAGCTACAACTACCCCGGCTCTTTTTTTCATTCCACCTCAAGCACTATTATATTCTTCGTTACCATTATCGGAATCTATTAGGTAGGTTGGATGAAGTTTTTTTTTTAAATATTTTACAACCTCTTCGGAAAACTCTTGGCATATACATAGCAGGACTACATCATGTATCGTAGGTTTTATTAGGAAAATAAACCATTATGACCTTAAGTCTGACAGTATAAATTATGTTTGAGACTATTCTGGACCAAACAACAGTCTGTGGATATTGGAACGGAAAATAAGTACTAAGTATATCAATAAGTCTCGGCTATCTTCGATTTTATCTCACACGCGTTTCTCAACATGTTTATTCACGTTATCGCCACATACTTCAGTGATTTTTTTTTTTCCAGGCACAACACTCAACAACATATGCTAAATAAAATGGACTAACGTAAGATTTGGGCGAGTCATTTTGGCCAGCTTTTAAGTTAAAAACTCATGTGAGTTCTTTTATTTTTAGTATACCGGCCGGCACTCTTCAAACAGAAACATTATTATTATTATTATTATTACGGTATTATTAAGCGATAAGGGGGAGATACTAAGGGCCAACACACACACACACACTACTGAGGAACGCTTAGAAATTGGGACTGGAAGTAAACATCAATAAAACTAAATATATGTTCACAAATAGAAATGCATTATATAATGGAAATGGTCAACTAATGACGAATGAAAGAAATTTTGAAGAAGTGGCTGATTTCAAGTATCTAGAAACAATAAATGAGATGCACAAGAAATTAAACATAGGCTCAATTCTGGAAATGCATGCTATTATGCATTACAGGGACTCTTGTTGTCCCATCCTCATTGTTGGTTCTACAGCCCATTGCAGGCCTTGACCTCCCCTACAATGCGCCTCCATTCATCCCTCTTGTCCGCCTTCCCTCTCCATCCTCGTACACCCAGTATTCTCAGGTCCTGTTCAACGCTGTCCAGACATCTAATATTCTTCTTCCTTCCAAGTATTAGGCCAAGGCCTGTTACGATCCTATAGAAAATTTTCCCTCCAGTGTTTCATAGGACGGCCCAGTGATCTTCGTCCTCTTGGTATACAATTATAAACAGCTTTGGGGATCCGATTTGAACTCATTCTTTCAAGATGGTGTTTCCAATTTAGTTGGTACTGTTTAATATATCTAATATTAGGACGTCCAACTCTTCGGTTTCCAGTAATTATAGTTGTCCATGTGACTCTACGACATGTGTCTGATTCCTCTTCCCTGTAGAGATGTGCCAGCCATCTAATTCTTGCCATCTTTATTGTTTTAATGATGTCTACATCGCCATATACTTACTTCCTTACTCACTGGCACTATCAAACCCGTAGGTTCATGGCCGCGCGGACATAAGCTCTCCATACATCCCTATCCTGAGCAATGCTTTCCAATCATTCCCTGTATAATCTACTTCCCTCAAATCATAGTTAATGTTATTTTCCCACCTCATTCTTGGTCTACCAACTGGGCGTTTTCCCTCTGGCATTCCTACAAGAAGCTTCCATGCAAGTCTCCCATTCCCCATACGTGCAACATGTCCTGCCCATCGCAGTCTACGAGACTTAACTGTTCTTATTATATATGGCTTCCTATAAAGACCATGTAGTTCATTGTTATGTAGTCTTCTCCATTCACCTGTCTGTTCTCTCTTTGCTCCAAAAATTTTCCTAAGAACTTTATTCTCAAATACTTGTAATCACATTTCCTCCCTTAAAGTAAGAGTCCATGTTTCGCATCCATATAATATAACTGGTAGAATAATAGTTTTATATATTTTCAGTTTAACGTTTTTTAAAAGGAGTTGGGACATCAAGAGTCTCTGCAATGGATAATAGCACGCATTTCCAGAATTGAGCCTATTTTTAATTTCTTTATGCATCTCATTTCTATCTGTGATTATTGTTCCTACGTATTTGAATTCAGCCATTTCCTCAAAATTTATTTTTCTCCATCGCCATATAGTTCATATAATTCATCATTATATCTAATTCGCCAGTTTCCACTCTCACATATTGGGCCAAATATTTGTTGTTGTCCCAATTCCTAAAAAAAAAACGTTAAACTGAAAATATATAAAACTGTTATTCTCCCAGTTATATTATATGGATGCCAAACATGGACTCTTACTTTAAGGGAGGAAAGAAGATTACGAGTATTTGAGAATAAAGTTCTTAGGTAAATTTTTGAGCCAAAAAGAGACGAACAGACAGGAATGGAGAAGACTATAAAACAGTGAACTACATCGTCTATATGGGAGGCCGGATGTAATAAGTACAGTTAAGTCTCATAGACATGGGCAGGATATGTGGCACGTATGGGGAATGAAAGAGGTGCATAGAAGCTTCTCATAGAAAAACCAGAGGGAAAGCGCCCAGCTGGTAGACCAAGAATGAGGTGGGAGAATAACATTATCCATGATTTGAGGGAAGTAGATTTTACAGGGGATGATTGAAAAACATTAGCTCAGGATAGGAATGTATGGAGAGCTTATGCCCATGCGGCTATGAACCTACGGGTTCGATAGAGCCAGTGAGTTAGTTATTCAGGTAGAAAGTCCAGCTATAACGGCTGGAGGAGTCGATATCCTAACCACATGACGCCCCTATACAGGCTCCACTCTGTGATTAACACACTTGCAGTTAAGTTAGCAGCCGAGGGCCTACCAGCCGGCTGCTGGCCTCACATCCACACGTGTCAATCACAGATGTAGATGATCATCTAGCCAGTGTAGGGGTGACATGTGGTCAGCATGTCGAGCCCCCAGTCGTTATAGCTGGTTTTCTCAACCTGGCACCGCTTCTTTTGCAGCTATCCAAATGCCTCACGATGCTGGGTGGGCACCGGTCCCATACTGGCCGAAATACCATGAGAAAGTTTCTTCCCATGGAGACTTGAACCAGCGCAAGTCCCGTAGCTCTGCGCCAAGGCTTCCTGCCTTAACCACTCGGCTACGGCCCGGGACCTGTCGAGCAATGGAGTTTGCTATTTTTTTGATTGCGGATGAGCCCATGTAGGATTACGCAAAGTACTTAGAGGCGTTTCCTTTGAGCCCAAATTTCTTTCATTCCTTTGCTATGAGCTTGTTTTCTATCATCTGTCCAAGTTGTTCCAGTTTTTTTCTTTGGTTTGTCCTCTTGGTCAACTTGCCACTTATTCACCTTAATTCTAAATATATATCTGTTTGGAACATCTTCTTTATTAATTCCTGCCAATTTTAAGTCATTTTTGACTTCATCAATCCACTTCATAGTATCCACTGGAGCTGTACTTCTGTTTTCGTAGAATTCCATTATCTGTTTTGTAAGCCTATTTGAGTTCATTCGTTTAATATGGCCATACAATTTTAACCTTCGTTTTCTAATATCACTATGAATGTCTGTATATATTTGTATTTCCTTTTTACTTCTGAGTCTAAATGCTTCACCTATGACATGTGGACCTAAAACTTTTCTTATAATTTTGCATTGTTTTTTCACTATATTTTCGATATCTTTTTTTCTGTTCAAAATTAATGTTTCTGCTCCATAGAAGCACTCTAGTTTAATTACAGTGTTATAGTGTCGTAATTTTGTATGTAAAGATATGCATTGTTTTATTATAAGTGTTGTGAGTAAGCCGAAATGCTGTTTCCATTTTTTGGCATCTACTTTTATTGGCTTTAGTTTCAATTCCATTTTCCTGAATAATTTCACCAAGATATTTAAATTGTAAAACTCGTTTAATTTTCCATATTTGGTTTCCAGGTATTCTGCTGCTTGTTTATTGCATAAAATATATTCCGTTTCTTCAAAAGAAATCTGCAGACCAACTTTCTCTGCAATGTCATTTAATAATTCAATCTGTTTTTGTGCTGTGACAACGTCACGGGTTTAAGATTGCTAGATCATCAGCATATGCTAGGCAATCAATCTTCAATTTTCCTCTTCCTAATATGATTGGTTGATTACATTTAAAAATTGTTTTCTGTTTATGCCATTCTTGTATTACTTTATCAAGAACACAATTGAAGAGTAGTGGAGAAAGTCCATCTCCTTGTCTTACTCCTGTCTTAATTTAAAGGATTGAGAAATTTCCCCCATGAATTTAACTTTAGCCCTTGTATCTGTTAGGGAGTTTATTATTATTATTATTATTATTATTATTATTATTATTATTGTTATTAAACATGGACTCTTACTTTAAGAGAGGAAAGGAGTTTTTGAGTATTTGAGAATAAAGTCCTTAGGAATTTGTTTTTGGACCAAAGAGAAATGAACAGATGGCGAATGGAGAAGACAATATGACAGTGAGCTACAAGATCTTTATGGGAAACAAAAACATAATAAGAACAGTTAAGTGTCGTAGACTGCAATGAGCAGGACATGTCGTACGCATGGAGAATGAAAGAGGGGCATCATGGAAGCTTCTTGTAGGAAGACGCACAGTTGATTGACCAAAAACGAGGTGGAAGAATAACATTAACAATTATTTGAGAGAAGTAAATTATACAAGGGATGGTTGGAAAACATTAACTCAGGTTAGGAGAGATTATACCCGCGCGGCCATGGACCCACGGGTTTAATAGTGACTTATTATTATTATTATTATTATTATTATTATTATTATTATTATTATTATTATTATTATTATTATTATTATTCACGTAACGCCAGATATAAAAGTCACTCACCTCTCGATCTCGGTTGTGGGTGGAAAAGCAAAATATAAAAAATCGATTAACACGTGTCACGCGTATTCACAAATAAAATAATTTATATTTTTGTATACAATTAAATTCACTTTTGACTATTTAAAATGAAAATGATTTACGACATGGTATTTATTTTATATTTATCTGTTTATTTTATTTCACATGAAATGTATTGCTGTGTTTGTGCCTGTTGTACACAAATATTTAATCCTTGTCAGAAGCCGATTTTATTATATTTTTGATGAATCCTTTGTCAAAATCAGTGCAGTTTTGTAAAATTTGTAACTATCCATTGAGGTTATAAATATTTAATCAAAACAATACATTCATTTGTCAAACTAAACAATGACATCTGATAAATGTACGTGTTTTTGGATGTTTAATATCGCATTGCAAAGCACACATACCTTACGCAAGTACAGTAGGGGAAAGTAATCACATAATAAGGTGCATATATTTCAAATTCAAAACGCTGTAAGATTACAACCAAATAGTGCCTGCACGATCAGATGACATGTTCATACATAGAAATACATTATATAACAGAAATGGGTAGTTAATGACAAAGGAGGGAAATTTTGAGAAAAAAAATGGTTGAATTCAAATACCTAGGAACAATAATATTACTAACAGAAATGAGATGCACAAAGAAATTAAAAAAACTCCTGGCGCGACAGGCCTACAAGGCCCTTAGCCTATCAGCCGGCTGCTGGCCTCACATCCACATGTGTCAATCACAGAGGTAGATGATAATCAGCCAGTGTAGGGGTGACATGTGGTCAGCATGTCGAGTCCCCCAGCCGTTATAGCTGGTTTTCTCAACCTGGAGCCGCTACTTATTGTAGTTACCCATGTGCATCACGATGCTGGGTGGGCACCGGTCCCATACTGGCCGAAATACCATGAGAAAATCTCTCATGGAGACTCGAACCAGCGCAAGTCCCATAGCTCTGCGCCAAGGCTTCCTGCCTTAACCACTCGGCTACGGCGCGGGACACAAAGAAATTAAACACAGGATAAATTCTGGAAATGCATGCATATCGGGACTCTTGTCGTATCAACTTCTCTCAAAAAGTAAAACAGAAAAAAAAATAAAACTATTAATTGGTCAGTTATATTATATGGATGCGAAACTTGGTCTCTTACTTAAAAGGAGGAGAATATATTACGAGTATTTGAGAATAAACCTCTCTCAAGAAACTTTTTTGGACCAAAGAGAGATGAACAGAGGCGAATGGAGAAGACTTAGTTGCAGTGAGCTGCATTATATTTATAGGAAACCAGATATAATAATAAGAACAGTTAAATCTCATTGACTGCGATGGACAGGACATCTGACACGAACGAGGAATGAAAGAGAGGCATGGAAGCTTCTTGTAGAAAAACCAGAGAGAAAACGCCTAGTTGGGACACCATTATTTGAGGGAAGTAGATTATATAGGGGATGATTGGAAAACATTAGCTTAGGATGGGGATGTGTCTGCGCGGCCATGAACCTACGGGTTCGATAGTGCCAGTACCATAATCATCATAATAAGCATAACAGCTTTACCTAAATTATCACATCGCTCTCCGATACACATACTTTAAGCATAAAAATAAATAGTTTCACTTGCTAGATCATGCAAATTCTATATCAGAGACTAATAAACTATAAAATCGCTCAAAAACATACTGAAGAAATATTTAATATAACAGACACACCTCATTAAAAACACTTAGACTGTATGGTAAAACACACCTAGAAGGCATTTGGGCTACCAGACGACAGCTGAACTCACATCCGTATGTGTTAATCACAGCTGCTACTCATTGTACCTATTCAAATTCCTCGCAAATGCTGGGCAGGCCCCGGTCCTATACTGGCCGAAATTCTGTTAACAGTGCTCTTTCGGTGATTAATAATCCATTTTATTAAGATTGTCCCGCGCCGTAACTGAGCGTTTTAAGGCATTATGCCTTGGTACAAAAACTAGGGGATTTGTCCTGGTTTGGGGGAATTTTTTTCTCATGGAGTTGCGGCCAGTATGGAACCGGTGCCCACGCAGCATCATGAGGAATTTGGGCACATAAATAAGTAACGGTTTCAGGTTGAGAAAATCAGCTATAACGACTGTGAGACCGAATATTCTGACAAGTTATACCTACATAGGTTAGATTAAGGTCCGCCTCTGTGATTAACACATGTGAATGTGAGACCAGCAGCCGGCCGGTAGGCCAAGGGCCTTCTACGCCTCTCGCGCAATTGAGTTTTTTATTATTAAGTTGGCAAATATTTTAAGCTCTTTTATATGTACCAATATCCATATATTAGTATATTACATCTAATTATTTTTATTTGTATTTTTTTCGTGTATAGGTCTATTTGACAGGGGCAGTATCATTCATACAGCTTAATATATATATATATATATGCGTGATAGTGTGTACTGTCGTACTTACAGCAATGGCGACTATGATTGAAAGTTCTACTTCCTAAATTTCGGGGTTGCCAAACTAAATAACTATACTGTAATATTACACATTACAAACCATGTGGGAAGTCCCTGGGGGTCCGTCGGGCCCCAGCTGTGCACACAACAGCAGTAGGGTGCGTCCCCGGGTGGCGGACAAGGGAACGGTCGGTGGTTTGCATTGCACTCCTCCCGGCTAGGTCCAGTCCGGACCCGCGGGCCATTTGTGAGGTCGTCAGGACTCGAGCGACCTGACGTACTACATAGCTCGTGCTGCGCCCACTCCAGCAACAAAACGCGTCCCCTCGGTGGCGTAGTGGGGAAAAGGTCGGTGGATCTGCTAGTCAGTCCTCCCTTCCAAGTCCGATGGACTCGCGGACCATGAGTGGGGTCAGCAGGAAAATTAAATAGAGGGCCCTGCTGTCAAACCTGTGAATCCCGGCCCACAAGCGGGAGCATGGGCCGCTGTTGGTGGAGCGGTGGGAGACTAGGGGATCGAGAGCCCCTTCTCTTGGTTCAATTGAACCCGAGACCATCTGTGAGGGCACCATGGGAGATGAGCACCCTGGATGCCTACATTGCTCAGTGGGCTGGTCTCACAGCAGCGGCACGACTAGGCTTAGTCTTGCGAACGGGCTGGTTGGGACAATACCGGGCGTAATGCTGGGAATTACCACCAGGTCAATAAGCTCGGGAAAGGAGGAAGCGCAGTCTTTTGGGTCTGGGACTTAGCGCCGACTCTGGGACCGAGTGACCCAAGGACAATCTGTGAGGTCGTCAGGAGTTGAGCGACCTGACGTACTAATGCTCAGGCTGGACCCACTTCAGCAACCAAACACGTCCCCAGCTGGTGCACTGGGGGAAAGGTCGGTGGATCTGCTAGACAGTCCTCCCGGTCAAGTCCAAGGGACTCGTGAACCATTAGTGGGGTCGGCAAGAGTTGAGCGCCTTGTCGTACTATTTGCTCATCTGTTGGAGCTTGCGAGCTCCGTGCTGGCCCACAACTGCAGCAGAACACGTCCCTGGGGGCACACCAGGGCACGGCTCGGACCAGTGCAGAGGGGAGCAACTGTACTGGTTCCTGGCTCAGCCTACGGGCTCGTGGACAAACTGTGGGGTCGCCAGGAGATGAGCACCTGGATGTACTAAAGTCTCACACTGTGGGGCTTGAGGATTCAAGCCTTAGCCGGTCTCACAACGGCTGCAGGATACGTCCCTGGAGGCAGAACAGGGGAACGGTCGGTGGATCTGCGACAGCAGTCCTCCCGGCTAGGCTCAAGGAGCCCGTGGACCAACTGTGGGGTCGTCAGGAATGAGCGACCTGACGACTATGAAGCTCAGCAATTCCCAGAAGTTGCAACTCCAACAACTTCTCCCTAGAGGTGTTGGTTTCAGAGCCGTGAACTTGAACGTGGACGCGAACATAGAATAGGGAGGACAAGAAATCTAGGACTTGGGAGTATGGTTATGATGACCGAGGTATCCCAAGGGGTGGGGGAAGGGCCTAGATGGGAAGTAAAACCACTGCCATCTATGTATACCACGTACAATGCATATACAAAAAATATCCAAAAGGTAGTGTTAATATATACGAAACAAATCACTACATTTTAAATGAACTCAACTTTATTCAAAACAATATAAAGCAATAAATACGTATTTGTCACGGCTCCTGTACTTTCAGCTAATAAACGTTGCCCTCACTGTTAACATTAGTCAGTTGTTTATAACGAACGCAAATATTTCCAACAAAGATGCTATTATTTTAACAATTACTTATTATTTTTAAAACACTATCGGACAAAAAAATAATGTACAACGCATGTTTGTGAAGTGTTTTACAGAATTCCGGAAATTAAAAACCACGCAATCACTCGGTTTTTAAACATTTTCCTCACTTCTGTAAAAACCACTTCCCAACTATTTTAGTTATTAGTTTAAACTTAATTATCACTTACAATATTAAATAATAGTTATAACAACGACAGTTAGGCAAAGTTTTCATTGAATTATCTGATATTATAATCATTGTGATTGTTGTATTCTAATCTGACAGGTGTTTATCATGACGAGTAGAAGAGAAGACCAAGATGGCATTAGATTAGGTTAGAGTTAGAACAACGTATGGGCCAATCTTTGTTATGAATGAATGGAAATTATATCTATTTTACTGTGTCTGTTAGAGTGTGTTCGTGGTTTCGACAAACCAGGCATTCACATACCACTCTTTGTCATTTTCTGGACTGGGCCCAGGACCTCCCATTTTGCCACAACCACAAATTGTGAATATCTATGGTTTGCCAGATCAGACTACTTTACGTAAATGAATTAAGATGATATGAAATGAATGAGTGAGTAAATGAAGATGTAATGACATAATAGGGGAGGGTAGAGAAGTGGAGAGCGTTGATGGGATGAAATTTGGGAAACGGGAGAACCCCGATAAAAACTAAAAAAATCCGGTACGCCCACCACCAATGCCCCTCCGGAAACGCCAGGATTCGAACCCACGATCCCAGCCATGCGCACATGGCCTTAACTTTGCCATGACTATTTAACTAATGCCCCAAATGGAACTCAATGGCCAATCACGTTTCAATGATCTGTTTTACAACCAATCAGAGTCGTGTTTCACGAAATATTTATCAGTGTTATAATTACCATATTAAAGAAGGCTCCTCCTTTTTAATATTCTGAACAGGTCTGACCATTATTTTGCAGTGACTGAGCCTGTGAAAAATACGGCTACCAGATTGTATGTATAGTGCATGAATGTGAACACATGCCGCATGCGGGAGTTAATATAAAACATTTGTAGCAATTGATTATACCACCAAAAAAAGAAACCACTGTTTGCACTTTCTTAAATGTATTTTTCCCAGGTAACAATCCAGAAAAATATAATTGTCATATTTACATCATACGACATCAGAAATGAATTAATATTAGTTTGATGTGTTTCATTTTTTCTCCACTAGAGAGCATTCTTACAATATTGCGTTCCTTTGGCAATAAATAGTATGATCTGGTTGCAGTGATAAACAAAAGAAGCAGATGAAGCGTACCTATCGTTTCTCATTTGTTTTCAAACATCGCCGTTTACATTAAATATATAAATACTTTTAAAGTAACTATAGTTAAATAATGATTTGTGAGTAAACAGATTAATTTTATTCGTTAAATAGTCGTAACAAATGCCACTCTTGATTTCCAAATTCTCTAGTTAAATTCACTCCTCACTTCGTGAGTCGTGAATTTATCGATAATTTGGAAATCACTCGTGGCATTACTTATGATAAATATATTATTCGATTTATCCCTGTCCAATGCTAAATAATATCTTCCTCCATTCATCCTTTCCTTCTCCATCCTTTAATAACACACTGCTTAAGATCTTCTATTCTATTTAACCATCTCAGTTTCGGTCTGGCTAATTTTCTAATGCCCTTTACGTTTAAATAGTGTGTGTTTTAAAATAAGATTGTCCTCTGTTATTTTGATTATATGGTCAATCCCAACGTAATCCAGTTATATTTATAAATTTAACAACGTCAGGGTCTGTGAATAAGGAATATAAATCATAATTTTATCTTATTCGCGACCTTCCATTTTCATCCGTTCGTCCAAATAACATAAGCTCTCTACACATCCCTATCAAATGTTTCCAATCCCAAGCATTATCTCACTCAAATCATGGTTATGCTCACATCTCATCTTGGTCTACATACTGAGAGATTTTTCCTCAGGTTTTCCTGTTACAAGTTTCAATTCGTACTATATGTCCTGCCCATTTCAGTCTACGAAACTTAACACTCTAAATAGCTCTGATTTCCTATAAAGGTCATGCAGCTCACTATTATCCCTTATTCTTATGATTTGCGAGTAAACAGCTTAATTTTATTCGTTAAATAGCCTTATTCTTCTTCAGTAATAGATCTTGGACTACATCTAGACGCAAATTTAACCTGGCAAACACAAGTGAAACACATATGTAAAAAGACTTTCTCCATCTTACATTATCTTAGACGTTTAAAGAATTTTCTCCCAGTTTCGTTAAAACAAATCCTAGTGCAGAATCTTGTGTTACCACACTTCGATTATTGTGACATTATATATAATGATCTAAACTATGCCTTGTCGCAGAGACTGCAGCGTGTTCATAATGCTTGCATTCGATTCATTTTCAATATCCGCCGTTATGACCATATTTCCGAACACTTTAATAACCTCTCTTGGCTCCGTCTTACTGACAGACGTAAATTGCACTCTCTTTCGCTACTTTCAAGCTTCTGAATTCCTACATTCCTACTTACCTGGCGTCCAGATTTGAGAAGTTATCCTCCTACCATAATATTGACACTAGGTCACAAGATAGCAGTCTGCTAACAATTCCTCTTCATAGCACTTCCTCCTATTCTACTTCCTTCACAGTAGCCTCCGCCCGCTCCTGGAATCTCCTTCCTCAAGATATCAGGGATTGCCGCACACTTGGCACCTTTAAGTCACGCTTATACAGTTACCTGTTGTCTAATAATTAATTTTTCTCTATTTATTTAATTTTATACTATGTCATTAATCTTTTCCTCGTTTTTTATATATTTTGTACATATTATATATTTAATTCGTTAAATTTAGAGTAAATCAAAATACATTATAAATATTAATTGTATTGTATTCATAACTTGTAATCGTTTATATATATATTGTAATTTAGATTTAAGACTTTTCTTTTGTATTTTTTTTTAAACCTGGTTGAGTGGTAGACAAGGCCTTAAGGCCTTAACTCTTCCAGGTAAAATAAAGCTATTATTATTATTATTATTATTATTATTATTATTAAATAATGTTCTCCATTTACCTGTCCGTTCGACTATCTTCGGCCCAATTTTTGTCCTAAGAATTTTATTCTGAAAACTCGTAACCTTAACCCATTCGCCTCAAAAGACGAGGTAGACTCGCCGACAGTTAAATGGCCTTCAACTCAGAAGACGAGATATACTCGCTTAACTCTGCTGTTACATATTTTGCAATATTTCGTACATCCTTTGGCAGGATAATCTTTTAACATTTATGAATAGTAGAGGAATGTGTTTTGGCATTCAACCTTATTGTGATCTCAAGTACCGTTATCTTTTGTTTGTTTTGCATGTCTTAGGAAAGACAATATAACTTACGCTAACTTAAATCCGATTTCTGGGGAAATGCATTGATCTTTTAAACCTGAAGCGATTGGGTTCAAATAAGATCTCAGGTTTAGAATGCAATAGGTGGTAATGTAATAGTTTTCAAGGAGTCGCACCATAACGAATTAGCACCTAATGAAAAACGTATTGGAGGAAAGAGAGAGTAGACCGGAAACAGCAAGCAGGAAAGATTGGGAAAAATGCCACCTGCCGACAATGGAGTTTTGAATTACTGTAGCTGTTGACATTGCAGTGCCCATTACAAAAAACGTCAATTATCTGGTATTGTTTGTGACGAGACATCGACACAACCCCATCCCCCGCCATCAACGTTTGTTTACTTATGAAATGGAACTACATTGCCATGGCAAAAAAATAACAAAACGACGCTCGGCGTTAGTGATATGTTTTGCCGACGTATTTGATCTGGCAGTTTCCAATAGATGAACTCTATGTAATTCTCTCCCCGCATAGCTTTGCACATCCAATTAGCAATTCCTGGGGAAAAAAGCAGGAGGGGGGAGCAAAAAAATAAATAAAATAATTTAGAATGTGACGCCATCAACTCTACTCTTTTTTATTTAGTGGAGTGTATTTTCAACATGCGTTCGCTTTTTTACCCACGGCATGGGAGGGGGGAATAATTGGAAGAATGCAATAGTTGTGGTGATAACAACCTAAGGGTTATATGCCATTCTTCATTGTTATATTTTGTTTGCGAAAATAAACTCGCACGCCGTGGACTGCCAAAAATAATATAACTGTACAATCGTAACTTAACGCCTGGAGCCAGTACACAGTATTCTTTCATTTTAACTTCTGAAGAAGTGCAGCCAATTTGGAGGAAAACTCCCCAAATTTTAGGGTAATAGAAACAAATTTTGAAATATTGAAATAAATACCCGTCCTCAACTATTACCCGACACAGCGAATTACTGACTTGCTTTGTTTGTGCATAATTTGCGAACTAATGCCCTGTCATCCCGCGTATTGTTCGTGCCATGCTTTAATAGCCTCATTTTCTGGAATTGACAAAAAATCTTCTGCTTTAACAACCCTCCTGAGTGTCACTTAACAAAAGCCAACCGCCTTTCAACCCTCATTAGAGACAAAGAAATATTCCGAAACTGTAAAATCAACTTACCGATTTTTTTTACAGGTATATGCCTGTTAATATAGCAAAGAATGATTTAATTTTAAAATCATATTTTTAAAGAGTATAATGTGGGCTTGGCAACATTGTAAAGTGGGACCATTGGCGCGTGGTAGTTAGATTTGCTTAGGTTCCTTAGGGGGTGAGAGAAGGCCGTTAAAGCATGGCCTATACAATACACTCGCTTGCGTCAGTCTGTGGCGTCGAGGACTGCAGTGCAATATCTTAAGTAAGCTGGGTAAGTGCTTCATTTGCTATATATTCCTGACTATATATGGTTAGTATCTACGTCAGTGCGACAATGCTGTTATGACTGGAGATAAACGTTCCGTTGTGTTGTAAAATAAAACGGATTTCTGTTTAAAAATATCGTCAATTAGTTAACACCATGTAGGCCTTTTCAGAATATGTTCCATCTTCGGCATGTCATTTAGTATTGATGTGTTACATTCAGGTCTGTGGGTGAGTTTTCGTTCAGCATGTCTGTATACCTCGCTTCTCTTAAAATATCTATGTATTCTAGGATGCTGATTTTGTTTTATTCTCTTTGTGTAAGACTGGCATTGTATTATCGATTTTATTAAACTGATGACCCGTTTCCAGTATATGTTTGGCAAAACTTGATTTTTCTTCGTGATTAATAAAATGTTCATTCTATCTTGTATTAAAATCCCTAGTTGTTCTGCCGATGTAAAACTTTTCGCAATTATTACATGAGTTTATATGCTTTACTTTCATATTTATTAGTTTCTTCTATTTATACGATGTTACTAAGTTTATTGTTAGTTTTATAAGCGATTTTTATGTTTTTGTCGCGTCGAATTAGCGAATTTAACTGTTTCATTTCCTGTATAAGTGGGTGTAATCCAATTATTTGTATTTATATTCTCTTTTTCCAGTTTCATTACATTTGTTATTCTTTTCTTCTTTTTTGTTTCCTGACCAATTTGTTGATCATTTCTTTTTTTGTATCTTTTTTATTGTTTATATAATTTAATTCTTTATTGTAGTTTGCTTTTATTTAATGGTAATTTCAACATTCTGTTTATTAGGCTGATAAAGGTACCCATTTTCTGATATATGGGATGTCTTGAATTTTGGTTTATAGCTATTGTATTCATAGTTGGTATTCTGTATATGCGTATGTCTAAACTATTGCTAATTAAAAAAACGCAGTTTTATTTGATTTTCATATTTATTATATAATTCAGTGACAGCTGTTTCGGTACACTGTACCTTCTTCAGACATGTTAACAAATTATGAATTGTGTTCCAACTGATCTAAGCAACAATACAACAATATTTATTTAAATTTTTAAATTTAACAAAGGGGATTCATTCAAATCAAGTTGAGAATTTAACAGTTTTTTACTACTTTTAAATTTATTAATTTCTACAGCCTCCAAAAGATCTAACTTCTTACCCTTATCACAAACATGTAAAATTTCAAAATTTGGATCGAAACAATGATTAAATTGGAATAGGTGGTTAGCATATTTTGAATTTTCTAAATTTCTGTTATATGGATTTTCATCAAGTAAACACTACCTCAATTGATTATTGTTGCTAATTAGGCTTATGGAAACTGTTAAGTGTTGATAGTTTATGGAGTTGTTTGTTTCAAATTCTTCTGTGTACAGTATTTTGTTGTGCATTTTGTTTCATTCATCTAAAATTTCTTTTTCCTACAACATTATCATTTCCATAAATTATTAATAGGCCATCGACATATTCCACCAATAGTTTAATTTTGAATTTTTCTTTGAGCTTTTATAAATTCTTTTCTTCTAGGTCTTTTTAGAAATATCTTATCTGAAATATTATTAGTTCATATTAAATGGTTCAATAGTGAACGATTCTGAGTTTTTTTTTTTTTTGCTGGCATTCGTCTGTCCATTTTTATTGCAATATTTTCGAGATGGATACATTCCATCCATAGTAATTCTGCCCGAAGGCAGGTCCTTCACTGCAATCATAGCATTTTCATGCTATGCTTGCAGCTTTACTAGGGAATTGTAGGTGTGGTATCTTCCCGTTGCTTTCCACACCGGTGGAGGATGATGATGATGATGATGTCCACATGATTTCGGTGACGGTTTGGGTCTTAAAGTTTTCCTGACATTTGTCTTACAGGTGAGGAAAAACCCCGATAAAAACCTCACCCAGAAAACTACCCCGACCGGGGATCGAACCCGGACCCGCTGCGTGACAAGGCAGCACGCTATCTCGAGACCACAGCGGTGGACATGGATATACTGTAATTATTAAATATCTTAAACTTAAAAACGTAAAACAGAACATAAATCACAAACGTTATTTTGCTATTTTCAAGTCGGATCCTTCTCTTCACACAAATTGTCTTGAATTATGTATGGTTCATAGAATATATATATATATATATATATATATATATATATATATAAGAAAAATATGAATAAATGCCTGGACGGGATTCGAACCCGGATCTCTGAGTCTGTACCTCAGTGTGATATCCATTACACCACCAGGCAAATCCAATTCAAACACTTATTTTTCTTATATATGTATTATATTCTCCATTATTACTAGATGTCGCGAGAACTAGTAATAATAGAGAATATAATACATATATAAGAAAAATAAGTGTTTGAATTGGATTCGCCTGGTGGTGTAATGGATATCACACTGAGGTACAGACTCAGAGATCCGGGTTCGAATCCCGTCCAGGCATTTATTTTTCTTATATCATATATATATATATATATATATATATATATATATATATATATATTGGTTATGGTAATTTTCGGTGTCTACTATATAGAATCGGCAATCTGTCAAAAAATTTGAATTCGCTAAAAGTTAACCAAAAAAAAACACACTAGCCATTTAGGCAAAAAAAAAATCTGTTACTTTTAAATATTGGTTAGTAGTTAGGCATTAACTAAAAAATGTAGAACAGATCACACTAACCTTTTATTTGTAACTTTTGTCTAGCATTTATTATTAAAGTTAATTCCGCTAGTTAGCTTTTATATCTTGTACTAGAAAAATTACATTTTTTATTATACTTGATGTCACTCGTAACGATGGATAACGCACTATAAATACTAAATAATTTTGCCAAAGTTTACAAATTGGCGCTTGCAAAACTATGAATATGTATAGTACTTGCAATTATATATATATATACTAGCTGGCCCGGCGAACGTCGTATCGCCATTAAATATTTTTACGTTAATTTTTCCGATGTTTAATAGTTATCTGCTATTCGGGGCGGAAACAAATCCAACAAAACAAAGATCATAGAAATCGGCCCAGCCTTTCTTGAGTTATAAATAGTGTAACTAATCCGACTTTGTTTTATATATATATATATATATATATATAAGTCTCGGCCACGCGTTGCTGTGGCTAAGGTATACGTTAAATTATGTTGTAGTAAACTAAGTGAGAAATCTAAATCAGAAAGTTTTTGTTTTACACAATTTTTTAGTTCTGGTACGTTAACTACACCCGGTATAAATATGGGTGGTGGTTTTGTTGATTGAGATGAATTTATGTTGTCTGCATTCTCAGTATCATCCATAAGTGTATCATAAGGATTATATACATTTATTGATGGAATATTTTGAGGAGGCTTGCTGAGTTCATTACACTTTCGTTTTTTTTCTACGAACTTGTTGGTAGTTTGGATTCTCATCATCATCAAGAAGTCTCTGTATAGTAATATCATCTTGTGATATATTATAGTCATCTTGTTTTTCATTTAATTGAGGCATGGAGATTGTTTCTGTAATATTAGGCATATTATTATAACTAACACACGTACTTACAGTTCTGTTATTCCGTTCCTTAGGACCTTCATATGCTTTTAAATTGACATTCTTCTTAAATGGATTTATGTCACATAGGCCTATACCAATTTGCGGAAATTCACTTGATATCTTATCATTCATGGTCTCTAGAACCGATTCGCCATATTGTTCAATGTCCCTTCTCGGTCCATTTAAATTTAAATTGAGTTGCTGTCTTTCAGCCAGATTACTTAAAACCAATACTTACACACGAAATTAATGTTATTATCAATATATTGAAAATAAAATAAACACTGAACACACTTAAATTATGAAATAATATTTGTAATTCAATTGAAATTCGCGGTTGCAACAAAAAGCATCTGGTTAAATAATAAACCAATTACCTTACACGGTCATCTGTTAGAATCATATGGAACTCACAGATAATTATAACTCTTTGTTAAATAATAAACAAATAATTTGCAATAAAAATAATGCGACTATAAATTTAGTTATAAACAACCGTAGCTCTCAAGTTGGATCAAACAGCACACAGTGTGTGAAGTTTTATTAAAATCGGTTCAGTAGTTTAGGATTCCATCGCGGACAAACAGCGTGACACGTAATTTTTATATATTAAGATAGTACTTACATCACTACAATTACCACTAATAAGATAATGTGTTTTGAGTTTAGGTCGCTTTAATTGTCATGTATATAAGGAATCTTCCTTCAGGAGTGGCAGTCGGAGTTAGGGAAATCTTAGATGGGACATAACCCAAGTTTTAACCAGTCTGAAACGATCAGTACATGTTATAGTAAATAACCGATACTGGATTAAAGATGATTATGTAAGTAGCTAATTATAATTTAATCATCAAATGCATTAATTGAAATAATAACAAAATTACATTTCTATCGATAAATATAATGTCTGAATAAGTGTAGGCTATGAGGAAACTATGAATTTAATTGAAACATGACACTTTTTAGTGCATAATTGTTAGTGTATATTTCCAACGTTTGTACTGCACAAATGAATGCACATATTCACTAGTTTTATTGCGCATAAATCCGACCTCCTAGTCTAACTTACTTACTTACTTACTTACTTACTCACTGGTACTATCGAACCCGTAGGTTCATGGCCGCGCGGACATAAGCTCTCCATACATCCCTATCCTGAGCTAATGTTTTCCAATCATTCCCTGTATAATCTACTTCCCTCAAATCATAGTTAATGTTGTTCTCCCACCTCATTCTTGGTCTACCAACTGGGCGTTTTCCTTCTGGCTTCCCTACAAGCAGTTTCCATGCACGTCTTTCATTCCCCATACGCGCAACATGTCCTGCCCATCGCAGTCTACGAGACTTAACTGTTCTTATTATATCTGGCTTCCTATAAAGACCATGTAGTTCATTGTTATGAAGTCTTCTCCATTCACCTGTCTGTTCATCTCTCTTTGGTCCAAAAATTTTCCTAAGAACTTTATTCTCAAATACTCGTAATCTCCTTTCCTCCCTTAAAGTAAGAGTCCATGTTTCGCACCCATATAATATAACTGGTAGAATAATAGTTTTATATATTTTCAGCTTAACGTTTTTTGAAAGGAGTTGGGACATCAAAAGTCTCTGCAATGCATAATAGTACGCATTTCCAGAATTGAGCCTATGTTTAATTTCTTTGTGCATCTCATTCCTATTTGTGATTATTGTTCCTAGGTATTTGAATTCAGCCACTTCCTCAAAATTTCCTTCATTTGTCATTAGCTGTCCATTTCCATTATATACTGAATTTCTACGTGTGACCATATATTTAGTCTAACTAACTCTCTAATTGTCTGGCACTATCGAATCTATAAGTTCACACACAGACTCGCGGGTCTAAACACTCTGTAGATCCCTATCCTAAGCATATATATTGATATCTCTCCCTGTATAATTCATGGTTAACATTGTTCAGCTAGATTATTATTGATCTGTCTACTAGGCGATTTCCCGCTGGTTTTCGTACTCTTAATTCCCATTACATGCCATATGTCCTGACCATCGCAATCTACGAGACTAGAAGAACAGCCGTCTTTTATAAATTTTATTAAATCAAATTAGGGGCAGGGAGGGAGGGACGGGGAGAGAGAGCAAGTTGCGGAAATTGTTTAGAGAGATACACCTTATATATATACTAGGTCATTTTAGTGAATTATTTCAAAATGGCTAGCATATTCTATTATTTGCAGTTTAATTTATTACTGTATTTGCGTTTAGTTACTCTTCACATATACAAACATAGGTATTTTATTTAAAAATCTAACCAAACTGTCCACGCTAACCTTGTCCTAGCATATGTTTATTACATTGGATTTCGTTCAGTTAGCATTTAAAATTTCTTCTTCTTCTTAAAAGATGGTTATTTATTAAAACTTGATAACTCATAAAAGATAATTATATTATTGTGACAGCGTTTATCTACTAACACATGGCATGATTTTGCGTTTCACCATCAGGAGATGTCCAGGTGTATTTATGAATATCCTTATGCTGGAATGTTGTGGTCCTAACAAAAAAGATAGTTTGATGTGGCAAAGGTGACTATTGTCGTTATCCTCATGAAGACTGAATTACCCTATTGTTTATCTGAATAACCTATATCTTCCCATCCCACTTTTGCATTAAAATCTCCGAAGGCAATTTTCATGATATTGTGAAAGAATATCAAATACGCATCCTAAATCTTCTATATCCTTGATTTTGTCATCCTCATATTCTGCCGGGGCCATATACCTACCTAAAACCTCCTGGAGTCAGGGAATATATTTATAGGCCTACATGAAGGAGAAACACTTACAACCAGGAGATTGGCTATAGGGAATTGGACGATGTCAAAGACATTAATTAACCGATGATCTATTTCGTTTACAGTTTAGAATCATGTATGATATCATACAGCTATCAAATTTTACATCTCGGCTAGCTGATAAGACCCTTCTTCGGACTAAAAAACCTGTTCCGTATTATCGTCTCCCTACAACTCAAAGTATAAGCTCCAGATTCCTGACTACCTTTTCCTGGCCATCTAATTTCTTGTAAAGTGCCTATATCCAAGGACATTTACATATTAATATTTGTACCGCCCCATTAATATAAAATGGCCTAACATTCCATGTTACCACCTAGGAACACGTCTCTATGTTTAAGCTTTTGCCATTGATTCTCTGAAGTAGTTCCCGCCCGAAGATCCGAACGCAGGACTATTTTACTTCCGGAAAATTTTACTCCAGTGGTACCCATGTCCGGTTTCTTGACGATTGTATTTTTCGACGAAGCCACTTTTTGTGTCTGGCTTATCACCTTTGATCTATCCGGCATGGATTACCCTCTTTGACAGCAAAGCTACCGCAGGCATAAATCTCGGAGAGCCGTGTTTCAATTTGACCCCAATGCTCAGCAAAGACTTACTTTTGTAACTTACTTACTTACTCACTGGCAATATCGAACCCGTAGGTTCATGGCCGCACGGACATAAGCTCTCCATACATCTCTATCCTGAGCTAATGTTTTCCAATCATTCCCTGTATAATCGACTTCCCTCAAATCATAGTTATGTTATTCTCCCACCTCATTCTTGGTCTACCAACTGGGCGGTTTCCCTCTGGTTTTCCTACAAGAAGCTTCCATGCACGTCTTTCATTCCCCATACGCGCAACATGACCTGCCCATCTCAGTCTACGAGACTTAACTGTTCTTATTATATCTGGCTTCCCATAAATACCAAGTAGTTCATTGTTATGCAGTCTTCTCCATTCACCTGTCTGTTCATCTCTCTTTGGTCCAAAAATGTTCCTAAGTACTTTATTCTCAAATACTCGTAATCTCTTTTCCTCCCTTAAAGTAAGAGTCCATGTTTCGCAACCATATAATATAACTGGTAGAATAATAGTTTTATATATTTTCAGTTTAACGTTTTTTGAAAGGAGTTGGGACATCAAGAGTCTCTGTAATGCATAATAGCACGCATTTCCAGAATTGAGCCTATGTTTAATTTCTTTGTGTATCTCATTCCTATTTGTGATTATTGTTCCTAGGTATTTGAATTCAGCCAATTCCTCAAAATTTCCCTCATTTGTCATTAGCTGTCCATTTCCATTGTAACTTTTATTCTAAATAGGGCCTATCTATTAAAATGCAGTTCATTGAATTTAACTAGTTCAAAAGCGGCAATTTTTACACAATTACCGAAATGACATCATACAATTTCAAAACTGTATCTGGGCGGAAAATAAATATGCTACTTGGTAATTATGAAAAAACGGCGTAATCACGATGTAAGAAGGAACAAGAACTGAAGTTCTACTTTATCATAGTGAAGTCATCCGCGTTGTTTGAATATCAGCATTCTGAAGAAATAAAGTTATTAAGGCGGTTCTCATGGGGGGGGGAAATACAAATCTCCCTCAATCCTACTAGGAAAATGTTAATGATAACATTTACACACACGCATATGTCCACCGCTGTGGTCTCGAGGTAGCGTGCTGCCTTGTCACGCAGATGGCCCGGGTTCGATCCCCGGTCGGGGCAGTTTTTCTGGGCGAGGTTTTTATCGAGGTTTTTCCTCACCTGTAAGACAAATGTCAGGAAAGCTTTAAGGCTCTAACGGTCCCCGAAATCATATGGCCATCATCATCATCATCCTTCACCGGTGTGGAAAGCAACGGGAAGCTACCACACCTACAATAGTAAAGCTGCAAGCATAGCATGAAAATGCTATGATTGCAGTGAAGGACCTGCCTTCGGGCAGAATTACTGTGGAAATCATCTGCATTCATGGATTAGGTCTGCTGACCCGTTCCGACTTCAGCCCATCAGTTTCTAGGTCTGCCCACATCTATGGTGCCTTTAGGTTTGTATTTTGTTATTTGTTTTGGATATCTATCTTCATTCATTCTGTCTATGTGTTGCTTCCATTTTTGTCTATATGTATCTATTTTATCAGTTATTGCAAATATTTCAAGTTCCTGTCTTATTTCTGTGTTCTTGATTCTGTCTTCCTTAGTGCACCCTTTAACAGATCTCCAAAAATTTCATTTCTGCCGCCGTTACCCTACTTACATCTTGTTTTTTATGTATCCAGGCTTCTGAACCATAGAGCAGTACCGGTACTGCCAACGTTTTATAAAATTTCAATTGGGTCTCTCTTGTTTTTTTGTTATTTAGTGATCGTTTTATCGTACCACATATTCCCTGGAATTTTGCTATTTTATTAGTTATATCATTATCATATATATATATATACCAACACACACATGAAAATGATATGAATGCAGTGAAGGACCTGCCATCGGGCAGAATCACTATGGATATATATATATATATATATATATATATATATACACATATACACACACACACACACACACACATATATATATATATATATATATATATATATATATATATATGTGTGTGTGTGTGTGTGTTGATGATCAAGATACAAAGATACAACGATTTGCCCTGCGACTGGAATAACGTGTCTTCCAGTTGTGGATCAATTCTTCGGTTCCTCCCTTGAAGGTCACATGGCCTTAACTCCACCAGGCTAAATAAATCTATTCTATTCTATTCTATGCCCGTACCATTTTAAATAATAATAATAATAATAATAATAATAAAATAATAATGAAGAGAGTGAAACCCCGGGTTCGAAGAAGTGAGCCAATTTGCCTCGGTTGTTAAATTAATAGCTATTGCCGCTGCGACGGGCTTTTTGGTCTATTTCAGCATTTGCCCTTATACCAGGGGAAACGCAGATATAGTCGGTCGGTGCCGGGACCTTGGTCTGATGTTGACCATTAAGAAGGTGCAGCTCCATACCCTTTATTTTCCAAAATATTACAGTGAAAATTCAATTACAATTCAAAACAATACAATGCAATTTTGTTATTTCTCAAATAGTTGTTTTTTTAAATTGTTGTTTAGTCCAAATGTCTGATTTGTTATTTTTCACAAATATTTTCACTGCACGTAATTTTTTTGTCTCAATTCTTTTTTCAGAACATATTCGGCATATAGCAATCCATGAAGAAAAATAAAGTTGAGTTCCTGGACCAGTGAGAGTTGGGATTAACTTGAAGCGAACATTAAAAATCACTTGCGGTAAGCGTTACTCGAGTCCTTGACGTAAGAGTTTAAACACCTCTTCACGTGTGGTAAGCGTTACTCGAGTCCTTGACGTAAGAGTTTAAACACCTCTTCACGTGTGGTAAGCGTTACTCGAGTCCTTGACGTAAGAGTTTAAACACCTCTTCACGTGTGGTAAGCGTTACTCGAGTCCTTGACGTAAGAGTTTTAAACACCTCTTCACGTGTGGTAAGCTTACTCGAGTCCTTGAGGTAAGAGTTTAAACACCTCTTCACGTGTGGTAAGCGTTACTCGAGTCCTTGACGTAAGAGTTTAAACACCTCTTCACGTGTGGTAAGCGTTACTCGAGTCCTTGACGTAAGAGTTTAAACCACACTCTTCACGTGTGGTAAGCGTTACTCGAGTCCTTGACGTAAGAGTTTAAACACCTCTTCACGTGTGGTAAGCGTTACTCGGGTCCTTGACGTAAGAGTTTAAACACATCTTCACGTGTGGTAAGCGTTACTCGAGTCCTTGACGTAAGAGTTTAAAACACCTCTTCACGTGTGGTAAGCGTTACTCGAGTCCTTGACGTAAGAGTTTTAAACACCTCTTCACGTGTGGTAAGCGTTACTCGAGTCCTTGACGTAAGAGTTTAAACACCTCTTCACGTGTGGTAAGCGTTACTCGAGTCCTTGACGTAAGAGTTTAAACACCTCTTCACGTGTGGTAAGCGTTACTCGAGTCCTTGACGTAAGAGTTTAAACACCTCTTCACGTGTGGTAAGCGTTACTCGAGTCCTTGACGTAAGAGTTTAAACACCTCTTCACGTGTGGTAAGCGTTACTCGAGTCCTTGACGTAAGAGTTTAAACACCTCTTCACGTGTGGTAAGCGTTACTACTTTCAACTTACTTTTCATTTTAATATATATTTTTTTTTTTGTTTTTCCATTTTTTGACATTTTCCAAAACTTAAAATGCTCCTTATGGTGCAATTTTTAAGCTATCAAAACGAACTTTTGTTTTTAGACTCCCCAATATATGCTAATTGAAATTTGCTATGCAGTTACTAGTCTAAGACACATGAGTCCTTTTAAATTCAGATGGAAATGCACGAGTGGATAATTTTTTTTTCAAAAAATGAAAAATAAGCAGTATCCTCCCTTTATGTTTTTTTTTTTTTTGCATAGCAAATGTGTTTAATGGAATTGTATCATTTCATTTGTTTTCCTATTAGCCTCCTTGCCTTCAGTCAAAGAGTGTTATTCACTTGCATTCTTTGCTGTAAACATGGCAACGCTATGGCGCTGCCACATTTAAGGTTATACGTTGCAACGCTGTAACCACGTGACCGTTCACGCTTACAGTATGTCTATTTGGTATTTATACACAGGCATTTTTATTAATAAAAATCCAATTTTCTGAAAGTTTTTAAAAGTAAAGAAGGAATATTTATTGTGGTTTGAAGTAAACACTAAGTTATATCTAAATATGTAGTTCAAAACTTAATTATAAAATAAACATAATTTTATCAAAATAAATAATCTTTATTCCACCCAAATACAAGCCAACTTGCTATTCATACACTAAAGAAAACACTGCAGTCTATTTGCTTGTCTAACTTGCTTAAACATTAATGCAACATGAATACTCTAAGTTGTGCATTTGTTTACAACTGCCTACTGTGCTGGGTGTGTACACTAGCAGTCAGTCGCCTCCTAAATGGGTAAATCTAAAGAACTCAGTTCTGATCTCAAGGATACAATTGTTAATCTTGCACTTAAGGGGATATTCTTTGAGAAAAATAGGGCGACTGATAGGCAAATGTCATGCAACAGTACAGTATATACTAAATTAATTCAAGTATAAGTCCCGCGTCGTAGCCGAGCGGTTAAGGTAGGAAGCCTTGGCGCAGAGCTACGGGACTTGCGCCGGTTCGAGTCTCCATGGGGGAAGAAATTTTCTCATGGCATTTCGGCCAGTATGCGACCGGTGCCCACCCAGCATCGTGAGGCAATTGAGTAGCTACAATAAGTAGCGGCTCCAGGTTGAGAAACCAGCTATAACGGCTGGGGGACTCGACATGCTAACCACATGTCACCCCTACACTGGCTGTTGATCATCTACCTCTGTGATTGACACATGTGGATGTGAAGGCCAGCAGCCGGCTGGTAAAAGGGCAACCGCTGAAAAGTGGAAAGACCCTCAATCGGAATCGGAATTCAAGTATAAAAGTTCAGTAGAGAATGTTCCGAGAAAACCTAAACAAAAGAAATTAAGTGAAAAGGAGGAGAGAACCATTGTGAGACAAGTGAAATTCAACCCCAGAATTAGTGCTCTAAAATTGCGGTCTACCCTAGAAGTTTCTACTGGTAAAAAGGTATGTACTGAGACAGTTCGGAAGGTGTTACGCAGAAATGGCTATCACGGAAGAATGACTAGAAAAAAGGCCGCAAGTAAGAAGAACTGTGTTGTAAGACTACGGTTTTCAAAAGAACATGTAAATAAGGGGCAGGCATTTTGGAATAATGTTCTTCGGTCTCATGAGACTAAAATCAACCTGTTCGGTTCAGATGGCGTTCATAGAGTCTGGAGAAAAGCCAATGCGGATAATGATGTGACCAATACAACACCTACAGTAAAACATGGGGGTGGGTCTACAATGTTGTGGGGGTGTATGCCGGCAAAAGGGGTTGGCAATATACAGTTCATTGACAATGTTATGGATAAATTTGTGCATAACGACATTCTTCGTAAGAATGTTAAACAAAGTGCAGCAAAATTGGATATGCTCCCTACGTACATGTTCCAACAAGATAACGACCCCAAACATACGGCGAACTTAAATAAGACTTGGTTGATATGGAACGTGCCAAAGCAATTGAAAATCCCTCCTCAATCTGCTGACTTAAACACTATAGAACATTTATGGGCGTTTTTGAAACCTAGGGTCCACAGCAGAAATCCTTCTTCCAAAAAAAGAATTGAAGAAGGTGGTTACTGAAGAATGGTGCAAAATCAGTCCTCAGATATGTGATAGACTCGTTAGATCCATGCAGCGTAGATGTCAAGCTGTTATTAAAGCTAAAGCTTACCCTACAAAGTATTAAGGACAGTTCATTTTTTTTCTTTATCCCCCCCCTCCATTCTGACTGTATGAATAGAAAAGTGACTATAAAATTTACAACTTTTAAAGTTTTTTTATACATTATACGTTAAATGTTTATAGAATGTATTGATTTATATATATTATGTAAAGAAGTGTACCTGAAAATGTTTGGTTAATGGCAAAATATAATTGCAATATTCTGAGAATTAAAATTGTGCTATTTCAATTATAAAATCTAAGTGTATGAATAACAAATTGACATACTGTATGTGTCAGGATCTGTCCAGGGTAGACGTTGTGCATCACACTCAATACCACAACACAAGTTTCTTCAAGACATGAAGCGCGCATAAAGTAAGTGTTTTAAACTACAAGTCGTGTATTCAATTATAGCTGCCACGTGAACATCCCAGCCCTTCGGTGCACTCAGTTCATCCAGAGGTATCATTAAAGTTGTGCACCGACCTATGTTTTGTCTTCTCGTAGAGAGACACATCAGGAATCGTAAAGACTCTGAATCTCAAATTTCATAAGAGAATATTTAAAAATGCAATGTAAGGAGCATTTTTAGAAAATATTTTAAAAAATCTTAATTCTGAGAAACTTCACAGAACACTTCTATAAGCACATAATGTAACTGATAAAATTTTCAAAACAATCAGAAGAAAAAAGTAAATAAAATTCAGCAGTCGGTCCCCTTAAGTAGATTCCTTCGCTGAATTGTTTCCCCTAGTTCTTTTTACTGAACGATATACTAGTGCATTATCTAATACGTAGTTCCTTAACTGTCAAAAATAATACATCCTTGTAATTCTCGAAAATTAGAGAGCGAAAAGGTCTTCAAATAAAATGGTATTTAATAAACTAATGTGATGTCTCCTCTAACCTTATGAAATAAATTACAATATCGATAATGTGGCATCAATGTTAAAGATCCAAAAACAATAGATTCGTTCAGTAAACAAGAATGTATAATCAAACAATTGCAGCAGCATATCAGATCCATCCATAGTAATTCTGCAGGTCTTTCACTGAAACCATAGCATTTTCATGCTATACTTAGCAGCTTTACTAGGGAATTATATGTGTGATAGCTTCCCATTGCTTTCCACACCGGTGAAGGATGATGATGATAATGAAAAGGCTGTTGATGATGACCGGATGATTTTCGGGGACCGTTGGGTCCTAAGCTTCCTGACATTTGTCTTACAGGTGGGGGAAAAACCCGAAAAGAACCTCACCCAGGAGAGGAATCGAACCCGGGCCCGCTGCGTGACAAGGCAGCACGCTATCTCGAGACCACAGCGGTGGAGACAGTTGACCAAAATTAACTAGAAAACCTAGAAAATTTCAGGTAAGAAATCTACTCAACTATCAACTTATATCGCTCATACACCGCTTTATCATAATTATCGTTATTATTTATTTATTTTTCAGACTTGAAGCTTTGTGTTAACGAATTCCGAAAGCATAAAGTTTTCGAGGTTGTAGTCGTGAATAGATTTTTGAAAAAAAAATCATTAGGCCTATATTTATTCATCGATCCTACCCAGTAGGCATTAGAAAATGACCATGACAATAAAATTTATATGTGGCATTTGTGTGTCTAACGCTCTTGCGGCAGCAATTTGTCTTTTTCGAAACCAAATACAGACAATAACGAGTAGATCTGAAGCGAAAATTTAAAAATTACTATAGTGATACGAATATCGATTTTTCGCAACGAAACTCAGTATACGCTATATAAATAAAGTGAAGGTGTAAGTAGAATACAAGGCATAGAAATTAAATTCCTTAGAAGAATAAAATACTGCACAAGATTGGATCGGATAAAGAATAAATATATAAGAACAGAGTTAAATATATATCCACTGAATGGAAAAAATTAAATAATACAGAGATAAATGGTTTAGACACGTAGAAAGAATGAGTGTAACAAGATTACCAAAAGCAGCATTTAACTACAAGCCGGGAGGATCAAGGAATTTAGGGAGGTCGGTGAAAAGATGGACAGACCAACTGTGAGGCGGAACAGGCAGTTTGCCTAGCCCGTGAAGTGAAGGAGGAGAATAAGAAGAAGATAAAAACTCTCCAAGCTCGACAGGTCCACACTCTATTCAAACGTCTACGCAGCAAGAGTACACACAGTTGTCTAGCCTTGAGGCTGGCGTTGGACTCTCATTGGTTGGTTCCCTCATTATCTCACCAAACAGCCAATGAGAGTTCCAATGTTAGACAGCTGTGTGTACAGAGTGTAGAAGGCCCTTTGCCTACCGGCCGTCCACATGTGTTAATCACAGAGGTACACGATCATAACCCAGTGTAGGGATGACATGTGTTTAGCATGTTGGGTCCCCCAGCCGTTATAGCTGATCATAAGAAGAAGGTTTTCTAAAAAAATCTGCGAAATCTATTAGAAGAGGGAGTTCACATGGAAGTCGAAATTTAAAAAATCGCGTTAGCATCCGCCATGTTTGCAATGTAACTGTATAACTTATAATTTAATTAACAATAGAAAGATGAATTACATAAATCAGCGAAATTTGTCCATAAATTCTACTTGTTGTGGAATTTGCTTAATTTATAACGAAGTTCTTTGCGTGACGGACTTTTTAAAATGTAACATCAAATAATGTAAAATAAAATTAATGGAAATGGTTTCATTCTGATGGCGTCCCCTTTAAGACCTTCATTTTGATGGATATTTTGTACACGATAAAGCAAATACTGTTTTCATATTCAGCAGATTATCAAGACAGACACAAAATTAAGGGATTCTGCAAATCAAATACCCAGGCTCTAAACAAATGAGCATTTTCTCCCGTTGGATTTCCAGCAAATAAACATTGTACTACTTTGTAGCCCCTGTTGTAATTCTGCAATTAAATGTACATTACATCCCCCTCCTCTTCCCCGCGAGATTTGGCATCCGAATTGAGTTATGATTTATCTCTGCAGGCCGCCGCGGGAGGTGGTGCTCAGCTTGTACACGGGGTGAGGGTGCCAAGCCTCGTCCCCAAAATAACTTCCCATCAAGATTAACATTTTTTAAAAATAAAACTCGTGTTAAATTCGGAAGCAATCAAACTATTGATGTTATTCTCTGAAAATATTTATGATTTTTTGCACACCTACATCGATCCTACTTAATAGACTCTGAAAATGTCTAATCTCTAAGGCTAGTATTTTTATGTAGGACATACTAAAATGTAAGAATGCAACATAGTATAATGAGAAGTTAGACTTATGATTATATTTTGTTTTTGTTTCACACACAAACAGTTAAATGGTATAATGGGAAATTAGACTTCTGGCTGTCTTTTATCTTAGTTTCACAAGCAAACAGTTGAATATTATATACTATACTATACCAAATACTACATACTATATACTATCGGCCTATATACTATCTGCATTGTAATCTTAGCATTTATTACATAAGCATCCTAGCCCTTCTAACCTCGAATTGTTTACTTAATTTTGCCTTTACGTCAACTGTTTTTTTCACACTATAATTGTTATGGGGAATGAAAGACGTGCATGGAAGCTTCTTGTAGGAAAACGGGGAAAGCGTCCAGTTGGTAGACCAAGAATAAGGTGAGAGAATAACATTAACTATTATTTGAGGGAAGTAGATAATCTTCTTCTTCTTCTTCTACTACTACAAGGTTTAGGCTATGCAGCCTGTCCCGGCGAAGTTAAAAGTGAAGTCCGTCTTATACGTGGTCGGCCAACATCTCTTGTTCCTCTGGGATTATACAGGAAGGTTCTTTTGGTATTCTTTCGTTGTTCATTCTCATTAAGTGTTCTGTCCATTTCTTATTATTTTCGCTCGAAGTAGATTATACAGGGAATTATTGGAAAACATCAGCTCGGGATATGGATATATGGAGAGCTTATGACCGAGCGGCCATGAACCTATGGGTTCGATAGTGCCAGTGAGTTAGAGACCATTCCATCAAGGTTGAAGCATGCCTTCAGATGCGCAGAAGACCAGTTTCATCCCTTTGAGTGCGGGTAGTCTAATGGTACAGGCATACACATTCAATTCCTAAATATTGTACTGTCAGTCTAAAAGATACTATAGTCCGTTTGCTCAGTTAAGAGAATCTTCCCGCGTATATTTTCAAACGGTTACTGCAAGGCCATTCGGAGAGTGGGAGCAACTAGCCGAAGTTTATAAAATATGTTAACACTTATAGCGTCAACGAGAGAAACGACCCGTCCGTGCACTTGAATTATATTATATTATAATATCAACTCCAGGCAAAATGTATAAATTATTATTGTACTTACAGGTCACTGCAATTCAACAGCAACATCGTTACTTTCTCTTCCAATTCGGACTCTCCGAGTCACTGCTGTCATCCTCCAGGTTGATAATAAATCTATCAGACAGTTTATCCATCAGCTGATCGCGTTCCCAATAAAATTCTTCCCTTTTATATGCATGATGGCAAGCTTCTCTCCAGTTTTCCACATTCACCGAATTAATTACTTTTTGAAAAACAGTTTTTACGTGACTCATACAAAATTTCGTATTATACAGTGTGATTATAAAGTCCCAGTACATTTGGTCGATAACGTAGCGCAAATAAAACAAAAATTATAAGGTAGTGTCTACTATCAAGTTAGTGTTCAACATAACCTCCATCAATCTCAAAACATGTTTCCCAACGACGCACCGTCGCCCGGGAAACATGCACCAACATATCCTCTCTAATCATTTCACTCGCTTGGCGTATGCGTTCTTTCAGCACTTGCAGATTAGGAAACTTGGTTCTGTACACCTGTTGCTTGATGAAACCCCAAGCAAAAAAGTCTAGGGGTGCGAGGTCTGGCGAACAAGGTGCCCAGATACGAGGAGATGCCCTTCCAATCCACCTTTTGGGAAACCTGTCATTGAGATACCAGCGTACAGCCAGAGCAAAGTGTGGTGGTGCTCCATCTGGTTGCAACACCCCTGTATCAATGATACCATCTTGCTGTAACTGTGGCTGTAAGAAAAGTTGCAACATATCAAGATACACATCTCCCGTGATGGTTTCCTTTGGAATCTGTCTAACTTTCCCGTACGACTGGCCTCTTAAACGCGCAGCAACAATCTGTATCCGCTCTTCAATGGTGAACATATTTGTATCTTTCGAATGGCTGTAACAGAAATACGATATGTAAGCGATTTATTTAAAATGTACTGGGACTTTACAATCACACTGTATTTTCGAACATAATCTTTCACTTGGGCCCACACCAACTCTATCTGATTAAATTTGCAGTGATATGGTGGTAAGCGAACAACAACATGACCCATTGTCTCTGCTAGTTTATCTATTTCGTATGCTTTAAATTGGGGTTTTTGCAATTTTATTATATTATATAAGGTTGCCTTGACCATGCGCTCATCAAATGAATTTTTTTCACCCATAACCATTCCTGGATTTCACATTTCTTGGAGTTTGATGTGGGTGCCCTGTTAAGTTCGCGGGAATGATAAGTGGCATTGTCCATTACGATGCATGAATTTGGTGGAATATTGGGAAGTAGCTGGTCTTTAAACCACGATAAAAATCTATCACTGTCCATTTCTTCGTGGTAGTCTTTAGTTGACTTCGACTGAAATAGGCCTACTAATAAACCATTATTAACAAAACCGCCCTCGCTACCGGCATCAATAACAACCTGTACCAAGTGGAACTTTTACTGTCATCATCTATTACCCACGTGTCACATGAACATTAATCCAAGTCTCGTCAAGATATATAATGTTTTTTCTCCTGAAGTACGAATGTCTTATTGTATATAAATATTGGTTTCTCTTTGAAATTATGTCAGAACGTTCAAGTAAATACGATCTATTATTATTGTCATTTTTCTTGAATTGAAATACTATTTTTTTATAATTTTCCATACTGCCTATCGAGTCAACTCACCTTGCAGATTCTCTTAACTGAGCAAATGGACTATAGTTATCGTCACCTTACTTCTAAAACCTAGTAAGTGTAATTTAACAAATCTTTCAAGAGAGCATAGAAACCTTGTTTGACATTGCTTATTTTTTTGCAATTACGTTAAGAAATAAGAACAAGAGAAAAAAAGACTGGAGAACATGGAGTGGATGCAAATCTGTATAAAAATTAAATAATGACTTATTTTGAATTTAAACATTCAAAACACAGTTACAAAAGTATAAGTAATGTTAAAAAATGGTTTATGCTTTTCTGAAAATTTTGTTAAATTAGACACGCGGTTTTAGAAATAAGGTGATGTTATATTGCGGTGTTAAATGGAAGATTTCTCGGTAGGCCTATCTACATACATCTCTACCCTGAGCTAATATTTTCCAATCAACCCCTGTACAATCTACTTACCTCAAATCACGGTTAGTTATTCTCCCACCTCATTCTCGATCTCCAACTTACCGTTTTACATCTGGTTTTCCTACAAGAAGCTTCCATACACATCTTTCATTCCCATTCGTGCAACATGTCCTACCTATTTAAAATTATTTTATTTTTTTCTATTTTTATTACATTAGGTTTGAAAATTTACTATATGCCTAATCAAGTTCTCGTATCCAATATAATTGACGTATGTGCTGAGTATATTGTTTGATTTAAAAATAATAATATTAATATTAACATAAATAATATTTGATAAATTATTGGATTGTAATAATTTTATTCTCTTTTTCTTCCAGTTTTAAAGACACCCAGTACTTATTTGGGTTAAAAATATGTTTTTCTTCTTTTTGCTTTAAAAAGTCCAGTAAGGTCTATTTTATCGATGTGTAATATTATTTTGTCGATTTTGGGCATTTAAATCCATAAAAATTGATTTTTAAAAATGGCGTCTCTACGTTCTGCTAATGTGCACATTTCTTTTCTTATCTTTTTTTTTTTTTTAGCATTTTCCCCTAACTTGTATTTTTTAATATTTTGGTACACTTTTCTCTGAAACTATGAAAGATAGGATAATAACTTTTTGGTATGCATATGCAGTTAATAGAGCTCTATAATAATAAGGTAAATTTATCTTTGTACTATTGATAATGTTTTAAATAAAACCATGCATCCAAAATTTTTAACAAAAAAAAATTGTTCTTTGATTTTTTTAATAAATGACAATCCACAAGCAAACCTTATTAATGTCAAGTGAACCATGGACAATAACATACTAAAATTTGTAAACAGTTGGAAAGTAGTTTGTGAGAAAATTGAACCAAGACAACACTTTTAACAAAATGGATTTTTATTTTCATTTTTTTTTATTTTAATTTACTCATAAAGAAATATGTCCAAAAAGTTAATCAAAGTATCATTATGTTCAGGAAGACTTCTTTAATTAGTGATAATTTTCATGCATATAACATAAGAATAAGCTGAAAAAAAAAATTGTACGCCATATTTTTAAACAAAATTGCAAGGAAATTAGTACCGGGTGCCCTTAAGGAAGTCCACGTTTTACATAGCTATACTGAGGGTTAATATTTTCATAACGACCAGTAACCATAATTTTGCAGATACGGAGAAGTCTGCTGGCAGGATCATTTCCCTCAAACATGCGCGCGAGCAATGTAGGCCATGCTTCAACTTTGATGGAACGGCCTCTAGTTAGTTCTAATTCTTATATTTTAGATATCGGGGCTAGTAGGAATGGTGGCCTATACTCGGAGAAATTAAAACGTCTTTGATCTGACATAAAGGTTTACTTGTAATCATGGAATAGAGAGGTATTCTATGTTAACTGTCTCCTCACCTTACATCCCTACAGTTTTATTTACTATGAGAATTAACGTAAAAACAGGATAAGTGCAATACAAATGCCAGTATCAATGTCATAATTCGACGTTCGACAGGTGACACTTGTTCCTTTTTTCGCATCAAATGCTAAAAATAAACACAGGACAGGAACTAAACTAGAGACTACCTAACTTAGTGCCATATTAAAACACACAGCGTTGTAGATGCATAAATCGCCTCTTTCTATTTACATTCTCAATAATGCTAAAAATAAACACAGGACAGGAACTAAACTAGAGACTACCTAACTTAGTGCCATATTAAAACACACAGCGTTGTAGATGCATAAATCGCCTCTTTCTATTTACATTCTCAATATTTTTTTTTGTATTTGTAATCAACAGATTGTACGCCAGGTGCATAACTTATATTAAATAGTTTATTTTTGAAAGGGCACAGGCCCACTTTTTCTCTCTCTTCTACAGTTATATATTTATCTGTTATAACGAGACTAAAGTAATTAGCGAAAAATTTAAATAAAGATTTGAGTAATATAATAGAACTAAAAATAATGATAAAAATATGCTGAAGGACTTTAAATTATAAGGAACGCGAGACAAGAGGTTTTTTTTAAACAAACCCTTGAAAGGAGGGTTGTGTTTAAGATAGCGATCAGCACTGTGAAACATACCTAAGTTAATGGAATAGCTATTTTATGAGACAGGGGAGTTAAATAACGTCGAGGGAGGTAGCGAAACAGATAGAAATCCATCATCATCATCATCATCATCATCGACCTTTCAACTATTAGGCCCAGTGGCCCGTTATGGTCTCCCGCCATCTCCGAAAAGGTCGACCCACAGATCTTCTGAATCGAGGAACGTAGAGAAGAATTTGTTTTGGTATTCTGTGACGATCCATGCGCTGAACATGGGCTAGCCAATTGTTTCTATATTCTTGGAGGTATTCAGATATAGGTACGATGTTTAACTCTCTGGCTATTGTTGAATTTCTTTGGTGGTCTAGAAGGCTATAACCTGCAGTTCGTCGCAGAAATTTCATCTCCGTGGCTGTAATATGACGATCATCCTGAATTCTGATGGTCCAAGCTTCACTGCCATAACAGATTACGGGTCTAGCGAGAATTTTATAGATTTTCATTCTTGTGTGTATCTGCACTTTTGATGGTTTAAAAACTTGGTTGATAATTCTTGAAGCTTTATTATAGTTTTGTATTTTAAAGGATATATCACATTCCTCATTATAAGTTAGATTATATCCTAAGTATTTAAATGAATTAACTTGCTCTAATATTGAATTCTGAATACAAATTTTACTTCTTACTGGGAATTTCCCTTGAAAGGCCATAACTTTAGATTTTGTTGTTGATATTTCCATGTTAAATCGTTGGGCTATTATATTAAGATGATGAGTGGAATATTGTAATTCATCTTCATTATTGCCGAAAAGAGCCTGATCATCTGCATATAAGAGTGTGTCTAAAATTGTGTGTCTTGAGAGAGGAATATTACCATGAACTGTCAACCTCAGTGTCTGATGATAGCATTAATGTATACATTAAATAGAAGTGGTGTGATAGAGGCCATCCTTGTCTGACTCCGCAATTTATGCGTTTCCAATCTAACAATTCTGTTCCTATTTGTACTGCTATGATGTTATTTTTATACAGATTAAAAATTGTTTGGATCAGTTGATTTGGTGTTCCATCATCAGTAAAGATATCTAAAAGTTTTTGTCTGTCAACTCGATCAAATGCTTTGATAAATCTATAAACGCTATATGTAGTTCTTTATTGAATTCTTTGTGCTTTTCGATAAGAAGTTTTAAGGTGAAATAACCATCGGCACAGGATCTTCCCTTACGAAAACCATTTTGTTCTTCCCCTAATAAGTTTTCATAGTGTGTTTTTGCAATTTAGAAGCTAGAATTTTTGTAAAAACTTTATATCCACTGTTGAGAAGAAATTCAATCCGGGGAAATATTTTAGATAATAACAAAAAACTAGAAATATATATATATATATATATATATATATATATATATATATTATATATAACCTGCAGGAGTCAAAGAAGGAGGTCAGTCTGGTCGGCAGCCATCGGACAGTGAGGTCGCAAGGGCAGGGTCCCGGCGACATGTCAGCGCCCTTCTGGGCCCATTTCGTAATTACGTAAGTAGAGTTAACAATAGTTTTTCAATTCTCTCGGAAATGTTCAAAATTTAAATTATAATCAAACTTAAATAAAAAATGAGCCTATATTTCTCTCTTAAGCTAATGTAATACTAAATGGTGCTTCCAAATTCCCCAGTTTATTTGCAAGTTCTATCTTAAGCATTTTTCACATGTAGCCTACTGATAATATGTTTAACCTGTTCCCATAGTTATATTAAAGTGTTTTGTAAACCGTGTCAATGGCTTTCTTTCATGTCAAAGAATAGTGTGCTAAATTCTTACTAGAAGTCCTGTTCTCACTTCATGAATTCCTATAATTTCCTCGACACGCTACCTATTAATTAGTAAAGCCCTTTCGTAATAAAGAATAAAAAAGAAGAAAATCAAGTCATTACGTTGTCATTTGTTAACGTATGCCTATGCAGTGTTGAAGCGTTTCAAGCCCTGCTTTAGGCTGTAGGGTTTACACACAGTTATTTTATCATTCATGTTTTAAAGGACATATGTCCAAGAAAAATTGTGCCTGGTGTAAAATTTGAGAAATGTGACACGAACCCATCCAATAATAAACGATTCAATTCCAAATTCCTCCACAGTTCACTTGTTGAGAAGACATATGTTACTATTGATAGTAATTATTCCGTCCTATAGTGGCGTTAAGTTTGGCGCTCCCTTGATACTAGGCTACACGGAAGCTCCAGGTTTCACGTTCTCCCATCTCTTCATCATCATCCTTCACATAACACACTTAAACAACACACAAACACTTAAACATGCACTCATCTATACACACATCACCATGTAACATGGTCTCACGAAGTGGTGCGTAAATTGAAAACACCACTTTATTTCATTTACCCACCTAGCGCGAAACCCGAAGCACAAAAAGTGCAATGGGTTACACTAGAAACAACATTAAAGCAACCATATTGACAAACAACACAAAATTAATGAAGAGAGAGACTTACCAAGAGCTGTTGAAGTCCCTGCTGCTGTTGCTGCTAAAATAAAACAGAAAAGAAGAAATATGGTAACACATTACATTACAAATTGTTAACATGCACTCACTGTACCTTATCTGCTCTTAGAATGATCCTAACATCAACAAACGCCATTCGCGCCACAACGACTGTCACATTGACAAGGAGCACGTGTGAAGTTAATAAGACACGTGAACGTTGAATGGGGTAGATTACAAGAAAGTTAGTGAGATTCTTCTATGCATTTAAAATACCTGTTTTTTGACAACGAGCCAAAGGTTTACCAGACTTGTATTTTAAAAATTTAGGCGGCGACACAACAACAGAAGACTGGATACCTTCAGCCATTTTGTTGCATTAGAATCGACTGAAGCGTGACTCGAAGCATCATCCATATGTAATAAACTATTTAAGTTGTAATTATTGATTAGGTATATTTTAGAATATTTTCTATGTTTTGAATATTATCATCATCATTCACGAAGAATAAAAAATATATTCAGAGGACATATTTGTAATATAATGAAGGAAACTACCTTTTCGCGTACTTATTGCTTCTACACCGTACGTCAGCGTCCATAACCAATGAAAAGCGAGCAGATCACATGGTTTTGTTTTGTTGAGGATCACTCTAAGAGCGGATAGACTTTAGGTAGTAATTCCCTTCTATTTTTGGCTACAAAATGTTGTAGAATTCTATATTATTTTTCTCAAGTCCACAGCTGTGGTCTCGATGTAGCGTGCTGCCTTGTCACGCAGCGGGCCCGGGTTCGATCCCCGGTCGGGACAGTTTTCCTGGGTGAGGTTTTTATCGGGGTTTCTCCTCACCTGTAAGACAAATTTCAGGAAAACTTCAAGGCCCAAACGGTTCCCAAAATCATATGGCCATCGCAATCATCATCATTCATATTCATCTTATGATTAAGCTCTCCTGGCGAACCATTATCATCATCACCCACCATATCATCGGGGTAACGTAACCCCGCCTTCCAGGCGCCCCAACCTCAGAAGTGGGTTACAAGTACGCCATGCCAGGAGAGAACACCAGGAATGTCGAAAGACAACAGGGGGCATTTGAAAAAAAAATCTCTGCTTCCAGTTAAGATAGTCAATATGTTAAAGGATCATAAAATACCGCTGAGATTACTATTTCAAAGGTTAAAAATAACAAAATATGTACCAGATATCTCGGGGAGGAGAATATATTACGAGTATTTGAGAACAAAGTTCTTAGGAAAATTTTTGGAAGAAAGAGAGATGAACAGACAGGAGACTTAATAAAAATGAACTACGCGACCTTTATGAAACCAGATATAATAAGAACAGTTAAGTCTCGTAGACTGAGATGAGCAGGACATGCAACATGAATAGGGAATTAAAGAGGGACATGAATGTTTCTTTGCAAGAAAACCAAAGGTAAAACGCCCAGTTAGTAGACCAAGAATGAGGTGGGAGAATAGCATAATTTTTTAATTCATAAATAATAGGGTATCTAATCCTAGTTTATTAATTAGATTAACCATGATTCGAGGGAAGTAGATTATACAGACGGCGATTGGAAAACATTAACTCAGGATAGGGATATTATGGAGAGAATATGTCCGGGCGCCATGAACCTATGGGTTAGATGGTGCCAGTGAGTTAGTCAGTACCAGATATCTCAATCGTTGTCAACTAATACAATTTCTGTTAAAACCGTTTGAATGAATTTCGAAATAAAGTTCCATCGTCAGTTTTTTAAAAGATACTCACTATAGTCGGTTAAAATTCTGTAAAGAGTTTTCAGGTCGTTGGGTACGTTCTTGTTATGTAGGTTATTATTCTGGACAAATCAATGTCTGAATCTTTTTTACAGAATTTTAACTGACAATAGTTAGGATTTTTTAAAAAGCTGAAAATGTAACATGTTCCGAAAGGCCTATAAAGTGTTTAACAAAATTGTAATTAATTGATGAAGACTGAGATATCAGGTACGTATTTTATTATTTCTAAACTTTTGACAGTGAAGATAGATAAATTAAATTTGTGTCACTAATTAAACAACACACAAAATGTCAGGAAGCTTAGGGCCCAACGGTCCCCGAAAATCATCCGGCCATCATCATCACCCTTACCATCATCATTTTTCACCGGTGTGGAAAGCGACGGGAAGCTACCACCCTAGTAAAGCTACAAAGCATAGCATGAAAATGGTTTGATTGCAGTGAAGAACCTGCCCTCGGACAGAATTACTATGGATGGATATATAAAACAGTTATTCTCCAAGTTATATTATATGGATGCGAAGTATGCACTCTTACTTTAAGGGAGGAAAGAAAATTACGAGTATTTGAGAATAAAGCTCTTAGGAAAATGTTTGGACCAAAAAGAGGTGAACAGACAGGTGAATGGAGAAAACTACATAATAGTGAGCTACATGATATGTATAGGAAGCCAGATATAATAAGAACAGTTAGGTCTCGTAGATTGCGATGGGCAGGACATGTGGCACGTATGGCAGATGAAAGAGGTGCATGGCAGGTTCTTGTAGGAAAACCAGAGGGAAAACGCCCAGTTGGTAGACCAAAAATGAGGTGGGAAAATAACAGCAATGCACTAAAATCAAGTTCAAAATCTCTCATTTAAATTATAGGGAAGTAATACAACTCCTTTATTGGTAGATTGGATAATCCTCACTACCTGCCGTCCGCGCCGCGTCCCACCTCACTCCCCTCCGCCATCACTAAAGCAGTGAGTCCATCTGCACGGTACAGTGGGTTACCATTGCTGGATTCTGGCTTCGATTTCTGTGTCTTGCAATTAAAAATGGCAGATATTTTCTCGGACACGGCCTTGGTATTATCGCCTCACTATGATGCTTAACAAGCGGCTCGCTTTATTTCCCCGCAGCTGTCATATGTTATTAAAATGCAAAGATCTCGACTGCCGCGACTACCACGATGTTGCCACATTGCTATCCTTCCCTCAGTTTCAATTAAAACTCGGAATGTGGAGCAGTCGATCCAGTTATAAAATTGTATACCGTAATTAATGGTATAATTATCAGTGATTTATTGCGATATGTAGATTATGTAAGTGATTTCAACAGGTGGCGGCCATCGGAAAATATTTCAGACCGAACAATTAATAATAATAATAATAATAATAATAATAATAATTTCAGCATCATGTTGTATGAATATTAAATTTATGTAGACCTACAAGTTATATAATGTAGGAATTAAATTATTTGATAAACAAATACATACATAATTTTAATTTTAAAAGTTAAATAATACAAATAATAACAAGTAATATTGGCTACTTCTGAAGATCACCTACAAAGAGCAGTACATAGATTGTCAAATATAACCCAAGATTATAATTTACAAATTTCGGTAAGACAAAAACTATGGCGTTTCAAGGGAAAATACCGATACAAACTAAAATTGTTATTAACAACAATATAATAGAACAAGTTAATAACTTTACTTATCTTGGCTGCAATCTTTCCTACGACACATGTAAAGACATAGACATAAAATTGGTCAAATTTCAAAAACTTATAGGAACAATAAAAAGCATTCTTTTCCGAAAAGTACGTCGAGATACAATTCTAAAATTTTATAAAACAATGGCTCTTCCAACTCTACTTTATGGTTCTGAAACCTGGACTCTTACTACAGGTAAATTAAATAGGATAGTAGCTGCAGAAATGAAGTTATTAAGACATTTAGCGGGTTATACGCTTTATGACCACATGCATAATGAAGCTCTCAACACATCAGCAATAACTGAAACCATTCAAAAATATAAAAATAATTGGCATGAACACTTCTGAGAATGCCAAACAATAGACTACCTCTGCAGCTATTGAACTACAGACCCACAGGGCGAAGAGACCCAGGAAGACCTAAGAAGAGATGGAGGGACCAATTTCTTTCCTGAAGCGGAACAGGCCAATGGCCTAATCCATGCCTGTCATTGATGATGATGAAATAATAACATAAAAATTAAATAATAACATAAATATAATCAACGTCTTCTGTCCTTGTGTAATAAACGCCCATAGCACTATGTCACCGCATGTCTAGCATTGCCGCGCAGCACCCGCTTTTATATAAACTGTTAACCATCAGAGTGAGGCTATAATACTTCACGTCGCTTCTCTGGAAGAAATTTCAAGGTAGGTTTCGGCATGCAATGGTTGACAGTTCCCTTGTTAGTGTGACAGTGTGGTTAAACCAGCAGATTTATTTGTTTACGAGTAATTAATATAGTGGACCGATGTGGTCTCAGACACAGCGAGTCCAGGTCGAGACAGGTGTCCTGGGCGAGGGTTTTCTCGGGACTTTTTCTCACCTGTTAGACAAATGTCTGGAAACTTTAAGGCCCAAATAGTTACCGAACACCATCTGGCCATCACAATAAAACATATCATATCCACCTTGTTTATTACAAATGTATGAGTAAATGATGTGTATTTTCTTAACCCTTAGATTAGCAAAACATTTATTTCTTGTGTCAGCTATTTAAATGTGTCGGTCCGCAGTGAAAACGAAATTGTGCGTAACTGTTATTATTACGTATATCGTGAAATTCTAAAAAAAAAAAAAAAGTAATCTATTTTCGTAAGTTTTCATCTGTTTTCATGAAAATTATTAAATGTACTGACCAGCCTCATAGGCTAGTGGTCAGCGTTTCTGATTACTGTTTATGAGGTCACGAGTTCGATTTTCGGTCAAACCATGGGAATTTTCCCTTAAAAATGGAATTATTCGTGTGGTTGCCCATGTTCTGGAATTTAGGTTAAGAACTCTCCTGGCACTTCATTATCATTTATCACCCATCATATCATCGGGCCTTCTCGGTGCCCCAACTTCAGAAGTAGGTACAATTAACCAAATGCCACGACAGAACACCAGAAATGTCGAAATAGCATCATGGGACACCGAATAAAAAATGAAACCAATAGATGTATCTTGTAGGATACATTTTTAATTTAAGGGTTAAAATAATGTTTGTATTGTTCCGAAGGTGGCATTGAGCTGAATAGTCAACTAGGAAGGACCTTCTGTGGAAAATGTAGGTGTGATAGAGAATTTAAAATCCTCTCCCAACAGGTCTTATAAATATATGTAAACATAATTTAAGTTATGGAAGCGTTTGATTAGAATCATAATTTTCATTACCCTATGTTAATTGGAAGTAAAGAAAATTAAATTTGAACATTACAAAATTGTGTTTATAGAGTGCAAGATTACTACCCGGCGTCTTTAAAAACATATTACAGAGTGGTCAGCTGGGGATTGGGAAGGGCAGCGCACGCATTCTTGAAAGCGCCAGCAATCTGAGCAGTGTCACTAGCGGAGTCGTTCCATCTGTAATCTCGATCTATTGATACTATAACAGGCACAGTGTTCAGTTCATGTGTATGAACTGTGATGCCAATCTGTAGACACAAATTCTTGAGGAAACTATCATTCACACGAATCGAGCTTGGTGGTCTAATGATAAGTCCCTTGCCTCTGGTCCGGAGGTTACGGATTCAAACCCGGCCGGGGTAAATATAATTTTTATAGAATGGAAAATTCAAGGGACCAGACTTCCTAGAGGAACTATAAGTCGTGAGTCTCAGTCTGAAGATTTTCGGGCTTGTAAAAGAACCCCAAGCTTAAATTAGAACCTCTGAGAAAATGTAATTAATCTTTACAAAACAAGTTATGCCTTCGTTGGCTAGATATTTTTTTCAGGCGATGAACTAATCATTTGTCACTCACTGACATGCACAGTGAAATAAGCGCAATTAAATTAGCTTATTAAGTAACTCCGGCAAGGGAGCACCCTTTATACGGATGTAAACAAGACAATTCTATTCATATGCCCGAGATCAATTTTTTGATTTTGAAAACATCTTTAAAATCGGTGCTTGAATTTTGTGACATTCGTTGGTTTTCCTCTGTGACGTTCAGATTTTAAAATATTTAAGTTACAAACATTTGTTTCGTTTTGTCTTCTATAGAAACTCTCCCAAGTTTTCGTTGTATTCTACATTACAATGAGGAAACGCATTTCCTAGTTGACCTTGGAAGATAAGAGATATAAGTGTCACTCTTGTATACGAGCAGAATGAACATCGGGAGGGGGGAACCACTGAAAAAGGTCCATTTTTTCCAACATAAATACAAATACTGTCTCTATTATAATATAGAAGGTCCTTTGCCTCTAACCGGCTACTGGCCTTACATTCACAAGCCATTTACAGAGGATACGATCATCCAGCTAATATAGTGGTGGGCATGTGGTTTAGCATGTCGATCCCCCAGAAGTTGACAGCTGGTTTTCTCAAACTTGGAACTGCTATTTATTATAGCTACCCCATAATTCTTCATGATGCTGGTGGGCATCGGCCCCACACTGGCCGAAATTTCACGAGAAAATGTCATCCTACATAAGACTCGAATCAGCGCAAGTCTCGTAGCTCTGCGCCTTAGAAATAGCTATGGCGCGGGACTCTCTATTAGTATAACATATATATTTTTTTTTATAAATAGCGATTCAGCCGGACATGGCGCAGCTCCGGTAGGTACTGTAAGAATGGGTACATGAGAAATAACGCTCCCATTTTTATCCTAAGTTATGTTTTGTTGTTCACAGTAAGTTTGTTACTTCCTGTCTTACACAAGTTGAATAAATAAATCCAGTAAAAAATTTACGTAATTAATTTTGTTTGCAACCAAAAGCTCGCAACAAATCAACCAATCATAATAATAGTATAGTACATTGCTTTCCAACAATACTTTTTTCTTAAAAACACCGCGGACTCAACGTGATAGTTGAATTCGACCTCCACCATTGAACCCCGATCACTAACTGGGCATAAGCATATGTTCAAAAATTGAGAATTCATTCTCCCATTTTATAGTCTACAGGGTGTAACAGGACCTCACTGACAAAATGATAGGGATGATAGGCCATGCAGAGAGGATCATTTTTTTGTGAAGGAACGTATAGTCGCAAATACGTCAATTATCAGTTATGTGCAGATGAAGTTGGGTCGGAATTGAATACAAACATTTGTACACGTATAATTCTATTGAAAATACATGTTTTTATAATATGTGTTCAAACAATAAGCGTTTTGATGACGTCAAAAACAATCCTACCATGATCAGCCGTGGTGACTGATCGTTGTTGCGACGATATCAAACATGCAATGAGGCACAGAGTCGACAGTTTGAACACTGATTGTAAAAACATGCCTTTTTCAGTAAAATTATATGTGTACAATTGTTTGTATTCAATTTCGACCCTTACGGGTGAACACCTTCATCTGCGCATAACTCATAAACGACGAGTTTGCGACTATATGTTCCTTCACAAAAAAATAATTCTGTCTGCATGACCTATCATCCCTATCATTTTGTCGGTGAGGTCCTGTTACACCCTGTATATGGGCATCTCTAGTTAAGTATAGTTCTGACATAAATCCTTGCGCTGCCTCGGCAGAACCCCGAGCTTACCTCTGTATGTGAGTACAGTGACTATTGAATACTACAATTGAACACATTGTTCATAATGGAAGAATTAAAAAGACTATACAACACAACGCAAAATAGTGATCTATAACAAATTAATAGCACAAGTAAATAGTTTCAACTACTTAGGGTTTAGCGTATTTTACTGCCAGAATAATAATATAAACTCCAAATTAAATACACTTTATAATACGTGCGGAACAATAAGATGAACTATAAAAAATAAAACTTTAAAAATTACTCAATTAAAATTCTATAAAACAATGGCAGTACCTAAGTTAACATATGCTTGTGAAAATTGGACACTTAATAGATCAGCTGAAATTAAATTGTTACGTTCATTAGCAGACTATACATTGTTAGGCAAGAAATAAGAACCCAATTAAACTTATAGTGTCATAGACAAAATTAAAAAACTCATGATCTAATTGGCTTCAACATGTCACGCAATAGACTCCCACAAATTTTGCTTCAATATTAAATTTGTGGTTTGACCACCACTGTGGTCTCGAGGTAGCGTGCTGCCTTGTCACGCAGCGGGCCCGGGTTCGATCCCCGGTCGGGGCAGTTTTTCTGGGTGAGGTTTTTATCGGGGTTTTTCCTCACCTGTAAGACAAATGTCAGGAAAACTTTAAGGCCCAAACGGTCCTCGAAATCATATGGCCATCATCCTTATCATTATCATCCTTACCATTATCATTCACCGGTGTGGAAAGCAACGGGAAGCTACCACACCTACACAATTCCCTAGTAAAGCTGCTAGCATAGCATGAAAATGCTATGATTGCAGTGAAGGACCTGCCTTCGGGCAGAATTACTGTGCATGTGGATCAACCCAAAGGAAGAAGAAATACTGGACTTCCATAACTAGATGGAGGGATTCGGTATCCTCATGTGGAAACAGGTCTATGGTCTAATTTCATGACGTAGAAGAAGATGACGTTTTCTACTGCACTTCACGTCAGTGCTACCGTTTCCGATGAACGGGAGCCCCTGTAGCAGCAGTTTGAGTTTTTTTTTTTCTCTCTCTCTCTGTAGCTGCCTTCTCCTTTTACATTATTACAGTAACTTACTTAGTAACTAAGTAAAGTCAAAAAATCAACGACAATGAAAGTAATGAAGTTACAAACACATTTAACTAAATAATAATTAAATAAATATATGTTAAAAAATTAACATTAACTTAATACCCAAGAACGCTCGGGAAATAAATACAATCTGCACATAATCCGTGAGTCAAAAGAGACTACTGTGCGAGAAACCGAGAGAATTATATATAGTAGATGAACTTGCACATGTAAATATAAATATCTTTCAGAGATGTCAGTGATGTGCTGCAGTAGAGGGACATCATTTTCAACACCTTCTGCAGTCAAAGTTGTTATTTTACTAAGCCTATCTAACATTGAATTTTTACAGCGTACCGAAATGCACATGCTAACTAAATCATTGTTGTTTTTTGGTCACTGAAATGTTGGATATAATTTCATTCTTTCTATTTGAAATTCCAACTTTTGAATTAAAAATGAAACTTAAGTAAAACACTAATAAACGATCGTCTTTAATGGAAAGAGCATTCATTCTATTTAAACGCAAAGTATAAATAAACATTTTATAAAATCATTTATGCCTGTGAATGTTGGGCCCTGACATACAAGTGATAAACAGACTGGCAGCAGTAGACAGGAGACAATTAGCAAAGATAAATCGGACAAACTAGAATATAAACAAGCACTGGAAAAAATATAAGAAGATAGGCCATTAATCTTAAAAATCAATGGTAGAAAAATACTCCTTTTTTTTTTCTTTGGACAGTACTCCATCGAAAATTCTTAAAACAATACTTTGAAGGAAAATGTTGGGAGAAAACTAAGGAAAAGACCAAGGAAGACTGTAAGAGATTAAGACTCCTACCTTTCTAGACAATGGAGGCGAAATGTCAGTTTGGTCTTCACCCCGTGTGACAGCCGCCGAAATTCCCAACACAAAAGTCTCCGTTAGAAACTGAATCGATCCAGGGACCGTGATGCCGCCAGAAATTTGAATCGATCCAGGGACCATGATGCCGCCAGAAATGTTGAATCGATCCAGGGACGATGATGCCGCCAGAAATGTTGAATCGATCCAGGGACCGTGATGCCGCCAGAAATGTTTGACTAGTTAAACATTCTGATCCCACCAGCACTCGAACATCAATTTTCTGGCTTGCAGCATATTCCCTTAACAAATTATGAGACGGCTTGCCCATGGCGCGACAGCCGGCTGCTAGCCTCACATCCACAGTTTTAATCACACAAGTAGACGATCATCCTGCTGCAATGTAAGTGGTGACATTTGGTCAGCGTCTCTGGTTCCCCAGCCGGCATAGTTGGTTTTCTCGACCTGGAGTCGGTGCTTATTGTAGCTATCCAAATTCCTCGCGATGCTGGGTGGGTACAGGTCCCATCTGGCCGAAATTCCATGAGAAAGTTTCTTCCCCACGGAGACCGGAACCAGCGCAAGTCCGTAGCTCTAAGTCATCCCCATATTGGCAGATGATTATCTTTGTGATTAATATGTGTATGTTAGGCCAGCAGGCAGCTGGTAGGCCAAATACCTTCTCGATCCGTCTACAAAGGAATATATTCTATTTCATAAAATATTCAATAAGAATCGTTTTCATTTTAATTTATTGGTTGCATATTTAATGGAAGTTCATCTCATTGACATGTTATCCCCTTCTGTATTCATCTTCAAAGTTCCAGAAGCAAATGTTTACAGTTATCAGCCGCTGAACTATTCTTACTTATCTAGTTAATTTTATGAACAGGGACCTAATCACGTGGCTACTGCGCAGGACCTAATTCAAAGTCATTAAATTAAGAGGAATAGGATGAAACGCACTGCAAACCTTTCACGTGTTGAAGTTGGAAATATGAAAGTAACGATAAATGTAAATATGAGAGAATTGAGTTAATTGATGTTTTTGGAAGTTGGGAACAATGCGATACCGGTGCGGACAAAACAGAGAACGCGGCGACCCCTATTCTCTTCATTTACTTCGAGTCCATTTGTAAATAAGGGCGTGCATGGGCGCGAATCAATTTTAACATCCCCTCTGAATGACGTGACATCAAAACTTCATACACCTGTGCACCTACCTCATGATGCCAATGGCGCAGCTTTTCAATTGTTTCTTATTAAAAGAAAAACACTTCAACTATAATCAAAGTGCGCTATCAAATAATGCAACTATTAAATTAAAACACTTCAGTTTTATTTTATTTTTATTAAAAGTGACCAGCCTCATATGCTAGTGGTCAGTACACAATTCATGAGGTCCCGGGTTCAATTCTCGGTCAGACCAACGAACTTTTCCTTAAAGGTTGCCTAAAGCAATAATTATCGGACATCCAAGGCTATTACACTTCATAAACAATGGCAATATGCCGGCTGTCATATTAGATAATGAACAAATTCCTTATACCGATGTCGTTAAAAACTTGGGATTTTACTTAGATTCTAATTTAAATTGGCATGAGCAAGTAAAACAAACATCTAAAAGGATCTTCTCCATAATACATTCCCTAAAGCGACTTAAACATTTTCTTCCTACAGCTCTTAAAGAATTTTAATCCAAACTTTAGTGATGCCGCATTTTGACTACTGTGACGTTCTACTAACTGACATAAGTGACGGACTGTCGGACAAACTGCAGCGTGTCCATAATATGTGTATCAGATTCATATTTAATGTTCGAAAATACGATCACATTTCTCCATTATTCCACGAATTGTCATGGCTACATCTAAAAGAGAGAAGAAAATCGCACTGTCTAATTCTCCTATTAAGATCCTACATACCTCGATTCCCAATTATTTATCATCCCGTTTCCAGTATCTATCCTCAAACCATAACTTAACACAAGATCACAACATAGTCTCTTACTTAATATACCGCAACATAGGACATCACATCACTCCATGTCATATACCATCTCCACTTCTCGCAATGAATTCCCTATCACAAGAAATAAGGGGCTGCCGGACATTGGCATCTTTTAAAAGAAATCTAAATTTATATTTGCTCTAAACTCGACTTCATTATTATCCAATGTAAGGTATATATAGTAATTGGTGTTTCCCGTATAATGTATCATATTTATATTATTATTATTATTATCGTGTCATTATTGTTATTACCCTATAAAATGTTGTTTGTACATGACATTTACATTGCTACATTTATTGTATCTTTAACTGTTTATAATTAGTATAGTGTTATCTATATTTGTCGAATATTTATTTGTATTTGTGCTGGTTGAGTGGAAGAGAGGGCCTTATGGCCTTAACTCTGCCAGAATAAATAAAGTATTATTATTATTATTATTGTGTAGAATTTAGGTTAAGTTTAGGATAAGAACTCTCCTGGCGCTTCATTATCATTTATTAGCCATCTTATCAACGGGGTAACATACCTCCGCCTTCTAGGTGTCCCAACCTAAGAAATGGAATACAATTCCGCCAATGCCAGGAGAGAAAGCCAGAAATGTCATAAAAGACAATCTGGTGGCATTTAAATGGACTATTTAACTCATGCCCCAAATGGGAGTCAATGACCAATCACGTTTCAATGATTTCTGTTTTACAACCAATCAGAGTCGTGCTTCACGAAATATTTATCAGTGTTATAATTACCATATTAAAGAAAGCTCCTCCTTTTTAATATTCTGAACAGGTCTGACCATTATTTTGCAGTGACTGAGCCTGTGAGAAATACGGCTACCAGATTGTATATATAGTGCATAGATGTCAACACATGCCGCATGCGGGTGTTAATATAAAAACATTTGTAGCAATTGATTATACCACCAAAAAAGAAACCACTGTTTGCACTTTCTTAAATGTTTTTTTCCCAGGTAACAATCTAGAAATAATATAATTGTCATATGTACATCATACGACATCAGAAATGAATTAATATACAGTTTGATGTGTTTCATTTTTTCTCCACTAAAGAGCATTCTTACAATATAGCGTTCCTTTGGCAATAAATAATATGATCTGGTTGCAGTGATAAACAAAAGAAGCAGATGAAGCGTACCTATCGTTTCTCATTTGTTTTCAAACATCGCCGTTTACATTAAATATATAAATATTTTAAAATAACTATAGTTAAATAATGATTTGTGAGTAAACAGCTTAATTTTATTCGTTAAATAGTCCTAACAAATGCCACTCTTGATTTCCAAATTCTCTAGATAAATTCACTCCTCACTTCGTGAGTCGTGAATTTATCGATAGACCTAATTTGGATATCACTCGTGGCATTACTTATGATAAATAAATAAAAGTTAGTAAATAGTATTGTTGCATGTATTTCGTTTAGAGCAGCTTGAGTAAAACTCACCGGCACTATCGCACCCAGAGGTTCATAACCGCACGAAAATAAGCTCCCCATACATCTCTATCCTGAGCTAATGTTTACAATTAACCTCCCTCAAATCATATTTGTCATTCCCCACTTCAATTTTGGCCTCCTTACTGTGTGCTTTCACTCTGGTTTTCTAATAATAACATTTTATGCCCTCTTTCATTCCCCATTCATGCAAAATCCCCTGCCCATCGCAATCTACGAGACTTAACCGTTTATTATACGTTGTTTTCATTAAATATCACAAATACAGCTCACTGTTATGCAGTTTACATCATTCACCTCTCTGTTCGTTTCTCATTAGTATAAAGAAAATTCTACGCACTCTTAACAAATACACGCAATATTTTCCCCTTTCTTAAAGTAAGATATGCATCTGGAAGAATAACAGTTTGATATATATTTTAGTTTAACTTATTTTTAAGTAGTTTGGATGACAATATTCTTTGTAACGCATGACAGAATGTGTTTCCAGAGTGGAAGATATGTTTTATTTCTTTCTGCACCTTATTCCTCATCACAATTAAATACTTTCTTATAGTTTGTATATTGTGTGTTCAGGTTAGCCATCGTCGACAAAGTTGGTAAATATTAAAAAATAAAATTTGTATTTTAATGTCAAGTCATAATTCTCGGGGTAGGCTATAGGCCTATAGGCAGATTAGTGCCTAAGTTTAGTAGAGTAGAAGTAAGCAGGCTATAGGCCTATAGGCAGATTAGTGCCTAAGTTTAGTAGAGTAGAAGTATGCAGGCTATAGGCCTATAGGGAGATTAGTGCCTAAGTTTAGTAGAGTAGAAGTATGCAGGCTATAGGCCTATAGGCAGATTAGTGCCTAAGTTTAGTAGAGTAGAAGTATGCAGGCTATAGGCCTATAGGCAGATTAGTGCCTAAGTTTAGTAGAGTAGAAGTATGCAGGCTATAGGCCTATAGGCAGATTAGTGCCTAAGTTTAGTAGAGTAGAAGTATGCAGGCTATAGGCCTATGGCAGATTAGTGCCTAAGTTTAGTAGAGTAGAAGTATGGCAGGCTATAGGCCTATAGGCAGATTAGTGCCTAAGTTTAGTAGAGTAGAAGTATGCAGGCTATAGGCCTATAGGCAGATTAGTGCCTAAGTTTAGTAGAGTAGAAGTATGCAGAATCTACTATTATAGAATGAATAGAAAGGGCGTCGGTAGAACCTTCCGGAAATTTGTAAAAAAAATAGAACTATCCATGGAACCACGACAGTTCTTCAACCTGTTCATGGTGGAGCTTAAATGGCCCTGCGAGCTACGCAGGTGGAAGCGGTTGCTCGTACCGGACAAAACAAAGTCAGACTAGAAGAGATGCTTTTGGTTTAACAAATTATGAACTTTCATTGTAAAAATACAACTGTCAAGAAACGTGGACATGGATTCAATTGGGGTAAAATAGTCCCCCATTCAGATATCCTGAAGGGGGATTACTTCAGGATATCCATGGCAAAACTATAAATGAGACACACAGAATTTTATAAAACAGTCCACCCGCTGTGGCCTCGAGGTAGCGTGCTGCCTTCTCACGCAGTGGGCCCGGTTTCGAACCCCGGTCGGAACGGTTTCCTGGGTGAGGTTTTTATCGGGGTTTTTCCTCACCTGTAAGACAAATGTCAGGGAACTTTAAGGCCCAAACGGTCCCCGAACATCATTGGTCATCTCAATCATCATCATTCATATTCATCTTAGATTAAGCTTAGGACTAGGGACTCTCCTGGCGCACCACTATCATCAACATCACCCATCACATCATCGGGGCAACGTAACTCCGCCTTCCAGGCGCCCCAACCTCAGAAGTGGGTTACAATTACGCCAATGTCAGGAGAGAACACCACAAATGTCCAAAAAATGACAACCTGGGACATTAAAAAAAATATATATGTTATAATTAAATGTTTAACACTGAGGCAATGCAAACTTAATATGGTACGATAAGAAAAATAAATGCCTGGACGGGATTCGAACCCGGATCTCTGAGTCTGTACCTCAGCGTGATATCCATTACACCACCAGGCGAATTCAATTCAAACATTTATTTTTCTTATATATGTATTATATTCTCCATTATTACTAGATGTCGCGAGAACTCGGTATTCACTGCCATCTAGTAGCTGACTATAACAAGTAGCAAATTAAAGAGAACATTTTTACTTTATAGCAGTGACGCTTTATCGATTGTTATAATTAAATATTTAACATTGAGCAATGCAAGCTTCAATAGGTAATGATAAGAAAAATAAATGCCTGGACGGGATTCGAACCCGGATGTCTGAGTCTGTACCTCAGTGTGATATCCATTACACCACCAGGCGAATCCAATTCAAACATTATATATATATATATATATATATATATATATATATATATATAAATGGCGGTTCCAACACTACTACATAGATAGGAACACTAGATCATAACCAAAAATCAGGAACAAAGAATAGAAACTTGAGAAATAAGATTTTTGAAGGGTGTGGTTGGTCATACAATAGCAAATCGTAAACTAAATGAAGATAGGCTACACGAACAGAACTAAATATATATTCAAGCTATTAGACACAATACAGAGACGAATGGATGGACACATCAATAGGATGAGTAACAACAGATTCCCGAAACATTTTCTTTACTACAGACCACTAGGACGAAGAAATGTAGGAAGACCCAGTAAAAGATGGACATACCAATTCTAACATGAGATGCTGCTGCTACTGATAGAGGGACAGGTCCGTACGAACGTGAGGACATTATACAATAATGAGGTATTATAAACATTAACACGGGAATTAGATAACAGGGGGGCACGCCGTAGCGTAGTGGTTAAGGCACTGCGCTACAAGTCGGAAGGTCGAGGGTTCAAGTCCCGGTGGGATCAGGATTTTTAAACTGACCAAAACCTTCTGGCGGCACTATGGCCCTGGGGTCGACTCAGCCTCTAACGAAAATGAGTACCAGACGCTTGTTCTGGGGGTAAAGCGGCCGTCACGCAGGGCTGACAACCCGGCTGACACCAAGTGCCGATTGTCTAGAAAAAGTGGGAGCCTTAACCTCCTACTACCCCAAGGGCCTCCCGAGGCCTGTAGTGGGATTACTTTACTTTATTAGATAACATTCCTTAAGATATAATAGTTTTGCAAGTAGGAAGATGGCCAGAACAACGTTGTCAGGAAGCACGAAGCTTCATGATATACCGGTACTAAGGTGGTGCTGCGAGATCAGAAATCGGGATGGGTTTTTAATCCGAAGAAGCATTTTCTCAGATATCAGAAATGTTAGGTTTGTTAGCGATACATACGTGATTCTAAACAGTAAACAACGTAATTTTGTAATTGCACATGTGCACGGTCCCATAGATGGTAAGGAAGTTGGTTTCAGAACGTGTGCATGGTCCCATAGATGGTAAGGAAGTTGGTTTCAGAACATGTGCATGGTCCCATAGATGGTAAGGAAGTTGGTTTCAGAACATGTGCACGGTCCCATAGATGGTAAGGAAGTTGGTTTCAGAACATGTGCACGGTCCCATAGATGGTAAGGAAGTTGGTTTCAGAACATGTGCATGGTCCCATAGATGGTAAGGAAGTTGGTTTCAGAACATGTGCATGGTCCCATAGATGGTAAGGAAGTTGGTTTCAAACATGTGCATGGTCCCAAGATGGTAAGGAAGTTGGTTTCATAACATGTGCACGGTCCATAATGGTAAGAAGTGGGTTTCAGACATGTGCATGTCCCTAGTGGTAAGGAAGTTGGGTTTCAGAACATGTCATGGGCCCATAGATGGTAGGAAGTGTGGTTGAGACATTGCATGGGCCTAATGGTAAGGAAGTTGGTTTCAAACATGGGCACGGCCCCATAGATGGTAGAAGTTGTTTCAGACAGGTGCATGGCCCATAGATGGAGGAAGTTGTTTGCAGAACATGTGCATGGGTCCCAGAGGTAAGAGTTTGGTTCAGAACAGTGCTGGTCCCCAGATGGTAAGGAGTTGGTTTCAGAACATGTGCATGGTCCCATAGAATGGTAAGGAAATTGGTTTCAGAACATGTGCACGGTCCCATAGAGGGTATGGAAGTTGTGTCTCAGAAACATGTGCACGTCCCATAGATGGTAAAGGAAAGTTGGCTGTCAGAACACAGTGCATGGGTCCCATAGATGGTAAGGAAGTTGGTTTTCAGAACATGTGCATGGTCCCATAGATGGTAAGGAAGTGGTTTCAGAACATGTGCACTGGTCCCTAGATGTTTGGTAAGGAAGTTGGTTTCAGAACATGTGCATGGTCCCATAGATGGTAAGGAAGTTGGTTTCAGAACATGTGCATGGTCCCATAGATGGTAAGGAAGTTGGTTTCAGAACATGTGCATGGTCCCATAGATGGTAAGGAAGTTGGTTTCAGAACATGTGCATGGTCCCATAGATGGTAAGGAAGTTGGTTTCAGAACATGTGCATGGTCCCATAGATGGTAAGGAAGTTGTTTCAGAACGTTTTCCTGTCAAATAATTTTTTTCGAAGAAGTGGCTGAATTAAAATATCCAGGACAATAATTACAAGTAAGAATAAGATGCACAGAGAAATTAAACATAGGCTCAATTCTGGAAATGCATGCTATTATGCATTACAGGGACACTTGTTGTCCTAACTTCTCTGGAAAAACTTTTAACTGAAAATATATAAAACTGTTTTTCTCCCAGTTGTTTTATATGGTTTCAAAACCTGGACTTTTACTTTAAGGGAGGAAAGGTGATTATGAGTATTTGAGAATGTAGTTCTTAGAAAAGTGTTTGGACCAAAGAGAGATGAACAGACAGGTGAATGGAGAAGACTATATAACAGTGAGATACATGATCGTTATGGGAAGCCAGATATAACAACAGACAAGTCGTAGACTGAGATGGCAGGACATGTGGCACTAATGGGGAATAAAAGAGGTGCAAGGAAGTTTCTTGTAGGAAAACCAGAAGGGAAACGCCCGGTTGGTAGACAAAGAATGAGGTGGGGGAATAACATTAACGAAGATTTGAGAGAAGTAGATTATACAGATGATAGGAAACCATTACATCAGGATAGGGATGTATGAAGATTATGTCCGCGCGACCATGACCAGTGAGTTAGTTAATACAAGATTGAAATAAGTAAAAGCCCGGGCAACAGCGGGTAATCAGCTAGTACACATTAATATTTTGAAGTTTGCCACTTGACAGATAAGTAAAGTGGACCTCGAGTTATGATAATGAAGTGGGATACGGTTAAATATTGCCATGTAATTAGTTAGTAGCTCTGGTGGTGAAGTTGGCAACTAGAGAAGGTAGGGGGTTAACTTTTGACATCATTAACCTGAACTCCAAGCCGAGCCAACCACAAGCCAGGCCACAGGTAACTCAGAGTCCCGTCTTTCTCTAACGTTAACACGCGCACAGGGGTCCTCAACCCGCGAACAACATTCATTATTCAAACGGCCATGTCAAGTATTTTGCAATAATTGTACAAAGGGAGACGATATGGCGCACTTTTGGTTTTCTTACGGCATATCTGACATTCTCTTCTAGCCCACTTCTGAAGTTAGTGGTGCTTGGAAGGCTGTGTTACGTTACCCCATGATGTGTAGGGTAACAAATTTTACCAAACACCAAGGGAGTCCTTAAATCTAAACTTAACCTAAATCCATATCGTGGGCAACCAGAGGAATAATACCTTTTAAGAAAAAATCTTGTGTTCTCAACGGGAATTAAACTAGTACCTCATGGACAGTAGTCAGAAGCTGTAATCACGATACTTTGAATAATAATAATAATAATAATAATAATAATAATAATAATAATAATAATAATTCGAGACAAAGCCAATAAAAGCAGATGCCAAAAATGGAAACAGAATGTCGGCTTATTCACAACATCTTATAATAAAAAATGCATATATTTACGTATAGAATTAAAACACTATAACACTGTAATTAAACCAGAGCGCCTCTATGAAGCAGAAACATTAATTTTGAACAGTAAGAAATATATCGAAAATATAGTAAAAAACAGAATGCAAAATTATAAAAAAAATAGGTCAAGTCATAGTGTGGCATATAGACTCTAAAGTAAAAAGGATATATATATAAATAATTATAACCTTCCGTTTTCTAATAAATAAATATATATATATATATATATATGTGTGTGTGTGTGTGTGTCTGTGTGTGTGTAAAGACTTTCATAGTGATATTAGAAAACGAAGATTAACATTTAATGGACACAGGCCTATTAAACTAATGGCCTCATATAGATTTTCAAAACAAATATGGGAATTCTACGAAAATAGAAATAAAGCACAAGTGGATATTATGAAATGGATTGGTGAAGTGAGAAAGGACTTAACATTGGCAGGTATTACTCAAGAAAATATCATAAACAGAGATATCTTTAAAATTAAGGTGCACAAATGGCAGGTTGACCAAGAAGACAAATCCAAGAAAAAAATATGGAAAAATATGGACAGAAGAGAGAAAAAAAACTCATAGTCAAACAATGAGGGAAATATGGAGTAAAAAGGTAACAACTCTTTGCGTAGTTCTACATGGGCACATTCGCAAATAATGATGATGATGATAATAATGATAAATTTGCCTGATATTTTTAGTGTGTTTGAAGCTCACAGAAAATAATTACGGTCATCTCCATTGCAGATTTAAAAACATGGAATTTATCAAAATTTAAAATGTTAAATAATGAAATTACTCATTACGTTTTGCGACGCATACAAACATTCCTACAATAAAAAATGTGTAACATTTCGCAATAAGTTTTTATCAATGCCATTAGGTTTCCTTTATATTTCTGGTATTTTCTCGTGGCATTTGCGGAAAGCCTGGAAGGCCAAATTACGTTATAAAATAAAAAATTATAATGTAAAATTATAAAATAGTTACCCAAAAGGTCCGTCTCCTCAACTTAAAAATTATTGATTGTCTGTAGCGCTTTCGTGACTAGTCCCACCATCAGCAGAAGTAACAGGATGTGGGTTCTTATCAGTCGACTCCTGATTCAATACTGGTGTTTCACTGAAAATCTGGTACGGGAATTATACGTACTGGGTGTGTTCTCATTTAACAAGTGGTCGTTTCTAATTTCCTTCAAAATTTCCATTTCCTCGAGTACGTTCATCTTAGCTGGATTGTTTTTCCTCTGAAGTATTGTTAGGGTGTTGTCAATATCTAACATATGATGCCCTGCGTTAACAGTCACGAAAGCGCTACAGACAATCAATAGTTTTTAACCCTTAAATTCGTAATGTATCCTTTTGGATACATCAGTGAGTTTAATTAATTTATTATTTTAAATAAATAAGAAGAAAACAAACAAAAAGAAACCACTTAAATGTGTTTCCAATCATACAATATACATAATAATAACAGTTATACAAGATTACGTTTTCAGTGCGGTCCGCCACATTCAAATATCTGAAGAAATTTGTTTTTTTGGTAAAATTTAAGGGTTAAGTTGAGGAGACGGACCTTTTGGGTAACTATTTTATAATGTTACATTATAATTTTTAATTTTATGAAGAATACCTCATCGGAATTGTATCATGGATTTTATTAATTTGACAAACTACGTCACCTGGATGATACAGGCGATGAAGCGCCAGGAGAGTCCTTAAACCTAAACTTATTCTAAATCCAGACCATGGGAGAGAGCAGGAATAATTCCTAAGCCCTATAAAAAGGCTTTCTCCCAAAAGTGATAAAGATGCTATTTAATTTTTAACTAACATTACTGAGTGATTGTTTAATACAACACAACTTACCCCTATGATGGCATTAAGTTCAGTCATGGTGACCTGTTTCGCTCTTTCCACAGCCGTCGCCACCTGCTGCTGATGCTGTAAAATTAAAAACAAAAAAACTCAGATATTAAGAGGACTATTTAACTCATGCCCCAAATGGAAGTCAATGACCAATCACGTTTCAATGATTTCTGTTTTACAACCATTCAGAGTCGTGTTTCACGAAATATTTATCAGTGTTATAATTACCATATTAAAGAAAGCTCCTCCTTTATAATATTCTGAACAGGTCTGACCATTATTTTGCAGTCACTGAGCCTGTGAGAAATACGGCTACCAGATTGTATATATAGTGCATGAATGTCAACACATGCCGCATGCGGGAGTTAATATGAAAACATTTGTAGCAATTGATTATACCACCAAATAAAAAAAAAAAGAGAAACCACTGTTTGCACTTTCTTAAATGTATTTTTTCCCAGGTGATAATCCAGAAAAATATAATTGTCATATTTACATCATACGACATCAGAAATGAATTAATATACAGTTTGATGCGTTTCATTTTTTCTCCACTAGAGAGCATTCTTACAATATTGCGTTCCTTTGGCAATAAATAGTATGATCTAGTTGCAGTGATAAACAAAAGAAAAAACAGGTGAAGCGTACCTATCGCTTCTCATTTGTTTTCAAACATCGCCGTTTACATTAAATATATAAATATTTTAAAATAGCTATAGTTTAAACAATTATTTGTGAGTAAACAGCTTAATTTTATTCATTAAATAGTCCTAACAAATGCCACTCTTGATTTCCAAATTCTCTAGATAAATTCACTCATCACTTCGTGAGTTGTGAATTTATCGATAATTTGGAAATCACTCGTGGCATTACTTATGATAACGTAACAGTTGAAGGGTTTGCTCACTATGATGGTTGTCCAGCGGCTCGCTTTGTTGTCCCGCAGCTGTTATATGTACGAGTAATTAAATACAAAGATGCCGACTACCGCCACTATAATAATTCCACATGTTAATCATTGTCAAGCATTGTCGCGCGGCACCCGCTTTTATAAAAACGGACAACCATCATAGTGAGGCGATAATAACTCAAATTTTGGAGGTTTTTGCATTTCATGAATCGAGTAATGAAATAACATTATTTTTCAATCGTCGAAACATTTTAAGAATGGAGCTACCCTTGCAATCCAACTTTACAGCATTTTTATTTTTAAACACCTGCTTAAACGTAATTGTATATAAAAAGGAATACCACCAGTTTGTCATTTCGACATTTCTGGAATTCTCTCCTGGAATTGGAGTATTGTAACTCACTTCTGAGGTTGGGCCGCCTGATGGTAATGAAAATAGCTCACAACCAAACATAATTATACATTTTCTTATTCTCATTATTAAAATAGTAGCACTTATCCAGCCGGCCGGAGCGTGGCGAATCACTAAGATTCACGCGTCCCTCTTGGAAGAATGTGCACCAACTGGAGACATTGCTACGGTCCATACAATCATCCCCATACACGCCACGCATGTTCCTGTGAATTTCACTGGGTTTATGCCCTTTGGCCCACAAAATCGAACAACACTTCTCTGTTCCTCACAGGTGGACGACTGTAGCATGCGCGCCATCTTTGTTGCATAGTTCAAGCTTCTCTCGCAAGAGGTGCACCTGGGAAAAAATACCATCTGTAGTGAAAACTTCAAACTATATCTCTGCTGAAATTTCAACATTCTAGCTGCAATACCAAGGCAGAAAAAAATTATTGTGCGTTACTTTCCGATCCGCCCTCGTATATATGTTTCTTTTACACGCTTTATATTAGCTTGACCTGTATCTGTCTATGTGACGGACCGTATCTATGTAACAGAATCTTTGAACACGATTTTCACCCACTTAAAAAAATTGGATCGACTTGAAACTATGTATACTTGTAAAGGACCCATGGCAATACTTTTATTTATTTTTTCTAAAATCCTGTCCAGTATCAATAGAAATTAAAAAATAAATAAAAACCGGTGTAATAGGTTGCGGACTTATCGACTTTTTAGTCAATCGTTGTAAGAGCTCAGTGGTATATAATTTCAGTAATCCATAGGTCGCTGGTTCAAATCCGGCTGGAGGATTTTTTTAGAAGAGTATTAAGCAATTAAATGTTCATGGGATTCCGGTTTATGACAATCAATTAAACTAAAAATAAAAAAAAATAGTTTAAAAAATTAAAACAACAAGCCTTATTAAAAAATAAAACTAAAAAATAAATAATAGTTTAAAAAACTAAAACAACACGCTTTATTAGAAAATCAAATTTAAACAATGAGAAATAATTTTAATTTCCAACACGCTTGGGATAAAATTAAAGTGGTCAACAAAAAAATCGTCTCCAACACATCTAGAATAAAACTAGAGTTATCTACAAAAAAAAATTACCATCAAAAGCGTGGGGTGCTTTTTATGGTTTTTACGTTTTCTTCTTAGAGACTTTACTTTTACCAATATCTGTTTATTATCAAATATATTAATTGATAGATGGTAAAATTATTTCTTTTTTGTTGATAACTCTAGTATTATTCTGTATGTGTTGGAGATGATTTTTTTTGTTGACCATTTTAATTTTATCCCAAGCGTGTTGGAAATTAAAATTATTTTTCATTTTTTAGTTCGGTTTTCTAATAAAGCGTGTTGTTTTAGTTTTTTAAAAGTATTATTTATTTTTTTAATTCACACTGAACTTCCTTCCGTCCCGCGCCGTAGCCGATTGGTTAAGGCAAGAAGCCTTGGCGCAGAGTTACGGGACTGGCGTTGGTTGGAGTCCCCATGGGGAAGACATTTTTTCATGGAATTTCGCCAAGTACGGGACCGGTGCCCACCCAGCATCGTGAGGCATTTGTGTAGCGACAATAAGTAGCGACTCCAGGTTGAGAAGATCAGCTATAACAGCTGGGGGACCCGACATACTGACCACATGTCACTCCTACACTGGCTAGATGATCGCCTACTTCTGTGATTAACACGTGGATGTGAAGCCAGCAGCCGGCTTGTAGGCCAAGGGCCTTGTAGCCTGTCGTGTTTGGAGTTTTTTTATTGTCCTTCCTTTTAGACCTATCCAAAACAAAAATTATCTGTTATAGCTATTAGAATTGACTTAGGCCTATCTTGTTATTACCATATGAAGCGGAATAAAGAACAGTATCCATTAAGAAAGTAAACAAACAAACAAAAATAGAAAAATATGAACCAAGTTGAGGATGATTGCAGATATCACCCAGTAATTTTATAAATTTGCATTGAAACTAAGAGAAGATTAGAATAAAGAGATATGTTTTTTTAACGAGTTTTACCCGTGTTTACAACCAAGTCTCCTTAACTTGCTTCTATGCCACGATTTATAGCGGATCACTCTACCTTTATAAACAATAATTTCGCAATACTTTATATAAAGATGTGAGCTAGTGAAGAATAGAGCGCGAGGTCTGTCTGCTATACAGAGGTTAAAAAAAAGTTGGGATCCGGACGCTGTATAAATCTATAATATGTCGCGGGGAGGCTCCACTAATCGATACTTTTAATTCACATGCCCAGAAAAAAAAATGTCGCGGATTAACACAATGCAAGTACCTACACCCACAAACTACATCATTACATTTGCATTATGCAACATTGCTATCTCACATCCCACTCTAATTTATTTCAAATCTTACACATTTACATTATGTAACACTGCTCTCTCTCTCATCGCAGTTTCATTCATTTCAAATCTTACGCATGTTATATAACTAACTCACTGCCGCTACCTAACACTGAGGTTCATGGCCGCGCCGACATAAGCTCTCCGTACAACCCTATCCTCAGCAAATGATTTCTAATCATGCCCTGTATAAGCTACTTCCCTCAAATCATGGTTGTTATTCTCCCACCTCATTCTCGGCATACCTACAGGCCGTATTTCCTATCGTTTTCTTACAAGAAGCTTCCATGAACCTCTTTCATTTCCCAAGCGTGTCACATGTCCTACCCATCGCAATCTATGAAATGTAACTGTTCTTTTTATATCTGGCTTCCTATAAAACCATGTAGTTCATTCTTATATAGTATTCTCCATTCACATGTCTGTTCATCTCTCTTTGGTCCAAAAATGCTCTTAAGAACTTTATTCTTAAATACTCATAATCTCCTTTCCTTCCTTAAAGTAAGAGTCCATGTTTCGCATCCATATAATATAACTGGTAGAATAACAGTTTTATATTGTCACGCAGCGAGACAGGTTCCATTCCCGGTCGGAACAGGCTCCTGGGTTATGTTTTTTCGGGGTTTTTCCTCACCTGTAAGACAAATGTCAGGAAGCTTAGGGCTCAACGGTCCCCGAAAATCATCCACTATTATAATCCTTATCATTATCATCATTCTTCACAAGTGTGAAAATCAACGGGAAGCTACAACACCTATAATTCCCTAGTAAAGCTGCAAAGCATAGCATCAAAATGCTATGATTGCAGTGAAAGACCTGCCCTCGGGCAGAATTAATATGGATGGATAGATATTTTCAGCTTGTTTCTTGAAAGGAGTTGGAACGACAAGAATCCTAGTAATGCATAATAACGTGATTTCCAGATTGAGCCTATGCTTTATTTCTTTGCGCGTCACATTCCTATTTGCAATTATTGATTCCAGGTACTTGAATTCGGCCACTTCTTCAAAATGTTCTTCAATTGTCATTAGCCGTCCATTTTCATTATAAAATGAATTTCTATGTGTGAACATATATTCAATTTTATTGATGTTTACTTCCAGTCCCAATTTCTTAGTGTTACTCAATAGAGTGTGCGGTTGACCTAATTATCCCCTGTACAATTCACCTCGCTCAAACCATGGTTTATGCTATTCTCCCATCTCAATCTTGTTCTACTCACTGGACAATTTCCCTCTGGTCTTCCTACAAGATATGTCCAGCCTAACTTACTTCATCGTGCCATATGTCCTGCCCATTACAGTCTACGAGATTTTACTGTTCTCATCAGATCTAGTTTCCCATAAAGAATACATACCTCACTCTCATTCGCCTGTCTGTTTGTGTCTGTTTAGCTCCAAAATGTTTCCGAAGAATTTTATTCTCAAATACTAGTAAGTAACATTTTCTCCTCCCTTAAAGTAAGAGCACGTGTTTCGCATCAATATGACAGGAAGAATAACCGTTTTATATATTTTTTGTTTAACTTTTTTTAAAGAGAAGTTGGCATTACAAAAGGCTCTGAATTGCAAATAGTATGTAATTCCACAATTAAACATATGTTTATTTCCACATCTCATTCCTGCTGTTATCGTTTCAATACATTTGAATTCAAACTTTCCCTCACTTGTTATTAACGACCATTTCCATTATAAAATGCATATAATGTATAACGTTATACTATTGTTATAAGACCTATTTTATATTATGGGTAAGAGACCTGGATCCTGAATGATACTATTTTGACCTGCAGCTCTTAAGGAACTGATTGGACCTCCTCCAGGTTCGTTTGCTCCCAATTCCATATTCTTCCTGTTATCAGTTGTACACATCAGTCCCTGATGTACACAATCCCACCCATGTATATTTACAAGGTAACTGTCAACCATTGCACGCCGAAACCTACCTTGAAATGTCTCCCAGAGAAGCGTTGTGAAGTGCCAGCGCCGTGTCCGAAAAATGATTTGCCGCATTTGACTGCAAGGCACAGAAATCGAAGCCAAGATCCAGCAATGAAAACCCACTGTGTGTATCAGGTGCTGGAGTTCGAGCGCAGTTGTGTGGGGCGGGACGGCAGATTGTGAGGGTTATCCAATTCGCCAATTCAGGAGCTCTATTACTTCCCTGTGATTTAAATGAGAAAATTGGCACTGGATTTTAATGCCTTGAAGTTAAAAGCAGCAGATTTTTTTTGGACACGCCCTCGGTACACCAAAAGAAATTATCATCATCATCATCATCACTCCAAGGATTAGGCAATTGCCCGTTCCGACTTCATATTGCATCAGCCCAACGTCTTCTAGGTCTTCCAACATCACGCCTTCCTCTTGCTTGATAATTTCTGGCTAACAATGGATATCTCTCCTTGCTCATTCCATCCATGTGATCAATCCATTTCTGTCTATAATTCGTGACTTTATCCAACAAAGGCTGTACTTTCAATTCTTCTCTTATATCCTCATTTCTTATTCTATCAAGTCTTGTACATCTTTTACTTGTCTTAGGAACCGCATCTCTGCCGTCTGTATTCTATCCTTCTGTCTTTTCACTGGAGCCCAAGTTTCACATCCATACAATATTTGTGGGAACCGCCATAACATTATACATTTTTATCTTGGTTTCTTTTCTAATTTTATTTTTGAATGTTCTCTGTATTGTTCCACACACCGTCTGAAATTTATTTATTTTGGAGTCAATATCTCTTTCCACATTGTAGCCAACATCACAGCCCAAATATTTGAAACTAGACACCTGTTCTATACTTTGATTTTCTAAAATAATTTTGGTTCTCACTGGATCTCTTCCTCTAAAAGCCATGGTCTTCGTTTTCCTTACAGAAATTTTAGATCGTATAATTTACATATTTCATTTAATGCATGCATTGATTTCTGTAAGTCGTCTTCATTTTTCTGTATTATGATTACATCGTCAGCAAATAAAAGATTATTTATGCACATTTTATTATCCATTCTTATTCCTGGATTTACTAAAACTTTCCATTTATTAAAAATATCGTCTATATATATATTAAACAAAGTGGGTGATAAACTACATCCTTGTCGTAATCCAGTATTTGTTTTGATTGCATCTGTTCTTTTGAATCCGGTATCTATAATTATATTTGTGTCTTCATATAATGTCTTTATTGTTTCTACAAGGCACAGCGGGTATCCTTTCATTCGTAATATTTCCCATAATTTTTGTCTGTTTACTCGATCGAAAAGAAATTATATGAACGTAAAAAATAACTTATCACTACTTATTTCATTATAAAACTATATGTTACGAATACATCGAGTATGTTACATAGATATTTAATTATTTCATAGAATATTTTAATTATTCCAAATAAAAACAGTTGTTGAAATAAAGCACCTATACATATTATATTTCAGGACAGAGTTTTGATTATGGCAGAACAAAGTTTTCAAGGCTAACTGTAAAGAATGTTAGTACAGTTAAGTTAGGGTAGCTGTAGGTCAGAAGTTTAGTATATAAACCTTGAAAATATGGGAGTCTGTCTGTGGAAGCAAGAGTAGCTGATGGGTAAATCTACATACCATTTTTCTTTATAAATTTGCTAGGACAATTAGAAAGACAATTCAAGTATCTTAAATATTTTAATACTGTTTTTCAAAGTGTAGGAATTATTAGATACTTATTAAAATATAAATTAGGGTAGATTGATAAACCCACTTCTCCCTCTCTCAAACCTTAAGAAAGTTCGAACGTAGGTTTTTTTAATATAAGCTTAGATTAGTTATTTAGGGTTAGAATACTCAGGGTTATTGTATTCATTATTCTCATCATCATCATCATAGTACATTCACGAATTTAGGCCATTTGTTGACCTGTTTCGGCCTCAAGAGAAACACCATCCAGAAGTCTTTTGAGTGGACGTCCTGGTTATTCATTATTCTCTAGAAATAAAATAATTTAAATCAAGAATCCATTTATTTATGTTCGAAAACACGTATGCCTTTATAACTAATACATCCACATACTAACGCTCGGCTAGAACCTCATGCTACCAAAATTCCAAGTCCCGAAGGTCCTTTAAGCCCTAAGAAAACCAACAGTTTGTAATACTATAGGATTTTGTTTATCGTCGATCTTGTTTAAAATATATATACAAATCGAGTAAAAAAACCTGGAAAGTAAATGTTCGCCTATGGGAATAGATATAAATAAGTTACTTTATTCATTGGTATTTGGTGATGATCAGCTGATAGCGGAAGATCATAAAGATTTAAGAGTATATTACAAAAGTGGAGTAAGAATACGAATATGGGGATGGAAGATAAATATGAACAAAACACAGTATATGGAAATAGAAGATGAATCGAAAGATATGGTTTTAGAAGACGGACATGAAAATATAAAAACCTGTGACTAATGTATATTTGAGGGACAAAAATTAATGTAGAAGAAATCACAATGCTGAAATTAACAAGAGCATAAACGTACCTAGTATAATCATACGAAATACAATGTAAAATGGTGCAGAAACAAGGGAATTAAAATCAAGTAAATAAATTAAATTCCGCAGAAATGAACTTTTGAAGACTTTCACAGTTGGAAGAGAAGAGAAAAAAAAACAATAAATAGTTTAATTAAACAAGAGACGAATGTTCGAAGTTCAGATATGTGTTTCATTAAGTTAACAAAATTGTGTGGTAGTCTACATACAAGAAGAGGAAGGCCACAAATAACATGGATTGATCGATCATGTTCTATCTCTCTATCTTCGGGTTTTTACAGCTGCTGCCGTCTCCCCGTGCCAAACCTCCAAAGCCTACGGTCTTGGGCATCTTCGATGCTTAGCCCTCTAGCTTGCATTACTGTCTTCATGCTTTCCTTCCATGTTAACCTTGGTCTTCCTCTTTTCTTCTTTCTGTTCGGATGCCATTCATATAGTTGCTTCGGCCATCGCTGATCTTCCATTCTTAAAACAATCTCTCAAACCTTGCAGAGTCGGCGCAGAAGGAGTCCTTCATCACGGCGGATCTGGCGGAAGAGGCAACCCTATCTCTAAGGGAAATAGAGAAACGCTGCCTTGCGGTGAAGAGGGATCTTCAAAGGCTATGGGAGGAAAACCCAGACAGAAATTTTCCTGGTCCTCCAGGTTGGGGGTTTATGCTGTGGGCCAGCTCCCCACACATTAGAAAAAAAAATGCTAAAAGACCAAATCAATCAAAGCCGGACAGATCGATCATGTTACAAGCAGTATTAGTCCGAGATCCGGCTGCAAGATTACTACGTTCATCAAGTGTAAGAACAAAATCAATTTTTTTCATAAAATTGTGAATGACTGAATACATTTTTGCCGAGTTGCCTATTAAAATTCGGCCGCCAGTATGCTTAATTAAAATAATCAACATTTATAAAATTCATGATATTTTCCGTTGATGTATTATTCAAAATTAATATAAAATTATGGAATATTCACCTGAAAGAAGAAATAGAAGTTAATAATAGTATAAACTACTTACATTTGTCTATAACCAAAAATTTACACAACAATAAACTAGAAATCGGTATCTACCGGAAACCTACAAACAATGCTCTGGCCATTAACAAAAAACCTACACACCCTTGTCAACAGAAAATTAGTACAGTTAATAGCTTAGTCAGTAGAATGTTGAAACGCCCATTAAGCAAAGACAATTATATCCAAGAACTCAACTACATTAAATATATGGCAAAAACCAATGGTTAAAATGAACAACTCATAGATAAACTCGTAAATAAACAAAAAAGGAAAATAATCAATTGAATTGGTGTTTACTTGATGAAAATCCATATTTAATTAATAAAAAAGGAAAAACAATATAACCACATAACTAAACTAGAAAAAGAATCTGACAACAACAAGAAAACATGGATAACATATACACAGGAAAAGAAACGACAAAATTAGCCAATGCACTAAAAAAAGCCGTTAAAACATAAAAATAGCATACAGAACCAATAATTTAAACAACATAATAAACAATAACATTGAAAAAAATAACATTTTCAACAGCAAAGGAGTTTATAAATTGACATGTAAGGCCTGGAACAAATTTTATATAGGAAGAACAAACAGGAGTTTTAACATCAGATTTAAAAAACATTTTTGAGACTTCATTCACGCAGAAGGGAAATCAAGCTATGCAAAACACGTTATCCATGAAGGACATCGCATGTTAAATATTGAAAATACCCTAACAGTAATGCACAGAGAAAATAATCCAGCGAAGATAAACGTACTCGAAGAGATGGAAATCATGAAAGCAGCTCACAACGACAACCTGATAAACGAAAACGAACCCAATACATGTAACCCCCTCTACCAGATCTTCAGGGAAACACCAGTTTTAAATCCTGCCGGTGATGCGACAAGTCCCGAAAGCGCTACAGTTAAATAATAATTAATTAAGTTGAGGAGACGGACCTTTCAGGTTAATAATCCATAATTGTATATTCATTTTTAATTAAAATATAATTAATTTATTTGAAATAATTTGATTCACTTGTTATTAAAATAAATTATAATCCAGTTCGCAGAAATCGATGTATACAGCTTGAAAAGTTTTGGGGTTGCCATTGCACACTTGGCCGTAAACCTCCTCGCGGCTACAGCGGGCTGTGAGACCAATCAGCAATAAAATGGCGGTAAGCAAGTATTTATTGTTTTATATTGTTCCCTCGCAGCGGGAAGTAAAACCACTGTCCTTTATGTATACTACGTAGGATTACAATGTATGTACAAAGATATATCCAAAAGGTAGTGTTAATATACATTATATGAAACAAATCACTGCATTTTAAATGAACTGAACTTTATTTGAAACAATATAAGACAATAAATACGTACGTATCGCCATTTTATTATTGATTGGTGTCACAGCCTGCTGTAGTCACGAGGAGGCTTACGGCTAAGTGTGTAATGGCAACCAAAACTTTTCAAGCTCTATACATCGATTTCTGCGGACTGGATTATAATTTATTTTAATAACAAGTGAATCAAATTATTTCGAATAAATTAATTAATTACATTTTAATGAAACATACTGGCGGGCCGAATTTTAATAGGCAACTCGGCAAAAATGTATTCAGTCATTTACAATTTTATGAAAAAAATTGATTTTGTTCATACACTCGATGAACGTAGCAATCTTGCAGCCAGATCTTGGACTATATCCATCCATAGTAATTCTGCCCAAGGGCAGGTCTTTCACTGCAATCACATCACCCTCATGCTATGCTTGCAGCTTTACTAGGGAATTGTAGGTGTGGTAGCTTCCCGTTGCTTTCCACACCGGTGAAGGATGATGATGGTGATTATGATAATAAGGATGATGATGATGGCCATACGATTTCGGGGACCGTTTGGGCCTTAAACGTTTTCCTGACATTTGTCTTACAGGTGATGGAAAACCCCCGATAAAAACCTCACGCAGAAAAACTGTCCCGACCGGGGATCGAACCCCGGCCCGCTGCGTGACAAGGCAGCACGCTACCTGGAGACCACAGCGGTGGACCTTGGACTATATAAGGAAGAAAAAAAAATGGGCGATGGAGATTGGAATGACTGAGAAACATTGCGAAGAACGAGAATAGATTAATTGGGCCAAGGAATAATATCTATACCATTGTGAAACCAGCTAGAGACTTAAACTTTAACAGTTCTGATACAATTTGCACTTCTTGTGGTCAAACTGCAGTATTGATCAAATGGCTTTCGTTCATTGTTACAAGTAATAGTGCAAACTAGTGGTCGCCCAGCAGTCGAAATTCGACCACAATTGATTAAATGTTTAAGTTTGTCACAAATACGTCATTATACATTACATTTTTGTTTTTATTTTAAAAATACGAACGATAGGAAATATATATATATATATATAAATGGATTGCGCAAAAATGTACACTTTTAACAATCACTTTTGTCTTGCGTAATCTCTAATTGTTTTTGTTATTTTTTTTACATGTTTCGATGTGATATCTTTCGCACTTCCGTCCACATACTTCGCATATGAATGATGTCTTCGGGTCATGGAATGTTTTATCTCTACACATTAGGTGGTGGAATCCATGCACGCTTAATCTTGTGATGTGTCGTATCTGGAAATTTGCTTCTGTCCCATCGCTCCGGTGCTGAAGAATCCCGGCCATACTTCCTCTCTTTTTTTGTGTACTCTTAGTAGCGCATGTTCCGAGGGTTCCGTGGTTGGTAGTAGGTAGGCTGTTTTCAAGTCTTCGATAAGTAAAGCCTCCGTTGCCAGTAGGTACACCAGTAGGAAATATGTGGTATAGTTTGGCTAAGCCATATTAAAAAAACAATAACGCGCCAACTAACATTTGTATACTATTATTCATACTATTTAAAATTGCATTTGGGCTATCGTTGTGTGCACGGGAATATATATAATTAAGAAAGTTTTCTTGGGTTTTACGCGTCTTCGATTCAAGTTCGGCCCCTGGCCACTGACTCCGACGTTTCAGTATGATCCCACATGCCATATCAAGGAATGATAAGTTCGAGTCACAGGTTTAGGTCTTATATAATTAAACAAATAGAGTTTTCACTGTGGTCCTTTTCAAAGACGTACACCCATCCAAGGTTTATTTCTTATGTAGTTAAACACCTTCAGTTTTCAGTGTGGTCCGTTTCCGAAGCTGTACACCCATCCAAGGTTTAGTTCTTATCAGGGACATAGACCGGACGTACTAGATATTTTTATTACAAAACCAAGACCTATCATAAACTATATAGACGTTCTAGATTAATTAAATTCTGACCATAGCCCAGTAATAATGGACATTAACATACATCCCATTAGATCTGAGACTAGAAATTACATAACTAGAACAAAAAACTGGGCTTCATTCAGACAGAAACTGAACGACAGTCTAACTCCAAATATTACGATAAACACTACTGAAGAATTAGATATAGTCACTAAAACCTTTCAAGATACGCTCCTACAAACTTACAACAACTCTACTACTACTAGTTTGACAAGAAAACAAGACACACTTAACATCTCAGGACTAACTGCACTATTACAACAGAAAAGACAAATCAGAAGACAATGGCAATGTCTAAGAACACAAGAAGACAAACATCAACTAAACATAATCTCTAAAAGAATTAAATTATTAATACAGAACCATAAAATTGAACAACTAAATAAAGAATTAAAGACTGCAGTTGAGACTGACACAACCTGGAAAATAATTAAAAATTTCACACACAGACAAACGACTAGAAACAGACCATTACATGGTAGAAACGGACTACTATACGACGACCAAAACAAAGCAAATGCATTCGCAGAGACTTTAGAAAACCAATTCAGATCAAGGACAAGAAACAACAATCACGAACATTTTCAAGGAAAATTAGAAGACAAACAACAACTTACTTAAACGCACTCACGACATTTCATATACCAATTGCGACTACTAACGAAATTAAGAAAATTATCAACTCTTTAGACAATAATAAAGCCCCAGGACAAGACAGACTAACTACAATCTCACTGAAACAACTTCCAAGGAAAGGTCTAGTACATATGACTAAAATTCTAAATACCGCACTAAAATTACAATATTTCCCAGTTCCTTTCAAACAAGCTCACATCACTACCAATCTCAAATCCGGAAAGAATCCTATATTCCCTCAAAACTACAGACCAATTAGCTTACTTGACCATATAAGCAAAATACTAGAAAGACTTATATTTAAGAGACTACAACCATACGTAACTCAATTTGCTTTTAGATCAGAACACGCAACTACATTACAACTAACTAGACTTATGGACGACATTACGACCGGATTCTTACAAAGACAATACACAACTGCAGTCTTCTTTGACATAGAAAAAGCTTTCGATCCGTTTGGCACACAGGTCTAATTCATAAACTAATACAGTATAAAATTCCAGACAGCTATATTAAACTAATTCATTCCTTTTTAAATAAACGTACATTTAGAATCATTTACAATAGACAGAAATCAAATTGGCACCCGATCAAAGCTGGTGTTCTCCAAGGATCTGTACTGGCACCTACTCTATACAACATCTACACATCAGACCTTCCAACTTCAATACATACTAAAATAGCACAATATGCAGACGACACAGCTATATACTGTACACACAATGACATTCATCACACTACTATAAAAATCCAGTTACACATAAACAAGATCAGCAACTGGTTCTCCAAATGGAGAATCAGACTAAACGCTGAGAAAACACAATCACATTCACAATAAGAAGACCAAATCCATCTGCACTACATATAAACAACACAAACCTAGAATACAAAGACTCAATAAAATATTTAGGAACTATTCTTGACAAAAAACTAACATTCAATCAACTGAAAACTAAAGCATTAACTAGAATATCTCACATCTTTCCCATACTTACATCACGCACACTTACAATAAAACACAAAATAAATTTATACAAAACACTTGTCAGTCCGATCATGACATACGCCAGTCCAGCCTGGGGACACGCAGCTGCTTCATACATAAAGAATCTTCAAATAGTCCAAAATAAAGCCTTAAGAATCATACTACACGCAGACCGTCAAACCCAGATTCCATTATTACACATCACAGAAATATCTTACATAATAGATCACATTAAACACCTAGCACGCAAACAGAAAGACACAATTGTAACACACAACAACAGACTAGTACACGCCATTGGTAACACACAAGTTCACACTACACTACAATATAGAACACCCATGCACATCACACTTTAACTTCACAATACACTAAAGAACACTTCAAGAATTTAAGACCGACATACTTAAGCTTCTTACTCGCGTTTGAATATTCCTCGTCGTTAATAAATTAACACAATATAAATTAACACAAACAAATAATTTAATACATTATAAACAAATTAATACAAGATAAAAGCAGAGAGAGGATCACTCTCTTTTGCCATAACACAAAATTACATAAAACTTCATTACATGCACTTAAATTTCTAGGCCAAGACCTTCAAAAGGTCGGTACCATTCATAACACATAAATTACTTGCAAGTGCTTATGTAGGTGTTTAACTTGGATGGGTGTACGGCTTCGGAAACGGACCACAACGAAAACTCTATTTGTTTAATTATATAATATCTAAACCTGTGACTCGAACTTATCATTCCTTGATAATGGCATGTGGGATCATGCCGAAACGTCGGAGTCAGTGGCCAGGGGCCGAACTTGAATCCAAGACGCGGAAAACCCAAGAAAGCTTTCTTATTCATACTTATATCCGCGAAAATTTGCAATATACAGTATATATATATATATATATATATATATACCTTCTTTGTCTCTCACTCCGACCCGTGAATGTTTTATGTCGAGGCATTATGGAAGCAGGTGCGAATATCTCAATATAAAAAAAATGTAATGAAATTACCGAAACCAAGATTAGGCAGGGTTTAATTTAAATTTAAGTAATAAGATGTAATCACTTTTTTAAACCACTAATAACAAATACACAAGAGTAAGTCAATTCACATTGCTGCTGCACAATTTTCTTTTTGCAACAAAGGACTTTCAGTATGAACGTAAACATATGAATGGGTAATACACATAAATTCCTTAGAGACAATTTATTTTATTTTGTTTAATTTAATTTAATTGTAACACATATTATACATACATTTTATTTTCATGTACTCCTTCTCTATATGAACTTTAATTATGCCAAATATCAAACTCCTCCGTGCACGCAATGTGCTTAAAAAGGAGTACAAAGTTTATTTTCCTTCACGTATTAATATATAGATAATGTCTACATGTTGATTGATCGTTGTTACATAGGCCTACTGTATTTTGGATACATTACTTCCATTCGTATCTCATCTTGAAATAGTCCTAAGAACTTCGATATTTCATACGAGCTACTTAACTCTGAACTTACTTAGGAATGTAATGTGTCCAATTGCTGAAGATTATTATTATTATTATTATTATTATTATTATTATTATTATTATTATTATCATTATTATTATCATCATCATCATTTCAGAAATTTATAAATCCTATTTTACCCAAGGTACATTAGGATTATAGATTTATCAAATCTGTGATTCATTATCTAAAACCGCTGTGGTCTCGAGGTAGCGTGCTGCCGTGTCACGCAGCGGGCCCGGGTTCGATTCCCGGTCGGGACAGGCTCCTGGGTGAGGTTTTTTCGGGTTTCTCCTCACCTGTAAGACAAATGTTAGGACGCTTAGGGCCCAACGGTCCCCGATAATTATCCGGCCAACACCAACATCCTTATCATTCCCTAGTAAAGCATGAAAATGCTATGAATGTAGTGAAAGACTTGCCCTCGGGCAGAATTACTATGGATTTATGGATCTAATTTTATCTAAAACCGAAGTTTTTAAAGAACCCTATTTATCAACACACTGTGTGTAGTTATTTTCTATAGAAAGCACTTTTGTAATGGGTGATTCACTTAAACTGGAGTTTATTTACTATATTTCGTTCTAGAACAAAGGACGATCAAAGATAAAATGTTCAATACTTTGGTTTCTAATACCATAATTACAACTTGCATTCTCTCTGATGTTGAAGCTCTGGAGATACTGGCCAAATTTCCCGTGCCCAGTTGTCTAAGTTATATACAATAAATGTTAAAATTAACTTCTTATAATTCATTTTGGTATACTTACTTACTTACTTACTCACTGGCACTATCGAACCCGTAGGTTCATGGCCGCGCGGACATAAGCTCTCCATATATCCCTATCCTGAGCTAATGCTTTCCAATCATTTCCTGTATAATCTACTTCCCTCAAATCATAGTTAATGTTGTTCTCCCACCTCATTCTTGGTCTACCAACTGGGCGTTTTCCTTCTGGCTTTCCTACAAGAAGTTTCCATGCACGTCTTTCATTCCCCATACGCGCAACATGTCCTGCCCATCGCAGTCTACGGGACTTAACTGTTCTTATTATATCTGGCTTCCTATAAAGACCATGTAGTTCATTGTTATGTACTCTTCTCCACTCACCTGTCTGTTCATCTCTCTTTGGTCCAAAAACTTTCCTAAGAACTTTATTCTCAAATACTCGTAATCTCCTTTCCTCCCTTAAAGTAAGAGTCCATGTTTCGCACCCATATAATATAACTGGTAGAATAATAGTTTTATATATTTTCAGCTTAACGTTTTTTGAAAGGAGTTGGGACATCAAAAGTCTCTGCATTTTGGTATAACGTGAAATAAAATAATTATGCATATTGCAGCTATGCTGAGGTCTCAACTTATTCAAAAACTTCATATTCTGGCCTTGCAACATAAATAACTGTTATGATACATGCTATAATCTGCTTCTTTATTTAACGACGCTCCTTAACAGATAACACTGGCGTCGCAATTCAAATCCGGGGACGAAATGACTGACAAATTTTGCACAGAAACCTCTTTATTCAGCTTTGGGATTCTTCTACCAGCCGTAAATCTACGACATGGCACCCATTAATGCTTGGGAAAATTTTCGAACCAAAGAGCGTAGAACAGACAAATGAATAGTTAAAAATAAGTAAATGAGCTATTTGCCTTTATGGGAAACCTGGTGTAATAAGAACAGTAAAGTATCATTGGCCACGATGAAAAGAATGGCGATTGGAAGAGAGGTCTTAAAAGTCTTGTCAAATGGAAAGAGCCCAGTGGAGAAGATAAGTATGAAGTCGGAGAATAGGCCCAATATTAATCATGGCGAGGGGTGAATTATACAAGGAGCATGGTACAAACGGTTCACCAGAACCGGCTCAGAATAACTGATGTTTACTACTATACTTCTACCGGTTGTAATGTAAACAAACTAGATATATGGACTGCGTTTTCATTGGTCGAATAACTATTTAACTTTAAGCGTGTAAGAAAATGTAGTTCGCTTTCTAATACTCATAAGTAATGCCACGAGTGATTTCCAAATTATCGATAAATTTGGAAATCAAGAGTGGCATTTGTTAGGACTATTTAACGAATAAAATTAAGCTGTTTACTCACAAATCATTATTTAACTACAGTTATTTTAAAATATTTATATATTTAATGTAAACGGCGATGTTTGAAAACAAATGAGAAGCGATAGGTACGCTTCATCTGCTTCTTTTGTTTATCACTGCAACCAGATCATACTATTTATTGCCAAAGGAACGCAATATTGTAAGAATGCTCTCTAGTGGAGAAAAAATGAAACACATCAAACTGTATATTAATTCATTTCTGATGTCGTCTGATGTAAATATGACAATTATATTTTTCTGGATTGTTACCTGGGAAAAAATACATTTAAGAAAGTGCAAACAATGGTTTCTTTTTTTGGTGGTATAATCAATTGCTACAAATGCTTTTATATTAACTCCCGCATGCAGCATGTGTTGACATTCACGCACTATATATACAATCTGGTAGCTATATTTCTTACAGGCTCAGTCACTGCAAAATAACGGTCAGACCTGTTCAGAATATTAAAAAGGAGGAGCCTTCTTTAATATAGTAATTATAACACTAATAAATATTTCGTGAAACACGACTCTGATTGGTTGTAAAACAGAAATCATTGAAACGTGATTGGCCATTGAGTCCCATTTGGGGCATGAGTTAAATAGTCTACGTGACATGATAGAGGAATAGTGTGTGCTTAAGACTGTACTTAAATATACAACTTTTGAAGAAAAACAGTGCTATTTATTATCTATCAAAGTATGTGTGACTGACTGACAGACATAAATGTCAACTCATCATGCAGCTTAACATGTTCATCTGCATCATTCTCTGAAGTGTGATTCCTAATTCAATTTTCCAAAATACCGTTTTTGGAGGACACATTTCAAGTTACATTCTAAAAAAAAAAACGAAACAAAAATCACAATTAAGACCAGAGTTATAACCTAATATGTTGTGTGTGACTGACTGACTACATTCTGTGACTGACTGACATATCTGAATTTTATTGGCTTTAATATTGTGGAGCTGCAAATATTACAAAATAATATGAAATTATAATAGATAAGTCTAGCGCTGTGGTCTCGAGATAGCGTGCTGCCTTGTCACGCAGCGGGCCCGGGTTCGATACCCGGTCGGGACAGTTTTTCTGGGTGAGGTTTTTATCGGGGGTTTTCCTCACCTGTAAGACAAATGTCAGGAAAACTTCAAGGCCCAAACGGTGCCCGAAACCATATGGCCATTATCATCATCATCATCATCATAATAATAATAATAATCATCCTTCACCGGTGTGGAGAGCAACGGGAAGCTACCGCATCTACAGTTCCCTAGTAAAGCTGCAAGCATAGAATGGAGATGCTATGATTGCAGTGAAAGACCTGCCCTCGGACAGAATTACTATGGATGGATAATATATAAAAAGCGATATTATGGAGATGAATAAAGAACTTCACTCCTTTTATCATGTATAGGAAATTTACAATTTGATATGCTATAAAAATATTAAATAAATAGTGTAATTTATTTAACTTGGTTACCATGTATCATTTTAAATTTCACAAAATAAAGAAAATATTAACTTCTTAACAACAAAGGGCCTTCTCTATAGTTAAATATGCCTAATAGGAGTATAATTGTATTACATCCATATTAACTGATTAAAATTTATCTGAAGCTGTTAATAGATTGAACCATTGAAATAAATAAAAATGCCGATATGGAATTTGCATTGTTCGTTCCAGAACACTAAAATTAACTTTCACGCGTCTCAACTTTAAAGACAAAAAAAATTAACGAAAAAGTACAGTATGCAAATTAATAACATTTTTATTTAAATGTGGAAAATTCTGTTATAATTCTTACAAAGCAATTGCTTACAAATTATATGGCTGACATGAGTTATTTTATGAAACAGCTGAGCCGAACAGTCTACCAGATTTCCTAGACCAAGTTTATGTTAATACACAGCGGAGTCCAGTAAGCAACTGACTGCGTCATGCGTATTAGCAATATAAATGAGGGGACAAAAAGTCAGTCACGGGACTCCAGCGGGAAAAATAATGACTTTACAAGAAAATGTCGTGAATACTTTTTTGTTAGTTGTGTACCGATAACGTAGAATCCAAGAGGAAATTTTAATCCATCAATTATTATGTTGAGTACAGTAATTTTTATCCGTTTTCTGTGACTGACTGACCATAACTTACTGTTAACATCTATAGGACACATTTAAGGTATATAGAATATTATAATGCAATTACTATTGTTTCATTTACGACCAAGGAGGACCAAAGTATGGTTTAAAAAAAGATTTTGTGAAATAAAATGAATTCATACGACCAAATCATTAAACAAGAAAATGGTAAAATTTTGCGTATTTTTTCAGGTTTGGAATATGACAAGTTCTACCGCTATTATTAGATTAAAATAATGCACATTTGAAACATTTTCTTACAGAATTATAAAATTTGATATTTACAGATATATATTACATCAACAAAATTATTCCTGCGTCATTTTCAAAATTTTCACCTCGGTATGACATTTTCATGGAATCGCTCTATTATATTGAATAAATGACCAACGCTGTGGCCTCAAGGTAGCGTGCTGCCTGGTCACGCACAGGGGCCGGGTTCGATTCCCGGTCGGGACAGGCTACTGGTTGAGGTTTTTCCTCATCTGTAAGACAAACATCAGGAAGCTTAGGGCCCAACGGTCCCCGAAAATCATACGGCCATCATCGTCATCCTTATCTATCACAATCATCCTTCACCGGTGTGGAAAACCACGGGAAGCTATCACACCTATAATTCCTTAGTAAAGCTGCAAAGCATAGCATGAAAATGCTATGATTGCAGTGAAAAACCTGCCCTCGGGCAGAATTACTATGGATGGATTAAATAGATAAGCATTTTATTGTTTATTGTTACGAATTTCAATTGTTTCAAACGGCTGATTCTCCTATACATTTTTGAAGCATAAAAAACCAAAACCTTTGAAGAACGGAGAGAAACAAATAATTTTGAATGTTCTCAAACAGTTTAGTAAAATACCAGAATATCCTACACAAACCATTGAGGATGTGATGAAAATAACACCACAATTTAGAGCATGGCGCATATATTCTGCTCGCAGAACCAATGAAAGTGCAAATAATAGACACCTATCGACATCACGGAAAAAAGCTTAAACATCTGATTAGATAGGCCCATATTTATTTGTCGTAAATAAGTAAGAAATGGAAGCTACTAATTATTGGTACCATCATACCTTGTATTCAGTCTTTTTTTCACGTAAAGTACGATGTAGCCTAAGAAAAACATTTGTATCATTGACACTTCCATAGACAATTCACTAATATGGCGGGTAAACATAGTAACACAATTCCACCAATACACGAAATACCTTATACAAGTTTGGGCTAAACTTTACAACCTGTGACGCGACTTTTTTAATTCCTTCATAAACTCCTGTCAAATTTTATTCTTAGGGTTTCATTTTTCAAATTATTTCCCACCATTTACAATGATTTTTACATTTTTTCTAATGAATATTTCAATATGTTTTCTATGATATTAAACTATACATAGCATAAGGACGTGACAGCCATTTTGATTTTAACGAATATTCTATGCATCAACAAAGACATGTTCCAGTGCAGCCAACATAGAGTAGGCCTATGCACTAATTAACTGTACACATATACTTTAGAATTTCAGAACCTGCTATTTATTTTTTGGCGTTGCATTCTTTCACAGGTTAGAGTGCTTAAATTGCGTTAGTTTAGCTTTTAGGCTGGTCTTTCACATGTTATAGTACTTATATTGCGTTATATGTAGGTTAGCTTTTCGGTCCGTTAAATATCGTGTATATATTGGCTGTGTCCGGTGATTCCATAGTGTAAACCACTACGCATTTGTTGGCGTATGCGCATGGTGTATGACTGAAAATTAGAAACAATTTTCGCGTCACATGTTGTAAAGTATTTCCCAAGTTTGTTTACAGTACTACCGGAACTTGGCTCGGATACAGTATAACAATTTGAAGCGTAAATCGTTATGACAGATCTTACGTTTTTTTTTCTTTTTTCATTATTTTGTTTTGTTGTAAGGATTTTTGTATTAATACAAAAATATAATATTGGAGAGTTCCTTTCCACCCCATACCATATGTGTAATAATAAAATTATCTCCAGTTATTAAATGTGATAATTATTATTCATTGATACATCTAGCAAGGTACATTGTAAACTTACCTCTTGGGCTAGGAATGGCAGCACCTGAGCGATTATGGCATTCAGTCTTTTTGCGATCTCCGTCTGTAAAGAATCAAAATATTATGTTAGCAAAGGCTGGCTATAATAGCAAGAAATAGATCTACAGTATAATTTCTATTAAAAACAATCGAAACATTCGTGGGAAAATGGTCTGGAAGAGGGGTGATCTCTCAATACAGGGAACAGTAATAACAACTTAAAGCACAGACACATTTAATACACAAAGAAAGTACATAACTAAATTGAATTTTTCTTGTGTTTGCTTATGTCAAATATTAACGCCTGTTTTGTTAATTATGACTGCAATTAAGATTTTATCGTGTTTTTAGGTTAAATTAAATATAGTAAACAGAGTGAAAATATACGTTTTTACTGGAACTATTGAACCCATAGGTTAATGGCCGCATGACAGAAGCCTATATACATTTCTGAGCTAATGATTTACAATCTTCTCATCCTTCTTAAACGGCTCTACGATAAAATATGCACATCTTCCACTCTTCTCTGTCCTTAGACCCCATCTTCCATCTGGTAATCTTAATTAACATAATTCCATCATTTAATTTGGGTTGTTTACTTGTCACTCACTTCCTTGTCATTGTTTTACAAAAACTGTTTCTTTCATTCATTCAATTTTACAATTTTTATGCATAACTAATACTATACCCAACACCTTAATATTTTCCTATCATCTCATTAGGACCCTATTTAATGGGCGAATTCCCTATGGTTTTCGAAGCATCAACGTCCTTCTTTCATTCCCTGTTCGTGGCAACGCAGTGTATGAGATTGAATTGCTCTTATTACATCTGCGTTTCCATAAATGCCATGTACCTCATTGTTTTGTAGTTTTCTCCATTACCCTATCTGTTTTTATTCATCGATCAAAAAAAAAAATCTTGACCACTTTATTCCCAAAACTCATAACGTCCACTCACCTCTTAATACACCATGTTTCACATCCATATAGTATAACTGGGAGAATAACACTTACTCATTTGTTAAGTAATCAGACCAATTTAACGTACTCCTACGTGTGACCGTAAATTTAGTTTTATTGATATTGACTTCCACTCCAATATATTATTCTCCCAGTTACATGGGTGCGAAACAGAGTCTTACTTTTAAGGGACAAGACAAAGACTAAGTGAAAAAGCCCTGCGACCTGTCATTAGAATGACAGGTGGTGAGCAATTTCTTCGGCCCACTGAGTGTGGTGCCCCGGGTTCCAAGACAGAGTCCATTTGCCCCGGTAAGAGGATGATAAAGTATGTGAATATGAACGACTGGCTGTTGACAGCAGCAGCGATGTACCCGGCTACGCCCCTTATGAATTTTATTTTATTTTTATTTATGTGTTTGTTTATTCTTTACTAATTGTAATTAATGCTTGAATGTTCTCTTTATTTTGTTTATATATGTTTTAACGTTGGTGAGCAGCGAATTTTCGCGTGTCCAGCTTGGCGCTGATTGGTCCGAAAGCGCGACCGGTTTTTTAATGTTCTAAATATTCAAAATGTTGATTTATATATTTTATTTGATTGTTTAATTGTTGTATTATATGCTAGAATTGTAATCTGAAAGTTGGATTATATTATAATAGTTATTTTTAGGTGTTTAGATGTTGTATTCCACTGGCCAATGAGAGAGTCTGGTTGGTCCCGCGAGGTGAGCTGTGTTTTCGCGATTTTTTATTTTTAATGTTAATATAGTTTAGATCTGTCAATATGGGATTTTTTTATTTTTATAGTAATTAGTTATGTTATATATTATGGTTCATTCGTGATTTTGCGATAAATTCTAATAAATGTTGATGTTTTGAGATTTTTGTTGGTCGGCCAATCACAGCTCAGCGCATGGTGTTCCCTGCTAGTCTCCCATACTGGTACTTGCCATGCTCAAGCTCCTGCAGCCAGCCTGGAATACTTTGGCGGGCGAAGGGCCTGTTGTGACAGGTCCCATGTTCCCGGTGAACATTGATGGACTTGTAAAATTTATGGTCTTTTTTTTTTGGACTTTTTTTTTCGAATGTGTTTGTTATGACTGATCCTTTGAAGCTCGCGTTCGAAGAGGCACGAAGGCAGCAGTCGCAGAAGGTGTGAAGGCATTAGCTACAGTCCCAAGTCGAAATGAAATCTCCCCCCTGCCCACTTTACCGGCTCGATAAAGAATTAAATGAATTTACTGATGGAGTAAATGGACTACTCCGGTATTCACCTTAGCGCCAAGGAAACCACCAGAAACCTTGACAGAGTAGTTGTTGAATATATAATTTAGTATTAATTGTTCCAGAATTGGTAGGAAATGGCATTACGAGTATTTGAGAAAGATCTTAGGAAAACTTTTGGACCAAAGAAAGATGGACAGGTGAATGGAGAAGACTGTTTAACAGTGAGCTACATGGTCTTTGTACGAACAGTTAAGTCTCGTACACTGCGATAGGCAGGACATGGGTAACGAATGGGAAATGAAAGAGGTGCATGGAAGTTTCTTGTAGAAAAAACACCCAGTTGGTAGACCAAGAATGAGGTGAGACAATGACATTAACCATGATTTGAGGGAAGTGGATTATACAGGGGATGATTGGAAAACATTAGCTCAGGATAGGGATGTATGGAGAGCTTATTCCCGCGCGGCCATGAACCTACGGGTTCCATACTGCCAGTGAGTTAGTTAGTCCCAATTTATTAGTGTTATTCAAGATAATGTGTGTTAGTAATTCCCACCGCCTAGACCGATTAATAACTTTCAGTTCCAAGAATCTGATTGGATGCCCTAGTACAAAATTGAGTAGCAAAAGAGCTAGTGCATCCCCTTTCTTTAACAATTTGCGAATTTCAAAAGCAACTGAAAACTGTTCACGTAATCGCCCCCCACTCCTTGTGGGTTTTATGCACTGTATATTCTAATACATCTTACTATTTTCATTAATATTTAGTGCCTATTGATCCTAACACTATTTATGACAGCTTAAAATTGTAATTTTACCATTCATTACGGAACACCGTTGAGGTCACTATGTAAAAGTTAAAATATAAAAAGTAAAGTAAGAGGTTAACATTAACATGTTGAAACGCAAAAGCTAGCAAAATATGTTAAAAACCGCGACAAAAATATAACAATTGTAAGTAGAACAAACAATAAATTTTATTACAATCTCAAAATATGTGAAAATATTTATATTGGCAGAACGATAAGAAATTTTAGTACAATATTTCATGAAAACTTTAAGGATTTTAAATATGAGGGTAAATCCAGCTTTGCCAAACATGTAATAGAATCATGTTACCAATTTAATACAATCGACGAGGTGTTATCAGTTATCCACAAAGAAAACAAGAACTCGAAAATCAGTATCCTGAGAGAAATCGAGATAATAAAAGAAGACAACAACGTACAATTACTAAATGAGAACATACCCAGTGACCGAACCCTTTATACAAAATCTTGACAAGCAACAATTAGTACCATTCCATAAGCAGAAGATGAAACATATGTTTCGAAATGACTCCTGAATATATGAAAACAGCATTTTAATAGTTGAGAACGACTGAGATTTCAAGAACCAATTTTATATTTTAAGCCTATTCTTCTTCAATCAGGGATTGTCTATTCCAGCTTCACAATGAACGTTTCCATGGTCTTCCCAAATCTCTCCTTCCTTTAGATTTATAATCTACAATTCTTTTACGAATACTATTGCAGTTCATTCTTTCTAGGTGTTCAATCCATAGATATCTATAATGATGAATCCATTCCTGTAATGTTATTACATTTAATTAGTCCCTTATATCCTCATTTTTAATATATCCTACCTAATACAAGCCTTAACTTATCTCAAAAATCTCATTTCTGTAGCCTACAATTTGTTAATATATTTCGTGTCCAAGTTTCTGATCCATATAATAAAATTGGTATTGTTTTTACGTGCGAAACTTAATTTGAGTTTCCTTTCTCGTTTCTCCTTTCAACGTTCTATTTATTTTACCGCATATTTGTTGGAAGAGAGGAAGTTTATTTTTACATTCACTAATATATTTGTAAATTACCTCGCATCCTAAATATTAGAAACTTGTGACCTGTCTTAAAGGAGTATCATGAAGTATTATTTTTGTACGAACGCTACATTTTCCTCGAAAACCCATTGTTTCTGTTTTTGTTCTGACATTTTTAACTTTAGCATAAAATAAGCATCAATACTCGGGATGCCATGGTACACTATTCACAAGTTGGAAACCAGACAAGTTGTATTCACAACTCTCTCACATCTCGCAGCCCGCCGTGTGCTGGGTTAGAACTTCCCACCACCCACAGGGGACGGGTGGCCGCTATTGTGCCAACTACCCCAAACCCCAACATCACCACACTATATAGAGGCCGTGTAAAATATTGAGATTCGACAATATGGATCCACAACCTTTCTTTTTTTATTGTTGGCGCCAGAATTTAGGGCAGCGGTGGTATACACCCCACACTTCCGGTGTGAACGTCCAACAAGATAAAGGAGACACTTAACAAAATAAAAAATAAAATATAACCACATGCACCAACAAATCACCAAACCACGGGCATGTCTTTTTAGTCAGTTGTGGTTTTTCACTCACAAACTTATAGTCTAAACTTCCTTATACACTTGTCCAAGTTCATTTATTGGGAGACATACAATGCAGAAACAAAACGTAGCTCAACTATGCAAACTAATGTAACTCTCTGGCACTATAGGCCGTGCGAACATAAACTCTCCATACATTCCTATTCTGAGCTAATGTTTTCCAATCAACCCCTGTATAATTTACCTCCCTCAAATCATAATGTTATTTTTCGTCCTCATTATTATCTTATCCACTGGCCGATTTACCTTGGTTTTCCTAATAAAGTTTCTATGCATCTCTCTTATTCCCATTTCGTGTCACATGACCTGTCCACTGCAAAGTAAAGTAAAGTAAAGTGATCCCACAACAGACCCGGACGCCCTTGGGATAGTAGGAGGTTAAGGCTCCCACTTTTTTTCTAGACAATCGGCACTTTTTTATGTCAGCCGGGTTGTCAGCCCTGCGTGACGGCCGCCTTTACCCCAGAACAAGCGTCTGGTACTCATTTCCGTTAGAGGCTGAGTCGACCCCAGGGCCATAGAAAGTAAAGTGATCCCGCAACAGGCCCGGAGGCCCTTGGGGTAGTAGGAGGTTAAGGCTCCGACTTTTTCTAGACAATCGGCACTTTATGTCAGCCGGGTTGCAGCCCTGCGTGACGGCCGCCTTTACCCCAGAACAAGTGTCTGGTACTCATTTACGTTAGAGGCTGAGTCGACCCCAGGGCCATAGTGCCGCCAGAGAGTTTGGGTCAGTTTAAAAATCCTGACCCCAACGGGACTTGAACCCTCGACCCTCCGGCTTGTAGCTCAGTGCCTTAACCACTACGCTACGGCGTGCCCCTTGCAGTCTACGAAATTTTATTATTCTTATTACACCTGGTTTTCTCATAAACATCATGGAGCTCACTGTTAAGTAGTCTTTTCCATTCACCTGTGTGAATAAATTTCTAAATAATTAAAGTTTTACCATCACATACTTATAACTGAAGTACAATTTTCTCATCTCCTATAATAAATAAGAATGTGAAATTGGAGCTAGAAGTGGTTAGTTATATTTAAAACCTGCACTAACAGATCTATAGTTGAACTTGTAATATTTTGAAATAACGAAGTCATTCAATTTTAACTTGTATATATATTTATATATGTATTTCATAATACAATTTTTTAATGTGGCTTTTCAAGGATTATGTTACAGGAACTTCATAATACAGTGAGTAAACTGCAATACTTTCACAGCCCTACCTCGAGTAGTTATTTAATTATTTACAAATTAATTCAGTCTGAATCGATTGAGATATATATATAAACTAAATCTACCCTTAATTAAAATACATTTTAATAATTCCAGGTAATAATTAGAATTACATACACACACATTATAAATAGAAATAAATAAATATATATATTGTCCACCGCTGTGGTCTCGAGGTAGCGTGCTGCATTGTCACGCAGCGGGCCCGGGTTCGATCTCCGGTCGGGGCAGTTTTCCTGGGTGAGGTTTTTATCGGGGTTTTTCCTCACCTCTAAGACAAACGTCAGAAAAACTTTAAGGCCCAAATGGTCCCCGAAATCATATGGCCATCATCATCGCCATTATCATTATCATTGTCATCATCATCCTTCACCGGTGTGGAAAGCAACGGGAAGCTACCACACCTACACAATTCCCTAGTAAAGCTGCAAGCATAGCATGAAAATGCTATGATTGCAGTGAAGGACCTGCCTTCGGGCAGAATTACTATGGATGGATATATATATATATATATATATATATATATGTGTGTGTGTGTGTGTGTGTGTGTGTGTGTGTGTGCATAGCTCATTACAAATTACTTGAGGATAAAGTTCTTAGAAAAAAATTGGACCAAAGAGAGATGAAAAGACAGGCGAATGGAGAAGACTTCATAACAGTGAACTACATGATCTTTATAGGAACCCAGATATAATAAACACAATTAAGTCTTGTAGGCTGTGATGGGCAGGACATGTGGATGATAGTTTCTTGCAGGAAAACCAGAGGAAAATTCCCAGTTGGTAGAACAAACAAGAATGAGGTGGGATAATAACATGAACCATGATTTCAGGGAAGTCTATTATACAGGGGATTGGAAAACATCTCAGGATACGGATGTGTGGAAAGCTTATGTTCGCATGGGCATGAACATATGGGTTCGATAGTGCCAGTGAGTTAGTTAGTTATTTATTACAAACTACTTTACAACCCTTTTCACAGCAGACTTCACTAAGCACCATACTTTGACAGAGTAATTGGGGATGAGAAAATGTCTGCAGATGGATGCCTCGTATCATGAGAATCGAATGGGTATGCAAATTTCCATTGAATGCCTTGGTCTTTTTAACTAACTATTATTTTATTCTGGTACAAAATCTGGAACAGGGTCTAATTAGCCTCAGGAAGATAACCGAGTACCTACTTTATACGAGAAGTAGCGAAATCCAGTTATGAAAACTGAAAACAAAAATCAGGACAGCGTCACGTTATGCTAGGCAGCGACAGCAACCGCTTTCGGCCTTGCCTCCTTAGAACTGTCGTGCCATGAATTTTTCGAAGCAAGTTCATAACTTCCAGGGCCTGGATGTATGTACATAAATATTTTATCATACCATATTAAGCTTGCATTGCTCAATGTTAAACATTTAATTATAACATCGATAAAGCGTCACTGCTATAAAGTAAAAATGTTCTCTTTAATTTGCTTACTTGTTATAGTCAGCTACTAGATGGCAGTGTAAGACCGAGTTCTCGCGACATCTAGTAATAATGGAGAATATAATAAATATAAGAAAAATAAATGTTTCAATTGGATTCGCCTGGTGGTGTAATGGATATCACACTGAGGTACAGACTCAGAGATCCGGGTTCGAATCCCGTCCAGGCATTTATTTTTTCTTATCATACCATAAATATTTTACCCTATACTAGTTCCGAGTAAGTCCCAGTTGTAATGTAAACAAACCAGTTGTATGACTACATCTTCAAAGGTCAAAAAATGGTTTTATCTTTGAGGGTGATAAAGAAAACAAATATAACAAAACATGTATTATCTAACACACGTCTTTATAAGTTATATAGAAAAATCTTAAATATATATAATTGTAATTTTAATAGATTAAATAAGCATTTTGGAATTTACAGTTGTTTCCAAATGGTGTTTTTGTAGAATTATAAACCATTGGAAAGGAAGGCTCTGCCAACTGGAGAGAAATAATTATTTTGTATGTTTTCAAAGAGTTTAGTGAAAATTATCCTACATTAGCCCCTGAGGATGCGGTGAAAATAACAGCAAATTTTACAGGTGAGTCAGTTTGTCAATAAACGTCTGATTAGGCAGACCCAAACATAATTGTCATAAATAAGTTAAATAAGAAACGGAGGAAGTTTCCAATTTTTGCTACCATATTACGCTACTTTGTATTCAGTATTATTTCCCATAAAATACGATGTTGCCTAAGAAAAATGTTTCTATCGATGAAAGTTCCGTACACAATTCAGTCGTATGGCGGGTAAAAGTAGCCCGCGGTCCCCAACAGACGGAATCGGTGAAAAATTCCTAATGTAAGTTTATTTACAGTACAACCAGAACGTAGCTTGGAATTGGAATGTGTAGGCCTACATCCTTGGATGAAGTTTAATATCCGATCGAGATCCGGAAAGTGTACACACAGAACCGATTAAAAAACACGTGAATGAATAGGCATATTTCTGAAATGTACTCATCATCATCATCATCATCATCATCATCATCATCATCATCATGAACAAATTCGTTTTAGGCATGTGGCCTGTACGGTAAACCTACCGAAGATGGACTTGATCTTTCCACCGATGTGTTGGTCTTCCTTGGTCCCTATGTCCAGTTGGGGTATATTGGAATGCCAATTTTGGAAGTCTATTTCTTGCCATTCTCCTCAGATAATTTTTCCATTCTTGTTAATATCTTTGTATATCTTCATTTAAACTTGTTACTCCAAGTTTTCCTCTGATAATAGTGTTCCTTTGGTGATCAAGTCTATTTACTCCTAACAATGATCGTAAGAAGCGCATTTGGCTTACTTGAAGTTTATGAGAGTTTCTTTTATTTAAAATCCAAATATCACTTCCGTATTTTAGACGTCATCAGTGTGATCATTCCAGTCTTTGCTTAAGTTTCTTCGAGGAAGTCCCATGGGTTGGTTGCCAGCCATCCACAGAGCAAGACTAGTGGTAGGGCTGCTACCTTATAGCCTCTAGTCAGGCGTTCAAAATATGGAATTTCCTCCACATTTGATGGAACGGTTATAAATACGTATTTTAGTACATTCCAGTCGTTACATGCGCGCGCGCACACATACATTCCCTGTTTTATTTCCAATATCTTGTACATTCCATGTTCGTAGAAGAATGTATTTTTTTAGTTTTTTTTTTTTCGTTGTTTATTACATCTGTGAGAGATATCATTCTTGAACTTTTTAGTATTGCACATTGTTTTTCAAAGAACAGCAAGCTATCCTCATCGTCAACCGTCAAAATGATTCCCCGGTGAATGTTGTATGCGCTCACATTATTTTAGCAACAATTATGTTTTGGTAAGTAGTTACCGGTATTGAAAATAATTTTGAAAAATCTTTCTATCGATTTTACTTTGTAGAATCCGAATACGATCACTACAAAAAATATATCACCATCAGAAATGCCCAGATGGTAGATCAAGAATGAGGTAGGAGAATAAATTTAACCATGATTTGAGGAAGGCAGATGATTGGAAAAGGATTGCATGGAGAACTTATGAGCGGGCGGCCATGAACCTACCGAGTTACATAGTGCCAGTGAGTTATAATAATCGGGGTATGGGTCTATTGGATCGTTCCGCTCTCTATTGTAACATGCGATAGGTCGTCTATTCAACATGTTCTCCTTAGGTCTGTAGTACGGATTTTTTTTTTTAGAAATTCAATTTTTCTTCCAGTGTTGATAGCAGTTAGTTTTATTTCGTTCTACTTTTTCATATATTTGTAGATCAATCATTATAGTTTCATATCTTTTATGATTTAAATGATATCCAGCTACACATTTCAGGAAACGCATTTATTAAGTTTAAATTTTATGTGTAGCAGATTTTGTTAAAGGCCAATCTCGGATCCATATGCCAATACAGGAACTGCAAGTATTTTATAGAATTTTAATTGGATCTCTATTGTGGTCTTGTTTTTTTTTAGATTTAATTTTATTTCCGTGCTATACATATCTTAAAATTTTCACAACTTTCTTTTCATATCTATATTTGTAAGCATGATACCCTATATCGCAAATAATCAAAATCTGTCACTTCTTCGATTATTTTTTAACCAATTACAAGTTTCGCCTTTTTACGCTGGATTCTACAACTGATAATATTTTAGTAAAAGACAGATTTTATAAACGAAACCAGAATATAATATTAACAATAATTATGTAGAGTTCAAAAAGGTATATGATTAAATTAAGAGGGAGAAGTTGTATAGCATCCTGGTGGATGCTTAATCTGACACAAAGAGTAGGGTGCGGGTAGGTAAACAGTTTTCTGATGATTTTGAAATTTACAATAGGTTAACACAAGGAGATGTACCACCTCCTCTATTATTCAATTTTATACCAGAACATGCTATCAAATCTTTAGATACAGAAGACGTACAACTCAATTCTATTAATCAGCTAGCTACTATATGCTGACGTAGTAGTATTTTTACCGATAAAAATAGCTTATACACGCTTTCATCAGTTGTTTAGTTATACAATGTATAAGCCATATGTATAATTTCCTTACTAATAAGTGCCGGAGCTATATAACAATACAACCGTTATACACAATACGGCACATATTCGTCAACATTATGACGTCAGAACAATATTACGCGTAGTTTGTAACAGAAATAAAACAACATCAACTAGTGGTTAATTGTGTAAAAAAAGAATATGGATAAGAATTATAGAGATTCCCTAATTGGGCAGGTACGGAAAAACAAATATGTTTTAAATTATTTACATTTTCCTTTACGCAATGTCAAATATATCGACGAATTAGTTTCACATCACAGATAATGTGCTGCCATCTAACGTCAAGAATTTCGAACAATTCTTGCGAAAAAAAAAGTTTTTCCCATTACTTACGAATTATATGCAGTGTTTTAAGATGCGTTAGAAAACGTTGAAAATAGTAGCAAATGTTACTGACAACAGAATAACGCTTTAACGAAAAAAAAAATGATTGCAGTTTTATTGGGAATCGAACCTAGGACCTCACGGACCGTAGTCAGAAGCTCTAACCACAAGACCAACAAGCTAACATGCAAGTTGCAGCAATAATAGTACCTCTATAATTAAATAGATTTTTATATCGGTATGTGTATTATCTATTAATGATGCAAGAAAGTTTTGTTAATATAATATTATGAAGCATTTAAACTACATTCAGGTTAAATCTTGTCTACAGCAATTATTGTAGAACATATTCTTTTACGAATCAACGTTCAATTTAAAAATATTATTAGGCCTAATCGAGAATGAGTGTAACGAAAGGCATTTTATGATGCATTTATTTTCCTACCCAGAGCTTTATTAATATTATTTATGTCCTGTGCATCCATCAAACAGTCGTTAAAGTGTTGCATTTTGCGTTAAATTTAAGGAAACTTTCATCAATATCATAAGAAAACAATCAGTTGATCTTGAAGTCCGACATTTTGTCTAGTTATACAATCCTTAAACAAGGCTGGAGGCCTGTATAACGATTCCCATGTAAAGTTGTACACCTCTTATGCACTGAACAGCTAATACAGTGTTTATTAGTAAGAATTTTCAACTGAGATGTGTATAAACCTTGTATAAAAGTTATATATGGATTATTAGTAAGAGGGTTAGGCGATAGCGACGAGGGAAATTTTGAAGTGACTGAATTCAAGTAGGCCTACCTAGGAACAATAATTGCAAATAGGAATGATGTGAAGAATTCATTAAACATTAGCTCAATTTTGGAAATGCATGCTGTTACGTAAAACGGAGATTTTTTACATCCTAACTTCTCAATAAAAAAGCCAACATGAAAATAAATAAAACTGTTATTCTTCCAGTTATATGGAAGCGAAACATGACCTCTTACTTCTAGGGAAGAGAAAAGACTACGACCATACGAGAATAACGTTCGTAGGAACTTTTTTTTGAACAAAAGAGAGGTGAATGAAACTACGTAACAGTGAGCAACATCAAGTCACGTAGATTGCGATGGGAGGTCATGGCGAATGAAAGACGGTCATGGAAACTCCTTGTAGGAAAACCAGAGGGAAAGCGGCCAGGAATGAAGAGCGAGAATAACTTTCACCATGATTTGAGGGAGGTAAATTATACAGGGAACGATTGAAAAACATTAGCTCAGGATAGGGGTTACAGAAAATTAATTCCGCGCGGGCTCGATAGTGCCAATGAGTTAGATGGTTATCTATGTTGCATTCCAATAAATGCCAGTGATTTTCTTTTTGGATATATAGCCTATGCCTGCTGACACTCGAGCGGCCGCATTTTTTTCTATCGAAAATAAACTTGTAACGTAGGAATAATTTTTTTAAAAAAGTCGATTTCGTTAGCCATTAAAAACTAACCATTAGAGCGAATGTTTACGTGAAGCGATAATTTAAAAAAACGCTCTAGCGGCAGCTATTTTTTTTAATTTTTCGCACTAAACTCGCTATGATGCAGATAAAATAAAACCAGATAGATATTCTCAAAAATCAGCGAAATCGGCAGTGCGGGTTTACCTGAAACCCTTAATTTAAAACTCGTTCTAGCGATCGCCATGTTCGTTTTCTTGCAAAAAAACAGGATGCATGCGATTTAATTAATGAAGTGGATACATCTATTAAACCAGAAAAATCGGGCGATAAATTCTTTTACAGGAGAGACGCGTTCACGTGTTAGTAGTTGAGGGCTGCTCCGACAGGAAAAAGTTTGAAAATCTCTGATCCATAGTTTGTACGGCCCTAAACAAGGAAATTCTCCTGGAGCGACTGGAACTTGTATCGAACTGTGGACTGCGTTCACAAAGATACTCTTTAATTAAAATACAACTGTATTAAAAACGTTTGCTGGCTGTTTTTTTGAAGTTGCCTGGAGACGTGCTATCGATCACGTGACAGAGAAAAACAACATGCATTAGCGTTGTGCGGGTCTGCCTAGCACAACACAAAAACAAAAGTTGAAAACAATGGACGTCGCTGTCGGCCATAAAATCATCTGGAGTTCAGGTATAGCTAACTCTCTTATCATTTATTTCAACTTGCACACAAAACATAACTAATACATGTTGTTAGGCCTCATGATAGCTTAAATACAAAAAAGTTCGTCACGCAGCAACTGCGTAAACTAAGGGAACACCTCAGCAAGTTCATTTTTTTATTTAATGTCACCAGTTTGTCATTTCGACATTTTTGATATTCTCTCCTGGTATTTGCGTATTATATCCCACTTCTAAGGTTGAGACAGGCACCTGGAAGGCGGGTTACGCTGCCCCAATGATATAATGGGTGATGATGATGTAAGGATGCGCCAGGAAAGGCCTTAATCCTAAAATTAATGAGGTGAATATGAAAATTATGGCCAGATGATGTTCGGGGACAGTTTGGACCTTAAAGTTTCCCGACATTTGTCTTAAAGGTGAGGAATAGCTCCAAATAAATCTCAATCAGGAAACTTACGCCGACTGGGGACCAAACCCGGGCCCGCTGCGTGACAAGGCAGCATGCTACGCCAGCGGTGGACTCAGCAAGTTGCATTTATGGTGCAATTTTGCTTGTTTTAGGAATATATATTTCTTCCGTTAATTAATCGTACTCTATGTACCCAGTTACGTTGTAAGAACACAAACAAGGCAACTAGAGTGATTTTTAAAGTACCTCTTATAATGATTAAATTTGGTGGATTTTTGGAGAATGTTCTTCATAGTTTTATTTCAATGGCATTGTGCTTAGTTTTGTTTAAAATAATCGATAATTGTTGTCGCTAGCGTGATTTTTAAATCTCGCTTCAGGTGGATCTTACTCCTAATTAGTCCGAAAACGACTTTTATAATTGTTGCTATATACTGAGTTAGGTTTAGGGGAAAAATGTGCCATCAGGCACACACTCTCATGTACTGTGTGTGTGTGTGTAACTTATCGTGGATATTTTCGGTTTCTACTAGCAAGGATAGGACACGCTCTGTATATAAGCAACGATCACGATATGCGAATATGTCCAATGTGCGGGAACTTTGAAGATTAGATACATATATTAGGAAAATGTAATGATTTAGAATATTGGAGACGTCAGTTATTACCGGAAAGATTTCTAAATTCAAATCGGGAAAGATTGGCATGCTACGAGTTATTAGTAAATCCAGAAAATTGGATAAACCTCGGTAAATTTCGGGACAAAACGCGGAAAATAAGGACAACACTCATTCATGAATAAATATATGTTATCGAAATGCAATACCATTAATTCTTAACAATTATATATAAATTAATTAGTGTATAATGATATTGTGTTATTATTTAATTGTAATATTATTGTGTTTTATTTATGTAATTGTAATGTTATTGATTTTTTTTGTTTATTTTTCTTTACACTAGTATCAATTATTACTTTATTGTAACGGACTGTCAACAGCACGTACGGCTTACTGCCCGTGCGACCCATATTTGTAAATAATATTGTAAATATCTTACTTTTTGTCTAATAAAGTCCTACTACTACTAAAGCAAAATTAAATAACATTTTGTGAGATTAAAGAACAAGACCTACTATCTAAAATAATACTTGTTTTAGGGGGTTGTTTTGGAAATATTAGCAAATTTTTATAATATATATATCGTTTTGAGTCCACCGCTGTGGTCTCGAGGTAGCGTGCTGCCTTGTCACGCAGTGGGCCCGGGTTCGATCCCCGGTCGGGACAGTTTTTCTGGGTGAGGTTTTATCGGGGTTTTTCCTCATCTGTAAGACAAATGGCAAAACGGGCCAAACGGTCCCCGAAATCATATGGCCATCATCATTATGCTTATCATCATCACCATCATCATCCTTCACCGGTGTGCAAAGCAACGGGAAGCTACCACACCTACAATTCCCTAGTAAAGCTGCAAGCATAGCATGAAAATGCTATGATTGCAGTGAAGGACCTGCCTTCGGGCAGAATTACTATGGATGAATATCCTTTTGGTGTCTATTAAAATAACTAAGTACTGTGTGACGGCGTAGCTTTTGTGGATAGACACTGGGCTGTAACGTAGGCATTTCGGATTCGAATCCTGGAGTTCTACTTTTTAAAATAATGCTTGGTATTATTATTTATTATTATTATTATTATTATTATTATTATTATGGGTATTCTTTAGAACTTGTGACGCGAAAAATATTTCTAAGTTCCAATCATATATCACGAGCATGTGCCAACAACCCGAAGCGGTTTACATTGTGGAATCACGGGATGCAGCCAACATATACACGATATTTAACGAACCTAAAGCTAACCTAACAAAATTTATGCACTCTAAACCTGTGAAAGAATGCAAGGCTAACAATAAATAATAAGTTCTGAAATTCTGAAGGATTTGTGTATGGTTAATTAGTACATAATCTATGTCGGTTACACTGGAAAAGGACTTTGTTTCTGGTTAGAATATTCGTTAAAATCAATATGGCTGCCACCTCTTCATGTAGTTAAATGTCAGAAAATTATATTGAAATAATCGTTAGAACAAAATGAAAAAAAAAATCACTGTAAATGGTGGGAAATAATTTAAAAAATAGAACACTAAAAATAAAGTTTAACATGAGTTTATGAAGGAATTAAAAAAGCTGAGTCATATGTTGTAAATAATAGCCGTTGCCATTATTATTATTGTTATTTTTATTATTATTGTTACTTTCATTCATTTTGCATTAATAGGCTACTTGGGTTTCGCATTGTTCTGCATGCACACAGAAATGTTAACTTCTATCATAAGTAATGCGACGAGTGATTTCAAGTTTATCTAGAGAATTTGAAGATCAAGAGTGGCATTTGTTAGGACTATTTAACGAATAAAATTAAGCTGTTTACTCACAAATCATTATTTAACTGTAGTTATTTTAAAATACTTATATATTTAATGTAAACGGCGATGTTTGAAAACAAATGATAAGTGTTATGTTTCACTTGTTTATCACTGCAACATTATTTATTGCCAGGGGATAGCAATATTGTAAGAATGCACCCTAGTGGAGAAACATGAAACACACAAAACTATATTAATTAATTTCTGATGTGCTATGATGTAAATATGTCAATTATATTTTTCTGGGACGTTATTACCTGGGAAATAATACGCTTAAGAAAGTGCAGTGTTTTTTTTTTGTGGTAGGCCTATAATCAATTGCTACTAATGTTTTTATATTATCTCCCGCAACCACGATAAGGTCACATTCGTTCACTATATATACAATCTGGTAACTACATGGGCTCACTGTAAAATAATGCTATGACCTATTCAGAATGTTAAAAAGGAGGAGCTTGATTTTATATTGATAAAATTAAACTGATAAAATCGAGGTGAAAAAGACTATGATTGGTTGTAAATTAAAAAATCATTGAAATGTGATTGGTCATTGACTCCCATTTGGGGCACGCGTTAAACAGTCTATGTAATCACAGAGTAATAAATATTGGAATTTACTCATGTACTACCCAACATTTAATGCGGTAAAACGACGAAATACCTTATTACATGTACCTACACATTTTGACATTTCAAAATATGTGTTGATGAATCTAAAGATTTTGTGATGCGAGCTGGAAAAATCATATTAATTTTATTTTAAAATAAATAATAGTTTAAAAAAACAAAAAAAGAACCGCTTTATTAGAGAACTAAAAAATGAAAAATAATTTTAATATCCAATACGCTTAGGATAAAATTAAAGTGGTCAACAAAATAATCATCTCCAATACATATAGAATAAAACTAGAGTTATCAACAAAAAGAAAATAATTTTACCATCAAAAGCGTGGGGTGCTCTATATCAATTAATATATTTGATAATAAACAGATATTGGTAAAAGTAAGCTCTCTAAGAAGAAAATCATAAAAAGCAACGATTGACTAAAAACTCGACAAGTCCGCAACCTATTATACCAATTTTCATTTTTTTTTATTTTCGGATGATTCTGGCCAGGATTTTAGAAACAAAATATGAAATTATTGTATTGTCACGGGTCCTCTACACGTATACAAAGTTTCAAGTCGAACCAATGTTTCTAAGTGGGTGAAAATCGCGATGAAAGATTCCGTTACATTGATACAAAAACACGTTTTTTTGATTTTCTGATAATTATGGCCAGGATTTTAGAAAATAAATATGAAATTATTGTATTGTCACGGTCCTCTACAAGTATACAAAGTTTCAAGTCGATCCAATGATTTTAAGTGGTGTGAAAATTGCGTTGAAAAATTCCGTTACATAGATAGATAGATAGATGGATAGATAGATAGATAGATACAGGTCAAGCTAATATAAAGCGTGTAAAATATTTACCTCTCCTAACTTACAATTGTTTAATGTAACGTGACGAGAGCTTGCCTAAACTAACCTGAGGTAACAGCTGTTAGTTGTTGACTAATACCTTACGTTAGCTTCCGTTACGTTATAAACTTATAATACGAAATTATAGGTTAGAAGCGCTGAAGTGCGGGGCTACCCTACGTTACGGATTCTTCGATTTACTAGCTTACATGGATAAATCCGGAGATTTACCAACATATTTTGGTAAGAGTTCAAATGTGTATATCGAAGAAGATATCTCGGGGAATTATCTTGCTCGCTCATATCGGTAAATTGTAAGATTTACCAGGCCTCGTATTTCTACAGCAAGCATATATATAATAGCTGGCCCGGCGAACGCCGTATCGCCTTTAAATATTGTTACGTTAATTTTTCCGATGTTTTAATAGTTATCTGCTATTCGGGGTGGAAACAAATCCAACAAATCAAAGATCATAAAAATCGTTCCAGCCGTTCTTGAGTTATAAATAGTGTAACTAATCCGACTTTATATATATATATATATATATATATATATATATAAAACAAAGTCCCGGCCACGCGTTGCTGTGGCTAAGGTATACGTTAATACGTTAAATTATGTTGTAGTAAACTACGTGAGAAATCTAAATCAGAAAGTTTTTGTTTTACACAATTTTTTAGTTCTGGTACGTTAACTACACCCGGTATAAATATGGGTGGTGGTTTATGTGGAAGTGGTTTTGTTGATTGAGATGAATTTATGTTGTCTGCATTCTCAGTATCATCCATAAGTGTATCATAAGGATTATATACATTTATTGATGGAATATTTTGAGGAGGCTTGCTGATTTCATTATACTTTCGTTTTTTCTACGAACTTGTTGGCAGTTTGGATTCTCATCATCATCAAGAAGTCTCGTATAGTAATATCATCTTGTTTTTCATTTAATTGAGGCATGGAGATTGTTTCTGTAATATTAGGCATATTATTATAACTAACAGACTTACTTACAGTTCTGTTATTCCGTTCCTTAGGACCTTCATATGTTTTTAAATTGACATTGTTCTTAAATGTAAGATTTATGTCACATAGGCCTATACCAATTTGCGGAAATTCACTTGATATCATATCATTAATGGTCTCTAGAACTGATTCGCCATATTGTTCAATGTTCGCTTCTCGGTCCAGTTAAATTTAAATTAAGTTGCTGTATTTCAGCCAGATTACTTAAAACTAATACTTACACACGAAATTAACACTATTATCAATATATTGAAGGGGCACGCCGTAAGTAGTGGTTAAGGCACTGAGCTACAAGCCGGAGGGTCGAGGGTTCAAGTCCCGTTGGGGTCAGGATTTTTAAACTGACCCAAACCCTCTGGCGGCACTATTGCCCTGGGGTCGACTCAGCCTCTAACGGAAATGAGTACCAGACGCTTGTTCTGGGGGTAAAGGCGGCTGACAACCCGGCTGACATAAAGTGCCGATTGTCTAGAAAAAGTGGGAGCCTTAACCTCCTACTACCCCAAGGATCTCCGGGCCTGTTGTGAGATCACTTTACTTTATCAATATATTGAAAATAAAATAAACACTGAACACACTTAAATTATGAAATAATCAATATTTGTAATTCAATTGAAATTAGCGGTTGCAACAAAAAGCACAGCCATCTGGATAAATAATAAACCAATTACCTTACACCGTCATCTGTTAGAATCGTATGGAACTCACAGATAATTATAACTCTTTGTTAAATAACAAACAAATGATTTGCAATAAAAAATAATGTGACTATAATTTAGTTATAAACAACCGTAGGTCTCAAGTTGGATCAAACAGCACACAGTGTGCAAAATTTTATTAAAATCGGTTCAGTAGTTCCATCGCGGACAAACAACGTGACACCTAATTTTTATATAACTTATTAAGAGATATATATATATATATCCCGCTGACCCTCACGATGAGAATAATAAATAAGGAAGATACTGATATTCTCTTTTACGCTTACTTTATATAAAAGCCATGAGAAGAGAGCTCGACCGATGACCCGCTGCTCCTCATGATAGAAAAAAATACAAAAGTAAGAAAAATGAATTGATGTGCTGGAATGCCTGAATGACACTGTTGGGAGCGCGCTAACGTATAGAGTTAGAGGTCTTGGGTTCATATCCTGTCCAAGCGTTTATTTTTCTTCCCATGTTATATATATATATATATATATATATATATTCTATTGTAGTTCTGCCCAAGGGCAGGTCTTTCGCTGCAGTCGGAGCATTTTCATGCTATGCTTTGCAGCTTTACTAAGAAATTATAGGTTTGGTAGCTTCCCGTTGTTTTCTACACCGGAGATAGATATTAATGATAAGGATGATGATGGCCGTATGATTTTCGGGGAACATTGGGCCCTAAGCTTCCTGATATTTGTCTTACAGGTGAGGAAAAAACCGAGGAGCCTGTTCCGACCGGGAATAGAACCCGGCCTGCTGCGTGACAAGGCAGCAGGCTACTCGAGACCACAGCGCATTGAAGACTTAGTATGCATTTAAAAATATTAACACTCTGAAACTTTTTTTACGGTCCATGCTCGAGTACATTTTTTGTAAAATTTGTTTTCAACATAGGCCTACTAGATGATTGGAACTGAGTAGGCAGTATTTTTATACAAAACTCAATTCAAATCTGAGCTTGGAACGAGAAATTTTGTACAGAGATTTCTTATTTGACACTTGAAATTATATTATGACCCTTAAAACTACGACACGGAGCACACGGTTTTACTTCCCTTCTGAAAGAAGCGGAATTCGAGATTTTTAAGCGACGAAAAATGCATAGACTTTATCAGGATTAGTAACTGCTAACCCCTAAACTACAAACACTATGATAACCAGTAGCTACTCCACTTAAAACACCGATAACGTTTATTGTAAGGGATAGCAAACTCACATTTCTTTAAAAGGGGACACAAGTGTCCAAGCAAGTTGTCACTACACTTCCTTCATCTTATGTGTCTGTCCTTTATGGACACAAAAACAACTCGACCGATCTGAATGGGGTTTTAACCATGTGTGTTCTTGTTTTTTTTTTTGGATAATTAACGAAGGGGCTGCCGGACATTGGCATCTTTTAAAAGAAATCTAAATTTATATTTGCTCTAAACTCGACTTCATTATTATCCAGTGTAAGATATATATATATATATATATATATATATATATATATATATATATATATTAATTGGTGTTTCCCGTATAATGTATCATATTTATATTATTATTATTATTATTATTATCGTATCATTATTGTTATTACCCTATAAAATGTTGTTTGTACATGACATTTACATTGCTACATTTATTGTATCTTTAACTGTTTATAATTAGTATAGTGTATATCTATATTTGTCGAATATTTATTTGTATTTGTGCTGGTTGAGTGGAAGAGAGGGCCTTATGGCCTTAACTCTGCCAGAATAAATAAAGTATTATTATTTATATTTATTTATATATCAAATTACCGTACATACTACAGGGCCGGATTAAAAAAAAAATGTATCAGTGCACTAAAAAAGTCGCTTTTTGGACGCTTAAATGGCTTACGCTGCCTAAACCATAACAAATATATCCATCCACCCATAGCAATTCTGCCCGAGGGCAGGTCTTTCACTGCAATCATAGCATTTCCATTACAGCTTTACTAAGGAATTACAGGTGTGATAGTTTCCCGTGGTTTTCCACACCGGTGAAGGATGATTGTGATAGATAAGGATGATGATGATGATGATGATGGCCGTATGATTTTCGGGGACCGTTGGGCTCTAAGCTTCCTGATATTTGTCTTACAGGCGAGGAAAAATCCGAAAAAAACCTCGCCCAGGAGCGTATCCCGACCGGGAATCGAACCCTTGGCCTGCTGCGTGACAAGGCAGCACGCTACCTCGAGACACAGCGGTGGACGTATATATCAAGAGTCCAGGGGAAAAACCTGGTAAGTCACAATTCTTATTTTTTTTCAGGAAACAAATTTAAAGTTTCAAGACTCATGATATTTAATTTTCTCAGGTTATTTTTTTATTTTTGTTTAGGATGATAATGTGTATACCAGAGATACATTAGTACTGAAATGGTATACAACTGATTAAGGTGTATAACAATATGCTGCATTTTTTGTCATGAATGCAATTTGTACAGAGGGAAAATATGACAAGTCCATAACATATTTCAAGATGCTACTAGGTTTCAAACACTTGTCACTTATTTAAATTCTCATTACAGTTGGTTCAGGTTTATATGGATCGCACTGTACATCTGATAATACTCATATTACGAATTCACTGGTACGATCGAACCCTTAGGTTCATGGCAGCGCGGACATAAGCTCTCCAAAAATACCTCCCTGAGCTTATGTTTCCCAATCATCCCCTGTATAATTTATCACCCTCAAATCATGGTTAATGTTATTCTCTCACCTCATTCTCTACCTACATACTGTGCACTTTCCCTCTGGTTTTCGTACAAGGAGTTTCCAAAGCCCACTTTCATTCCCCATTCGTGCCATATATCCTGCCCATATCATCTACGAGATTTAACAGTTCTTATTATATCCGGTTCCCCATTTTTTGTCTAATACCACCAGGTTGTTTTTTAAGGACACGTCTGGCTTTCTTTCCTGGCATTGGCGGAATTGTAATCCATTTCTTATGTTGCGGCACCTGGAAGACGGAATTACGTTACCCCGATGATATATGATGGGTGTTAAATGATAATGAAGCGCCAAGAGAGTTCTTAACCTACACTTAACCTAAATTCCAGACCACGGGCAACCACAGGAATAATTCCCTTTAAAGAAACATTAGATTCCCTGGACTTGTTAGAATATTCCCCTGTTTTGCATGCACTTGTAAGATTTTTCCCCTGAACACGTTTTAAAGATACTGAAATATCTGAACTTTTCACATTGTTGCCCAGTTCTCTGAAACCGTCTAAAAGTACACTGGCTGAGCTATTAAATTATTAAAAAATCAGAAAATCTGTAATTTTGGACTTATCTGGTTTTTTCTCTGGACTCTTCACATGTGTGCGCGCGCGCGCGCGTTTTTTTTCAACATTTTAATGGCTGCAATCTTTGTTCTACCGTATTCATAATCAAACTCTACACGTAGCATCAATTGAGAAAAGTAAGGTCGAGATAGCAACCAGCAAAATCGGAACATTATGAGTGGGATAACATGAAGTGAAAATTAAATAATTAATAATAATGATGATAATAATAATAATTATTATTATTTATAGATTTTCAATCTTTATATATCTATCTATCTATACCTAAAGTTTTATTTTCCTTCTCAACTTGTCCCTACGCATTCTCTCCATGTGCCCCAGTCCTCTTGTTTCCATTAATAAATGATGATAATAATAATAATGATAATAATAATAATGATGATAATAATAATGATAATATAATAATTATTATGATAATAATAATAATAATGATAATAATAATGATAATAATGATGATAATAATAATAATGATAATAATAATGATAATAATAATAATAATAATAATGATAATAATAATAATAATTATACCTGCCACAATTTTCGATTTGTTCGCATTAAAACTAGTTACATGCCATTGATATAAAACGAGAAACGTGTTTAAGAAAATTCAATCTTTAAGAGTGAAAGCCGTAATTTAAGAATTGTTCTAGTGGCCACTATTTTTTTAATCAAACAAAATATTTTTTTCTCGCAACAGAACTTAGCATATACAATTTAATTATCATAAGTAATGTCACGAGTGATTTCCAAATTATCGATAAATTCACGACTCCCGAAGTGAGGAGTGAATTTATCTAGAGAATTTGGAAATCAAGAGTGGCATTTGTTAGGACTATTTAACGAATAAAATTAAGCTGTTTACTCACAAATCATTATTTAACTATAGTTATTTTAAAATATTTATATATTTAATGTAAACGGCGATGTTTGAAAACAAATGAGAAACGATAGGTACGCTTCATCTGCTTCTTTTGTTTATCACTGCAACCAGATCATACCATTTATTGCCAAAGGAACGCAGTATTGTAAGAATGCTCTCTAGTGGAGAAAAAATGAAACACATCAAACTGTATATTAATTCATTTCTGATGTCGTATGATGTAAATATGACAATTATATTTTTCTGCATTATTACCTGAGAAAAAATACATTTAAGAAAGTGCAAACAGTGGTTTCTTTTTTTGGTGGTATAATCAATTGCTAGAAATGTTTTTATATTAACTCCTGCAAGCGCTATGTGCTGACATCTATGCACTATATATACAATGTGGTAGCCGTATTTCTTATAGGCTCAGTCACTGCAAAATAATGGTCAGACCTGTTCAGAATATTAAAAAGGAGGAGCTTTCTTTAATATGGTAATTATAACACTGATAAATATTTCGTGAAACACGACTCTGATTGGTTGTAAAACAGAAATCATTGAAACGTGATTGGTCATTGACTCCCATTTGGGGCAGACATATTTTATAAACCAGCCAAATCGTACCATAACGTGGAACCCAAAATTTGAAAATCCTCCAGCCAATACAATTGCTTAATACATACGATTTAATTAACACAAGATATATATATATATATATATATATATATATATATGTGTGTATATATATATATATATTCCGTAAATCAGCAAAATCTGCTCATATATTGGAGTTGGTGAAGAATTCGCTTAGTTTATGCAGTTCCTGCGTGAAATACTTTTTTTTTACGATGCAATAAGGGAATTAATGAAAGAACAAGTGCGCCACCGCAAGCATCAAACAGGACACCCCTGCATACACGGAGATTAGTGAGCAAAGCGGATTATATTTCCTGCCAGTTTTATTTGCTCCACGATGTTTTTTATGAAAACCTTTTAAGTATTAAATTTTGCTGCTGGATATATTGAAGATAGGCAGAAAACGAGAGACTCGCAGAAGTGACGATTTGGCTCAACGTTCAACGCACCTGCTTCAAAACATTACGAACGAGTAAAAAAAAGTCAGTCACATAGGACTGCGTGAATTAAGCTAATTTCTCAGCAAATCGAATTTACAACCAGGTTCTGCTGGTGTATGGTATTGCTACATATTTATTTTCCTAATTTATTTTATTTATATACAAATATTCAATGTTTACACACCTTTCTGTGCCTAAAGTTTTATTTATTTTTCTCCATTCGTCTCTAATCCATCCACTCTATATCATCCAGTCCTCTTGTTCTCATTCAGTTCTTATTTCCTGCATCCACGAGTTTCGAAGTATTCCTTCCTTTCTTCTTCCGGATGGAAGAAGAATTATAATTGGACTATGTTATGCATATATATATTTTTTTTCTTTCAGATTTTTAGATGCCATCTATTGCACTGGCTCATGAAATAAGCGTACGCGCACTTTTGGCGCAAGATCTTATTTTAAAGAAAAATGTAAATGTCATCAGTCCTGTCACAACAAACGGGTACGAAACAGATCTTCATAATGCTAATCTAAATTTTGCATCATGCAGCTAAGCGCCAAATGTTCTCGCTCATAGATTGTGATGCATAAGTGCTAAACAAGGAAAATACTTGCAATATCCAGCTAGTGAAGATTGATTTAAACTTTAAAGTGTTTTTTTCTAGAAACTTAGACAATGGCGCATAGCTGGTTGATGCATAACACCGTCAAATTGTTAATTATAATTGAATTGTATGTACGTCAAATGAGGCCTCTTTGACACCTTTATGAAACAATTATTTATATTACAACATCAGTTAAGAGCATAATATACTAATATGACAAACTTGGGTTGCTGAATAGATTGCGGCATTCACAATTGAATCGCTGCGCTGAGTTGAAAAGGGAAGAAACTCCAAATACCCTACCTTTGAGAAAACCTTAAAAAACTACATAACATCTTATAGCTTACTCTGACAAATGTATTGTTCCTCCGCTTTTTTATGCAAAAAGTGATAAAGTATCGTTCATGTAACATCGTTTATGGTTAATGAACATTTTCCAAACGATGGCAAAGGTAAGCAAGTAATACCCAAAAATGTGCTTCTTGGTGTATTTGAGGTTTTGAATGTAGTTTTCTTGTCTTATAATTACTAATAAAGTATATTTATGTAATAATTCTAAATTATTTTTGGATGATTTGAAAAAGGAACAAACTCCATTGCCTTCAAAGAGTGATAAAACACGTATGTACTATACAAATTATGAATTCTTGTTAAATTTAAATTTCATGTAAGCTGAGGATCATTACTGTATGTAACTGGTCAAAAATTAGTCATAAGTAATGCCACGAGTGATTTCCACGACTCACGAAGTGAGGAGTGAATTTATCTAGAGAATTTGGAAATCAAGAGTGACATTTGTTACGACTATTTAACGAATAAAATTAAGCTGTTTACTCACAAATCATTATTTAAATATAGTTATTTTAAAATATTTATATATTTAATATAAACGGCGACGTTTGAAAACAAACGAGAAACGATTGGTACGCTTCATTTGCCTCTTCTGTTCGTCACTGCAACCAGATCATAATATTTATTGCCAAAGGAACGCAATATTGTAAGAATGCACTCTAGTGGGGAAAAAAAAATGAAACACATCAAACTGTATATTAATTCATTTCTGATGTCATATGATGTAAATATGACAATTATATTTTTCTGGGTAAAAATACATTTAAGAAAGTGCGAACAGTGTTTTTTTTGTGGTACAATCAATTGCTACAAATGTTTTTATATTAACTCCCGCATGCAGAATGTGTTGACATTATGCACTATATATACAATCTGGTAGCCGTATTTCTCACAGTCAATCACTGCAACATAATGCTATGACCTATTCAGAATGTTAAAAGGAGGTGGTTTATTTATTATGATAAAGTTTAGTTGGTAAATTCTAGGCGAAACACGACTGTGATTGGTTGTAAATCAAAAATCATCGTAATGTGATTGGTCATTGGCTCCCATTTGGGGCATGGGTTAAATAGTCAGAATAAGCTATACGAAGTCGTGTAGTTTTTTTTAAGCTTTCTCAAAAGTAGGGTACTCGAAGTTTTTTCCCTTTTCAACTCAGCGATTCAATTGCACTAAAGTTAATATGTAGTTTTTTAGTTAAAAATGAAGAGAGGTGTGCCAAAGTTTGGGATTACTTTGACAGCCTAGAAAAATTTCCGGTAAAAAAACATTGTAAGCGCTCTAGAATCAAAGTTGCTTTGGCACATTAAATCAAAATCGGATTTTGGCTAATTATCTTTACAAACTGTCACTGTTCTGCCTATTTTTCCAAGAACTACTTCACTACCGCACGACTATCTCACTTGCTTAATTACCCAATACCTGAAACAATCAAATTGGCGCGTAAAACTGAAATAAAAGAACACTAACTACAATTAAAAAAAAAACAAATATCTGCACTGCAGTGTCAAAGTAACAACTGTATGTCAAAATAGCCCTGTTTGACGATATCGAATTTCATTGAAAGAAATCAGAAATTGTGGCCGCTAGAGGATTTTCAAATTTTGGATTCCAGGTATTGGTAAGATTTGGCTGCTTTACGAAATATGTCTTCGTTTGATAATTAAGGGTCGGTTTCACCAACAGAGGTAACTGTATAACGCCAATTTAAGCTATGTATTATATATGGGGAAAACTGGCGTAATACAGTTACCTCTGTTGGTGAAACAGACCCTAAATCGTATATGCCAAGTTTTATGCGAGAAATAAAAAATGTAGCAGTTAGGGCGAGAGAGTTGAAAATGTTTCACTCCAAAAGGTCGAATTTTGCTGATTAACAGACTCGATCTTATTTTGCTTATTCAAGTATTAACTGAGTTTCGTTGAAAAAAAAGCTACCGCTGGAATGACGTTTAACATTCTGCAATCTGATAATTCCTCACTCCTAATGGTCTAACATAGTGACTCTCGAAAAATACCTTTTACATTTTATTTAAATGGCATATACTGGGTTTCGTTGTGAAAAAACTAAAATTGCGGTCACCAGAGGAATTGTCAAACTTTTGTTTCAGGTTAACCCACTTCATAATTATTAATTGTGACATGCCGAGTTTGTTCCGAAAGAAAAAAAAAAACAAAAAAAAATTGCGGCCGTTAGAATCATGGCTACAACCTCAATAGCTATATTCGTTTAGAATTATAAGCATAAACTAACTCATTGAACTATCGAACCCGTAAGTTCATGGCCGGACGAACATACGCTCTCCATATATCCATGCCCTGAGATAATTTGAGGGAAATAGATTACACAGGGGATGATTAGAAAACATTTGCTCAGGATAGGGATGTGTGGAGAGCTTACGTTCGCGCGGCGATGAACCTACAGGTTCTATAGTGCCAGTGAGGTAGATAGTTACTTAGCCTAGTATATTGTCCCAAATGAAAAACAGAAGAAAAAAAAATTGCACAGAGTCCTCTTAATTCAGGCCTGAGAACTTTTGTTTTGCGCGGGATAATTGTATTACTCGCCTTTGCAAGAAAACTACACTTATTAGTCATTCAAAATATCTCTGCAGGCGGAAGAATTACGAAGCTCTGTTTGTGCTACACGTGACGTCATATAAGGGGGTGTATACTGTCAGCGTCCCACGTCCCATTCCCCTCTGCACTCAATGATGTTCTATCCTGCATAAACACGACTGCAGTGCCCTCATCAACAACTGCACTTACTCCTTAAACGGGTAATAGGAGCTCACAAGAAGGCGAGCGGGGCATGAAGAGAGGGATGATGTTATCGCTGTGAATCCCTGGTGCACGCGGTTCTACATATTAATCATTCACAAACCTTGTGCTCTTTTCATTCCCCCCCCCCTTTTTTTTTGCAGTTGTGTTATGAATTCATGCCCTACGACTACTAATATTGTTTTATTTTCATTGCAGTGTTTATAAAGATAGTGTTTTATTCGTCCATATGTTACGGTTAGCAAAAATGTTCATTTTTTTATTACAGTGTTTATAAAGACTATTTAACTCATGCCCCAAATGGGAGTCAATGACCAATCACGTTTCAATGATTTCTGTTTTACAACCAATCAGAGTCGTGTTTCACGAAATATTTATAGTGTTATATTTACCATATTAAACAAAGCTCCTCCTTTTTAATATTCTGAACAGGTCTGACCGTTATTTTGCAGTGACTGAGCCTGCGAGAAATACGGCTACCAGATTGTATATATAGTACATGAATGTCAACATTTGTAGCAATTGATTATACCACCAAAAAAGGAAACCACTGTTTGCACTTTCTTAAATGTATTTTTTCCCAGGTAATAATCCAGAAAAATATAATTGTCATATTTACATCATACGACATCAGAAATGAATTAATATACAGTTTGATGTGTTTCATTTTTTCTCCACTAGAGAGCATTCTTACAATATTGCGTTCCTTTGGCAATAAATAGTATGATCTGGTTGCAGTGATGAACAAAAGAAGCAGATGAAGCATACCAATCGTTTCTCATTTGTTTTCAAACATCGCCGTTTACATTAAATATATAAATATTTTAAAATAACTATAGTTAAATAATGGTTTGTGAGTAAACGGCTTAATTTTATTCGTTAAATAGTCCTAACAAATGCCACTCTTGATTTCCAAATTCTCTAGACAAATTCACTCCTCACTTCGTGAGTCGTGAATTTATCGATAATTTGGAAATCACTCGTGGCATTACTTATGATTATGTTTATTCGTCCAGAAACGCGATTGACATTTTCAGGACACGTAGTACTAAGATGCATGCGATAGAAATGTAATGATTCTAATATTACGTCACGCATAACTTACGCTCGCCATCTCTTTAGCTGTCAGGTGTATGTTCAGTATTTTCACATCCTTGAAAATCCATTGACCCCGAACGGATATGAACCCCAATACCTCGGAGAGAGAAAAGTGAGAGAGATAACCAGGACCGACAGTAGCGGAATCAGTATTGAGCCGTTTCACATGTGGACATGTACAATGAACGAGGAACAGCGCAGAATGTAGCAACAGTGGAATGCGAGAGAAATGTCGCACGGGTTCTAGAAGGTCAGTGTAATACAGGGTTTTCAAACCGTGCGGCGCACTTTCCTGGGCAGTGCCGAAGTTAATCAGTGGAGGTGCTAAAAATGTAATATTATACAGGATGTACGATTTGTATTTATTTGTTCACTGCCACCAGGTCGTAAGAAGACCTGCGGCACTCACTTAACACTGGCGAAATGTACTCACAAAGTTCAGGGGCATTTCAAGGCGGAGTTAAGTACCCTTAAATTGGCAAAACACCACCACCACCATCACTATGTATTGGAAATTGTGTCACTTCTCAAACATTCATTTTCCCTCTATGTCCGTCAGGGAAACATCCATTTTTATGGAAGCGTCCCCGACCAACTATATGGGAATTGTTCGATGGTGAACAACACAAATTTCTTCTGTTAGTTATTTGAATGTGGCGGACCGCAGTGAAAACGGAATATTGTATAACTGTTATTATTGGGTATATTGCATAATTAGACACATATTTAAGTGGTTTATTTTTGTTTGTTTACTTCTGATTCATTAAAAATATTAAATTAATTAAACCAACTGATGTATCCAAAAGGATACATTACGAATTTAAGGGTTAACGATACTCCGATGATATTGTGCAATAAATGTGTGTTCTGCATAAAGACGTTAAGTTTAAGATTGTGCTTTTATGGCAAATTAGATTGCAAAATCGGATTTCATTTGGGGATTCTATGCCACCAACATAACCCAGATAAAAACACGTAAAAAAGACATATTTATTGTTTCCAGTATATATATATATATATATATATATATATATATATATATATATATATATATGTGCATAGTATCGTTCGTATTTTTAAAATAAATCGAAAATTAAAGCATAATGACTATTTGTGACAAACTTAAAAAATTTAATTATTGTAGTCGAATTTCGACCGCTGGGCGACCACTAGTGTAAATAATGTTATCTAAGAGAAATATATACGTCGATTAAAAATAAATAAATGCTCTAAAATAAAATGAGAAGTTGAACTCAAAGTAACCTACAATCAGCTATGTATAATATGTGTTAGTCATTGCCAACTTATCACTAAAATTCGCTAACAAAAAATGAACGCTAAACTAATCGGGTGTACCAATTAACTGATATTCTCACCCTAACTTGCCCAAACTAACACTAGCTTCACCATCCAACACTAAATTGCCCATCTTCCCACCCCAACTTGCCCACTATGGTAGGAGGTCTCTTGGGATAGAATCCTCTTACATAATAATAATAATAATAATAATAATAATAATAATAATAATAAATAGTATAATAATAATTAGTATAAGACAGATTATAGAAAAGAAATGGGAATATAATGGTACTGTACATCAACTATATGTAGACTTCAAAAAAGCATATGATTCAATTAAGAGGGAGAAGTTATATAGTATCCTGCTGGAGTTCGGAATTCCTAAAAAGTTAGTTAGACTTATACGAATATGTCTAAATGGCACAAAGAGTAGGGTGCGTGTAGGCAAACAGTTTTCAGACACTTTTGAAATCCAGAATGGGTTGAAGCAAGGAGATACACTATCTCCTCTACTATTTAATTTTGTACTAGAGCATGCCATTAAGTCTTTAGAGAATGAGGAAGGATTACAACTCAATGGTATTAATAAGCTGTTAGTTTATGCTGATGATGTAGTATTGTTGGCCGATAGCGAAGAGATACTAAAGAACAACACACACACACTATTGAGTAGTACTAAGAAATTAGGACTGGAAATAACTATCAATAAAATTAAATATATGGTCACACGTAGAAATTCATTATATAATGGAAATGGACAGCTAATGACAAATGAGGGAAATTTTGAGGAAGTGGCTGAATTCAAATACCTAGGAACAATGATCACAAATAGGAATGAGATGCACAAAGAAATTAAACATAGGCTCAATTCTGGAAATGCATGCTATTATGCATTGCAGAGACTCTTGATGTCCCAACTCCTTTCAAAAAACGTTAAACTGAAAATATATAAAACTATTATTCTACCAGTTATATATGGGTGCGAAACATGGACTCTTACTTTAAGAGAGGAAAGGAGATTACAAGTATTTGAGAATAAAGTACTTAGGAAAATTTTTGGACCAAAGATAGATGAACAGACAGGTGAATGGAGAAGACTACATAACAATGAACTACATGGTCTTTATAGGAAGCCAGATATAATAAGAACAGTTAAGTATCGTAGACTGCAATGGGCAGGACATGTTGCACGTATGGGGAATGAAAGACGTGCATGGAAGCTTCTTGTAGGAAAGCCAGAGGGAAAACGTCCAGTTGGTAGACCAAGAATGAGGTGGGAAAATAACATTAACTACGATTTGAGGGAAGTAGATTATACAGGGAATGATTGGAAAGCATTAGCTCAGGATAGGGATGTATGGAGAGCTTATGTCCGCGCGGCCATAAATCTACCGGTTCGATAGTGCCAGTGAGTAAGTAAGTAAGTAAGTAAGTAAGTAAGTAAGTAGGTAAGTAAGTAAGTAAGTAAGTAAGTAAGTAAGTAATAATAATAATAATAATAATAATAATAATAATAATAATAATAATAATGCTTTATTTTAGCTGGCAGAGTTAAGGCCATAAGGCCTTCTCTTCCACTCAACCACAGAATAGTAGAATTATACAAAAATTACATACATATTACAATTTTAAGATATTATTAAAAGTCCACCGCGTGCTGCCTTGTCACGCAGCGGGCCCAGGTTCGATCCCCGGTCGGAACAGTTTTTCTGGGTGAGGTTTTTATAGGGGTTTTTCCTCACCTGTATGACAAATGTCAGGAAAACTTTAAGGCCAAAACGGTCCCCGAAATCATATGGCCATCGCAATCATCATCATTCATATTCATCTTAGGTTAAGCTTAGGATTAGGGACTCTCCTAGCGCACCATTATCATGATCATCATCACCATCATATCATCGGGGCAACGTAACCCCGCCTTCCAGGCGCCCCAACCTCAGAAATGGGTTACAAGTACGCCATGCCAGGAGAGAAACCAGAAATGTCGAAAGACAAACCTGGGTCATTTGAAAAAAAAGAAGATATTATTAAAATACAGACTAAACAAAATACAATGATGATGTGATCTAATACTAACAAAAACATAGGATATAATAAAATTAAGATGATATAAAATAAAGTAAGTAGCTTCCTAGATGATTATTAATGGAATGCTCTATATAGTTGTTATGCAGTTAATGTTTTCATTGTGTCGAACTTAAGATATCAGTTAATTTGGATTTAAATAATGATAGCGATTGACAGTCCCTGACATGCCTGGGAAGTGAGTTCCATGCTCTAGCCATAGATATTGTGTAAGATTCAGAGTATAGACAGGTCCTGTGTTGTGGTATCAAGAGTAAAGAAGAGTCTTGTGATCTTGTTCCTAAATTGTGATGAGTCGATAAATTTTGAAAACGTGTTGTTAAATAAGTTGGTAAATATATGTACAGAATTTGGAATAGTAAGGTATGTGAATGTAAAGTTCTTCTGTCATTTAGGCGTAGCCATAATAAGGCCTGAAATGAAGGAGACTCGTGGTCATAACGACGGAGATTGAAGATAAATCCAATGCACGCATTATGAGCACGCTGTAGTCTGTCAGACAGATCAGTTGTCAGATTTGTCAGTAATATGTCGCAGTAGTAGAAGTGTGGCATTATAAGAGTCTGTACAAGTATTTGTTTTAACATGTTATTGGTTCTAGCGGGAACATGTGTTATCACATTAGCCAACATGATGCTAAAAGTCACTTGTTCTCCGACTGAATACTCGCTGGTGACACGGTGGCACAGAACAGCCTTTCATTTTTTAAACATGCTGGCATGATAACTCGTTTTAATCCATTTTGGACTTAATACTAATTACTTACTTACTTACTCACTGGCACTATCGAACCCGTAGGTTCATGGCCGCGCGGACATAAGCTCTCTATACATCCCTATCCTGAGCTAATGCTTTCCAATCATTCCCTGTATAATCTATTTCCCTCAAATCATAGTTAATATTGTTCTCCCACCTTATTCTTGGTCTACCAACTGGGCGTTTTCCCTCTGGAAACTTTGGCATGGGTTCCCTGAAGTAGTCCCCGCCCGGAGAACCGAATGGGGGACTATTTGACCTCCGGAAAATTTTACCCCCAGTAGAACCCATGTCCGCATTTCTTGACGGTTGTATTTTTACGGTGAAAGATCGTCAATCTTTCGACCAAGGTACTTATTTCGTCTGGCTTATCACCTTCGACCAGTCCGGCATGGTAACCCTATCGGCAGCAATGCCACCGCCGGCATAGCTCGCAGGATCATTTAAGCACGCAAGCCACTCCACCACGACAAGATAAAGATACCATGGAGGGCTTAATACTAATTACACAGAAAAATAAGAATGATAACGAACTACCAGATAGTCCTTAAACTTAAACTTGACCAAAATTCTATGCTCTGCCCGAGAACTCATGAGGTCTCAGAAGCTCTAACCACAAGACCATGATGCTTCGGTATAATGTAACATATATACCGTAATTTACTTCTGGCAAATAATAGTATACTAAGATCCGAGGCAGGAAGTGATTTTTACAGAACGGAGGAAAATGCTTAAAACCGAGCGATATCCAGGTTTTAAATTTCCGAGATTCTGTAAAACACTTCACAAACGTGCGTTGTACATTAATTTTTTGTGCGATGGTGTTTTCAAAATAATAGTAAAATAATAACATCTTTGTTGGAAATATTTGCTTTCGTCATAAACAATTGACTAACGTTAACAGTGTGGGCAATGGTTATTAGTTGAAAGTACAGGAGGCCATGAGACCATTTAGTGATAAGATAGCGGCAAGTACGTATTTATTGTTTTATATTGTTTCAAATAAAGTTCAGTTCATTTAAAATGCAGTGATTTGTTTCGTATAATGCATATTAACACTACCCTTTCGATATTTTTTGTATAAATACATTGTACGTAGAGGCTATACATAGAGGGCAGTGGTTTTACTTCCCACACGTTTTGTAATATGTAATATTACAGCATAGTTATTTTTATTATAGTCTAGTTATTTATGTTGGTAACCATGACATTTAGGAAGTTGAACTTTCAATCATGGCCGCAATTGCTGTAAGTACGACAAAACGCACCATCGCGCAAAAACATATTTATTGAAAAAAAAACACCTTATCCGCTCTTAGAGTGATCCTAAAATAAACAAACGTCATTTGTATCCTTCCGCCATTCGCGCCATAATTACTGTCACATTTTGACAGGGAGATGGCGACACAGAAACAAAAGACTCGACACTTTCAGCCATTTTGTTTCATGAGAATCGACTGAAGTACGACTCAAATGCATCAGCCATATGTAATAAACTATTTTAAGCTGTAATTATTGATTACTTACATTTTAGAATATTTTTTTATGAATATTATTATTTTCATTCACGAAGAATAACAAGTATAACCAGAGGTCATATTTTTAATTTAATAAAGGTACTATTTTTTTGCGCAGTTATTGCTTCTACATCGTACATCGGTGTCCATAACCAATGAAAAGTGAGCAGATCACATGGTTTTGTTTTGAAAAGAATCACTTTAAGAGCGGACAGCCTTTAAGTAGGTTTCGTAATTTTTATGAATGGAAAAAAAGTTAAATTATATTTATTACTAGCTAATACACGGCACACGCTGCTGCGTCTAAAGAAATTAAATGTGATTTTATCTTCAGTTTAATAACAAAAACTATAAATTTATATCGTAATTCTATTTAGATTCCACGTGCATCTCAAAATGAAATAGACCAAACAAGGCGATTGTTAGAGTAAATTATTATTTTTTGATTGTAGGTAATTTCCACCTCTTATGGACAGATTTTACTGATTTCTCATAAAAGCTACCTCGGTTTATTTCAACACTATAAAAAACTTCAACCGCGACATGCCTAGAATGTCATTGGCCTACCTTCCGGCTGCTGGCCTCACATCCACATGTGTTAATCACAGAGACAGACGATCATCTAGCCCGTATAGGGGTGACATGTGGTCCCCAGCCGTTATAGCTGGTTTTCTCAACCTGGAGTCGTTTATTACTGTAGCTTCCCGAAGTCTCACGATGCTGGGTGGCACAGGTCTCATACTGACCGAAATTCCATTTGAAAATGTCTTCCCCCATAGGGACTCGAACCAGCGCATGTCCCGTAGCTCTGCGCCAAGGCTTTCTACCTTAACCACTCGGCTACGGCGTGGGACATTTCAATAGTGTATACTGAGTTTCTTTGTGAAACATCGAAAACCGCTATAGCGATTCCCCCCTCCCAATTTTCTTAATGTTTGTTTCTGATGAAGTCCTACACCTAACGGTTTTAGAGAATAACAGATAACAGCCAAACACTTGCCGTGCCTGAAAACCTGTAAGTACAAATTCCCATGAAGATCGGTGAAGAACATTCGGAGATTTAAGATTATGTACAAATGAACATTTACATGTTTATTTTTATAGTGAGAAGATTTTTTTTATTCAATGCCCCAGGTTGTCATTTCGAAATTTCTGGTTTCTCTCCTGGCATTGGGATAATTGTAACCCACTTCTGAAGTTGGGGAGCCTAGAAGCGGAGTTACGGTACCCCGATCATATGATGGGTTATAAGTGATAATGGAGCGCCAGGAGAGCTCTTAATCTAAATTTAACCTAAATTCCAGACCATGGGCAACCACAGGAATAATTCCCTTTATGGAAAAATGTCTATGGTTTGACCGGGAATAGAACCTGAGACCTCACGAGGCTGGTCGATATAGATACAGAAGGTATTGGAGACTACGATTGCTTGGCGCAAGTGGTTAGTCACTCCCTCTGGTCACAACTTGTGATGTTCGTGGTGGACGAATCGGAGCCACGGCAGATTTCTTCTGATTTTCCCTACAAAAAAAAATAATTCCATAACTTCTCCGTAGGCCTTCTTATATCATCCATTTCGTTTTATTTAATCTCACATGACTCTATGATGGTGCATCCATGTACAACAGACCTTCAACATTAGGAGCTTCATCTCAACTCATCCCTCGACCTCGCATTACGCCGGACATGAATAGAGGATTAAAAACCTATAATGGACGAAGAGGACATGCCGAAGCGTAGTTTGTTAAGGCAATACGCTACAAGATGGATGGTTCAGGATTCGAGTCCCGATGTGGTCAGGATTTTTTAAACTGTCCTAAACCTTCTGGCGGCAACCATGGTCCTGGGTCGACTCAGCCTCTAATCAAAATGGGTACCGAACACTTGTTCTGAGGTAAACGCAGGGTTCACAACCCGGCTGACATCAAGTAACGATTGTCTAAAAAATGGGAGCCTTAACTTCCTACTACCCTAAAGGCCTCCTAAGACCTAATGGACGAAGATGGCTAAATAAGATCTTATAATGAATACAAGGAGAATGACATTGGGACGACCTAAACACAGAGAATGATATCCACGATATTATAAAAGGATAAAGATTGAAAAATGACTGATTAGAAAAAAATAAATGGAAACTGGTAACAAATAAACGTCTGTTGTAACAATCCACAGAATAGTAAAAAAATCGTTCCTTGCTGTGGTCTGAGATAGCGTGCTTGCATTATTACGAAACGGGCCCGAGTTCGATCCTCCGTCGGAACAAGTTTCCTGGGTGAGTTTTTTTTTCTTCACATGTAGGCATATATCTTTATGGTCCAGACAATATGGGCTGAAATTAAATGTAAACAAAACGCAAGCAATAATTATCGGACATCCAAGGCTGTTACACTTCATAAACAATGGCAATATGCCGGCTGTCATATTAGATAATGAACAAATTCCTTATACCGACGTCTTTAAAAACTTGAGGTTTTACTTAGATTCTAATTTAAATTGGCATGTGCAAGTAAAACAAACATCTAAAAGGATCTTCTCCATAATGCATTCCCTAAAGCGACTTAAACATTTTCTTCCTACAACTCTTAAAAGAATTTTAATCCAAACTTTAGTGATGCCGCATTTTGACTACTGTGACGTTCTACTAACTGACATAAGTGACGGATTGTCGGACAAACTGCAGCGTGTCCATAATATGTGTATCAGATTCATATTTAATGTTCGAAAATACGATTACATTTCTCCATTATTCCACGAATTGTCATGGCTACATCTAAAAGAGAGAAGAAAATCGCACTGTCTAATTCTCCTATTTAAGATTCTACATACCTCGATTCCCAATTATTTATCATCCCGTTTCCAGTATCTATCCTCAAACCATAACTTAAACACAAGATCACAACATAGTCTCTTGGTTAATATATCGCAACATAGGACATCACATCACTCCATGTCATATACCATCTTCACTTCTCGCAACTGGAATTCCCTATCACAAGAAATAAGGGGCTGCCAGACATTGGCATCTTTTAAAAGAAATCTAAATTTATATTTGCTCTAAACTCGACTTCATTATTATCCAGTGTAAGGTATATATATATATATATATATATATATATATATATATATATATATATTAATTGGTGTTTCTCGTATAATGTATCATATTATTATTATTATTATTATTATTATTATCGTATCATTATTGTTATTACCCTATAAAATGTTGTTTGTACATGACATTTACATTACTACATTATTGTATCTTTAACTGTTTATAATTAGTATAGTGTATATCTATATTTGTCAAATATTTATTTGTATTTGTGCTGGTTGAGTGGAAGAGAGGGCCTTATGGCCTTAACTCTGCCAGAATAAATAAAGTATTATTATTATTATTATTATTATTATTATTATTATTATTAAGACAAAAGTCAGAAAACTTAAGGTCCAAACGGTCACCGAACACCATTTCGTCATCACTATCACAATCGCCTCCCTTAGATTAAGTTTAGGATGAATTCCTCTCCTGGCGCATCATTACCATCATCATCACCTTCCATATATCATCGAGACAGCGTAACCACGCCTTCCACGCGGCCTCACCTCAGAAGTGGGTTACAAGTACGCCAATACCAGGAGAGAATATCAGAAACTCGTAATTACAACCTGGCGGCATTAAAAAAAAAATTCTTAGACACTGAATGATACCGGCTAATAGCAGTAAGTATGATTACTCCCTCTTTATCTTCGTTTAACCTGTCTCTTTGTAGGCACTTTTACAAGTCCTACGTCACCCGGGAATTACAGGGATACGTCCTGGGAGAGGATATTTAACTCTGGATCACACACATACTTTTTCTACCACATAAAAATGAGTTATCGGCTCAATACCAGAGCCACCTCCAAAACAACACGGCCTTTTAAGTTAAGTGACAACATTAACTCATACATTCATACCAATTAAGGCAAATATTATATGGATTATTGTGATAGTTAGTCCCGAGCCGTAGCCGAGTACTTAAGGCAAGATGCCTTAGCGTAGAGCTATGGGATGCGCTAATTCGGGTCTCCACGGAGGAAGAAATTTTCTCATGGAATTTCAGTCAGTAAGGAACCGGTGCCCTCCCAGCATCGTGAGGAATTTGGGTAACTACAAGAAGTAGAGGTTCCAGGTTGAGAAAACCAGCTATAGCGGCTGTGTACCCGACGTGATGATCACATTTTCATGATCGTCTATCTATGTGATTATCAGATATTGATGTGCGGTCAGCAGCCGACGGACTTCAATGACCAATCATGTTTCAATGAATTTTGTTTTATAACCAATCACAGTCGTGTTTCAACTCGATATTTATCTACTTGTGTTCATCATATTAAAGGAAACTCCTCCTTTTTAATATTCTGAACAGGTCAGAACATTATTTTACGTGAGACTCTCTGACAAATACGTTGAATATAGCAAATAATGAACAGATTCCTTCCGACTACACATCTGATAATTGTGTTTTTAAATATTGATTTTACTGACTTGTTTCCGAGAAAAAAAATTAATAACCTATAATGTTGGTTATAATATACAGTTTGATGTGTTCCATTTTCCTCCACTAGAGTGCATTCTTACAATATTGCGATCCTATTTGGCAATAAATAGCATGATCAAGTAGCAGTGATGAACAAATGAAACATAACCAAACATTTCTCATTTGTTTTCAAACATCGCCGTTTACATTAAATATATAAATATTTTAAAATAACTATACTTAAATAATGATTTGTGAGTAAACAACTTAATTTTATTCGTTACATAGTCGTAACAAATGACACTCTTGATTTCCAAATCCTCTAGATAAATTGCAAATAACTCGTATCATTACTTATGATAAATGAAGTTCGGGACCATTTGGACCCAAAGTTTATCTGACATTTGTCTTATGAGGGATGCTAAACCTCGCAAGAAACCTTACCCAGAAAACTTATCCCGATCAGAGATCAAACCCTGACCTGCTGCATACGAGACAACATTAACCCGAGACAATAGCGATGGACAATGATCAATAAATGAGACATATTTTATGTTACCAGATTTCATTTCAGATAGAGGAGGCGTGTTGAGATTTTAGCGGTTGATGAGAAACCTGAAACAAAAACATTTGAATACCCCTGGTGCAGTACATTCTCACGTGTCATAACTGTTACAGGAAGTGTTGCTACAAGAGTACGCCTCGCTGACTGCCGTATATCGGCTGTCCCATGTCTTCCCTCCAACTGTTACAAGTTCAGCGCCAGCGAGGATGCACGTTGCAGCCCGTTACATTAACGTTCGGCTTGTGGGGCCTGTCCATGTTATTGCTTGCTGCCAACAATCGACAGTTATCAAACATGAACAGTGCGTAGTTTAATATATATTTATTTTTTCGCGATAGCGTGTTTTGTCGTACTTACAGCAATGGCGACCATGATGGAAAGTTAAAATTCCTACCTAAATAACTACACTGTAATATTACATATTACAAACCACGTGCGGGAAGTAAAACTGACCTCTATGCATGGGCGTAGCGAGGTGGGTGCAGGGGGGGTACGTTTGCACCCCCTTGATTCTGGTGCAATTAACACTAGATCATCAACATCTGCACTCATGGATTAGGTCTGTTGACCCGTTCCGACTTCAGCCCATCTCTTTCTAGGTCTGCCCACATCTCTGGTGCCTTTAGGTTTGTGTTTTGTTATTTGTTTTGGATATCTATCTTCATTCATTCTGTCTATGTGTTGCTTCCATTTTTGTCTATATGTATCTATTTTATCAGTTATTGCAAATATCAAATGTTCCTGTCTTATTTCTGTTGTTGCTGATTCTGTCTTCCTTAGTGCACCCTTTAACAGATCTCAAAAATTGCATGTCTGCGCGCGCGGTTTATCCTACTTACATCTTGTTGTTTATGTATTCAGGACTTCTGAACCATAGAGCAGTAACCGGTACTGCCAACATGTTATAAAATTTCAATTGGGTCTCTTCTTGTTGTTTTGTTATTTAGTGATCGTTTTATCGTACCACCTATTCCCTGGACTTTTGCTATTTTATTAGTTATATCAGTATTCATAATTAAATTAAATGTCCACATCCTAGATAATTGAGATGGTTCACCTGTTGCATGATTTTGTTTCCTATTACTATTTTGGATCTGATTTGATTTTTCCCTTGGAATGCCATTACCTTAGTTTTTTCTATGGATATTTTGAGATTATATTGTTGTAGTTTAAAGATATTCCTTTGAAGTTCGTCTTCTGTATTTGCTATTATTACCTGGTCATCAGCGTATAATAATGTTTTCAAGAAGGTTGTGTTATCTAATTGTATTCCTTTATTTGTTTCTTCGTTCCATTTTTTTTATTATATCATTGATGTATAGGTTAAATAAAACTGGAGAGATGCTGCATCCTTGTTTAACTCCTTGATTAGTATCAATTAACACTAGATAAAATGGCATATTCTTCTATCCGAAATGAGGTGTAAAATCTTGAAAATAAATGTAAACAATAAAACAAATATATTAAGCCCGCCAAACCCAATCGATGTGACATATCAATTTATCAAGTACCTGTCGCAGTGGACATAAGGATCTTTGTCTGACGAGTGATGTAAAGCCTTAACTCTCTTTCGCTCTTTAACAGCTAGCAACCCTTATTTGCGGCCACTTTTAGAGCGGCAGAGGCATTCTATCATGCACAAAAAAAAAACTTTAATGTAATATATAAGTCGAGTGTGTACGTCATGAACGTATAAATGTAACAAAGTAATATATGTTTACACCTGGCTGCGAGGAGTTTACGGCCATGTGTGCAATGGCAACCAAAACTTTTCCAGCTCTATACATCGATTTTTGCTAACTGGATTGTAATTTATTTTAATAACAAGTGAATCAAATTATTTCGAGTAAATTAATTAATTATATTTTAATTAAACATACTGGCGACCAAATTTAATAGGCAACTCGGCAAAAGTGTATTCAGTCATTCACAATTTTATGAAAAAAATAGATTTTGTTCATACACTGGATGAACGTAGTAATCTTGAAGCCGGATCTCGTACTACTAGTAAAGCTGCAAAGCATAGCATGAAAGTACAGTGAAAAACCTGCAAAATTACTATGGCTGGATGGATGGAAATGAGCATTGTTATATTCTTACACATGCGCAATGTAGAATACGTCGGAATTTCAGATGTTTAAAACGGCCGCTTCTGTATAATATGATAAAATATTGGAGAGGAAAGCATATGAAACGCGGAGAGAACAAATTATTTTTAATACTTTCAAAACAGTTTATTGAAACATATGCTACAGTAGCCATTGAGCGTGTGGTGAGAATAATAGCAGAGCCAATAAGATGCATAAATCCTGTTCATAATGAAATTATAAATAAATTATATTTACTGACATCATAGAAAAGCGGGAACGTCTGATTAGGTAGGCCCAAATATATTTTTTTGTAATAAATAAATAGGAAGTGGAGGAAGTTCCTAATTATTGGTACCATCTTACCTTGTATTCAGAGGAAGTTCCTAATTATTGGTACCATCTTACCTTGTATTCAGAGGAAGTTCCTAATTATTGGTACCATCTTACCTTGTATTCAGTCTTATTTCCCGTAAAATACGATGTTGCACAAGAACAATGTTTCTATGGATGATAGTTCCGTACACAATTCAGTCATATGGCGGGTAAATGTAGCACCACAGTTCCCCCAATAGACGGTGTCGGCGAAGTTATATCTTATACAAGTTTGTTTGCAGTACAACTGGAACTTAGCTCTGAATTCGTAAGTAGCCTGTATTTTTCTCCTTTCATTTTTATCTTCCTAATCATTCTCCGCCATCTACCTTTTAATCTCTTGTACCTATGTAATCTTTGGTGAATCCTTCTTACTTCGTTCCTAAGTAACACTTTTATAGGTAATACATTTTTTTATATCTATTGGCATTCAAACATTGACATAACGTCATTTGTTCATCTGATTCATAATCATGGTTCTGGCTTCCCAATATTTTCCGGTCTCAGTTGTACTGCGAAGAGCCGGGCAGCACATTAAGTGTTCCCTGTCTAGATTACAGAGATTGCAGGTGGGTGCTTGAAGTATTCCAAAGCGAGACAGATGTTAGGCAAGAATATCGTGTCCAGTTTGGAGGCGGAACTTCGCAACAGCTTCAGGTATGTTACATGTGGAGGTCTTCCAGGGCTTTGTTGCGTTGTTTGTTTCTAACTTCATGAGATATTGTTTCTTCATCTGCTTCTTTATGTAGAGTTTAGAGGAATGTTATGATATCTCTGATTGGAAGCAGTTGGGTAGCATGGCGGGCAGCTTTCTTTGCTAATGTATCTGCTTGTTCATTGCCGAAAATCTGACAATGCCCAGGGATCCATTGGAATACAACTTTGTTTTTTGCTAATTTTAAAGGTAATATCTGCTCCTCAAAAAAGCATTATGATTCAATTAAGAGGGAGAAGTTATATAGTATCCTGCTGGAGTTCGGAATTCCTAAAAAGTTAGTTAGACTTATACGAATGTGTCTAAATGGCTCAAAGAGTAGGGTGCGTGTAGGCAAACAGCTTTCGGACACTTTTGAAATCCAGAATGGGTTGAAGCAAGGAGATGCACTATCTCCTCTACTATTTAATTTTATACTAGAGCATGTCATTAAATCTTTAGAGAATGAGGAAGGCTTACGGCTCAATGGTATTAATAAGCTGTTAGTTTATGCTGATGATGTAGTACTACTGGCCGATAGAGAGGAGATACTAAAGGACAACACGCACACACTATTGAGTAACACTAAGAAATTAGGACTGGAAGTAAATATCAATAAAACTAAATATATGGTCACACGTAGAAATTCATTAAATAATGGAAATGGATAGCTAATGACAAATGAGGGAAATTTTGAGGAAGTGGCTGAATTCAAATACTTAGGAACAATAATCACAAATAGGAATGAGATGCACAAAGAAATTAAACATAGGCTCAATTCTGGAAATGCGTGCTATTATGCATTGCAGAGACTCTTGATGTCCCAACTCCTTTAAAAAAAACGTTAAACTGAAAATATATAAAACTATTATTCTACCAGTTATATTATATGGGTGCGAAACATGGACTCTTATTTTAAGGGAGGAAAGGAGATTACAAGTATTTGAGAATAAAGTACTTAGGAAAAATTTTGGACCAAAGAGAGATGAACAAACAGGTGAATGGAGAAGACTTCTTAACAATGAACTACATGGTCTTTATAGGAAGTCAGATATAATAAGAACAGTTAAGTCTCGTAGACTGCGATGGGCAGGACATGTTGCACGTATGGGGAATGAAAGACTTGCATGGAGGCTTCTTGTAGGAAAGCCAGAGGGAAAACGCCCAGTTGGTAGACCAAGAATGAAGTGGGAGAATAACATTAACTATGATTTGAGGGAAGTAGATTATACAGGGAATGATTGGAAAGCATTAGCTCAGGATAGGGATGTATGGAGAGCTTATGTCCGTGCGGCCGAACCTACGGGTTCGATAGTGCCAGTGAGTAAGTAAGTATCTGCTCCGGTATTCTCCTAATATTCTAATTGTCTATTATATTGATGGTTAATACAGAATATAGACATCCTTATTAGTGTTCAATTCTTTCCCCAAAATGGAATGCCTAGATGAGCACAGTTTATGTATTTGACTTTAAGTTAACTCTATGAGGTATCATTTATCATCTCACCTCATTAGACCGGTTCCGGACCTAATTGCCATCCTCAGTACTTTTATGACTGTTATGTCGTCTTGAAGAACGGACCTAACTAGATCCCGAAACCGAACAAGGATATGAGGTGATACAATTTATCTTAAATGCTGTATTGTATATTCGTATATGCCGCTTTACTCCCCGTGGGAACATGGACGTTCCAATAACAGAAGTTTCTTGACAGAGACTAATTTAGTACACTTATTTCCCTACCGATGTCAGTGAGTGCATTTGGTCAGAACATAGACTCAATGAGACATCTAGTGGAAACTAAGGTATTGGATGGGGAAGGCAGATTAAATTTTGCTTTGAGCCAATAATTCAGGTTTCAGGTTCTGGAATTTATCGTATATTACTCCTATTTTTGAAAAAGGTGACAAAAAACTGTGTTCCAATTATAGAGGTATAAGCGTTTTACCTTCAACAGCTAGGAATTTTAGTAAAAATATAAATTTTAAACTTAAGGAGATAAAAGATAACTTAAGAGAAGAACAATGTGGATTCCGGAGTGGAAGATCATGTACTGATAATAATATTTTCTGTAGTAGACAATTGCAAGAGAAAATCCTAGCAAAAAATAAAGAACTACATATGACCTTTATTGATTTCGAGATGGCATATGATAGTGTACCTCGACAATTGTTATGGACGGCAATGAGAAATATGAATATCTGTGATAAATGGATTAATATTGTTAGGAGGATCTATAGTAATACAAAAGCCAAAGTAAAAATACAGAATACTTTAACAGAGGAATTCACAGTGAATAAAGGCCTTAAGCAGGGATGCAGTTTGTCACCAATTCTTTTTAACATTTATTTAGACCAGTCTCTTAACTTGTGGTATAAAAAATGTTCTGAAATCGGTATTCCTATAGGAGGAAAAGTACTACATTCATTGTTGTTTGCAGATGATCAAATAATTTTTGAAGGGGATGCAGATGACATGAAATGTATAATAAATAAACTAATGGAAGAATATAAGAAATGGGGACTGAATATAAATTTACAGAAAACAGAATATATGTGCTTGGGAAAGGATGTAGATGACCTCATACTCGAAACAAGGAAAATAAAAAGTGTGATTTTTTAAAAATATATTGGGTCAATAATTACAAGTTTAGGCACCTGTGAAAGAGATGTACAGACTAAAATTGCAATGGCAAAAAAATGCAACTAAGACATTACATGGAATAATTTGGAACAAAAACATTACAAAGGAAACTAAAATGAAAATTTATAAGAGCATAATACAGAATATTTTGTCATATGGAAGTGAAAGTTGGTCTTTGACGGAATTACAAAAGAATAAAATTAGAACAGTTGAATATGATTATTTTAGAAGAAGCCTCCAAAAAACAAGACACGATAAAATAAGAAATTAATTCCTTTGGAGAGAAATGAATGTCACCACATCTGTTGTTAAGAGAGGATTGAAAATCAAACGCTTAAATGACATAGCCATGTACAAAGAATGGAAAATGAAAGATGGCCAAAAAATATATACCAATGGTCACCCCCTGGAAGAAATAAACATGGCAGGCCAAGATGGAAATGGAAAATCTACGTCAGAACTATAATGGATGATAGGAATTTGGAAGAGGGAGACTGGAATGATAGAGATAAATGGAAACTGAAGACGGCAAACCTATAAGTGGGGGAAAGCCGAAGAAGAAGGTTCTCTTATGAGCCTGAAAATCTTAGGACGCAGGACCCACGGGTTTAACCCATCCCGGAGAACTTGTCCCTTGGATTTTTTCATCCCAAAAATTCAGCGATCCTGGCCAAGTTTGAACCTGCGATCCTCGGGGCCTGAAGCAAGGAACATAACCACTAGATCGCCGTGGACGATAATAATTATTATACTTACTTACTCACTGGCACTATCGAACCCTTAAGTTCATGGCCGAGCGGACATAAGCTCTCCATACATCCCTATCCTGAGCTAATTCATTCCAATCATTCCCTGTATAATCTACTTCCCTCAAATCATAGTTAATGTTGTTCTCCCGCCTCATTCTTGGTCTACCAACTGGGCGTTTACCTTCTGGCTTTCCTACAAGAAATAATTATTATATAGCGTAGTGGTTAAGGCACTAAGCTACAAGCCAAAGGGTCGAGTGTTCAAGTCCCGTTGGGGTCAGGATTTTTAAACTGACCCAAACCCTCTGGCGGCACTATGGCCCTGGGGTCGACTCAGCCTCTAACGGAAATGAGTACCAGACGCTTGTTCTGGGGTAAAGGCGGCCGTCACGCAGGGCTATCATAAAATACCGATTGTCTAGAAAAAGTGGGAGCCTTAACCTCCTACTACCCCAAGGGCCTGCGGGATCACTTTACTTTACTTTTTATTACACATAAATAAAGCTCTAACTCGGAAAATAATGCAACACAAGTACAAATTGTAACAAAACTCAACAGCAATATTTCACTGTAAAGCGCTGAAAACATACTTTGTCCCATTACACCGTCAATAAGAAAACTGTTGCAAATAAAATTGCTGTTCACTTGAATACTTATTAGCACTCGCAAATGATGCACGTCCGGGTTACTTAGCCGTATTTAATCGGTTTGTCTGCGGTCTCTTTCCAGTGTGATGGCCAGTCTTCTAAGGTGAATATTATGTCAGTTTTCAGTGATTTAATAACATTCATACAAGTTTAATTAACTTGTAAGCCCTTATTTCCCTCAACGAGATTTAGGCGCTCTCCCCCTACAGGGAAGAAGTTGAAACATACTAATTTAGTTACACTTGTTTTCGTATCGATGTCATTGGTGTGGCCCATGGTCAGCATTCCGCCTCATAGTGACATCTAGGAAACCAAGGTAGTACTAGGACGGGAAAATTAGGTAAATTTTGCTTAGAGGCCTTTTTCACGCTTAAGGATCTATTACGAGACTGAAAATCTTCAGATTCGGGACCCACGGCTTAAAGTCCCTCCCGGAGGACTTGTTCCTCGGATATTTCCATCCTAAAAATTCCATCACCCTCGGGACCAGAGGCAAGGAGCATAACCACTAGTCCACCTCGGCCGATAAGTTTGAATAACTCAATTAAAATTTTCCGAACCCATGTTGTACTAGACATTTTTTCTTCTCTCAATATGAGGAAATAATTCCTGAAATTTATCCGTTCAGTTTTGTTACACCCTGTATATTGTAATTGATTTTATTATAAACGCATTGACACTTTATATAACTTCAGCAAAACATTTCTTCCACTTACTTGTGTTTTGCACTCTTTTAACTTTACTATCTAACCTCTCTTGGTTAACTCTTGCTTTTTTCGACTCCGACGCTACTAGGGCATCCGAGGGCTAGGGACTATTTCCTTTCTTCCACTTCTTCTTTCCTTTATTTTCTTTTCTTCTCCAGAAAAGCCTGACCAGAGGCTATTAGATGGCAGCCCCATCACTGGTCTTGCTTTCCTTTGGCCAGCAACCAATCGAAGGAACTATTATTATGCTTTCAAATCTTATACGAGAATTTCCCGGAAGGATCAAAACGCTGGAGGGAAAATTTTCTATAGGATCGTAACAGGCCTTGGCCTAATACTTGGAAGGAAGAAGAAGAGTTCTAACTGCCTGTCTTGAATATTGTACAACAAATACTAGAATACTGTACTATAAAGAAGACGCACAATGAAATTACGCACGAGGAGTCCTCATGGCCCCAAACAACAATCAAATAAAATTATTGGTGGCACGAAAGCCAGATACGATGTGTACGTAATGAATGCGACCATTTTATGAAGTAGCACTCTCAACGCATTAACAAGAATAACTCAATAGTTACAATAGCATAGGTTTAGTAAGGAGATGCTCAAGTGACGAGTAAGAGCAGCAAGTCACTAAACTTAATTTTATAACGTGTTTACTTACTTACTTACTCATTGGCACTATCGAACCCATAGGTTCATGGCCGCACGGACATAAGCTCTCCATACATCCCTATCCTGAGCTAATACTTTCCAATCATTCCCTGTATAATCTACTTCCCTCAAATCATAGCTAATATTATTCTCCCACCTCATTCTTGGTCTACCAACTGGGCGTTTTCCCTCTGGCTTTCCTACAAGAAGCTTCCATGCAAGTCTCCCATTCCCCATACGTGCAACATGTCCTGCCCATCGCAGTCTACGAGACTTAACTGTTCTTATTATATCTGGTTTCCTATAAAGACCATGTAGTTCATTGTTATGTAGTCTTCTCCATTCACCTGTCTGTTCATCTCCCTTTGGTCCAAAAATTTTCCTAAGTACTTTATTCTCAAATACTTGTAATCTTCTTTCCTCTCTTAAAATAAGAGTCCATGTTTCGCACCCATATAATATAACAGTAGAATAATAGTTTTATATATTTTCAGTTTAACGTTTTTTGAAAGGAGTTGGGACATCAAGAGTCTCTGCAATTCAATAGCACGCATTTCCAGAATTGAGCCTATGTTTAATTTCTTTGTGCATCTCATTCCTACTTGTGATTATTGTACCTAGGTATTTGAATTCAGCCACTTCCTCAAAATTTCCCTCATTTGTCATTAGCTGTCCATTTCCATTATTTAATGAATTTCTGCGTGTGACCATATATTTAGTTTTATTGATATTTACTTCCAGTCCTAATTTCTTAGTATTACTCAATAGTGTGTGCGTGTTGTCCTTTAGTATCTACTCGCTATCGGCCAACAATACTAGATCATCAGCAATAACGTGTTGTCTACAATATTTTATCTATGTTCAGATTATTTTAGTATGCTGTACATTTAGTATATTTAATGAAATGTATTTATTATGGAAGACATATATTTAGAGAAAGAGTAATGTGGGCTTTGGAGAAGAAGGAGAAGAAGAAAAAGATAAATCAACAAACATTTGTTATTTTCTGCAATTTTGGGTGCTGGTTTTATATGTGGATTTAAAATAAAAATGAGCGGAGATGATGATTTTTTTTTTTGCAATTTATCAGGAAAAAATTTATATTAATATGCTTCAAGAAAAATCAAGGAAAGTTTATTTATACAGTTATACCAACTCCTCATTGAAGTGTATTTTACGTTTTGTTGAACCAATAATTTATTAAAATATATATACAGTCAATATGCCCAATTCACCAATTAATGTTTTAAAGTCCAGTCAATATCTGGTCTTGAGAATGACAGCTTGGCTGTGGAAACGTGTCGACCATTTTAAAACATTAATTGGTGAATTGGGCATATTGACTGTATATATATTTTAATATTTTATCACCAAGAAGATCACTTGTGTATTAAATACAATAATTTATTGTTTTGATAGCGTGTTTTGTTAGAATTTAAAGTATAGGTTTTGTTGCCTATTAACTACGAACTAAAGCGTCGCTGATTGTTTATTATCTATTCATAAGTAATGCCACGAGTGATTTCCAAATTATCGATAAATTCACGACTCACGAAGTGAGGAGTGAATTTATCTAGAGAATTTGGAAATCAAGAGTGGCATTTGTTAGGACTATTTAACGAATAAAATAAAGCTGTTTACTCACAAATCATTATTTAACTACAGTTATTTAAAAATATTTTTATATTTAAAGTAAACGGTGATGTTTGAAAACTAATGAGAAACGATAGGTAGCCTACGCTTCTACTTTACTGCTTCTTTTGTTTATCACTGCAACCAGATCATACTATTTATTGCCAAAGGAACGCAATATTGTAAGAATGCTCTCTAGTGGAGAAAAAATGAAACACATCAATCTGTATATTAATTCATTTTTGATGTCGTATACATTTAAGAAAGTGCAAACAGTGGTTTCTTTTTTTGGTGGTATAATCAATTGCTACAAATGTTGACATGTAAGCACTATTATATACAATCTGGTAGCCGTATTTGTTATAGGCTCAGTCACTGCAAAATAACGGTCAGACCTGTTCAGAATATTAAAAAGGAGGAGCTTTGCTTAATATATGATAATCCTAACGTTGATAATTATTTCGTGAAACACGTCTCTGATTGGTTGTAATACAGAAATCATTGAAACGTGATTGGTCATTGACTCCCATTTGGGGCATGAGTTAAATAGTCACTTTAAATAAGCTATCAGAGGCGGCGCTTACTGTATGTTCAATGGTTCATTGAATTCCAAGAATATAGTGAATAGCTCTAATCACAAAACTCCTTGTACTTCTCTTTTTCAACAAGTTCCTTAAGTACCAGAAACACACAAACAAATATGACAACAAGCAGGGTGTGGCAGATGGCAGCACCTTGTAAATTATTTTTTTAAAAGCATGCCGTAGCATAGTGGTTAAGGCACTGGGCTACAAGCCGGAGGGTCGAGTGTTCAAGTCCCGTTGGGGTCAGGATTTTTAAACTGACCCAAACCTTCTGGCGGCACCATGGCCCTGGGGTCGACTCAGCCTCTAACGGAAATGAGTACCAGACGTTTGTTCTGGGGGTAAAGGCGGCCGTTACGCAGGGCTGACATAAAGTGCCGATTGTCTAGAAAAAGTGGGAACCTTAACCTCCTACTACCCCAAGGGCCTCCGGGCCTGTTGTGGGATCACTTTACTTTTATAAGCAATTTGAATTGGATTATGAAACTTTGAGAAATTATAGTTGAATGCCTAAACTATCAAAATATGGAATAAAAAATCGGATTTTTTTAGGATTTTCTGCCTACGTCTCCCCTTAAGTATAAGCAGTAACCTGAGAATAAAGCACACACTGCCCACAATGGACAATGAGTAATTATATAATTTTGATAAATATTGTTTCCAATTTAATTACATAAACACATTTTTTCTATTGGATTACATATCTACAACATGCTACAAATTAGTGACTACGATCAAAATGTTATGCATTTTAGTGTATTAAAATCGATATAAATTGTACAAGCTAAAAGTTGACCTTAAACTACTGGATGTATCATTCTTATTGGGTTTAATATACCAAACTAGAATTAAAAAGACTCAAATTTACATTTTTTTACACGCTTTATATTAGATTGACCTGTATCTATCTAACTACCTATGTAACGGAATCTTTCAACGCGATTTTCACCCATTTAAAATCATTGGATCGACTTGAAACTTTGTATACGTTTAGAGGACCCGTGACAATACAATAATTTCTTATTTTGTTTCTAAAATCCTGGCCAGAATCATCATAAAATCAAAAAAATGAAAACTGGTTTAATAGGTTGCTGACTTGTCGAGTTTTTAGTCAATCGTTGTAAGAGCTCAGTTGGTAGAGCAGTGAACTCTTAGTGGTATATAATTTCAGTAATCCAAACGTCGCTGGTTCAAATCCGGCTGGGAGGGTTTTTTTATAGAAGAGTATTACTTTTAGCTCATACTACAATAGTATCGAATTTAAATATATTTACATTTTTATCTTATTCTGTAAAATATTAAAACTAAAAAATAAATAATAGTTTTAAAAAAACTAAAAGAACACGCTTTATTAGAAAACTAAAAAATGAAAAATAATTTTAATTTCCAATACGCTTGGGATAAAATAAAGTGGTCAACAAAAAAATAATCTCCAACACATATAGAATAAAATAGAGTTATCAACAAAAAGAAAATAATTTTACCATCAAAAGCGTGGGGTGCTTTTTATGATTTTTACATTTTCTTCTTAGAGAGCTTACTTTTACCAATATCTGTTTATTATCAAATATATTAATTGATATAGAGCAGCCCACGCTTTTGATGGTAAAATTATTTTCTTTTTGTTGATAACTCTAATTTTATTCTATATGTGTTGGAGATGATTTTTTTGTTGACCACTTTATTTTATCCCAAGCGTATTGGAAATTAAAATTATTTTTCATTTTTTAGTTTTCTAATAAAGCGTGTTCTTTTAGTTTTTTTAAAACTATTATTTATTTAGAATAACACCGCCAAATTCCCAATAACATCGAAATCTTAAAATTTTAAAATGAATTTTCCCTAAAAACAAAACTATTTTCACGGATCTCTACGTATAAGATATAACTGTGAGCTTTATCAGTTGTACAAATCTTGTGATGTGGTTACGTCAATTGAAGTTTCGAGATTACGATGGGCTGGGCATGTACAATGAATGACCGAACATGAGGAAAATCATGGAATGCAAATTAGAAGGAAAAAGGAATGTGGGACGACCGAAACTGCGTTGGATGGATGGAATTTTGGAGGATCAGAGGAAGCTAAGAATCGAAGAATGGTGGCTGGTTGCTAGACACAGAGATGTCTGAGTGAAGCCGAGGCTCGAATGCTGATGATGATAATGACACGCGAGGCGCTTGCCTTTATTTCTCTTGTCGCTGGTTTAAGTGCCAGCGCATGACGAATCCTGGAGGAGTTAACATGAAACTTGAACGTTGTGAATTAATGTTATATTGAGAGCACGTATAACGGCAGAGCGAACGCTGTGCAATTAAAACAACTGGTTCCAAAGCTGGCGATATATAGGCCTAATTCCAGAATTATTTATGACACACGGAAAATCGACCTAATGTTTATATATCTCCATTGGAGTAGGTATATCCATCCCAAAAACTATTTTCCAATCTTTTATAGTTTCAGAGAGAAAAGTACTAAAATACGAAATATTATTTTTTTACACAACTCATATAATCATGAACTTGTTGCTATGTGATCTCAAAATGTGGTTAGTCAGTCCATATTAATTTTGGTGTTCCTTTTTCTCCAAGCCATTTAGATTGATACTGCAATGCTAATTTAGGAAAGCGAGATGGGTGCATTCTTTGGACATGTTGTAATCAATTGCATTGATAATTATGAATTCCTCCAATTATATTTTGAACTTTTAATTTAGCGCATATAACTGGGATTTTTTGCTTGTCCATTTTTGTCAAACCTAGGAGTGCAGTAGACATCTCATCTGTGCCGGTTGCAATTTTTATTTAATTTAAGAATTTAGTATCCAATTTCCGCTCTTATCGTCCTCATTTTTCAGTTACATCTTAATCTCAATTTGCTTGTGGTTGACCTTTGTATACAAAAAAATTCTTTTATGACTCCATTTATTTATTTAATTTCTATAACTTTGTCTCTGGTGTCCTTTCTTATATCAGATATTAGGTGACCCAACTCTCTGGCTCTATCGAACCCATAGGTTCATGGCCGCGCGGACATAAGCTCTCCATACATCTCTATCCTGAGCTAATGTTTTCCAATCATATACTAGGTAACTAAAGTATTACTGGACGGGAACGATCGGTACATTTAGCACAGATACATTTTTATTCAGGCTTGTTGTTCTTTACGAGCCTGAAAATATTCAATCTCAGGACCCACGGCTTAAAGTTCCTGCCCAAGGACTTATTCCTTGGATATTTCCATCCTAAAAATCCGGGTTTGAACCCGCGTCCCTGGGAACAACCACTAGCCCACCTCGGCCAAACAAAGCGACAGGCCTAGCCTACCAGCCGGCTGCTAGCGTCACTTCCAGATGTGTTAATCACATCATCGAGCCAGTGTAGAGGTGACATGGGGTCCTCCAACCTGGAGTCGCTACTTATTGTAGCTACCCAAATGCCTCATGATGCTGGGTCCCATACTGGCCGAAAGTCCTTGAGAAAATTTCTTTCTTCCCCCATGGAGACTCGAACCAGCGCAAATCCCGTTGCTCTGCGCCAAGGCTTCTTGCCTTAACCACTCCGCTACGGGGCCGACCCACTCACTGATTCTAAATTTAATTATTTATATTAGCCTATATTATATCCACCGCTGTGATCTTGGGGTAGCGTGCTGCCTTGTCACGCAGCGGGCCCGGGTTCGATTCTCGGTCGGGACAGGCTCCTGGGTGTGGTTTCTTCGGGGTTTTTCCTCACTTGTAAGACAAATGTCAGGAAGCTTAGGGCCCAACGGTCCCCGAAAATCATCCGGTCATCGTCATTCTTATCATTATCATCATCCTTAACCGGTGTGGAAAGCAACGGGAAACCCACACATATAATTCCCTTGTAAAGCTGCAAAGCATAGCATGAAAATGCTATGATTGCAGTGAAAGACCTGCCCTCGGACAGAATTACTGTGGATGGACGGAGATTATATTATTTTAATTAGTCTATATATTCGTTTATATCAGTTAATGGGACATACTGTCCATTCACAGTTTGTTTGCCAGAGTGGGCCTATCGTTTGTTGCTATGCCACATATTTTTTAAAATTACAAGACATTCTTAACTTACTTCCCTTGGGTGGTAAATTCTAGTTACTACAGAACAACCTAGTGTGTTAGGAAAAATGCTGTTTAATCCAATCGAAAATTATATCAAGGGGATAAGATAAATCTGGTGGCACGCTTTCAGCATAATTGATTAAGGCAGTACGCTACAAGTCGAAAGGTCGGCTGTATAATCTACTTCCCTCAAATCAAGGATGTTATTCTCCCACCTCATTCTTGGTCTACCGACTGGGCGTTTTCCCTCTCGTTTTCCTACAAAAATCTTACATGCACCTCTTCCTGCCCCATACGTGCCCAAGTAATTAAATTCAGAAACTTGTTCTACGATTATCCATCTAATTCTATTTTAACTCTTCGTAAGTGTTGTCCATACATACCCATTGCTTTTTTATAAAAAATCTCAACTCGAACTGTTTAGCTATATTATTTCATTGATGTAATCAATGCTCTGAGGTTGAAAACAGTACTAGATCGTTTGATACAAAAGTTTTTGTATAGTTTCGTTTCTGGAAATCAGTATTTCTTGTCAAAATATAATTTTATGAGCCTTTATTATTGTATTAATCTAAACATTAAATAATACTGGTGAGAGGCCACACCTTTATCTCCTCTGAGACTTTATTCTTCGAAGTTCAACACATATTAATTACTCGTAATTAAATATATCTCTGCTTGTGTCATGTCATGGAAGGGTAGCGTAAATAGTAAATATTTAAATTAACCCAACTGGAAAAATATTTTTCTGGTAGTTCTCTTCCTGATGTCAAAACAAATTCGAAATAAACATCAGCCAGAAAACATCCCGACCGGGAATCAAATGAGAGCTCACCGCGTTTCAGGCAACCGTATTGATGGTTGTAGAGACGTAAAAAGATGGAATTATCTTTCACATATTGAGAAAAAGTAACCAGCTCTAAGAATGATATTATTTACTCTGGTGAAGACATCGCGAAACCCTGATTGCTAACCACTGAAGTAATCTGTCTGTACACTGTTAATAGTTAAGTGTACTGCGGCTTGACTATTCAACGCCTTGACCGCGCGTGACGTCACTTTGTTATGAATGCGTCGTCATGGGGATCAAAACAAAACAACTTTGCTTTCTTTTCCTTTTTAAAAGACTCTTTCCGATAGATTGGTTCGATATTTCTAATTCACGTAATGGGAAGAGCCATTGTCACCTGACAAGTTGCCAGGCAACGCATCATTCACGAGCCACATATAAAATCTACACTTAAAAAATAATCAGTTGCAAATATAGAGCACTACAGTAGACTCTCCAAGCGAAGGTCCAACAGAGTACATAATTCATTTCTCAATATCCTCTCTGTAATATGAAAAAGTGTAAGGAAATAAATATATGTTGAACATAAAATAAAGTTTAATTTATTTTATTGTTGGCTATGGTGTGCTACTGATAATGTACCTTGTCTCTGGTCCCGATGGTCGCGGATTAAACCGGGTCGGAATATATCTGTATATTAGGACAGAAAATCCCAGGAAAAATTCCTCCGACGGGGAGGGGGGACTTTATGTAGTGCCTCAGCTGCCACTAGATGTCCCATTGGGTCGGTGTGTTGACCGCATACAACTCATATGACATCTTTAGGAAAATAAACGTAACTAAATCAACTTGCTCTACTCGGTGGACTAGTGGTTATGCTCCTTGTCTCTAGTTCCGAGGGTCGCGGATTCAAACTCCGCCGGGGTCGATGGATTTATTAGGATGGAAAAATCCAAGGAGCAAGTCCTGCGGGAGGAACTTTAAGCCGTGGGACCCGAGTCTGAAGATTTTTAGGCTCGTAAAAGATCCTTAAGCCTGAATAAAAAAGCCCCTAAGCAAAATTTACCGACCTCAACGTGTAAGTAATACCTTGGTTGCCTGTTAGATGTCTCAATGGGTCTGTGTGTATGCCATCTATGAGCAAATAAGGTATCAAAATTAACTTGGTCTAGTAACTTCTCACAAAGGAGAAGCAATGGCTTGACAATGTGCTACGCCATTATAGATCAGATAGTAACTTCTAACAAAGGAGAGGCTAAGGCCCAACATTGGACAATTACGCCAATGTAGAACTAGAATTTATTTCTATTCTTCTTCTTCTTCGGCTTTTCCCCACTTATAGGTTTTGCCGTCTTCAGTTTCCATTTATCTCTATCATTCCAATCTCCCTTTTCCAAATTCCGATCATCCATTATAGTACTGACGTAGGTTTTCCATTTCCATCTTGGTCTGCCACGTTTATTTCTTCCAGGGGGTGACCATTGGTATACATTTTTTGGCGATCTTTCATTTTTCATTCTTTGTACATGGCCATACCATTTAAGTGTTTGATTTTCAATCCTCTTAACAACAGATGTGGTGACATTCATTTCTCTCCAAAGGAATTCATTTCTTATTCAGTAAAATATTTTTATTAAATAGCAATATATCATTTGTTTAATATTTTTGTTAACATTATATCAAAACTCCTATTTTAAAATAGTACACATCTCGTGGGATATATTTTGAAATCAGATGCTTTGATTCAGAGCCACCGCGATACATGTACATCGTGTTCCTGCAGTGACATAATATGTTTCATACAATGTTTACAATAAGTAATTAGTAGGGAAAGGATTTTGAGGTGCAGCACCTTTCCAAACATATAGCTGTTTTCATACTAAGAGTTCAATATATGTATTTGGGGGGATCAAATGAAGCGAAATGAACTCTATTTGTTGCACTTTTTCATGAGATTACTACATTTCACCCCTTCCCCCCTCTTTTTTATGCCTCAGCACCTTTTCCTACGCGTTTTTAAAATATAGCAGAGAAAAATGTGCCCCCCCCCTTCTTGAACAGCTTTTTAAAATCTCAATCAGAAGTCAACAATATTAAATAAATATTAAAACATAATTTAAGTAATTTATACCTCAGAAACAATGGCCAATCTGCAGTGTGAAGTCAACAATGGTAAATAATAAATCCATCCATAGTAATTATGCCCGAGGACAGGTCTTTCACTGCAATCATAGCATTTTCATGCTATGCTTTGCAGCTTTACTAGGGAATTGTAGGTGTGGGTAGCTTCTCGTTGCTTTCTACACTGGTGAAGGATGATGATGATGGACATATGATTTCGGGGACCGTTTGGGCCTTAAAGTTTTCCTGACATTTGTCTTACAGGTGACGAAAACCCCCCATAAAAACTGCCCCGACCGGGGATCGAACCCGGGCCCGCTGCATGATAAGGCAGCACGCTACCTCGAGACCACAGCGGTGGACAAATAATAAATGTAAAACATAATTTATGTCAAGAGATCAAAACTCTTAAATATATTGGAAGACAGAAATATACCAAATTTACTTCGGCAGAACATACAAAATATTTACAAAGACAACACCATAAAGATTAAATTAAATAACAGATTTTCTGAAGAAGGAATTATAAATCGTGGTGTGAGACAAGGCTGCCCCCTATCCCCAACACTCTTTGCAATTTATATCAATGAAGTAATATGTTGCTGGAACAAAACATATAAATTTGGAATAAGAATATCAGAAAATAGAAAATTAAACACCCTATTGTTTGCAGATGACCAAATAATAATAGCAAATTCCGAAGATAATCTACAGAAAGGTCTGTATGAACTTAACAACATTACAGAAGAATATGGATTAAAGATATCTACAGAAAAAACAAAAATTATGGCATTTCAAGGTGTAGACCCTGTCAGAAGTAAAATTGTACTGGACAATAAAATTTTGGAGCAGGTGAACAATTTTACATATCTAGGATGCAATATATCATATGAAGAAGAAAAGGATGTAAATGCAAAAATATCTAAATTTTTAAGAATTTTAGGGTTAATAAATTCTATCTTCAACCCACAGTTAGTCCAAAAGCATTCAAGATTAAAAGTGTATAAAACACTGGCGCTTCCAACTCTTTTGTATGGTAGCGAAGTATGGACGTTGAAACAGAAGGATATACAGATATTTAGATCTGCTGAAATTAGATACCTTCGGAGGACGGCAGGATACACACTACTAGATCACAAAAAAAAATGAATACATGTTAGAAGAATTACACATGGAATCTTTAAAAAAACAAAATTTCTGATTATAAGTCAAGATGGATGCAACATGTTCATCGAATGGAAGATCACAGAATACCCAAACAAATGTTAAGATATCAACCTGCAGGAAGAAGAAGACCAGGACGTCCACTCAAAAGACTTCTTGATGGTGTTTCTCTTGAGGCCGAAACAGGTCAACAAATGGCCTAAATTCGTGAATGTACTATGATGATGATGATGATGATGATGATGATGACATAATTTATGTAAACCACCAGCAATTTATATCCCAGCAACAATGGTCAATCTGCAGCCGTGAAGTCAAATTTAAATTTCAAGCTGTAACAGTTTAAAATAAGTTGAGTTAGTGCTGGCAAAAATGTAACAGTTTTCTATCCACCGACTTGTTGACTGCGTTTTATTAGTCTTAACCACAACATATTTTTATTAGTGTTACAACATGGCGAATGTTAAGAAGGATAAGTTGTATGCACTTTCAGAATTCAAAACGCAATTTATCGAAACTGATTGCATCATTCTTCGATGTTCCACCTGCGAAGTAAATATTGCAATAAACTAAAGAACTATGGATTACCTCTTATGGACTCTATAAAGAAGAAAAAAATTGGTGCAAAATGATATGCATATTATATAAACTGAGTTCATGTAACTGGTTTAAACCTTATTTCAAATGTTTCAGCAGCACATTTTTTCATCTATTCTCAGAACCTTTCCCCCCACCTTTTACGATCAAAATTTGCACCTTAAAACCCTTTCCCCCGTGAGGGGTTGCTGATCCCCTATCGGGCGCCTCCCCAGGTGGTGGATAGGGGAATGCCTCCTAAATATGGGTGGTACCGGGGATGAACCAAAATCAGCATAGCGTCTGTTCCAGATTGGACGGCTATAATGGGCAGGTAGAGCTCAGAGCCGAAGAGAAGGCAATCTACCTAAGGAAAAGCACCCTAAAAACAAAGCTGAAGCAAGTTGGGAGGCTGTAAGGTGGCAATCCCACTACCCAACTATATCTGCGCAGCCCTTGTAAGGCGGCCAGATGAATCTTTTATTACTAAAAAGCGAAGGAGAAAGCCGGACGACAATGGCTGTTCCTTTGTTGTTGTATGGAAATTGAAGATAAAATCAGCGAAAATAATAAGAAATGGACAGAACACTTAATGAGAATGAACAACGAAAGAATACCAAAAAGAACCTTCCTGTATAATCCCAGAGGAACAAGAGATGTTGGCCGACCACGCAGAAGATGGACTCCACTTTTAACTTCGCCGGAACAGGCTGCATAGCCTAAACCTTGTAGTAGAAGAAGAAGAAACCCTTTCCCTAGTAATTAGGCAAACATAAATGTTGTCAAGTTAAGAAATGTGAAACTTGACTTATTTTTTATAGGCTTCTTTTGACTAAGGAAGATGTTTAGTGATTGTGAGATCTAGGTAATTAATTTAATTATTTATTTTTGTTTATTTTATAAATTGTATTTTTTACGCATTTTGTTTAATTCTGTTATAATATTTTACACACGTTTTCATTGTTATACATTATTAGAAGCCGTCGATATACATTGTTATTATTTTGATTTTAAATTGTTCTTTAATTTTTTTTACATAAAACGTCAGATGGAAATATTCTGTAGAAAGATCAATAACAACATCAAGCATGATTTGACGAATGTGAATAAGATACACACGGAATGTATGTAACATTTTAATTCAGTATACAGTTGTATGGAGAGCTTATACATTGCAACATGTCAGTATATGAATTTTGTGACAATTGACTATATCGTTATTTAACGGCTGACATCGGCTACAATTCGTGCTAGCGAAATGTTTGCCAACATGTTTATTCGCGTTTCAGCCATATTCGTCAGTTACATTAGTTTAAGTAAGGAAGTAGGTTAGGTTAGACCGTATTAAGACTTAGGTTATATTAGATTATATAGCAAACTCGGCGACCTTCATTTTTTAGTTATTGTGTTTTCTTAAGTTGGCTATTTATTGTAACAATGGTTAATAGACATCTTCCAGTGGCATATTTTAGATTATTTTACTACAAGTTTTCATTCATTTTCAGATTAAAAACCCTCACACACACACACACATTCAGATAATTACGAGTAATTATTCACACACTATCGCAGCAAATCACGTTTCTAGACTGGCATGTAGTATAGAATTCTTAAAAATTGCTCAGACGTTAAATGGTAAAGTGATCCCACAACAGGCCTTATGAGGCCCTTGTCGTAGTTGAAGATTAAGGCTCCCTTCATTCTAGACCAAGACAATCGGCACGAAATGTCAGTTGGGTTGTCTCCACTGACCGACGGTCACCTTTTCACCAATATCATGTCTGCTACTTATTTCAATTAGAGGCCAAAATGCCACCAAAAGGCTTAGGTCAGTTTAAATTTCCTGGAACACCGGGACTTGAACCCTGGACCTTTCGACTTGTAGCGTACTGCCTTAATCAATTATGCTGAAAGCGTGCCACCAGATTTATCTTATCCCCTTGATATAATTCTCGATTGGATTAAACAGCATTTTTCCTAACACACTAGGTTGTTCTGTAGTAACTAGAATTTACCACCCAAGGGAAGTAAGTTAAGAATGTCATAATTTTTAAAAAATCTGTAGCATAGCAACAAACGATAGGCCCACTCTGGTAAACAAACTGTGAATGGACAATCTGTCCCATTAACTAATATAAACGAATATATAGACTAATTAAAATAATATAATCTCCATCCATCCACAGTAATTCTGTCCGAGGGCAGGTCTTTCACTGCAACCATAGCATTTTCATGCTATGCTTTGCCGCTTTACAAGGGAATTGTGTGTGTGGTAGTTTCCCGTTGCTTTCCACATCGGTTAAGGATGATGATAATGATAAGAATGACGATGACCGGATGATTTTCGGGGACCGTTGGGCCCTAAGCTTCCTGACATTTGTCTTACAAGTGAGGAAAAACCCCGAAGAAACCACACCCAGGAGCCTGTTCCGACCGAGAATCGAACCCGGGCCCGCTGCGTGACAAGGCAGCACGCTACCCCAAGATCACAGCGGTGGATATAATATAGGCTAATATAAATAATTAAATTTAGAATCAGTGAGTGGGTCGGCCCCGTAGCGGAGTGGTTAAGGCAAGAAGCCTTGGCGCAGAGCAACGGGATTTGCGCTGGTTCGAGTCTCCATGGGGGAAGAAATTTTCTCAAGGACTTTCGGCCAGTATGGGACCCAGCATCATGAGGCATTTGGGTAGCTACAATAAGTAGCGACTCCAGGTTGGAGGACCCCATGTCACCTCTACACTGGCTCGATGATGTGATTAACACATCTGGAAGTGACGCTAGCAGCCGGCTGGTAGGCTAGGCCTGTCGCTTTGTTTGGCCGAGGTGGGCTAGTGGTTGTTCCCAGGGACGCGGGTTCAAACCCGGATTTTTAGGATGGAAAAATCCAAGGAATAAGTCCTTGGGCAGGAACTTTAAGCCGTGGGTCCCGAGATTGAAGATTTTCAGGCTCGTAAAGAACAACAAGCCTGAATAAAAATGTATCTGTGCTAAATGTACCGATCGTTCCCGTCCAGTAACACTTTAGTTACCCAGTAGATGCCTCATCGAGGTGCTAGGCCAATCCCCTATCACTCGCTGACATCTATGGGTAAATGAGCTTAAGCAAATTAACGTAGTCAATAAGTTCCCATTAGGGAGCGCCCTAATCCCACACAGGGAAGGAAAGGGCTTAAGAAAAGAAGAAAAATCAGTAAATAAAAAAGTTAGGAAAGGCCAATTGACCAGTATCGGTCTCCATTATTGGCCCTCGCAAAACTGGGGTCGAATCCGTCCTCTCGACTGTTAATAAAGTCCTTACAGCATAAATAACTATTGATAATGTTGGAATGCTCCGTGGCGCAAGTTGTTAGACGGTCGCCTTTCACCGCTGGAGCCCCGAGATCGAGTCTCGATCACTCATAGATGGGTTTTGTGGTGGACGAAACGGAGGTTGGGCAGGATTTTCTGGGGGGTTTCTCCTGTTTTCCCCTGCCACAAGTTCATTCCACCATTTCTCCATACTCATCTCATCCATTTCTTTCATTTTATTCCAGTAATCTGCCCCCTGTGATGGTGCGTCAGGCGTGGTCGGCCGGCGGGCTTCATCTCAACTCATCCCTCAACCAGATGCAGAGTTGGACACGAGTTGAGAATTTTATTTATCATTAATGATGGAATGTGAATAAAATTTGTGGAACTATGAGTGAAAATCAAATCCGACGTTCAGATTTGCAGAACAACATAAACAATAAAAAAGAGTGGGGGAGTGGGTTAATACTTGAGATAACATGGCCAAACTCCGTGACATGTTGATTCGCAGAATTATTCAAGAGGAAGTGCAGTGTTTTCCATGTAGGGGGTGGGACTGCCCACGCAGACACGGACATGTCTGCCTTTCCCCCCCCCCCCCCGGGAATCATTAAAGACATTCTGTTGTGCATGTCGAGAGATCATATATTTATATCATGTCCACATTTTTCCATGTTGTCCGTCATTCAGTTTCTTCTAGATGACGTATTATTAACCGCACGATGACGCGTCTCGTTCGTTACTGAATTCGAGTCCCGTCAACTGGATATTTCCACCAACTGTCAAACTTGTATTTATAACTCCAATAATAAACCAACACTACCTTATTTAGTTATTTTTGACAAAACAGATACGATCATAAAGTACAATGTTTTATTATACAAACTTCATTGTGCAACAGGCAAAGAAGGCCCTTGCCCAACCAGCCGACTACTGGGTTTATATCCACATATGTTAATCACAGAGCTGCATCAAGTATAGGGGTGACATGTAGTCAGCATTTCAGTTCCCCAGACGTTTTACCTGGAGCCAACAAATAATCAACTTTAAATAAGTGGGTAAGCAAATGAATATCTGAGTAGGAAAAAATAATTAACTTAATATAGGTTATTTTATAAAAATTATTCATCTTACAAAACGCAACATTTTTGTTTGGAAGTCAAATATACTAAATATATCAGATAGATAATACTGTATTGTACAAGTGAAGTAGGGTGTTTCCACCACAGAACTTAGGAGGTGCTTGGAATAGAGAGAGGTTAAGGCTATAACTTTTCTAGACAATCGGCACTTGATGTTAGCCGTGTAGTCAGTTCTGACTGACGGCCGCCTTTACACCAGAGCAAGCGCCCGGCACTCATTTCTATTACAGGCCGAGTCGATCCCAGGGTCACGGTACCGGCAGAATGTTTTTGGTCAGTTTAAAAATCTTGAGCCTACAGGAACTCGAATCCTCGACCTTCTACTAATAGCGCATTGCCTTACCCAACTAAACTATGGCGTGTCCCAAAATTCATCAGGATACTGGGTGGGCTCCAGTAAAATATTAGCTGAAATTCCGTAAGATTTTTTTCCCCCACACGGGGACTCAGCTCAAGGCTCGTACTATGACATGATGTCTTAAACCACACTTACACCGGCTGTGGATATCAGGTCAGCTGCTGGGTGGTCCACGAAGGGCCTTCTAGACCTATAGAGCCATGTAGTACTCCGTTTGGCGAGTTATGAGAATTCTTCCGAGAAAATATTTTAAGGGATTATTGTGTGAGAGAGTTTACTGATTGCTTGAAAATATCACTGTCAGGTACAGGGAAGGAGTATATGAACCCGGAGGAAGATAGCAAATCTTCGGAGTATCAGTGAAAACAGAAAATGGTGCAGTAGACCATGTAGAAAAGTAAAATCGAAAACAATTAAAAAATATTTAGATATTTTAATGAAACCATCTCTAAAATTAAACCCTTACAATAGAACAAAATCATGCTAAAAAGGGTATATAACATAATGCAAAGTTTGAAATTATTAAGCATCATAATCATCATCACGAACAAATTCGTTTTAGGCCATGTGGCCTGTACGGTAAACCTAGCGAAGATGGTCTTGATCTTTCCACCGATGTTTTGGTCTTCCTTGGTCCCTATGCCCAGTTGGGGTATATTGGAATGCCAATTTTGGAAGTCTATTTCTTGCCATTCTCCTCAGATGATTTTTCCATTCTTGTTGGTATCTTTGTATATCTTCATTTAAACTTGTTACTCCAAGTTTTCCTCTGATAAGTGTTCCTTTGGTGATCCAGTCTATTAACTCCTAACAATGATCGTAAGAAGCGCATTTGGCTTCCTTGAAGTTTATGAGAGTTTCTTTTATTTAAAATCCAAATTTCACTTCCGTATTTTAGAGCAGCTTTTGATGTGATGTTATGTAATTTTAGTTTTGTTTCTGTCCTCATCTGTTTACCAAAATGTCTTCGTATTACCCCATTCATTTTATTATATTTTTTGTAATTTTGAATCAATGTCACTCTTATACTCTGCAAATACACTTCCTAAGTAAGAGAAATCTGACACTTGTTCTATAATTTTTCCATCAGTCTCTCAATTTTCACCCGTTGTATGTTTTTTCCACACATTGCCATTGTTTTGGATTTTGAATTGGAAATTTTCATATTATATTTGCTGGCAATTTTGAATAATCGATACGCTGCTATTTGTAAGCTATCTTCGGAATCTTATATTATTATTTGATCATCAGCATATAATATTGTTTGAATTATTTTATTCCTAGTTATTGAAATTCCACTGTTTACTGTGTGTTTCCATTCTTGCACTACTCTGTTAATATATATATTAAATAAGAGTGGAGATAGTCCACATCCTTGTCGAATACCTTTGCCTGTGTTTATGTGTTCTGTTATTTCTCCATCTGGTAATTTAATTTTGATTTTAGAATTTTGATATAAGCTTTGTATGGCTCGTATTACATGTGAGTGTATATGTTCTTCATGCAGTATCTGCCAAAGTTTATCTCGGTTTACATTATCATATGCCTTTTCATAATCTATAAATAGTATGTATAGTGGGAGATTAAATTATTAAGCAAAGAGGAAGTTAAATGTATTTAATAACATGTAATCCCGTCTATGACGATAAAGAAAAATGTTATATGAATTAAGAAATAGACAAAAAGAGTTTTGAATTATAACGGAAGGGAACGGAAGGGATTAGAGCTCAACAGGGATATTGCAGAATTCGAATGAAATTATAGACTTGGTGACTGACAATTGCCTTACAGATGACGATAAACCCCGATAAAAGTATATTAAAATATTGTATTATTGAAAATATAAATTTATTATGTTAGTACAAAGTGATCTCTACGACTCGGGTGGCAGCGACGTCAACGTTTGTCGATCCCAGTGAACGGGGTCAACTACAGTCGAACGCTACAGTCAATTTTCTCTCTCTCCGTCCATCCATTCTCGATTCTGGTCCTCTATTCCATCTCAACCCTTATATAACTCTAGATAATCATCAGTGGAAAGGGGTTGCTCCGCTCTTTATTAACAGGGGGCTGATAGATGTCCCTGATTTGTCACTTTGCAATTTTTATTTACTGGAAATATATAAAAAATAAAGTAAACAAGAACAATCCGCACACAATTCCTGATTGTATGAAAAAATCCGGAACTTTGAACTTTTCCTTGGGATATGCAATGTATCATTTTTTAAAACCTTTTTTAAAATCAAGGCTAGTAAATAGTAACAATTATGTAATTCATCGGTGATTCTACTGACTCACAAAAAAACAGAAAGATCACTTATTACAAGGAAAATTGGCGTTGTTGAAGAAAATGAGGATGGAGAATAATAAATACCTGACAATTAAGAATGTTGTACCAATAGCTGAAAGTGGTCACATATTACGCCAAAAGAGCAAAAGACTATCAAAAACTATGAGCAATTAACCACGAGATACAAGAGCATTAGGCAGACCAAAACTACTTTGGGAGATCGGGTGTATCAAGATGTCGCACAGGTAGAAGGCCACTTAGAAGAAGGGGAACACCTTTGTGAATGAGACAAGAACACTGACATCGATTATAACAGGCCGCTAAACAGTACCCACTAGATGTGACAAGACCCCCTCCCTCATATTCAACCCTATATCGGATAAGCTGAAAAGGTAAGACACTCCTAATCACCTGCCAGTTGTGTTGTTTCATTGAGAGTGCACCTGCATGCGGGTAGTACGGGGACCGTCTTTCACACCTACTGAGCATGACATCATCAGCATCAAGGATTAGACCTTAAGGTCTGTTCCGATCTCATGCTAGAATTGTTCTGTCCATCTTTTACTGGGTCTTCCAACATTTCTTCGTCCTAGTGGTTTGTAATGAAGAATCTGTTTCGGAATTATATTGTTATTCATTCTATTGATGCGGTCCAACTATTCATCTCTGTATTGTGCAATTATATCTAATAGTTTGGATATATTTAGTTCATTTCGTTTTCGATCTGTTATTGTACAGCCAGCCACACTCCTCAGAAACCTCATTTCTGCTGAGCATTACATTTTAACACAACATATGAAAAACACATAGCGAGCGGAAGTCGGTTTTAAAAGCGCATCAATTGATCTGGGTTATAAGTAGCCCAAAATTAATTGATTAACTCTGTCGACTGTAGCGGACTCCATTCACCAGAACAAAGCGCTGACGCCGGGCCCTTTTGCCGCCGAGTACCGTAGAGAATGTCATGTTTATGTTAGTGAATAAATTATTTTTAACGAATTCTGAAGAAATGTAGCCAATGAGGTTGATTGTTTTTCTCAAATCTACATTGAATCTACTTAGTGGCCTATACACAGATATTGACCGTGACATAAATGTGTGTGGTACTACTGCACTAATGGCCGAATTTTATTAAAACCAAACACGGCACATAGCAATCAGTTAAGAAAAGTAATAACAAGTTCGTTAAACAACAAAATCGGACCATTAGAAATACTTCACCTGATAATTTAAAAATCACTCTACCGTCAAGAAATTTCTATCTTTCGCAACGAAATTCAGTAGCCCTACATGCCACTGAAACAAAGCTACAAAAATGTACACAAATAAGCAAAATCCCACCATTAGGAGCGGGGTTTACCAGAGAGCTCTAGCTCTAGCGACCACCATGTTAGCTTTCTCGTAATGTAACTGGATGCATAGATTCAATTAACAAAGAAAGATACCGGAATATCTCGTAAATGAGTTAAATCAGACCATAAATTCGACTTGCTGAGGAATTCGTTTAGTTTACGCAGTTGTTGCGTGACGGACGTTTTATCTTATGTATTCAGTACAGGCTCCTTATTCGTGGGGGGCATGTTCCGCAAATATGGAATGGTAATTTGTATGGGTATATAAGGAATACATTCTAAGGTTCCAAAAGAAAATAAAAAAATATCAAAATAAAATCAATTAATAAGAGATTTTGAACAATTTATATTAATTATTACTGTCAGGTTATAAAAACTAGAAATGAAGTAAGTAAAAATAAAATTCATACTAATCAAGGAGTTAAACAAGGATGCAGTATCTCTCCAGTTTTATTTAACCTATACATCAATGATATAATAGAAAAATGGAACGAAGAAACAAATAAAGGAATAAAATTAGATAAAACACACTACTTGAAAACATTATTATACGCTGATGACCAGGTAATAATAGCAAATACAGAAGACGAACTTCAAAGGAATATTTTTAAACTACAACAATATAATCTCAAAATATCCATAGAAAAAACTAAGGTAATGCCATTCCAAGGGAAAAATCAAATCAGATCCAAAATAGTAATAGGAAACAAAATCATAGAACATGTGAACCATCTCAATTATCTAGGATGTGACATTTAATTTATGATAATGATATAAATAATAAAATAGCAAAATTCCAGGGAATATGTGGTACGATAAAACGATCACTAAATAACAAAACAACAAGAGACCCAATTGAAATTTTATAAAATGTTGGCAGTACCGGTACTGCTCTATGGTTCAGAAGCCTGGATATATAAAAAACAAGATGTAAGTAGGATAACGGCGGCAGAAATGAAATTTTTGAGATCTGTTAAAGGGTGCACTAAGGAAGACAGAATCAAGAACACAGAAATAAGACAGGAACTTGAAATATTTGCAATAACTGATAAAATGGATACATATAGACAAAAATGGAAGCAACACATAGACAGAATGAATGAAGATAGATATCCAAAACAAATAACAAAATACAAACCTAAAGGCACCCGAGATGTGGGCAGACCTAGAAAGAGAGGGGCTGAAGTCGGAACGGGTCAACAGACCCAATCCTTGAATGCAGATGATGATGATGATGACTGTCAGGCTTAGGCAAGGACTTAAAGAACTTAGTAATTTTTTCCTGTTTCGTCGTTTTTTAAAATGTCTTCCAATTCAGATTGATATTTAGCTGTGAATTCAGCGGTAGAATTCCTTATTTTGTCTTCGGATTTCTTGGATGAATCGTACAGTTGATTCATAGATATTGAAACAGCGTGACAGACGCAAACGACTCGCCAACGCGTGAATGGTCAAACATTGTGTTTCTACTTTAAGCGGCAACATTACTTTCTTCCGCTTCGGAACTATTTTCTTTTTCTTTTACTCGACATTATAAATTGGCAACAAAGCAGAAGAGACACGTGTTATTCAATAAAAATTATTGCAGCAAATTACAGGTTGAAATAATAAAACACCGAACGTGGCGAGGGCGGCTTTTATCAACGAACATGGCGGCACGTGAATTACGGCGGCGGTGTCTTTTAACAACGAACTTAGTGACAATAAGTTTTGTATCACTTTGATTTTAATTTGTGCATTTGGTTTGAATCGCTCTATGTAAAAGTCGCTTTAGCACATATCTGCAGTATAAAAAAAGTTGCCGATGCGTCTTCAAGTATCGGTCTAAATCTAAATCCTAACAAGTCACAAGTAATTCTAATGGGACAACAAAGACTGCTTACAACCTTTGACATATCTACACTACCAAACATTACTATAAGTAATATAATTATCCCTTATTCTTCTTCAGTAATAGATCTTGGACTACATCTAGACGCAAATTTAACCAGGCAAACACAAGTGAAACACATATGTAAAAAGACTTTCTCCATCTTACATTATCTTAGACGTTTAAAGAATTTTCTCCCAGTTTCGTTAAAACGAATCCTTGTGCAGAATCTTGTGTTACCACACTTCGATTATTGTGACATTATATATAATGATCTAAACTATGACTTGTCGCAGAGACTGCAGCGTGTTCATAATGCTTGCGTTCGATTCATTTTCAATATCCGCCGTTATGACCACATTCCCGAACACTTCAATGACCTCTCTTGGCTCCGTCTTACTGACAGACGTAAATTGCACTCTCTTTCACTACTTTTCAAGCTTCTGAATTCCTACATCCCTACTTACCTGACGTCCAGATTTAAGAAGTTATCCTCTTACCACAATATTGACACTAGGTCACAAGATAGCAGCCTGCTAACAATTCCTCTTCATAGCACTTCCTCCTATTCTACTTCCTTCACAGTAGCCTCTGCCCGCTCCTGGAATCTCCTTCCTCAAGATATCAGGGGTTGCCGCACACTTGGTACCTTTAAGTCACGCTTATACAGTTACCTGTTGTCTAATAATTAATTTTTCTCTATTTATTTAATTTTATACTATGTCATTAATCTTTTCCTCGTTATATATATATATATATATATATATATATTGTACATATTATATATTTAATTCGTTAAAATTAGAGTAATCAAAATACATTATAAATATTAATTGCATTGTATTCATAACTTGTAATCGTTTATATATATATATATATATATTGTAATTTAGATTTAAGACTATTTTTTTGTTTGTATTTTTTTAAACCTGGTTGAGTGGTAGACAAGGCCTTAAGGCCTTAACTCTGCCAGGTAAAATAAAGCTATTATTATTATTATTATTATTATTATTATTATTATTATTATTATTATTATTAGATAAAGAATACTAATCCTTCTAATATACCGACTGGATCCGTGAATAAATACATTTTTAGCCGCGAATACAGAAACTGTGTCGCAATGTCTTAACCCGCGAATAAGGAGCCCGTGGATAAGGAGTTTTTACTGTATAGTATATCGTTAACATATTTCTGAAATCTCAGTTTGAAAATAAACGCGGGAAGATTCTTTTATGGACTCTAACGCCGCAGTATTGGTAAATTATGTTGGAGTGCAGTTAGTGAGATGTTAGCAGAGGGAATCCTAATGACATCATTACATGAGCATCAGTTCCCGGTTTCCTCCCTAACGTTTTTGTATTGTGTTGGTCGTGTATAAATGTGCCAACTGTCTTCTTACACTGCCAATTAACATTACCAGTTATTGCATTTAGTACAGTCCACCGCCGTGGTCTCGATGAATTACGCAGCGGGCTCAAGTTCGATTCACGGTCGGGACAAGCTTCCTGAGTGAGGTTTTTTCCGGGGTTTTCCTCAGCTGTAAGACAAATGTCATGTAGCTTTAAGGCCCAAAAGGTCCCCGAACATCATCTGGTCATCATCTTTCACCGTTGCGGAAAGCAACAGGAAGTTACCACACCTATAAATTTCCTAGTAAAGGTGCAAAGCATAGCATGAAAATGCTATGATTGCAGTGAAAAACCTGCTCTAGGGCAGAACATTACAGAATAGAATATTCAGTACAAAATCATAAGTTGGTAGCGTTTGTGACTCGTATTTGAGAGGTCCGAGGATCAAAAATCAGCGCCGACCAATCTTACGTTTTTTTTTCTCAGCTCTTGAGCTAAATGCTGGGTTGAAATTTCATCACCACGGCTCATTTCGTCAAATGATGTCATTATTTATCTTGGTTCAACCGCTCCCTTCATACCTACTTTTAAACTACATACCCCACCCCAACGAGATGTTAGAGGAACGACATGTTGGATTTTAAACTCTGGATCACACACATATTTTTCTGACAACACAAGCGATTAACCGAATGCCAGGCTCACTAACATCTAAGACATGACAAACTAGTGATACAAACATTCATACTAAATCAAGTGGATATGACAGGGATGATTATGGTGGCCAGATGGTATTGAGACAATTTGGGCCTTAGTAAAGTTTCCTGAAATGTTCCTTATGAAGTAAGAAATAATAAAAAAAACCTGACTAGGGAACTTTACCTGGCCGGGAATTGAACTCTGGACTCAACATATCAACCATTTCTAAGTATCACTATAACGTTAATGAGAATATTGATGTAATGATATCCTCAACTCGTGCCCAATTCAGGATCAGGTGAAGGGTCTGTGAATGACAAGGTGCCGGCCGGCCGACCACGCCTTATGCACCATCACAGAAGTACATGAGATGTGTATGGAATACAATGCAGTAAGCCGGAGGGTCGAGGGTTCAAGTCCCATTGTGGTCAGGATTTTTAAACTGATACAAACCCTCTGGCGGCACTATGGCCCTGGGGTCGACTCAGCCTCTAACTGAAATGAGTACCAGATGCTTGTTCTGGGGGTAAAGGCGGCCGTCACGTAGGGCTGACATGAAGTGCCGATTGTCTAGAAAAAGTGGGAGCCTTAACCTCCTACTACCCCAAGGGCCTCCGGGCCTGTTGTGGGATCACTTTACTTTTTTCATATTCGTATTAAATAAGTTTTCTTCAAGTACCTTGATAAAAGAAAGCACTGGCGCGATTAAAAGAAAATTAAATGACTGAACCCACAAAGGGACGACACTATATATCACTACAGGTCAGTCTGAAAAAAGATCCAAATGAATGATAATAGAATAATTAAACAATTAAGGGAAAATCCCAACAGGTGGACCACGATTATATAGGGGGTCAGTGTACCCATGCGATTGAGCACACACCCAATAGCTTTTACTGGTACTGGCACAGAAAATGTGTCACGCCCTGTAGCTGTAAGGAAGAGATTTCTTTGTTTCTACAAACGTCACTACGGTAACTTGTTTCCCTTGAAGCGGGTGGAGGGGTGGACGAGGGTGCAGAAAAGGAAATCCGTTTCTTCCGGGAAAGGAAAGGGTCTTGTTCGCTCCAGACCTTAAACTTTTTTTCTTCTTCTTTTCGTTTTACATTCTCAGCTCTCTTCTCTCCCCAACCCCTATCCCTCAAACATCTTATAGGAATTAATAACATTTCACTATCCTCCAGGAAGGAAGAGCGTAGACCTAGTTTAAAAAGTGAGATCCTCTCGAGTTACGAAATGTTACATTAACAGACGAATAGGGTCGGATCGGATATGACGCCTGTCTTGTCTGAATATACCACACATCCCCATGTAGGGCATGGGGTTTACCTAGCGGGAGTTCCGTTAATTTCATCACCAGACTGCGGGGAAATAACTGACTCATTGGCACTATGGAACTCGTAGGTTCATGGCTGTGCAGACAAACTCTCCACACCCCTATCCTAAGCTAATGTTTACCATCATCATCTCCTGTATAATGTAAAGTAAAGTGATCCCACAACAGGCCCAGAGGCCCTTGGGGTAGTAGGAGGTTAAGGCTCCCACTTTTTCTAGACAATCGGCACTTTACGTCAGCCGGGTTGTCAGCCCAGCGTGACGGCCGCCTTTACCCCCAGAACAAGAGTCTGGTACTCATTTCCGTTAGAGGCTGAGTCGACCCCAGGGCCATAGTGCCGCCAGAGGGTTTGGATCAGTTTAAAAATCCTGACCCCACCGGGACTTGAACCCTCAACCCTCCGGCTTGTAGCTCAGTGCCTTAACCACTACGCTACGGCGTGCCCCCCTGTATAATCTACCTCCCTTAAATCACGGTTAATGTTATTCTTCCACCTCATTCTTGCTTTACCAACTGGGTGTTTTTCTACAAGAAGCTCTCATGTCCGTCTTCCATTCACCATACATGCCACATATCCTGTCCATAACAGTACGTTAAATGTTTACTAGTACTGTGACACTCAATCAGGGGGAGTACGACAATTACGTCACGACCATAATACCTACTCATTTCAGTGCTGAACAACAGGCGAATTAATACAGTTGTACAGGGTGGACCGCTCGAATGGACCTAATTTCAATTGCTTGTTACTGGCAAACGGTTGAAGATAGAAACTTAAAACAACGTTCATAGTACAGAAAAACTCACCAAGTTTCGAATCCTGTCGGTAGATGGCACAAAGATACGTTTCTCGTTCTTAGATTTAATTGTTTGTGAAAATGGCGACTTCGCAGATGAAAGCGCAAGCTGTTTTGTGGTATGCGGAGTTTAAATCAATCATTAGAGTTCAAAGGGAGTTCCGGCGTGTGTTTAACCGTGATGCTCCAACTGCTAGAAGCATAAAGAAGTGGCGTGATACATTATTAGCTACAGGATCTGTGTTGAAGAAGCATGGTGGTGGTCGCAGAGCATCCGATGAAATGGTAGCAAATGTTCAAGCCGCATTTGAGCGAAGCCCCCGGAAGTCATTAAAAAGAGCTTCGCGGGAACTTCAAATACCAAAATCGACATTACAACGGATTGTCCACAACGCCTCAAACTGCACGCATATAAAGTGCAGTTAGTGCAACGTCTGGAGCCGAATGACATGCCGAAACGAGTGGAATTCGCCAATACGATGCTGGAACCGTCTCGGCGCTGATCCTGACTTCATGACCAAGATTTTCTTCTCGGACGAAGCCACTTTCCATTTGTCAGGCAAGGTAAACCGGCATAATGTGCGGATCTGGGGATCGGAGAATCCTCACGCTATTCAAGAGCATGTTCGTGATAGTCCGAAGATGAATGTTTGGTGCAGTTTGTCACATAATAAGGTCATTGGACCGTTTTTTCTTCGCCGAGAAAACTGTTCGTGGTACCACATATCTTGACATGCTGGAGCAGTTCTTCTTTCCACAAATTGAACAACTGCAGCCTAACATCGTTTTCCAGCAAGATGGTGCTCCTCCCCACTGGTCCAATGAAGTTCGTACGACTTTGGACAACATTTTCCCTGGCCGTTGGATTGGTAGGGGAGGACCAATCGCGTGGCCCCCGAGATCTCCCGATTTAACACCACTGGATTTCTTTCTCTGGGGCTATGTCAAAGATAAAGTTTACACCACCCCAGTCAAAGACCTTCGTGATCTTCGTGAGCGCATCATAGAGGCTATTGAGAACATTCCAGAAGACATACTCCAACGTACTTGGCAAGAAATTGTTCATCGCTTTGATATCGTCACAGTGACTGCTGGGGCTCATATAGAGATGTGGTGATCTGGATATCAAAACTTGGTGAGTTTTTCTGTAATATGAACGTTGTTTTAAGTTTCTATCTTCAACCGTTTGCCAGTAACAATCAATTGAAATTAGGTCCATTCGAGCGGTCCACCCTGTATTTCAGTGATTACAATGCCGAAAACGAAAATAAGTTGCTATAAAGTCTAGAAAATGGATTCAGTTATACAGGAGATTGGGACTTCATTTTATCATCTCTACTTTTTAGAGACAAGGTGAGAGATAATAAGATTTCGGATTCATTAGATGAAACGATTAGCATACAATTTTCGAATATTATTATTGGCATTACAGCCACCTAATATTCCTGGAGTCTAATTTTAATTAACTTCTGACAATTTGGAAAAATTAGACCATGCATCAATGGATATAAATAAATAAATAAATACACACATATATATACTTACTTACTCACTGGCACTATCGAACCCGTAGGTTCAATGCCGCACGGACATAAGCCCTCCATACATCCCTATCCTGAGCTAATGCTTTCCAATCATTCCCTGTATAATCTACTTCCCTCAAATCATAGTTAATGTTGTTCTCCCACCTCATTCTTGGTCTACCAACTGGGCGTTTTCCTTCTGGCTTTCCTACAAGAAGTTTCCATGCACGTCTTTCATTCCCCCTACGCGCAACATGTCCTCCCATCGCAGTCTACGAGACTTAACTTTTCTTATTATATCTGGGTTCCTATAAAGACCATGTAGTTCATTGTTATGTAGTGTTCTCCATTCACCTGTCTGTTCATCTCTCTTTGGTCCAACAATTTTCCTAAGTACTTTATTCTCAAATACTCGTAATCTCCTTTCCTCCCTTAAAGTAAGAGTCCGTAAATATAAATATATTATTTTTTGCGCGATAGTGCGTTTCGTCGGACTTACAGCCATCGCTATCGCTCGGTTTTTAAACATTTCCCTCCAATCTGTAAAAAGCACTTCCCACTAGGCCTACTATTACAATGCGATGTTACTTTTATTGAACCGAAGGAATTAAATTTGAAAATGTTTTGCTTCTGGTCACAGATGCTGCTCCATACATGGTAAAGGCTGGTAAGAAAATAACATTACATTTTTAAAACATTCTGCACTTAACATGCCTAGATTACATCGAGTGGATGAAGTGATTCGACTTCCCTTTGTCGATGTGGACACTTTGTAAATAAACTAAGTTCGTTTGTTCGTAAATTGACATCTCGGTATTATTTCCCCGCAGTCTGATCATCAATAGATGACACTACGGCCCATTTTGAGCTGACGAAATTTTCCTCCATTCAACCCTGTCCAAGCCTCCCTTCTCTATTCTCTTACAACCAAACTTCTTAAGATCTTTCTATGTTCCATCCAACCATGTGAACTTTGGTTTGTCAGGTTAACAAGTGCACTACTTCTACATAATATAACGGTTTTCCAGCGTCGTCGATAGCTACTGACGCTTATGTCAAAATCGTCGCAAAACAAGAGTAGTTAGTAGCACATATCCTTCTGTTGATGATGGAAGCAGGTTCCCGAAAGGCCTGATGTTCTTAAAAAATAACCTAGTTTAGGGCGACGGCACCTGCCAGGTATCTATTTTAATATTTTACTTCGTGAGTATTTATCTCAACGGAATTTTAGTATGAATTTTATTAGAGTATTAAAATTCTTATTATGAAGTAAACGTTTCATGTACATAGTGAAAATAAATCTGACATTTCGATTATTGGTATCATTAGTAACCGAAACGTCGAATTCCTGTTTTATTCTCGCAATGCCCATGCCATGGGACAATCACATCGTAACAAGAGTTTAAAAAATGGACATGTTAACCATCGATATGTTGAGAAGGAATGTGGAATAGAGTGGGCCGAATTTTTTTTTTATTTCGAAGTTGTAATAGCACGGAAAAGTTTCGAATTATATAGACAAAAGAAAAGAAAAAAAATATGAAACTCGGTTGACATCTTCCCCGTCGCGCAAAGGCTGTAAAGTAAAACAGAATATGAAAAAAAAAACATTTTTTTCGATTATTTCTTTATTTTTTGAATTAGATGTTTTCGTAATGTAACAGTTTGTAACGTCTTCAAATAGAGCCTAAAAACATTGTGTTTTAATTTGGTTTACATCAGTTGATATCTTTCTGTCGCTCATAGAGCCTAAATATTTGCCAAAATATTGCAAATTTCACATCTTTACGAGTTCTTTTTTGTATCTTTAATATACTTTTTTTAACGTAATAGTTACTTACTTACTCACTGGCACTATCGAACCCGTAGGTTTCATGGCCGCACGGACATACGCTCACCATACATCCCTATCCTGAGCTAATGCTTTCCAATCATTCCCTGTATAATCTACTTCCCTCAAATCATAGCTAATATTATTCTCCCACCTCATTCTTGGTCTACCAACTGGGTGTCTTCCCTCTGGCTTTCCTACAAGAAGCTTCCATGCACATCTTTCATTCCCCATACGTGCAACATGTCCTGCCCATCGCAGTCTACGAGACTTAACTGTTCTTATTATATCTGGCTTCCTATAAAGACCATGTAGTTCATTGTTATGTAGTCTTCTCCATTCACCTGTCTGTTCATCTCTCTTTGGTCCAAAAATGTTCCTAAGTACTTTATTCTCAAATACTTTTAATCTCCTTTCCTCCCTAAAGTAAGAGTCCATGTTTTGCATCCATATAATATAACTGGTAGAATAATAGTTTTATATATTTTCAGTTTAACGTTTTTTGAAAGGAGTTGGGACATCAAGAGTCTCTGCAATGCATAATAGCACGCATTTCCAGAATTGAGCCTATGTTTAATTTCTTTGTGCATCTCATTCCTATTTGTGATTATTGTTCCTAGGTATTTGAATTCAGCCACTTCCTCAAAATTTCCCTCATTTGTCATTAGCTGTCCAGTTCCATCATATAATGAATTTCTACGTGTGACCATATATTTAGTTTTATTGATATTTACTTCCAGTCCTAATTTCTTAGTGTTACTCAATAGTGTGTGCGTGTTGGCCTTTAGTATCTCCTTGCTATCGGCCAGTAGTACTACTTCATCAGCATAAACTAACAGCTTATTGATACCATTCAGTTGTAAGCCTTCCTCATTCTCTAAAGGTTTAATGGCATGCTCTAGTACAAAATTAAATAGTAGAGGAGATAGTGCATCTCCTTGCTTCAACCCATTCTGGATTTCAAAAGTGTCTGAAAATTGTTTGCCTACACGCACCCTACTCTTTGTGCCATTTAGACACATTCGTATAAGTAGTTACAGTATTTTTATTTTTGAACAGAAGAACGTTGTGTTTTGTTATGGTGTGAATAAATTAAGGAACTTCCGGTTGCGCAATGACCCCATTTCTTTAGAAAAACAGTACCTGAAAAAAGACATGACATGATGGATGATAACAATAAGAACGGCCACGGTACTTGTCGATTTGCTCTATATTTAAAAAGCTTAAATATTTAAGTTAGAGTATAGTTTTTAACAATAAACTTACTTTTATAAAAATTAAAACAGTTCTGAATAAATAGTTCATGTTAATTGAATGTGTCCATTATAGTGTAAAAGGACTAAGTTGGCATGATATCTGCTATCCTTGTCTAGAGAACTGTTCTTCCACCCTTCGCAAAACACAATGAGCTACCCTTGTAAACTTACTTAGGAATGCTATAAGAACTCCACCCCACCCCCCAACTTCCGTCCAGTCACTTTTGTGTCAGGTAATTTTTGTCAGTGGCGACTGGTTCAGAGTGCTCTGTTAAAAGTGACTGCAGAGCGTGTGAAAAGATTGAAGAGTCATATTGGCACACAGACGGTTTAATGGACCAAATTAGTGATCGGTTTGAAATAAATTTAGACGACGATGAAAATGAAAATGAAGACATAGAAACTTGGCAGGAAGAATCTTTAGAAGAAGGGAATGCCACCACTGATCTATGTTCACTGCAGAGAGTGTCTGCCCTACCACTGTCACCGTGAAGACATATGTGTATGAGTGAGAAAGAAGATGGTGACTACTCTCTTTCTCTTTCTAAAATATTCTAGACACTTTAGGCCTCATGGACTATATTACTGTTCTCTATTTTGTAGGCAAAGGTACTTTGAAGACTGATTTGCTGGTGAAGTTAGGCGTGGATTATCTGGACAGCAGAGTGGTTCATATAATCCGTCTCGAGATTCACCTCCACAAACTTTTCTGAGGCTTCCGTGACGAGTTTTACACAGCGTTCAACAGCCTGCGAATGAACTAGGAACTGCTTGAAAGTAATGTTCCAGTCAGGGATTGATTCACTGTCGATGTGCGATTTGATATCCTCGTCACTGATTTCTGCCAACAATGGGGGAGAAGATAATTCACAGTCCATTCAGCTGATTGAGTATTCTTGCGTATTGAAGTTGATTTTTGGTGGCGTGAATGTTCTTACTCTTTTTCTCCTTGCATTTATCTGCCTTACCTTCAGAATTCTTCGAAGTCCGAGCACTCTTATGTGTTTCTTGTCATCTTGAGTCATGACTAACAGTAAGTGTTCTGGGTGGGCGAAAACACCATTCCGTTCGATCACAGGGTCGACAACATTAAGCAAAGGTTATGGCAAATACCTGGTAGACTGTATTGCTTGATAAACAAGTTTCGGGTCGTCTGTAAAGTATTTACTTGTTTTGATAGTAAACCACATTGACATGTATGATTTCAATATAAACAAAACTAGTTCTTCAAGTTGAGGTGAGGGCTTTCTTCACTTATGTACAGTCAGAGTTCTAATTGCTTTTGTCAACCACCTCGAATGTGATAAGTGCCCAGGATCTCGTACAGTTTCCTGATTTTATTGCCTTTGAAATATCAAGTAGGTATTACTGATCTTTGTTAAGCACGTTTATGTCTCTCTGTGGGATCAGACAAGTTATTTATCAAATACCAAAAATGCGAAAAAAGTAACTTTCTCATTATTTTGGCAAATTTTGGGGCTTAGGCCTATGCGTGACCGGGGATATCAACTGATCTAAACCAAATTAAAACACAATGTTTTTTAGGCTCTATTACATTACGAAAATATCTAATTCAAAAATTAAATAAATAATTGCAAAAATGAAGTTTTTTTTTCATATTTTTGTAAACTTTAGAGCCTTTGCGCGACCGGAAGATCTCAACCGAATTTGATATTTTTTAATATATTTTTTACTCTATATAATTAGCAACTTTTCCATGTTATTACAACTTCAAAATGAAAAAAATGAGTTTTTTCGGACCACCCTAATGCGGAAGAGTTGATAGTTGGTGTTTGGTATAATTTTATTTAAGAACGTTCTTTAACAGTTCAAGTCATTCGCGTCGCAATTAAAATCCGAACATGAAAGAGCCGATACACATTGCAAAGAAACCTCTTCTTTCAGTATTGTACATCTACAACACGGCATCAGTTCAACTTCCCAAGGAACCTTGGACTTATTGTTGCATAAACTTAGAAACATCTTACTCTCTGATAGTGCCACGCAATGGTTCAATTCCTACCTTCATGAGCGCCAGCAATCTGTTGTAGGAAATCATGCATTATGTTCTTCTTGGTCCTTCTGTAAAGCTGAGGTTCCACAAGATTCGGTGCTTGGACCTTTGATTTTTTCAATCTACATAAATGACATATCTAACCCCCTACAGCATTGCAAACATAATTTATTTGCAGACGACATGCAAATCTACATCCACACAGACAAATATTCTCTAAATGACGCTGTTGCCAAAATTAACGAGGATCTTGACTCACTAATGACTTGGACAGTTAAATATGGACTGCAATTAAATCCTAGAAAGTCACAATCAATCATTATGGGTCACCAGAGACTATTATCTACAATTAACCTAAACGCAGTCTCGCATGTGTCAATAAACGGAGTTCAAATCCCTTATAGTGAGACAGTAAAAATTCTAGGAGTATTTATTGACAACTTAGGCCTAAATTGGAATACACAAATAAACCATACATGCAAAACAGTCTTCTCAATAATATATTCATTAAATCGCGTAAGAAATTTGTCTGCCATTCGCTCTAAGGAAAATGTTAGTAGAAACACTTGCAATGCCCCATTTTGATTATTGTGACACTCTTTTTACAGACTTAAATATTATTTACACTCAAAGACTTCAACGTGTTCATAAATCTTGCGCACGTTTTATTTGTGGTATTCGCAAATTTGACCATGTTACACCGTCCCTGGAACAATTATCCTGGCTTCGTCTAAGAGATCGTAGAACTGCCCATTCACTATCCCTTCTCTATAAAATCCTTCACACATCATCGCCTAATTATTTGTCACGCCGCTTCATCAGACTATCCAACACACATAATCTTGACACTCGATCCCATCAGCACATTGTCCTTTATATCCCTCCTCATCACACTGTATATTATTCATTATCTTTTACGGTCTCACTTACCAAAACATGGAATTCCCTTCCGCCCTATGTCAGAGACTGTCAAACCATAACATCCTTCAAAAACAAATTAAAGAATTATTTAATAACAAACTAACTTATACACCTCACTGATAGTATTCTTGTAACAATTAATAAATTTAATTATCTATGAAAATAATATTAAGATTAACAAATATTTTCTTTTGTTTTGTTTTAAATATTGTACAAACGTAAAATTAGTTTTATATATCTCATTATTTTTCTTTGTTTTATATATACATTAGACAGGGACAATTTAATATGTCTTGATTGTATACATTTTATTATTAGTTTTAGTCTTAATTTTAACTAACATTAACTAGTTGCATTATAGATTGTAATATAATAGATATTATCTTTTTGATCAAATTTTTATTTAGTATTTAATATTAGAGTTCATTGTGATTGTTATATTCTGATGTAATATACGTTTGTCCTGGTGAGTGGAAGAAGACCACATGGCCTTAACTCCACCAGGCTAAATAAATAAAAATAAATACAATAAAGATGTTTTTACTACCTCCATGGAACTGCAGTTCTTGAAGAACCTTGGCCGCCTCATATATTTCCGTTCACGTCTTATCAGATGTTTTCATTCTCAAAATTCATATTCTTCTTATATCCTCTTCCACATTGGGTACCCAGCCACCTTGTCCGAGCTCTTCCTCCTTTCTCCAGTTGTTCGTTCCAGCAGTTCTTCTTCTACTTCATGAAATTAAGTCTTTTAACCTGTTTTCACATCAAGTGGGATTTAATTAATCTTCCCATCTAGTAAATGGGCGTCCAACACTTCTAAATCCTATTGGTTTGTACTTCAATAACAACTGAGGGATTTTATCTGTAGGCATTATTTTAACATTTTCATACCAGTAGTTTCTCATATTGTCAATTCTATTTGTTAAATTAAAAATATTTAAGTCTTTTTTAATATTTTCATTTATTTTTCAGTCCAAAATAGTTATTTTGTACCAAATATCTGACATTCTAGAAACATGACCTATCCATCTTAAGATAGGTTTCACTAACAGAGATAACTGTAATACGCCAGTTTAAGGTATGCATTATTCAATAGGAAAACAGGCGTAATACGGTTACCTTTGTTGATGAAACCGACCCTTAATTGCCAAAATTTGACGATTGTAACTTAATCCAAGTCTTGATATAAATTAGCTAACTTTTTTCGATCTAATTCTCCATGTTTTCCCGTCTTTCGTGGGTTTAAAAATACTTCTCAATGCCCTTTTTTTACGGCATTAAAAATATACGGATTCCGCCCAGTATTGAACCCGCGTACCTCGAAGCCATAGACTAGTATGGTAAACGACTAGTCCCCAAGACTTATATCGTTGTTGGCCAAGTAGTATTTTTTTATCAACATGCTTGAATCTCTATAAATATTCTAGTCTATAGTTTCTTGATGAAAGTTAAAAATTAAATTGTACCTGTTGGTAGGTGCCGTCGTCCTCAACTTGTTAATATATTGTATATAAAATTAACTGGAGCGCTTTCAGAAGTTACCTTCCATCTTCTGCAGGTTGAGTTTCCGCTACTTGTTGTTGTTGTGTACGGTGATGTATACTCCAACTGTTTGTAGCAGCAACTGACTTGTTTTTGACGATCTCGTATAATGGGTTTGACTGGGGTGCGTTCTCATTGAGAAGTGAGGTGTTGTTTGTTTCCTTTATAATTTCAAGGTCTTCAAATATATTTATCCTAGCTGGAATATTTTCTCGGTGGATTATCGTGAGAGTGTTTTCAATTGTGTTCATTCGATGACCTGCGTTAATGTTTCTTGTCCTGTGGAGCGGTTTATGCACAACTGCGGAACATGCTCTGGCTCAAACCACCGCAGCAGGGGAAATACAATTTTACAAAGAATTTCGGTCAGTATGGGATCGGTATTCACCGGCATCGAGAGGAATTTGAATGACTGTAATAAGTATCGGCTCCATGTTGAGAAAACTGGCTTTAATGGCTGACCCCTTGTCATCCCTACTGGCTAGATGATTGTTCAGCTGTGTGATTAACACAGGTAGATGTTAGGCTGGTTGGTCAACCCAGTCGCGTCATGAAGTTTTGAAATGTAGCTCACCGTTGTTCATTTTTCTCCATTCACCTCTGTTCGTCTCTGTTACACAAGGTTAATTTACAAAAGGCGTTTGTTATTATTTTTCAAATCAATTTACTTTCTTGTAGCAATAAAATGACGATATATCCGGTTTCCTATTTTCTATGCTGGCGGAGTAATAACGAACTGGGATGAGAGAGAAGTGTTTTGTCGGCTCAAACTGTTTACCTCACTTGGGAAGAGGAGGGAGGGCCTTCAGATTAGCCTGGACTCAAAAATCGATGCCACCAGCGTGGGCAAGAGGGAATAAAAAAAGGAGAGAGGAAAAAAAAAAAGGAAGAGAGATGTGACTATTGGCGCCGTGTCATGGTCAAGAGGCGAACCAAATATTATACACAAGATACAACTCTTAACTACAAACATTCCTCAGCTACAAATTTGTATCGTAAAGACTAATTTTAGACGCTAAAGCCGGTGCGTATTAGCTTGAACAAGTTTCAAAAATCAGTATTTCTTACTAATAATTCACATAAATTTGCTGTTAAATCGTATCTTAAAATGTATGTACAACAATTTATTTATATAATGAAAATGGACAGTCAACAACGAATGAGGGAAATTCTGTAAAAGAGACTGAATTTAAATACAAACATGAATGAAATTAAGCACAGACTCCCAATTCTGGAGACACTTGCTATTACACATTATAGGAACTCGTCAACGAACTTCTCTCAAAAAATGTTAAACTGAAAAACTGTTATTCTCCCAGTTATATTATATGGATGTGAAACGTGGAGTTTTACTTTAAGGGAGGCGATTACGAGTATTTGAGAATAAAGTTCTTAGAACTTTACAATTACAAGTTTAGGTACCTGTGAGAGAGATGTACATACTAAAATTGCAATGGCAAAAAATGCAACTAAGACATTACATGGAATAATTTGGAATAAAAATATTACAAAGGAAACTAAAATGAAAATTTATAAGAGCATAATACAGAATATTTTGTCATATGGAAATGAAACTTGGTCTTTGACGGAATTACAAAAGAACAAAATTAGAACAGTTGAATTTGATTTATTTTAGAACAAGCCTCCAAAAAACAAGACAGGATAAAATAACAAATGAATTCCTTTGGAGAGAAATGAATGTCACCACATATGTTGTTAAGAGGATTGAAAATCAAACACTTAAATGGTATGGCCATGTACAAAGAATGGAAATTGAAAGATGGCCAAAAAATATATACCAATGGTCACCCCCTGGAAGAAATAAACGTGGCAGACCAAGATGGAAATGGAAAACCTACGTCAGAACTATAATGGATGATAGGAATTTGGAAGAGGGAGATTGGAATGATAGAGATAAATGGAAACTGAAGACGGCAAACCTATAAGTGGGGGAAAGCCGAAGAAGAAGAAGAAGAAAAATGTTTGGACCAAAGAGAGATGACAGATGCACTGAGCCACATGATCTTTATAGGAAACCAGATATAAGAATAGTTAAGTCTCGTAGACTGCGATGGGCAGGACATGTAACAATGAAAGAGGGGCATCTAATCTCCTTATAGGAAACACAAAGGGAAAGCATCCAGCAGGAAGGCCATGAATAAGATGGCAAAATAATATTAACCCTGATTTTTAAGGGAGGTAAATCATACAATGGATGATTGGAAAATATTAGCTGGTGATAGGAATATATGGAGAGCTTATATCCGCGCGGTCGTAAACAAAGGGATTTGATAGTGCCAATGAGTTACTTATTCACTTATTGAAATTATCATAATCATCATAAGTAATGCCACGAGTGATTTCCAAATTATCGATAAATTCTACAGAATTTGGAAATCAAGAGTGGCATTTGTTAGGACTATTTAACGAATAAAATTAAGCTGTTTACTCACAAATCATTATTTAGCTGTAGTTATTTTAAAATATGTATATATTTTATGTAAACGGCGATGTTTGAAAACAAATGAGAAACGATAGATAGGTACACTTCATCTGCTTCTTTTGTTTATCACTGCAACCAGATCATACTATTTATTGCCAAAGGAACGCAATGTTGTAAGAATGCTCTCTAGTGGAGAAAAAATTAAACACATCAAACTGTATATTAATTCATTTCTGATGTCGTATGATGTAAATATGACAATTATATTTTTCTGGATTATTACCTGGGAAGAAATACATTTAAGAAAGTGCAAACAGTGGTTTATTTTTTGGTGGTATAATCAATTGCTACAAATGTTTTTATACTAACTCCTGCAAGCGCTATATGTTGACATCCATGCACTCTATATACAATCTGGTAGCCTCAGTCACTGCAAAATAATGGTCAGACCTGTTCAGAATATTAAAAAGGAGGAGCTTTCTTTAATATGGTAATTATAACATTGATAAATATTTCTTGAAACACGACTCTGATTGGTTGTAAAACAGAAATAATCGAAACGTGATTGGTCATTGACTCCCATTTGGGACATGAGTTAAATAGTCATTATAATCCATTACTGCTGACGACGTTTTCTAATTAATTTTATCCAAGATTCTCAATTCTGCCAATCATTATCTTGTACGCCGGTAGGAAGACCAAGAAACCGCTGGGCTGAGTAGATGTGAAATTGGGAACAGGCAAGGACCTAATCCGTGAAGGTAGAAGATGATTATCTTGTACGTTCTGTCTTGCATGGCAGTTACAAACACCATGGCACCAACGCTTTCTGTGCCTTTATTTCTTCCATCTGTCTGAGAGTGTCCAATTCCTACTGTTATTACTGTTAAACGTACGTTTAAATTATTGCATTCTTGGATAATCCTGGGGTTAAAAAGACCACTCATTTTCCACCATCATATCCCTTACAAAGATAAGGCCTGTTGGCCTGTTACGATCTCAAAGCTGGATTTTTTTAATACCTCAGATAGCCCAAAGATTCATGTGGGCGGTACTGAAACATGACTTTTGGGATTCTGTTCTGGGACATGGCTTACGCCGTAATGGCTCTGTTTAATCAAAACACTTGAATAATTTTGTAGAGAATAGTTGGGCGATTTTTTATATTTATTCTCTTTTTTGCTTACAGTTCCCCCCCCCCCCCTTGTCACGCAGCGCGCCCAAGTTGAAGTCTCATATGGCCATCATAACCATCATCATTCATATTTATTACGAAGTGTTGGTTTTCTTAGGGCTTAAAGGACCTTCGGGACTTGGAATTTTGGTAGCATGAGGTTCTAGCCGAGCGTTAGTATGTGGATGTATTCATTATAAAGGCATACGTGTTTTCGAACATAAATAAATGGATTCTTAATTTTAACTATTTTATTTCTAGAGTATAATGATTACAATAACCCTAAGCATTCTAACCCTAAATAACTAATCTAAGCTTATATTAAGAAAACCTGCATTCGAACGAGAGGGAGATAATTATGTGATAACTCCTACACTTAGACATATAATATTGAAATATATTAACTACTTGATTCCCTTTCTAAATGTCCTAGGTACATTATATTAGGAAAAATGGTATGCAGACTTACCCATCAGAACACTGCTACAACAGACCCGAGTCCCATATTTTGCAAGGTTTGTATACTAAGCTTCTCTCCTTCCAGCTATGACTAACTTTACTAAACATTCCTATAGTCTAAATGCAGAGTTCTACAGTTAGCCTTGATAACTTTGTTCCTGCCATAAGACAAAATTCTGTCCTGAAATATAAAGTGTCTAAATGCGTTATATTTCAACAATTGTTTTTTATTTGGAATAATTAAAATAATCTATGAAATAATTAAATATCTATGTAAAATAATCTAGGCCTATGTATTCGTAACAATATTCGTCTTAGATAAAGTTTAGGATAAAGGACTCTCATGGCATGCCACTATCATCAGCATCACTCATCATATCATCGGGACAGCTCAACCTTGCCTTTCAGGCGCCCCAATCTCAGAAGTGGGTTACAGATACGCCAATGCCTGGAGAGAACACCAGAAATGCGGGAATGATAATTTGGGGCCTTGAATAGAAAACTTAAAAATGTAATAAAAAAAACTTTCTGAAGAAGTAAAAAGTTGAATCAGAACAGACTACAATAAATAGACAGTATCGAACCCGGAGATTCATGGCCTGATGATCCCTTTTCAATCATTATTTATATTTGTCTCTCAAATCATGATTAATGTTATGCTCCCATCTCATTTCTCTTCTATCTACTGGCGCTTTACAACTATTATTAAAAAGTTCCCACGTCCCTCTTTCATTTCCATTCGCGCCATATGTACTACTCATGGCAGTAAACGATACCTAACTGTTCTTGTTACATTAGGTTTACCATAATATCATGTAGGCCATTCCTCTATTCAACTCTGTTACGGCTTCCTTTGGTCCAAAATTGTCCGCAATCTCATTATTCTCACATATTCGCAAACCTAATATTTTCTGATATCTGAAAGCAAGAGACCATGTTTATTATAATTAGGGGAATCGTCGTTTTATATACAGAGTGTTTCAAAAGTCTCGATTCATTTTCGCGTTACTGATGTCTGGTGCATTTCTGTTGCAGATATTTTGAAATATGTTCTCTAAGGAAGAAAGAATCGCCATCGTATCCTTGAAACTTAGAGGACTTACGTATGTTCAGGTGCAAGAACGGTTCCAGGCACGTTTTCAGAAAGCCGCACCTACCCGAACAAACATTCGGCTGCTGCTTAACAAATTCCTTCGAACAGGCAGTATCCTCGATGAGCGACGATCAGGACGACCCACCACCCCTGAAGCAACTGTGCAACAATTGCGTGAAGCTGTGGAACGGAGTCCTCGTGCATCCACGCGTCGTCTCAGCAGAGAGTCAGAGGTTGCCCACACAACTGTCTGGAGAGTGCTGCGTTACAGGCTAAAGAAACGTGCATATCAAGTGCAAGTCGTACAGAAACTTGAGGCACAAGATTATGCAGCACGTGAGGCAATGTGTGATGACCTCCTACTCCAGGTGGAAGGTTCTACTACTTGAAACGATGATTATTTTCAACTAATCATAAAGATATTGGAACCCTGCATTTGAGAACCCGATGGATCACGTGTTGTTTAGTGATGAAGCCATCTTCCACACCTGTGGACATGTCAACAGACATAACAGTCGCATATGGGCAGACGAACAGCCGCATGCAACACAGGAATGGGAGCGGAACACTCCAAAGACTAACGTCTGGTTGGGGTTGACCAAAAACAAAGTTTATGGGCCCTTCATGTTCATGGAGAATACCATTACAGGAACAACATATCTGGACATGTTGCAACAGTTTCTTCAGCCCCAGTTGGAAGACGATGGGATCCTAAGGATCTGTTGTGTTTCAACAAGATGGTGCACCTCCGCATTTTGCTCGCATTGTACGTGACTACCTTCATGAAGTGTTTCCAGGGCGCTGGATAGGACGGGGGTCCGTAAGGATGTGGGCTCCACGATCCCCGGACCTGACGCCATTAGATTTTTTTGCTTGGGGATTTATCAAGGCGGAGTTGTACAGGGTAAAATTCCATAGCATCGAACACCTCAGACAGCGCATCTTCGCTGCTGTGGCACGCATTACGCCAGCCATGCTGGAGCGAGTCTTCAGGGCTACAGTTGAAAGATGGGGGTTGTGTCTAGACATGCAGGGGGAGCATGTTGAATTATTGATGTTTCTTGTAAACAATGTTAGAGACTGGTATATGTAGGTTTGATCCTTAATAAATGAGTGTATCAGTAAAATGAATCGAGACTTTTGAAACACCCTGTACTTGTAGTATTAACATTTTTTTTTAAATGTGATAAGAGTCTTCTTAATGCAAAATAGCTTGTGTTTAGCATAACTGAACTAAACTTCAAGGCCCTGGGTCTACCAACCGGCTGCCGGACTCACATCCCCACGTGTTTCTTTCTACACTTCATTCCTGTTTCTTATGATTATCGTATTTAAGTATTATTTGAATACCGCCATTTCTTTATTTCCTCATTTATGTTTAACATAACACAGAAAGTAATTATAACTAACTAACGGTAACTAACTCACTGGCATTATCGAACCCGTAGGTTCATGGCCGCGCGGACATAATCTCTCCATACATCCCTATCCTGGGCTAATATTTTCCAATCATTCCCTCTATAATCTACTTCCCTCAAATCATGGTTAATGTCATTCTCCCACTTCATTCTTGGTCTACCAACTGGGCGTTTTCCCTCTGGTTTTCCTACAAGAAGCTTTCATTCCCCATTCGTGCCACATGTCCTGCCCATGGCAGTTAACTCTTCTCACAGCAAACATAAACAAAAGTATGCAAACTAAACCGTAATTAAAACGAATCAAATTAGCATTAAAGAAAAACGATAACAACAAAACAACCAATCTGCTGAGAACTGTTACAAAATAAAGATATTTAAATTTCTAAAAGGCAAATTGTCCCACTACAGGTCCAAGAGGAAGTAGGAGTTCAGGCTCCCACTTTTCGTAGACAATTGGCACAGGATATCAAGACCTACGCGACGGCCACCTTTACCCCGAAAACAAAAAATATATAATCAAGCACTTCAAAGTTTATTCCTCTCATTTGTACTTTACAACTCTTTCACGTATTAAAATACCTTCATACCATAACTTTATCATTAAAATATTATATTATTTTATGGGCCATAAGATTTTTATCTCCGTTAATTAAGTGAATATATTTAAATAGCATCAATACTTATAAAATTCTTTTTAAAGCATGAGATTATGTAATAAAATACAAAATCAGTAGCTGGTAAATCAGTCGTCCTCAACTAAATTACAAAACTTTAATAAATAGTTAAAATATGAAGGCCTTTCAAAAAAATGTTTCATCTTCTGCATTTCAACTGGTACTGATGTTGTATAAGTTATAGGTCTGCGGGAGTGTTCTCGTTGAGCAAGTCTGTATTCTTAGTTTCTTTTAAAATTTCTATGTCTTCAAGGATGCTAATCTTGTTGTTATACTCTCTATGTAATATTGACAGAGTATTATCGATTTTGTCGAACTGATGATCCGTTTCTAGTATATGTTTGGTAAAACTTGACTCTTCTTCGTCATCAATATATATATTTTTACACGCTTTATATTAGCTTGACCTGTATCTATCTATCTATCTATGTAACTGAATCTTTCAACGCGTTTTTCACCCACTTAAAATAATTGGATCGACTTCAAATTTTGTATACTTGTAAAGGACCCGCGACAATACAATAATTTCATATTTATTTTCTAAAATCCTGGCCATAATCATCAGAAAATAAAAAAAAAAGTGTCTTTGTATTTATGTAACGGAATCTTTGAACACGATTTTCACCCACTTAGAAACATAGGATAGACTTGAAACTTTGTATACTTGTAAAGGACCCGTGACAATATAATAATATCATATTTATTTTCTAAAATTCTGGCCAGAATCATCAGAAAATAAAAAAAAAGTGTCTTTGTATTTATGTAACGGAATCTTTGAACACGATTTTCACCCACCTAGAAACTTTGTATACTCGTAAAGGACCCGTGACACTACAATAATTTCATATTTTATTTCTAATTCCTGGACAGAATCATCAGAAAATAAAAAAAAAATTAAAACTGGTATAATAGGTTACGGACTTGTCGACTTTTCAGTCAATCGTTGTAAGAGCTCAGTTGGTAGAGCGGTGAACTAGTGGTATATAATTTCAGTAATCCATAGGTCGCTGCTTCGAATCCGGCTGGGTAGGATTTTCTTTTAGAAGAGTAATACTTTTAGCTCATACTACAATAGTATGGAATTTAAAGATATTTACATTCTTATCTTACTCTGTAAAATATTAAAACTAAAAAATAAAGAAATAAATAATAGTTTTAAAGAACTAAAACAGCACGCTTTATTAGAAAACCGAACTCAAAAATGAAAAATAATTTTAATTTCCACATGCTTGGGATAAATTTAAAGTGGTCAACAAAAAAATCATCTCCAACACATATAGAATAAAACTAGAATTATCAACAAAAAGAAAATAATTTTACCATCAAAAGCGTGGGGTGCTTTTTATGATTTTTACATGTTCTTCTTAGAGACTTTACTTTTCCCAATATCTGTTTATTATCAAATATATTAATTGATATAGAGCATCCCACGCTTTTGATGGTAAAATTGTTTTCTTTTTGTTCATAATTCTAGTCTTATTCTATATGTGTTGGAGATGATTTTTTTGTTGACCACTTTAAATTTATCCCAAGCGTGTTGGAAATTAAAATTATTTTTCATTTTTGAGTTCGGTTTTCTAATAAAGGGTGCTGTTTTAGTTTTTTAAAACTATTATTTATTTAATGTTTAAAGTATATTGTGCTAAATTTCTTGTTGTTCTACCGTTGTGAAACTTGTTGCAATGTAGTTTATAACGCCTTTATTTTCGTATTTATTTATTACTAGCTAATACCCGGCGTGCGCTGCTACTCCTAAATAAATGTTAATGTGTTTGTACCACCAGCCTTGAGCTGCTATGCTTGCCCGAGAATAAGCTTATCCCGATCTAAAAATGGTTATTGTAAGTTATCCGTAAAAGATAAACATATGCCGTCGGGGACTTTTTTGTAGAGCTTTTTCAGATGTTCAATTCCGTGTACAATAATTTGGTGTATTTGTTATGGTTTAGGCAGCGGAAGCCATTTAAGCGTCAAAATAGGAACTTTATTTCATGTTTTTCACTACAAATGTGATTTTTAGGGGTGAAAGGGTTGAGTATTACAACTCCCTTATAGCCTATGTTCATCCAGGGAATTTCCTGAACATTTTGCAAAAAACTCCATCACAATCGGATGAACGGTATGGCAGGTCACGCTTGCCCGGGAATCTATTTATCCCGATCATCTTGGAATCAATAAAAGACAAAAATGGTTATTGTGAGTTATCCCTAAAAGACAAACATATGCTGTCGCGAATTTTTTTAGATATTCAATTCTTTGTACATTAATTTGGTGTATTTGTTATGGTTTAGGCAGCGTAAGCCATTTAAGCGTCAAAATAGGGAGTTCTATTTCACTTTTTCGCTATAAAGGGTGATTTTTAGGGGTGAAGGGGTCGAGTAATTCAACTCCCTTATAGCCTATGTTCATCCCGGGAAAGTCTTGAACATTTTGCAAAAAAAAAACATCAAAGCGGGTAAACGGCATGGCCGCGCATGGAACACGAACAAACAAACATTATTTTTTATATATTAGATTTAAATTTTGTTTGATACGATGTTGTTGAGTTTGTTATTGGTTTTAAAGGCGATTTTAATGTTTTTTGTCTTGTTTCTTGATCGAATTAGGTAATTTGATAGTTTTTGAAAGGCCTAACTACTTAATGAAGTTCCATAATTTAGTTGAGGACGACTGATTTACCAGCTACTAATTTTGTATTTTAATATTTTATTTAAAGGAATAAAATAATTCAAACAATATTATATGCTGATGATCAAATAATATTATCAGATTCCGAAGATAGCTTACAAATAGCAGCGTATCAATTATTCAAAATTGCCAGCAAATATATCAAAATCCAAAACAATGGCAATGTGTGGAAAAAACATACAACGGGTGAAAATTGAGAGACTGATGGAAAAATTATAGAACAAGTGTCAGATTTCTCTTACTTAGGAAGTGTATTTGCAGAGTATAAGAGTGACATTGATTCAAAATTACAAAAATATAATAAAATGAATGGGGTAATATGAAGACATTTTGGTAAACAGATGAGGACAGAGACAAAACTAAGATTACATAACATCACATCAAAAGCTGCTCTAAAATACGGAAGTGAAATTTGGATTTTAAATAAAAGAAACTCTCATAAACTTCAAGTAAGCCAAATGCGCTTCTTACGATCATTGTTAGGAGTAAATAGACTGGATCACCAAAGAAACACTATTATCAGAGGAAAACTTGGAGTAACAAGTTTAAATGAAGATATACAAAGATACCAACAAGAATGGAAAAATCATCTGAGGAGAATGACAAGAAATAGACTTCCAAAATTGGCATTCCAATATACCCCAACTGGACATAGGGACCAAGGAAGACCAAAACATCGGTGGAAAGATCAAGACCATCTTCGCTAGGTTTACCGTACAGGCCATATGGCCTAAAACGAATTTGTTCATGATTATGGTAGAATTCAAACGTCTGGTATTAATTTCAGTCGACAACCAGCACCTTGCTGCCTCCAGAAGGATTAGGCCAGTTCAAAAATCCTGATTCCATCGGTACTCAAATCCTCGAACTTTTGGCTTGCAGCCTACTGCATTAACAAACTGCGATATGATGAGCCACGATCCAAATTTCTTTGAGCAGAAAGTAGTGTTTAACAGATCATAATACATTGTGGTAGGAAGTTCCAGAACGTGGCAGTTTATGTAATAAAGTAAATAAGTACCATATATATATATATATATATATATATATATATGGGGTGAATCATAAATAGGGCTATACGTTTAATCGCGTTGTGTGTTGAAAATATGTGATGTTTTATTTCATTGTTGTAATTTGAATAATTGCCTTTCCAACGGTAATTTCATATTTCCTGTGAAGGTAATATTTTCATATTACCATTACAAGAAATATGAAATTACCGTTGGAAAGGCAATTATTCAAATTATAACAATGGAATAAAACAAAACAGTGTATAACTTACGTCATTAGTCAAAATGGCGTAGAATATGCAACAGCAAATTACAATTGCTGCATGGGTAATAACGTATGCTAATGATCGTGAGGCCGTAAGACGGGCAAGACTGAGTTTAACGTGGCATTGCAGCAGTCGACTGTGGGGAAGTGGAGAAAACGACTGCTGGAAAGGGGAAGGATGCAAAAAATCAAACCTTCTGGAAGGCCTCGCATTAGCACGGATGCAGAAACAACGAAGAGAATTGTGGAGGCGTTCGACGCTAGCCCACAAAAATCAACCCGCTAAGCTGCAGGTGAGCTTCATATCAGTCAATCGAGTGTGTGTCGTGTTTTGAAGCGTGAGACGTACCAACCCTTCAAACCAATTCGTGTCCACGAACTTAATGAAGACGGCCCTGACAGGCGGATGGTTTTTTGTGAATTTGTTGTAAGGGAATCAACATACGACGAACATTGGTACTGAAAATTGCACTTTTCTGAGGAAGCTGTTTTCCATGTGAACGGACGTGTTAATCGACACAATTGTCACTATTATGGTAAAGAGAATCCTAATGTTATTGAAGAGACACGTTTAAGATGCGGCAAAGTCACTGTTTGGGCTATGATCGGATGGGGAAGAACTATTAAGAATGCGAATTTTGGATGAGACTGTTAATGGTGCTCGGTAAAGTGATATCCTTAGACAAATTGTTCTGCCGGTAATTCAAAGTGCTGACATGAACAAAGTGCTGAACATGAACAATGTTTATTCCAGCAGGATGGTGCGCCTCCTCACTATGAAATTGCGGTGAGGGACATTTTGGATGATAATTTGTAAAACAGGTGGGTGAGAAGAATAGGGCCCCATTGAATGGCCAGACCGTTCCCCTGACCTCACAGCATGTGACTATTAGTTGTGGGGTTATTTGAAGGAGAAGGTTTATGCCCGGAAACCTCAAGACATCGACGTGCTGAAATTAGTGATTGATGAAGAAATTAGAGCTATTCCTCTAAAACATGTATCATAACGCAATGGATGACTTCACAAAGCGTTGCCAATTATGCTTGGATGTAAACGGCGAACAGTTTGAAGCAATAAAGTGACTTGCTTAGTGTTGTTGTAAGTGATTTGTTTTGTTCTATTGTTGTAATTTGAAGGACTCCCTTTCCAATGATAACATCATAGGCCTATTACTTACTTACTTACTCACTGGCAATATCGAACCCGTAGGTTCATGGCCGCGCGGACATAAGCTCTCCATACATCCCTATCCTGAGTCAATGCTTTCCAATCATTCCCTGCATAATCTACTTCCCTCAAATCATAGTTAATGTTGTTCTCCCACCTCATTCTTGGTCTACCAACTGGGCGTTTTCCTTCTGGCTTTCCTACAAGAAGTTTCCATGCACGTCTTTCATTCCCCATACGTGCAACATGTCCTGCCCATCGCAGTCTACAAGACTTAACTGTTCTTATTATATCTGGCTTCCTATAAAGACCATGTAGTTCATTGTTATGTAGTCTCCTCCATTCACCTGTCTCTTCATCTCTCTTTGGTCCAAAAATGTTCCTAAGAACTTTATTCTCAAATACTTTTAATCTCCTTCCCTCCCTTAAAGTAAGAGTCCATGTTTCGCACCCATATAATATAACTGGTAGAATAATAGTTTTATATATTTTCAGCTTAACGTTTTTTGAAAGGAGTTGGGACATCAAAAGTCTCTGCAATGCATAATAGCATGCATTTCCAGAATTGAGCCTATGTTTAATTTCTTTGTGCATCTCATTCCTATTTGTGATTATTGTTCCTAGGTATTTGAATTCAGCTACTTCCTCAAAATTTCCCTCATTTGTCCTTAGCTGTCCATTTCCATTATATACTGAATTTCTACGTGTGACCATATATTTAGTTTTACTGATATTTACTTCCAGTCCCAATTTCTTAGTGTTACTCAATGGTGTGTGCGTGTCATAGGCCCATTTCCTTTAACAATAATATTTTCGTCATAAAATGCGATCAAACGCATTGCCATATTTCTGAATCACACTGTATATTCTGAGGGTAAAGGGGCAGTCACGCTGGGTGCTGAGAAACCGGCTGGTATATGGTGCTGACAACCGTAAGGGCCTACTAAGGCCTATAGTGTGACCACTTTACCTTTCCTTAATTTTTGGGAGAGAGTTAATATTTCTTTGATCAGCTGTAGAATTAGTCAATTTGGCAGAAGGCATTGCAATGAAACTGTTATGTTTTATAAATCTATCAAAATTCTATCACGCAGGATCTGCGTAAAGTAGGCCTCAGTAAGTCGAATGCATGGTCCGATTTTGCTGATAACGAACAAGATAGCAGTCATCTTCTTCAAATGCTACATGCTTTATTTTTTTTAGAATATCAATCTCATTTTACATCAATATTATATACCTAGTTTCGTTGCAAAAACCGAAGAAGTCCAGTCCTAGAGCTATGTTTTAATTTTCGCACCTTGTCAAACTTCACTCCTATTTGTCTGATTTTACTAGTTTAATGAACCCGAATTTGGTTCCGGAAAGACAAAAATTACTGCCACTAGAGTTCACAGACACGCACACGTACACGCGCGCACGAGCACACACACAACACATTCGATTCGATCTGGGAGCTACAATTCAATTGTGGAGGGTTCGGTCTCTCGGGGTCTCTATTAGAGATGGATCATGACTGAGCTTCCAGATTGTTCGCCCACCGCATATAAAATATTAGCGGATGGCCTGACCAGTGTCAATCAATCAGTTGCGAAAGAGTAGCGTGATTCAGTTGTGATCTGAGAGTGAAGAAAATGTTTTAAATGAAGACATTAGCGAGTTTGAATAAGTAACTATGAAATAAACCGTGTTTTAGTAGACCATTATATCATACAATTGTGTGTTTAAAGAGGGAAGTATTGTGAAAGAAATAAAGAAGATTTTGAATTTTTATGGAAAGTGGTGTAAGTGAATTTAAAGAAATTTTACTGTTTTCCACCACCACCCATGGCAATAAATAATTTAATCCTGGTCATTTTTCGTGTCTAGAAAGTAGGATAAACGAAGATTTGCAAAAAAAAAAAAAACTCTTCTTTTTTTTCATGCGTACAGCCTGAAGATGCATCCCTTCGGAATTTACTAAGAAACATGCTGATTTCTTTAAACACTCATATTTCTACATCACAATTTTTTTATAGGTACGGTAATGTACTAATAGGCCTCTATATAATAAACATCCAGGCGAAGTTTTATTTAAAGTTCTTATGTAGGCCTAACTTATGAAAATGTTGCAACTATTCAAGATCGTTATAAATTTAACACGAATAAACTTTTGCACAAAAATCGTACATTCGCGACTCTGGCTGTAAAATGTGTGCAGTTAAGTATAAATAATTGCACGAGCAACACTTCTGCTATGTATGCATTTATATCGCGAATTTTGTCCTCATTATCTGATAGAAATAGCCTGTCACTTACGAGTTACATAAACTCGTTTTCTTCTTCTTCTTCTACAATGGCTTCACAATCCAATGTAGAACTTTAGCTTCCTTTATCCTTTTCCTCCATCCTTTCCTATCCAATGCCATTCTTTTCCATGCTACTGAGCTAAGAGCTATCTATGGCATCAACCCATCTAACCTTAAGGTCTTCCAATTTGCCTTTTACCGAATATTTTTCCTTCTAAAAGCTTTTAAAGATGAGGTCATTGAGTAAGTGGAGAGCTTCAAGTACTTGGATTGTACTATCAGTTATCAGTAGTAATATGAACTGCGGTCAAGAAGTAAAGCACAGGATAGCAATGGCAAAATAAGCTTTTAACAAGAAGAGAAGTATTTTCTGCGGACCTTTGGCAAAATAATTACAGAAGATGCTAGTGAAGTGCTTTGTGTGGAGTGTACCATTGTATGGTGCAGAGACTTGGACATTACGATGGAATGAGAAAAAGCGACTGGAAGCTTTTGAGATGTGGATATGGAGAAGGATGGAATGTATAAAATGGACAGACAAAATAAAGATGTGCTAGACAGAGTGGGTGAAGGAAGAACAATGCTGGAACTCATAAAGAAGAGGAAAATAAATTGGATTGGCCACTGGCTAAGAGAAACTGCCTGCTGAAGGATGCCCTAGAAGGAATGGTCAACGGAAAGAAAGTTAGAGGCAGAAAAATACACCAGATGATAGACAATATTAAAATAAATGGTTTGTATGCAGATAAAAAAAAGGAAAGCTGAGTTAAGGAAAGAGTGGAGAATGCTGAGTTTGCAGTGAAATACCTGCTCTTGGACAGAACACTATGAATATGAAGAAAAAAAACTTCTGTGGCATTCTGCATTGGTCCATCCTAAATATGTGACCAGCACATTATCTTCCCAATTTAATATGAGTATTCTATGTGACGTCTGACATGAAGCTTGGAGAAAGTATGGGGTGGTTTTTCAATGGAGGTGAGTGTAACGGTACTTTCAGGTTAATGGACTAAGTTATTCATAACTAGAGACCGGATGTTAGGGAAAATGCCTATAGTTATTTATTATAGATATTGTGAGTGACTTCATATAAGTTCATACCAACAACCCCAGAGTCGTTTTCCATGAAGTTAATTTTGCCTATAAATGGCTGTTTTAGCTTTTAATGCCTATAAATGCCAATTGCAATCTTTTCTCGAAATTAACTCAGTATTTTAATGAAATCAATTTAAATGGACAAACTTCATGTCACAAATCGTTTCATAGAAGTTTTCAAGTGTTCTTTTTATAAATTCCCTTAGAATGATTTAGGATAAGGGTGGCAATAACCTAGCAGATACATGGTTTCCCCCTCAATGCACTTCCATTAGGTAAATATTGTATTTTTCTATCTCATGCATTCCCATTAAGCGAAATATCCCTATGCTACATGTCCCATGTATTATGCTCCGGCTCTAAGGCTTGCCGAAAAGTTCTTTTCAATACCAACCTTTAGATGACTGGCAATAATACACTCCCTACAAGTTTCGTTTATTAACCAGACCTTTTTAATTTAATAACGAAAAAAATGGTAATAATCTTGTTATTTTTGTCCTTTTATTCATGGTAACACTGAATTCAGTCTTTCTACAGTCCTCATTCAGAGGTGCTTCAAAGGCAGAGTGACTTTTTTTTTTTTTACCTTTAGTACAGTTTTTTTAAGATACCTAAAGAGCGGACAACAGTAAATGACAAACTGACCAATTTCGTGAAAGAATTTGGTGCGGAAGTATTCTCAAATGGCGGTTCTGCTCTTTCTAAAAAAAAAAAAGGCAAAACAAATTCCAATAGCATCTCTGATATCTTTGCATGCTATTGATAGCATATGTTAATATTCTTAACGTAAGACTAAAAAGTTATGTTGTTGTCCATTTTGTAAGAGCCTATTTTGAATTTTTAGTGCCTATATTAATGATTTTTAGTGTATTTTTGCCTGCCTATTTTGAATTTTTTAAGTGCCTAACATCTCGACTCTATTCATAACCCTCTATTGTAGTTCGAAAAGCGTTTATCTCAGCGATTCTCAATTAGCTACTCTATTGCAAAGTGGTGCGATATGGGCGAGTCAATATGTTTGTAACACATTATCATTTATAATTTTCTCTTTCAATAGTGACGCTCAAAACCCCCACCCTCATTCCTTCTACGTCCGACTAACTCGGTCAGCACCCCTATGCTTTTCGTAAGACTCAAATTAACGTTGTCTTGCACTGTCCCAAAAATCCTTCTATTCAAATACATCAACTATCAGTACAATTTCTTGAATATTGCCCATGTTTCACCCCCACATGTGAGAATACTCCTGATAATAGCGTGGTATATCTTTATTATAGTTTTCTGGTGTACACAACTTGATTTCATGATACTACTCGACCGCGTTAACTTATTAGCCGGTGAGGGGAAGCAATGGCGCTAGTGGTGAAGATGGGGAAAGTATCTGCTTCCACCGTTGGTACAAGCGAATTGCGTGGGCAAGTGGTATAATCTGTGGCAAAATATAGTGGTAGACTTACTTGAAATAAAGGATGAAATTAATGAAAGATCGTATCGGAGTTATATGACTACGGATTTCTTGATAATACAGAGAAATTAAATCAGCACTGATTTCCAACAACTGTCTGTCAGATTTAAATGTTTATATACTGTGAATACAGGGTCTAATTTTCACACTTGACATTGTCACTAACAACTGACTGTACACGACTAACGGAAAATAAACACTGTCATTGCAACATGAGACAAGGGTCTACTACACCCAACCCCTACTCACCCTTACAACATTATTTTAGTTCGCAGTTTTCCCGCATTGAAAGTTAACCTTGTCCAGCAATAAGTATCATAGTAAAAAGGTAATATTTGCTGCTGTTCGATTTTGCAATTCTATTAACTTGTATTTCTTTTTTTTTTTTTTATGCAAGGTTAGAATGTTAACAAGCGCATACTCTAAAAATTGCGCAAGAGGCCAGTAGATCACAATGGAAGCAAAGAATAAATGTTTCGAGCAGCTTCTTAATTTCTACAAGCTGTATTTACCTAAAGAATCGAGTCATCAATTATCATGCAATGAAAATGACAACTTAATTGGTATCACATATGTAGTCTATATGAACAGTTATTTTGGGCGATGAAACAACTAAAATCCAAAGGGCGATCCCGACTTACAGATGGACATTTGGAAGCGACATGCCCATTGTAATATCGAAGACTGAACCTGTTAACAAAACATATTCTCATTAATATCACATTGGTAACAACATTATTAATGTTAGTTTTGTTCACCGCTGTGTGCTCGGATTTGATCCCCGGTCCGGAGAAGTCTCCTGGGTGACATTTTTCGGGTTTTTACTCGCTTGTAAGACAAACGTCAGGAAACAAGGCACAAACGATCCCCTAACATCACATGACCATCATCAGTCATATTCGCCTTAGATTAAGTTTAGATTAAGCACTCACCTGGCGACCACTATCAGAAAAAGATATTAAACACATGGGAAAGAAAACATATTAAGGAATATATATGGAGCAGTACAGGAACAAGACATATGGAGAATTAGAACGAACCAGGAATTGAAAGAATTATCTAAGGATTTAGATATAGTAGGAGATATTAGAAGAAAAAAGATTGGAATGGGTAGGACATGTGTTGCGGATGGAGCAAGAAGGTGGTGTAAGAAATATTGTAGAAGGGAAACAGGAAGGAAGAATAAAGGTTGGAAGACAGAAACTAAGATGGTCAGATAAAATTGAGGAAGACCTAAGACAACTGAAGATGAAAAATTGGAGACAAAAAGCTAGTAATAGAGAAGAATGGACAGTTGTTATGAAGGAGACCAAGATTCTTAGAGGAACGTAGAGCCAATGGAAGGCGTAAGACTATTATCATCACCCAACATATCATCGGGGCAGCCGTTAACCTCGCCTTCAGGAGAGACACCATAAATGTCGAAGTGGGGTATCGGATAGAAAATATACTACCGGCACTAATTATTATTAGAAAAATAAAGAAAATACCTATTAAAAATAAGTTACAATTATTATAATGGAAGGTTGAATAATGGGTCACTGCAGCCCTCTGTTAAAATTGTTATAATAGTGTGGCCCTTGGACTAAATAAGGTTGTCCATCCCTGATTTAGAGCGTTAAAGGTTGGTTTGTGTTGTCATGTGTGGACTAGTATTTGCAACACTTCTGTTGCATTCTCATTACTCCGACATTCGTTGATGTGAAATTGTTTTATTCTTTTGACTGATATTAAACAACAAAGTAATAAAAGTGTCTGTACATTATTTGCATTAAAATATACGAGTCCTAATTTCAGTATCTTACTTACTTAATGGCACTATCGAACCCGTAGGTTCATGACCGCACGGACATACGCTCTCCATACATCCCTATCCTGTGCTAATGGTTTCCAATCATTCCCTGTATAATCTACTTCCCTCAAATCATAGTTAATGTTATTTTCCCACCTCATTCTTGTTCTACCACCTTGTACTTTTTCCCTCTTTCTTTCGCTCCATCAAGCTTCCATTCCAGTCTCCCATTCCCCATACGTGCAACATGTCCTGCCCATCGCAGTCTACGAGACTTAACTGTTCTTATTATATCTGGCTTCCTATAAAGACCATGTAGTTCATTGTTATGAAGTCTTCTCCATTCACCTGTCTCTTCATCTCTCTTTGGTCCAAAAATTTTCCTAACTACTTTATTCTCAAATACTTTTAATCTCCTTTCCTCCTTTAAAGTAAGAGTCCATGTTTCGCACCCATATAATATAACTGGTAGAATAACAGTTTTATATATTTTCAGTTTAACGTTTTTTGAAAGGAGTTGGGACATCAAGAGTCTCTGCAATGCATAATAGCACTCATTTCCAGAATTCAGCCTATGTTTAATTTCTTTGTGCATCTCATTCCTATTTGTGATTATTGTTCCTAGGTATTTGAATTCAGCCACTTCCTCAAAATTTCCCTCATTTGTCATTAGCTGTCCAGTTCCATTATATAATGAATTTCTACGTGTGACCATATATTTAGTTTTATTGATATTTACTTCCAGTCCTAATTTCTTAGTGTTACTCAACAATGTGTGCGTGTTGTCCTTTAGTATCTCCTCGCTATCGGCCAACAATACTACATCATCAGCATAAACTAACAGCTTATTATTATATTTCAGTATCGCTAAAGGGAATTAATGGGTAATTTTAGGGGAATGGTCAACACTATGTCTTGATATCCCACGATACTGAACATAAGACTGAATTTGAGTACTAAATTACTTTAAAAATGCTACTAGCAACGAAAAAAAAAATCATTCGTTTGACATTGAAATATGCTAAGATAAATGGTGTAAATAACTAACTAGCCAACTCACTGACACCAATGAACACGGGAGGTTCATGGCACAAGAAGTTATTTAATCGTCCCTTGAGTATCCCACGATTCTGAACATAATATCGTCCCTTGAGTATCCCACGATTCTGAACATAATATGATTAATACTAAATTTCAGTATCAAATTACTCGAAAAATGCTAATAGTAATGAAAAGAAATTAAATAATGCGTTTGATATTCGTAAATGTTAAGATAAATGTATAAATAACTATCTGACACAAATAAACATGGGGGTTCACCGCTGCGCGGACACAAGAAGCTTTCCGACAATCCCTCTCCTGAAGTAAAGTTATTTAATCACCCCTTGTATAATTCACTTTCCTTGTACATTCTACAAAAGTGTTCACCGTTATCCACTTACACGGGGAAATGGTGAACACTACTGCACTTCAAAATAATATTTCTTTCTAACGTAAAATTAAGTTAAAACAATATAAGGCATATATAATTGTTCAACATGAAATAATGAGAAAATGACATATTAGTTAAACAGCGTAGTTTATTAACCCATTCGCCTCAAAATACGGGGCACTCTCCGGCTGTTGTATGGCCTTCAACTCAGAAGACGCTTCATTCTGATCTTATATATTTTGCAATATTTTGTACGTCCCTTGGCGGATAATCTTTTGTTAAATTTATGAATAGTAGAGGAATGTATTTTTGCCTTCACCCTTATTGTGATCTCAAGTACCGTTATCTTTTGTTTGTTTTGAATGTCTGAAAATAGACAATATAATAATTTTTAAGGTAACTTAAATTGGGTTTCTGTGAAAATGCATTGAGCATTTAAACCTGAAGCGAATGGGTTAAATAATAGGTGAAAATGTAAATCTTCTCTTCCTTAAGAGTTCAGCACTACTATATATATATATATATATATATATATATATATATATATATATGTGTGTGTGCGTGTGTGTGTGGTGTGTCATGTCACCAAGTAGGATCGATGAAGATTTGCAATAATCTTTACAAAAAGTATTTTAATGAGAACAACCTCAATAGCTTTGGAAGCACATTGTTAAGTACAAATATAACACTACCGCTGCCCCACTTACATCTCCACCCCCATCAGGTATAAAAAATCGATGCCTGGCGTAATGGACTAACATGGCCGGGCAGCAAGAAAATAAATCTAATAAAAATGGCATCCATTCAGAGCGTGTTTACAGTGATGTCCTCCCTTAATTATATTTTAAACAACTGAGCACGAATAAATTCCAGCCAAAGAGTCAATACAGTCCAAGCACCATAAGCGTTTTTCTATAATTTGAACCATATAGCTTGTCTGATAGGAGAATGAGGAGGGAGGGGAGAAAAAATGGAAATTACAATATTGAATGTTCGCTCATCCCACTGAAATACCAGGCTAACATGAAAGGCTACTGGTTTACAACCGCGCTCGCCTAAGTGGTAGGCAACCCAAATGACATGGGCGTTGTGCGGGCACCACACTGTCAGGGTGTGTTCATTACTAGAGAACAAATAGTGTATATAGCCCGAGCAAGTTATCGCTGCCAAAAACGTTTCAACTTGTAGCGGTTTATATGCAACCAGTTCATCACGCTAACTCCTATTGGCTAATTCCATAACTTCACACCTTCAACTTAGTGATTTCTCCTAATTAAAATGTAGATTGTTAGCTTACAGTAATAGCAAGTTAATATAACAATACACTGGACTGGATACAGCGTATTAACGTTAAAAATAATATAAAGTTGGTTGTACTCACCTGTTTGTGCATTTCAACGTTGAGGCCGTAAGACATTTCATAATACTGAAACAAAAATAACATCAATATAAATTTAATTAAACAAGACTTATTATAATACTTAAAATAAATTAAATTGAAGGTTTATATGTATTAATACGTAAAGAAAAAACTTTGGTACCCCTTTTTAAGCACATTCCACGCACGGAGAAGTGTGATATTTGGCATAATTAAAGTTCATATAGAGAAGGAGCGCAGAAAAATAAAAATTATGTATACAATGTGTTACAAATAATTTAAATTAAACAAATTGAAATAACCTGGGGCATTGGGAAAAAAATTGTCTCTAAGGAATTTATGTGTTTTACTCAATCATTTGTGTACTCATTCATTTGTTTAAGTTCATACTGAAAGTGCATTGTTGTTAAAAGAAAATTGTGCAGCAGCAATGTGAACTGACTTACTCTCGCGTATTTATTATCAGTGGTTTAAAAAAGTGAGTACATTTTATCATTTGAATTTAAGTTAAACCCTGTCTAATCTTATTTTCAGTAATTTCATTTTATTTTTTATATTTACATATTCGCACCTACTTTCGTTATGTCTCGACATAGAACATTGACAGATCGGAATGAGAGACAAAGAAGAAGGAATGTATATATCAATACTGCTGTCTTGAAGGTGATGAACAACGGTAAGCCAGAGAAAAACGCTATACGCAGCAGAATACGGTCGATGCTAGGAATTAAATAATTTCGCTTCGCAAATATCATTTTAGGAGGCATTGAGGCAGCAATTTGTAACCATGCTGATTTTCGACGATACCACACACCTCAGCTAAATGCTCAGATGTTCCCGTACACGATAGTCCAAATGCAAATTTAAAATAATATAAATAGTATATAAATGTCAAATGACGCGTTATTTTTTTAAATATGGCTTAGCCAAGCTATACCACATATTTCTATAATTTGTGTATTTAAAATAAATCGAAAATTAATGCATAATGACGTATTTGTGACAAATTTAAAAAGTCACGAATTATGGTCGAATTTCGACCGCTGGAGAAGCACTAGCATATATAAATAGATGCCAGAGATTAATTTTCAGAATTTCGATCCCAAAAATATCAAACGAAGAATTATAGAAGATAACACCACATAATAAAATGTTGAAAGATATCATCATCAACAATCACGGATTAAGCCCATGTGGCTTGTTCCGGTCTCATAGATTCTCATTCAAAAGTTGGATCCATCTCTTCTTCGGTCTACCAACATTCCTGCGTCCTTTTGGTTTGTATTTAAGTATAATTTTGGGAATGCGATCATCTTCCATTCTTTGAACATGTTCTTTCCATTTTTTTCTAGATTCTTTTATTCTATCTAAGAGTTTAAAGATATTTAGCTCATTTCTAATATTTTCACTTCTTCTGTTATCTTGAAGTTTGCAACCATCCACACTGATGTTAAATATGTAATTAGAAATGACTGGACACACCTTTAGAAGATAACTAGACAGTGCGCCAAAGAGAGCTCTGGTATGGAATCCACAGGGATTGTCTAGGAAAATAAGATAAACAATTATATAATGCAGCAAAGTAATAACGAAATTGAACAAAATGGAAAAGCTATAATAAAGTCAAGAATTGAAAAAAAAACCTATGATTCCTAGAGGAAACAGGAACTACTACGATGGCTATTATACATATGGAGCTGAAATTTGGAAATTCAACAAAGACTTATGTCGATGGACATGAATTTCATAAGGAGAGTAGCAAGATGTTCAGAATTGAAAAATAAAATAAAATAAATTCATACTGTCATACGAGAGAAAAAAGAAAAGAATATTAGATATTCAATTGTAGGTTATACAGGATATAAATGTAAAAATATCAACATTCTTAAGGATTTAAGGATTAATAGATTCTATCCTCAACCCACAGTTAGTCCAAAAGCATTGAAGACTGAAAGTGTATAAAACACTGGCTCTTCCAACTCTTTTGTATGGTAGCGAAGTATGGACACTGAAACAGAAGGATATACAGAGGCTTAGATCTACTGAAATGAGATACCTATGAAGAGTGAAGGATACACACTACTAGATCACAAAAAAATGAAGACATCTTAGAAGAATTACACATGGAACCTTTAGAAAACAACATTTTTGATTATAAGTCAAGATGGATGCAACATGTTCATCGAATGTAAGATAACAGGATACCCAAACAAATGTTAAGATATCAACCTGCAGGAAGAATAAGACCAGGACGTCCACTCAAAAGACTTCTGGATGGTGTTTCTCTTGAGGCCGAAACAGGTCAACAAATGGCCTAAATTCGCGAATGCACTATGATGATGATGGAGATTATATAAGATATAAGCAATTAAATTGGTATGGGCACGTACGACGAATGCAAGAAGAAAGGTTACCCACAAAAACATTGGAATGGTGTCCACCTGGAAGAAGAAGAAAAAGGAAGACCTCGAAACTCGTGGATGCAAGAAATAAGAACTGGAATGAGAACAATAAGTCTGGAGGGCATGGAGTGGATGGATAGAGACGAGTGGAGAAGGAAAATAAAACCTTAGGCATAAAAAGATGTGTAAACATTAAATAGCTCCATATAAATAATATTACTAATAATAATTATTATTATTAATATTATTATTATTATTATTATTATTACACTAATTATACTACACAGAGCACAAACCTGTCTCGGAGAATACGGAAACTGAAAAATTTACACTAGATCATTACATGGGGGAAATCAGAACAGATTTTAGTAAAAAACGTCTAACAGAAGTTCGAAAACTACATAACAGTGAGCGAAACACACCGTAGAATGGTTGGTAAAAGCAATTAAACTACTAGTCGGATGGTTGCGAGTTGGAATCCAGATGGGCTCAGGAAATTTAAACTGGCCTAAATCCTCAGACAGTATCATGGTCCTGGTATCGATTCAGCTTCTAACGAAAATGAATAGCAGAAGTATCTTCTGGGGTAGAGGTGTTTGTTATGAAGGATTTGTATCTTCTGCCGAGTCCATAGGAACCTTTGACCTCCTACAATGTCAAAAAAACGACCCCCTAGGGCCGGGGAAAGGCCATTTCACATTAGTTGTTTTACGTAAAACACCGAGCTACGTGATCTTTACAGGAAACCAGATGTAGTAAATAAGAACAGTAGTATTGTAAACTGCATTGGATCAGGACATGTGGAAGACGGAATGAGGAATGAAATCCTGGCGCGACAGGCCTAGAAGGGCCCTTAGCCTATCAAGCATGCCTGCTGCCCCTCACATCCCCATGTGTCAACCACAGATGTAGATGATCATCAGCCAGTGTTGACATGACATGGGGTCATGCATGTCGAGTCCTCCAGCCGTTTTTATAGCTGGTTTTCTCAACCTTGGAGCCGCAACTTATTGTCGAGACCCCGAATGCCTCACGATTGTGGATGGGCACTCGGCGCCACACTAGCCGAAAAATACCACGAGAAAATGTCTTCCTCCATGGAGAGTCGAAACCAGCGCAAGTTCCCGTAGCTCTGCGTCAAAGGCTTCCTACCTTAACCAATCGGCATTACGGCGCGGGACTATTATGATGAATGAAAGGACAACGAAACTTCCCAAGAATGAGGTGGGGAGAATGGAATAACACTAACAATGGTTTGGAGGTAACGAACATGTATAGGGTACAGCTGGTAATAATAGGGGCAAATGGAGAGCTTATGTCCGCGCGGCCACGAAGTTAAAGGTTCGCTAATGCCAGTGAGTTACTGAGTTATCTGTTCGGTGCAGAACCGAGATCATGAAGAGTGCGAGGGTGGCATAGAAACACACATGCTGTCCCACGCCGTAGCCGAGTGGATCATGTCTTAGTGCAGAGCTAAGGGACATGCGCTGGTTCGAGTCCACGTGGGAGAATAAACTGTTATCGTGTGATTTCGGCCACTGTGGGATCGGTGTCCTCCTAGCATCGTGAGTGGCTGCGTCCAGGTTCACAAGAAATTACAAAGGCTGGGGAACACGTCATGCTGACCACACCTCACTCCTATACTGGCCGTAAATTGCACATTTGAATGTGAGACAGCAGCCCGGTGTTAGACCAAAGATCTTCATCATTTAACTTCTTCTTCTACTTCATGGAATTAACACATAGACCGATTTCCACATCAAGAGATTGTATCACACCATCTATTTATGGGGCGTCCAATATTTCCTTTCTTTCCTTTGGGTTGGTAGTGAAGCAAAATTTTTGGGAGTCTATTGGGTGCCATTCTTTCTATATGTTGGAGCCAGTTAGATCATGAATTTTTAATGTTTATCTTATTATTTAACTATATATTACTACTTAAATGTGTTCACATCCGGAAGGTATCCTCGCCTTATCATGACGGTGGGATTTGTGTTTTCTACTTTATTTTGTTCCTATAGCCGAGTCGAAGGGAAGTGTATTATTCATTCACAAATATGCGGTTTTCTGTGATGTGTCTTCATTAAATAGGGCGAATGTTTTTAATATGATTGTACTTCAGGTGAATGGAGAAGACTACATAACAATGAACTACATGGTCTTTATAGGAAGCCAGATATAATAAGAACAGTCAAGCCTCGTAGACTGCGATGGGCAGGACATGTTGCACGTATGGGGAATGAAAGACTTGCATGGAAGCTTCTTGTAGGAAAGCCAGAGGGAAAACGCCCAGTTGGTAGACCAAGAATGAGGTGGGAGAATAACATTGACTATGATTTGAGGGAAGTAGATTATACAGGGAATGATTGGAAAGCATTAGCTCAGGATAGGGATGTATGGAGAGCTTATGTCCGCGCGGCCATGAGCCTACGGGTTCGATAGTGCCAGTGAGTAAGTAAGTAAGTAAGTAAGTACTTCATTCCTGACTGGTGTTGTCATCCAGCATCCATCCCCACACCACATTCCTTTGAGCGCTTAACGCGTAGGAGGATGGCAATATGTTGGCCGTAGCATTGCTACTGGTAGGGTCTCCCAAATCGGACAGGTCTCGGGCGAAGAACCATTAAGGAAAACTCTGGTTGGGAACTAAGCGTAAGGCTTACCTCGTAACAATAAAAAAAAAACAATGTTGCGAAACCTCACACCAAGCGTCAGTTTGAGATTAACCGAAGATAACAAGCTGGAAGTCGGCTGCGATGGAAAGAGAAGTGAGGAGGAAGAGGATTTGGGGAGGCTAGGGCTTCATGTGGGCTGTAGCACCATGTGATGATGACGTTCACTAAACAATAAGGCAAATAAACAAGGTATGTTATATGAGGTTACTTCAAAATTTGTCATAAGTAATGCAACGAGTGATTTCCAAATTATCCATAAATTCACGACTCACGAAGTGAGGAGTGAATTTATCTAGAGAATTTGGAAATCAAGAGTGGCATTTGTTAGGACTATTTCTTCTTCTTCCTTCCAAGTATTAGGCCAAGGCCTGTTACGATCCTATAGAAAATTTCTGGGAAATTCTCGTATAAGACTTGAAAGCATAATAATAGTCCCTTCTATTGGTTGCTAGCCAAAGGAAGGCAAGACCAGTGATGGGGCTGCCATCTTATAGCCTCTGGTCAGGCTTTTCTGGAGAAGAAAAGAAAATAAAGGAAAGAAGAAATGGAAGAAAGGAAAGACTCCCTAGCCCTCGGATGTCCTAATAGCGTCAGGGTCGAAAAAACAAGAGTTAACCAAGAGAGGTTATTTAGTTAAGTTAAAAGAGTGCAAAACACAAGTAAGTGGAAGAAATGTTATGCTCAGCTTGGGCACCTTGTGGTCGCCATCCACATATCCCCTAGATGAGGACCCCTGAGGGTAACGAATAAAATTAAGCTGTTTACTCACAAATCATTATTTAACTATAGTTATTTTAAAATATTTATATATTTGATGTAAACGGCGATGTTTGAAAACAAATGAGAAGCGATAGGTAGGCTTCATCTGCTTCTTTTGTTTATCACTGCAACCAGATCATACTATTTATTGCCAAAGGAACGAAATATTGTAAGAATGCTCTCTAGTGGAGAAAAAATGAAACACATCAAACTGTATATTAATTCATTTTTGATGTCGTATGATGTAAATATGACAATTATATTTGTCTGCATTGTTACCTGGGAAAAAATACATTTAAGAAAGTGCAAACAGTGGTTTCTTTTTTTGGTGGTATAATCAATTGCTACAAATGTTTTTATATTAACTCCTGGGTGCGGCATGTCTTGTCATTCATGCACTATATATACAATCTGATAGCCGTATTTCTCATAGGCTCAGTCACTGCAAAATAATGGTCAGACCTGTTCAGAATATTAAAAAGGAGGAGCCTTCTTTAATATGGTAATTATAACACTGATAAATATTTCGTGAAACACGACTCTGATTGGCTGTAAAACAGAAATCATTGAAACGTGATTGGCCATTGAGTCCCATTTGGGGCATGAGTTAAATAGTCTAGACTATTTAACTAAAGATCCAAATGGGAGTCAATGACCAATCATGTTTCAATTATTTCTGTTTTACAGCCAATCAGAGTCGTGTTTCACGAAATATTTATCAGTGTTAAATTTACCATATTAAAGAAATCTCCTCCTTTTTAATAATCTGAACAGGTCTGACCATTATTTTGCAGTGACTGAGCCTGTAAGAAATACGGCTACCAGATTGTATATATAATGCATAGATGTCAACACATAGCGCTTGCAGGAGTTAATATAAAAACATTTGTAGCAATTGATTATACCACCAAAAAAAGAAACCACTGTTTGCACTTTCTTAAATGTATTTTTTCCCAAGTAATAATCCAGAAAAATATAATTGTCATATTTACATCATACGACATCAGAAATGAATTAATATACAGTTTGATGTTTCATTTTTTCTCCACTAGAAAGCATTCTTACAACATTGCGTTCCTTTGGCAATAAATAGTATGATCTGGTTGCAGTGATAAACAAAAGAAGCAGATGAAGCGTACCTATCGTTTCTCATTTGTTTTCAAACATCGCCGTTTACATTAAATGTATAAATATTTTAAAATAACTAAAGTAAATAATGATTTGTGAGTAAACAGCTTAATTTTATTCGTTAAATAGTCCTAACAAATGCCACTCTTGATTTCTAAATTCTCTAGATAAATTCACTCCTCACTTCTTGAGTCGTGAATTTATCCATAATTTGGAAATCACTCGTGGCATTACTTATGAGGATTTGGAAATCAAGAGTGGCATTTGTTAAGACTATTTAACGAATAAAATTAAGCTGTTTACTCACAAATCATTATTTAACAATAGTTATTTTAAAATATTTATATATTTAATGTAAACGGCGATGTTTGAAAACAAATGAGAAATGATTGGTACGCTTCATTTGCTTCTTTTGTTCGATCACTGCAACCAGATCATAATATTATTTATTGCCAAAAGATCGCATTGTTCTAAGAATGCACCCTAGTGGAGAAATTTATAACCAACGCTGTAGGTATTAATTAATTTCTGATGTCCTATGATGTAAATATGTCAATTATATTTTTCTGCGTCATTTCCTGGACAATAATTCGTTTAAGAAAGTGCAAACAGCGGTTTCATTTTTTTTCTGGTATAATCAATTGTTACAAATGTTTTTATATTATCTCTCGTATGCGCTACGTGTTGACATTCATGCACTATATATACAATCTGGTAGCCGTATTTCTTGGGGAGTCAGTCACTGCAAAATAATGCTATGACCTATTCAGAATGTTAAAAAGGAGGTGCTTTCTTTATTATGATAAACTTTAGTTGGTAAATTTTAGGCGAAACACGACTGTGATTGGTTGTAAATAAAAAATAATTGAAATATGATTGGTCATTGACTCCCATTTGGGGAGTGAGTTAAATAGTCACCAAGAGCTTATTTTCATCTTATAATTCTATAATTTTTGTCGCATCATGGATTTAATTTTTTAGTCGAAAAAAGCTACAAACAAGAGAGTTGGCCCGAATCAATAAGAATATCAGATAAAGTGGATCCAAATTAACACATTCCACGTTAGGGAGAATGTTACAGTACAGTCTAATATATAGATTTTCTTGTAACAGTAACTTAATTGATTCGTGGATCTCATATTGGAATTCGTGTGACGTCCGATACAGCAGTTTCCCTGCGGGACTCACTCACAGTTCTGGTTTCTGATTGGGTTGTCAGTTGCAGAGCGTCCATTCAAAAATACAAATATTAACTTTTGTGAGGAACTTGAACCGGATCCCAAGCATAACATTTTTTAGGAAAAATATACAGAATAGATAGTTACTACCGCATATACTATTTTCTATGTTGCGCCTGATTAGGAGCTCAGAGTCCAGGTTTCGATACCCAACTTTACTATAGATTTTTATTCAATTCTGGTCGACCTTATTGATAATTTGTTTACAAAAATATTGAATCCAAATAAAAAAATGTAAAAATCAATAATACGTCCTTTAAATTGTTTTATTTGTTTAGATCTTACTACAAAGCTGAAGATTTTTCCTAAACCAAACAAAGTTAAAAATAGTAGGCCTACATAAAATTAATGTTCACTATTTTACCTTCTGTCCCGCACCGTAGCCGAGTGGTTAAGGCAGGAAGCATTGGAGCAGAGCTACGGGACTTGCGCTGGTTCGAGTCTCCATGGGGGAAGAAATTTTCTCATGGTATTTCGGTCAATATGGGACCTGTGCCTACCCAGCATCGTGATAAGTAGCAGCTCCAGGTTGAGAAAACCAGCTATAACGGCTGGGGGACTCGACGTGCTGACCACATGTTACTCCTACATTGTATGATTATCATCTACCTCTGTGATTGACACATGTGGATGTGAGGCCAGCAGCCGGCTGGTAGACTAAGGGCCTTGTAGGCCTGTCGCGCCAGGAGTTTTTTTATTTTACCTTCTATTTTTTCCGCTGATGTTCTAATCGATCTTCTAAAGAATCCTAATTCGTCGACTCTCAAATTTCCTTCGTGTAGTCTAATTATTGTCCAATCACATTCTCCACTATTGTTTTGCAAATTATCTTTAGTTTTAACCAAAATATCACTCTTCAAAGTGATTAGTTCAGCATTCCCATGGCTCGTCTGTCTACCTGTTTCTAATCCATCTTCCTGTAAATAATGAGCCTAAATATCTCAATTCTCTGTCATTATCACAGTCATGTATTCTGTTTTTAATCAAATTTATTTTTCATCTCCATCTCCTGTATTCTTTTTGTTGTTTGTAGCAATATTAAACATAGGCTCAATTCTGGAAATGCGTGCTATTATGCATTGCAGAGACTCTTGATGTCCCAACTCCTTTCAAAAAACGTTAAGCTGAAAATATATAAAACTTTTATTCTACCAGTTATATTATATGGATGCGAAACATGGGCTCTTACTTTAAGGGAGGAAAGGAGATTAAAAGTATTTGAGAATAAAGTACTTAGGAAAATGTTTGGACCAAAGAGAGATGAAGAGACAGGTGAATGGAGAACACTATATAACAATGAACTACATGGTCTTTGTAGGAAGCCAGATATAATAAGAACAGTTAAGTCTCGTAGACTGCGATGGGCAGGACATGTTGCACGTATGGGGAATGAAAGACTTGCATGGAAGCTTCTTGCAGGAAAGCCAGAGGGAAGACGCCAAGCTGGTAGACCAAGAATGAGGTGGGAAAATAACATTAACTATGATTTGAGGGAAGTAGATTATACAGGGAATGATTGGAAAGCATTAGCTCAGGATAGGGATGTATGTAGAGCGTATGTCCTTCTGGCGGCACTATAACCCTGGGGTGGACTCGGCCTCCAACGGAAATTAGTACCAGACGCTTGTTCTGGGGGCAAAGGGGGCCTTCACGCAGGACTGACAACCCGGCTGACATCAAGTGCCGATTGTCCAGAAAAAGTGGGAGCCTTAACCTCCCACTACCCCAAGGGCCTCCTGAGGCCTGTGGTGGGAATACTTTAATCTTTCTGCAGAGATACGGGACTTGCGCGTGGTTCGAAGGATGTTTTTTTTACGTGGAATCTCGGCCAGTATGGAAACGGGTGCTCATCCAACATAGTGAGGAATCTTGGTAGCTACAATTAAGAATGGCTCCAGGTAGATAAAACAAGCTATAACGGCTGGGGACCTGACATATTGGTTTATGATCGTGTGATTGTCACATGTGGACGTGAGGACAGTAGCAGGCTGGTTGAGTAAGAACCTTCTAGATCTGTCGCTCCATGGAGTTCGAGTTTAGGCCTATATAATAATTTTCACTGCTGGGGGAAAGAGAAGGCCTTATGGTCTTGCATCTGCAATTTAAATAATAGTTCAAAACTTCAAATATTCGGACTCAATATTACAGGAAAATGGATTCTAAAATTAGAAATAGGTAGATGGATATATTATGTTGTGTATAATATTTTGTTTTATGTTTTACGCGAATAACTGACCGTAGCTTACAGCAAATAATATTATAGACGCATTTAAATTGTTAAAAAATTAGAGTATAATTGATGGCGCTTCATTATCATTTATCTTACTTACTTACTTACTTACTTACTCACTGGCACTATCGAACCCGAAGGTTCATGGCCGCGCGGACATAAGCTCTCCATACATCCCTATCCTGAGCTAATGCTTTCCAATCATTCCCTGTATAATCTACTTCCCTCAAATCATAGTTAATGTTGTTCTCCCACCTCATTCTTGGTCTACCAACTGGGCGTTTTCCCTCTGGCTTTCCTACAAGAAGTTTCCATGCACGTCTTTCATTCCCCATACGCGCAACATGTCCTGCCCATCGCAGTCTACGAGACTTAACTGTTCTTATTATATCTGGCTTCCTATAAAGACCATGTAGTTCATTGTTATGTAGTTTTCTCCATTCACCTGTCTGTTCATCTCTCTTTGGTCCAAAAATTTTCCTAAGAACTTTATTCTCAAATACTCGTAATCTCCTTTCTTTCATCCCTTAAAGTAAGAGTCCATGTTTCGCACCCATATAATATAACTGGTAGAATAATAGTTTTATATATTTTCAGCTTAACGTTTTTTTTTAAAGGAGTTGGGACATCAAAAGTCTCTGCAATGCATAATAGCATGCATTTCCAGAATTGAGCCTATGTTTAATTTCTTTGTGCATCTCATTCCTATTTGTGATTATTGTTCCTAGGTATTTGAATTCAGCCACTTCCTCAAAATTTCCCTCATTTGTCATTAGCTGTCCATTTCCATTATATACTGAATTTCTACGTGTGACCATATATTTAGTTTTACTGATTTTTACTTCCAGTCCTAATTTCTTAGTGTTACTCAATAGTGTGTGCGTGTTGGCCTTTAGTATCTCCTCGCTATCGGCCAGTAGTACTACATCATCAGCATAAACTAACAGCTTATTAATACCATTCAGTTGTAAGCCTTCCTCATTCTCTAAAGATTTAATGGCATGCTCTAGTACAAAATTAAATAGTAGAGGAGATAGTGCATCTCCTTGCTTCAACCCATTCTAGATTTCAAAAGTGTCCGAAAACTGTTTGCCTACACGCACCCTACTCTTTGAGCCATTTAGACACATTCGTATAAGTCTAACTAACTTTTTAGGAATTCCGAACTCCAGCAGGATACTATATAACTTCTCCCTCTTAATTGAATCATATGCTTTTTTGAAGTCTACGTATAGTTGATGTACAGTACCAGTATAATCCCATTTCTTTTCTAAAATCTGTCATACTAAAAATCTGATCTGTTGTAGACCTGTTTCTTCTAAATGCACATTGATGATATCCTAGAATGTCATCAATATATGGACTAAGTCTGCTTACTAATATATTTGTTAGAATTTTGTACGAAGTTGAAAGTAATGAGATGCCCCTGTAGTTGTTGCAATCAGTTTTATCTCTCCTTTCTTATAAATTGGTACGATAATTGTTTCCTTCCATTCATCTGGAAGAGCTTCGTTTTCCCAAATCATACTAAGCAACCAGCGTATCTTGTCCATCAATTTTTCTCCCCCTGACTTTATCAGTTCTGCTGGGATCTCATCTGAACCTGATGTTTTATACATCTTCAATTTTTCAATCGCCATTTCAACCTCTAATGCACTTGGCTCTGTGACTAGCATTTCTGCTGTCTGTAAATTATACCTCGTCAATGTCCTGTTCTGTATGTACATTTAATAGCTGATTAAAGTAACCTTTCCATCTATTTAATATACTCCTAGAAATCTGCATCATATCTCTATCTCCATTTTCATTCCGAATTATGTTTGTTCTAGCCTGAAACCCTTTCTTCTCTATACTAATTCCCTGATATAATTCTCTAATGTTCCTATTTTTTGCATTCATTTCAAGATCATTAATCTTCTCTCTCAAATATTCCCTCTTTTTACTCTTTAGTAACTTGGTGGTTTCCCGTCTAACACTACCCAATTGATCTAAATTACCTCATTTGGCTTGTGTAACCATTTCATTTTTGCTAGCTTTCTTTTCTTTACAATGTCGGCACATTCCTCATCAAACCATTTCTTGTTTTGCCTCTTTTTAAGCAACCAATGCTTTCTGATGCTGACAATTTAATAGTATCTATTATAGCCTCCCATTCTTTATTATATCAGTTTTTCTTCGTTTGCCACATTGTGATCTGAAGATTCAAGTACTTCAAATCTATTAGCAATTTTGATTTGGTATTCTTGCCGCATTTCATCATTTTCAAGTTTTTTAATTCATATTTTACAGAATCATCTTTAGCGTTCGTTCCTCTCATAAGCGATAGCCGTTGTCTGATTTTCACCCTGACCAGATGATGATCCGAATTGCAGTCTGTCCCTCTAACTGATCTAACATCAATGATGCTACTGTGCCAGCGTTTATCCACTAATACATGATCTATCTGGTTCCGAGTTTCTCCATCTGGGGACGTCCAGGTGTATTTATGAAATCCTTATGCTGAAATGTTGTGCTCTTAACAATGAGATTCTTTGATGTGGCAAATGTGACTAATCTAACCCCGTGTCGTTACTATCTTCATGAAGACTGAATTTGCCTATTGTTGGTTTGAATATATCTTCCCGCCCCACTTTTGCATTAAAATCTCCTAAGACAATTTTCATATGATATCGTGAAAGGGTATCAAATAAGCATTCTAATTCTTCATAGAACTCATCCTTGATCTTGTCATCTTTATCTTCTGTGGGGCATGTACATTTACAATTATAAAATCATGTCGTTTACCCTTTAGAATTATGTATGATATCCTATCACTAACAAATTTAATATCTCGGATAGCGGATAGGATCCTCCTTCTGACTAAAAAACCCGTTCCAAATGCAGGTCTTTCTGCACCCCCATAGTATAATGCAAAGCTTCCTGATTCCTGACTACCTTCTCCTGGCCACCTAACTTCCTGTAAAGCGACTATATCCAAGGGCGATTTATCCAATCCTGCGTTAATATCTCTAGTGCCCCGCTATTGTATAAAGTCCTAACATTCCATGTTCCTAGGAACATGTCCCTGTGTTTGAGCCTTTGGCATGGGTTCCCTGAAGTAGTCCCCGCCCGGAGAACCGAATGGGGGACTATTCCACCCAACATATCATCGGGGTAACGTAACTTCGCCTTCCAGGCGCCCCAACTTCGTAAGTGGGTTACAATTACGCCAATGCCAGGAGACAACACCAGAAATGTCGAAATGAAAACCTGGGGCATTGAATAAAAAATATATTAATACACACTAATAAAGTATCACTAAATTTGATTTAAAATGCGTATTACTTTTAAAATATCGACAAAGAAATTGAAGAATGTCATTTCAAATAAGACCCATTATACAGGGTGTATCAAAATTAATAGCGCAAACTTAAACAGTTGGAAATATACGGTAATATTAGCAAAAAAAAGTTCTGCAAACATGTGTCCGCAAACAAATCGCGTGCGAGATTTATTATTGCCAATATGTTGTTAATAAGCCGCCACTGCAACGTCCTGCGTTGTAAACATGATACCGTAAAATCACTGCAGAGACGAATCTAATATTAATATTGCTCCAGGATTACCAGGACGACACTTTGAACACGTCGTTTAACAGGTACGAGTGTAATAGATTTACTGTATAACATTTTAAGTAATAAGTTTATTTCTTGGGTAGGTTAAGCTATGGAAATTTGAGAAAAATTTGAGGCAATTAAACGAAGAACGTTTACTCGTTTTTTAAATTAAATTTGCTACTATTTAAGACGAAGTTTCTTAATGACGATGTCAATGGCGGCTGTTAAACCACACATTCACAATGAGCTCGCAGCATGGCTCATTTGTGGACCAGCATGTTTACTAGAACTTTTTGCTTTCATTATCGTAAATAACATTCCACTCCTGGGGGTCCGTCGGGCCCCAGCTGTGCACACAACAGCACCAGGACGTCCCCCGGGGGGGCGGATATGGGTAGAACGGTCGGTGGTTTGCTTGCATTCCTCCCGGCTAGGTCCAGACCGGACCCGCGGGCCATTTGTGAGGCCGTTCCGGGACTCGAGCGACCTGACGTACTACATAGCTCGTGCTGCGCCCACTCCAGCATCAAAACGCGTCCCCCCCTCGGTGGCTTAGTGGGGAAAAGGTCGGTGGATCTGCTAGTCAGGTCCTCCCTTCCAAGTCCGATGGACTCGCGGACCATGAGTGGGGTCAGCATGAAAAATTTATGAGAGGGGCCCTGACTGAAAACGTCCCGGCCCACAAGCGGGAGCATGGGCCGCTGTTGGTGGAGCGGTGGGAGACTGGAGATCAGAAGCTCGTTTCTCTTGGTTCAATGGAACGCGAGACCATCTGTGGAGGCACCAGGGGAGATGAGCATCCTGGATGCTTACATTGCTCAGTGGGCTGTCTCACAGCAGCTACACGACTAGGCTTAGTCTTGAGAACGGGCTGGTTGGGACAATACCGGGCGTAATGCTGGGAATTACCACCAGGTCAATAAGCTCGGGAAAGGAGGAAGCGCGGTCTTTTGGAGGGGACTTAGCGCCGACTCTGGGACCGAGTGACCCAAGGACAATCTGTGAGGTCGTCAGGAGTTGAGCGACCTGACGTAATAATGCTCAGGCTGGACCCACTTCAGCAACCAAACACGTCCCCAGCTGGTGCACTGGGGGATAGATCGGTGGATCTGCTAGACAGTCCTCCCGGTTAAGTCCAAGGGACTCGTGAACCATTAGTGGGGTAGGCAAGAGTTGAGCGCCTTGTTGTACTATTTGCTCATCTGTTGGAGCTTGCGAGCTCCGTGCTGGACCACAATAGCTGCAGAAGGCGTCCCTGGCGGCAGACCAGGGCTCGGCTCGGACCAGTACAGAGGGGAGCAACTGTACTGGTTCCTGGTTCAGCCTACGGGCTCGTCGACAAACTGTGGGGTCGCCAGGAGATGAGCACCTGGATGTACTAAAAGTCTCACACCGTTGGGCTTGTAGCCCTAGCCGGTCTCACAACGGCTGCAGGACACGTCCCTGGAGGCAGAGCAGGGGAATGGTCGGTGGATCTGCGACAGCAGTCCTCCCGGCTAGGCTCATGGAGCCCGTGGACCAACTGTGGGGTCGTCAGGAATGAGCGACCTGGCTCAGCAATTCCCAGAAGTTGCAACTCCAACACCCTCTCCCTAGGGGTGTTGGTTTGAGGACCAGAACTTGAACGTGGACGCGAAGATACGATAGGGAGGACAAGCACCTAGGACTTGGGAGTATGGTCATGACGACCGAGGTATCCCAAGGGGTGGGGGAAGGGCCTAGATATACATTCAACTGTTTCAGTTTGCGCTATTAATTTTGATACACCCTGTATTTATACTTTTTACGGATGACCAAGTGACAGTTGAACGAGGTAAGGAAGATGCGGATAAGAAGAATACAGCAAGTGGAGATGAAAAATAAATTTGAATAAAACAGAACATATGACTGAGATAATGATGAAAGTAAAAGGATTGAGAATTAAGAAAGTGCATCACTTCAAGGTACAGCCTGTTCCATCTACAAGTACTTTTCAGCCATTTTCTTCTAGATCTGTTTCTACTTAACTCAATATTTGTTTAGTTAATCTTGTAGCTGACATGACCTTTCCACTGTTGTTCATATTTTAATCTATCATTAAATTAAATTAATTCCTCTCGTATGTCATTCATTAATTATTTGATATAGTTTGTAGGCCAACATCTCTTACCTCCGCTCAAGAATTTCATTTCTGAAGAATGTATCTTACTTCTTCATTGGTCGCATTTCACTTCCATAGGATATGACCGGCACAGCCAAAACTTTATAACATTTTAATTTCCTGTTTCAACGAATTTTATTTTTAAAGTTCGATTAACTGTTCCACAGGGTCTCTGAAACTTGAGATTATTAAAGTTGGAAACTTCAAATATTTGGCCTCAATATTAGAGAAAGATGGACCCTCAAAATTATAAATAGGTAGATGGATATATATTAAATTGTGTAGCCTATAATAATTGTTATGTTTTGTGCGACTAACTGACCGTAGCTTACATCAAATAATATACATTGTTAAACATTAGAGAATAATTGATATTACATTTACAACCAAGAATTTTAAAAATGTGGTATGACAGAAGAGTTCGAGAAATAAAACAAATGTAAATAATAAAAATTAATTAAATGAGTCTTATCACCTTGTTCTTCGGAAACTACAGTTTTCAAGAGGAATTCCCCCATCTTCAGCCATCATCAGAGACTATCGAATTTCTGTCTATATATTCATGTTCGAAGTTGCGGGATTAATCAAATCAACACAAGATGGCAACTTTGATGATGAAGATATGGGCTGAAAGTCGTGATGATTGTTAAAGACGGGAGGGTTCCTCTCGAAAACTGCAGTTTCCGTGCTTGAAGAACACGAGGCGAGATACGACTCATTTAATTAATTTTTATTAATTGATAACCTCACAATGTTATTTCTCATAATTAATTTACAAATAAATATAATATGTGCGCAAATCGTTAAACGACATTATTTTAAGGATACAACATGTTCTAGTATTTGTTATAGCTTTATAATCATATTTGAAAGATTCTTTTGTAGAAGCAGACAATTTGGTCTGTAATGAGATTAACGGTATTACTAATAAAAATGTCTAATACAGGCTTTCATCAGTTGTTTAATTATACAATATATAAGCCTTATGTAGATCACGTATAATTTCCTTACTAATAAACGTTGTGCAGGAGCTATATAACAAAACAGCAGTTATACACAATACGTCACACATTCGTCATCATAATGACGTCAGAACAATATTACGCGCAGTTTGTAACAGAAATAAAATAACATCAACTAGTGATTAATTGTGTAAGAAATGAATATGGATAAGAATTAAGAGAGATTCCCTAATTGAGGAGGTACGGAAAAAATAAGTGTGTTTTAATTTATATACATTTCCCTTTACGCTATGTCAAATAAAACGTAGAATTGGTTTCACAGATAATGTGCTGCCATCTAATATCAAGAATTTCGACCAATTCTTGGAAACTAATAAAAGCTTTCCCCATTACTTATGATTATATGCAGTGTTTTAAGATGCGTTAGAAAATGTTCAAAATAGTAGGAAATGTTACCGACAACAAAATATCATTTCAAGCGAAAAAAAAATCACTATAGTTTAACCGGGAATCGAACCTACGACCTCACGCATCGTAGTCAGAAGCTCTAACCACAAGACTACCAAGTTAACATGTAGCTTCTTGCAATAATAGTACCTCTATCCTTAAATACTTATATCGGTGTGTCTGTTATGTATTAAAGATGCAAGAAAGTTTTCTTAAAATAATATTATGAAGCATTTAAACTACATTCAGGTTAAATCTTGTCTACAGCAATTATTGTAGAACATATCCTTTTGTGGTTCAATTTTAAAATATTGTTAGGCCTAATCGAGAATGAGTGTAACGAAATGCATTTTATGATGCCTTTATTTTCCTACCCAGAGCTTTATTAATATTATTTATGCCCTGTGCATCCATCAAACAGTCGGTTAAAGTGTTGCATTTTGGGTTAAATTTAAGGAAACTTTCATCAATATCATAAGAAAACAATCAGTTGATCTTGATGTCCGACATTTTGTCTAGTTATAGAATCCTTAAACAAGGCTGGAGGCATGTATAACGATTCCCATGTAAAGTTGTACACCTCTTCTACACTGAACAGCTAATACAGTGTTTATTAGTAAGAATTTTCAACTGAGATGTGTATAAACCTTGTATAAAAGTTATATATGGATTATAAGTAAGAGGGTAAATATATAATTATATATTCATGGAGAAAATACCTCCTTCGTCAGTTTAAAAACATGACCTCGTTGTTATGAAATTTTCATGGTATCATTTATAACATTTGGAAAAGCTGTCTACGAAACTTCATAAATTTTATTATGTCCCTGGCAAGTTATGGGACCTCCTCTACAATCGATCTTTGTCCGTAACACTGTTTAAAAATGTCATTATATCATCTCTTTAAAAATTGGGAACCGATGGAATGAAAAATATGATGAATTTTTGTGAAGGGCAGGAAAGGCTTAGTTCACTTCGTCTGGTTAACCACAAAAATTCTGTGAGAGAGCAGTAACCACTAGGGAGCAATCATTTATTTCTTAAATATATCTTCTTTTTGTCACCAGTTAATATTAATAAGTTAGAGGATCAAGTCGTATTGGGGCAGTAAACGTATGCATTCTTGAACAGCGTACAACATTTATAAAAGGGAATATTGGGGCTCAATGGCGAAATTATTTTATGTTGTGTATAATGAAAGCACTATCTCCTCTACTATTTAATTTTGTACTAGAGCATGCCATTAAATCTTTAGAGAATGAGGAAGGCTTACAACTGAATGGTATTAATAAGCTGTTAGTTTATGCTGATGATGTAGTACTACTGGCCGATAGCGAGGAGATACTAAAGGCCAACACGCACACTCTATTGAGTAACACTAAGAAATTAGGACTGGAAGTAAATATCAGTAAAACAAAATATATGGTCACACGTAGAAAGTCAGTATATAGTGGAAATGGACAGCTAATGACAAATGAGGGAAATTTTGAAGAAGTGGCTGAATTCAAATACCTAGGAGGGAAGTAGATTATACAGGGAATGATTGGAAAGCATTAGCTCAGGATAGGGATATATGGAGAGCTTATGTCCGTGCGGCCATGAACCTACGGGTTCGATAGTGCCAGTGAGTAAGTAAGTAAGTAAGGAACAATAATCACAAATAGGAATGAGATGCACAAAGAAATTAAACGTAGGCTCAATTCTGGAAATGCGTGCTATTATGCATTACAGAGACTCTTGATGTCCCAACTCCTTTCAAAAAACGTTAAGCTGAAAATATATAAAACTATTATTCTACCAGTTATATTATATGGGTGCGAAACATGGACTGTTACTTTAAGGGAGGGAAGGAGATTACGAGTATTTGAGAATAAAGTTCTTAGGAACATTTTTGGACCAAAGAGAGATGAACATACAGGTGAATGGAGTAGACTACATAACAATGAACTACATGGTCTTTATAGGAAGCCAGATATAATAAGAACAGTTAAGTCTCATAAACTGCGATGGGCAGGACATGTTGCGCGTATGGGGAATGAAAGACGTGCATGGAAACTTCTTGTAGGAAAGTCAGAAGGAAAACGCCTAGTTGGTAGACCAAGAATGAGGTGGGAGAACAACATTAACTATGATTTGAGGGAAGTAGATTATACAGGGAATGATTGGAAAGCATTGGCTCAGGATAGGGATGTATGGAGAGCTTATGTCCGCGCGGCCATCAACCTACGGGTTCGATAGTGCCAGTGAGTGAGTAAGTAAGTAAGTAAGTATAATGAAAGCTTCAATACCTAGACTACTGATTTCTTAATTATACATTTTTTTATAGCCTATAGCATTTCTTGTACACGTGAGCATATATTTAGTTTTTGCGGGCTACAGAAATGAGGGTTTTGAGATCAGTTACTAGGAAAGATTAATTAAAAATGATACAAGAAAAAAATGAAATGTAATATAATTACAGGAAAGCATTAATCAATGGATTGAACACCACCTAGAAAGAATGAGCTAGAATCGTAATCCTAGAATTCTTGATTATAAACCCGAAGGAAGGAGAGGTTTGGGAAGACCACGGAAGCGTTGATTGGAGAATATGTGAAGCCGGAACAGGCTTAAGAGCCTAATCCCTCATTGAAGAAGAAGATAATGAAAACCTCAATACGAAGACCATTGTTTTGTTAATTATCAATTTTTATTATATACTATATTTCTTCTACTATCACCATATTTTTAGTTTTTTTAATTTAATTATCATTGACATCTATACTCCTCTATAGAAGTCATATAATTGATTGTTACATTAAAATGCTACATAAGTCATTACTCTGCGGAATGTAGACAAAACACCTGTAAAAGTCCAGGCTAATAAGTCTGTTTCCATAACAACCGTCAAGGAAAATAACAAGCATTTTCCTCGTTTTTATTTCTGAGCATATAATATGTTCTATAAAACGAGGAAAAAATAATTCTCTAACAACCAGAGTTTTATGTGATCATGCCAGTAATGTGGCGCCTTGGTGTTGTAATGTCCGAAAATAAGGACTTGAAACAGAAGTAAAGCAGTTAATACTTTACAGATATCTAACAAACGACTCGTTATGTTTCACTACCTGCAAAATTACCGGACCATAAAAACAATAACAATGTACGTCCTGCACTAATAAGACAGAATTAGTATATATATTTATTTACTAGACGTTGTCCTGCCCGAACGTTCAATTCTCATGTCATGGGCAGAATGATAAAAATATGTTACTTTTTTACCATAAAATTCAGAAATTAGGACATAATTAGATATTATTAAATATATGCTGATGATCATATAATATTATCACATTCCGAAGATAGCTTACAAATAGCCGCGTATCAATTATTCAAAATTGCCAGCAAATATAATATGAAAATTTCCACTTCAAAATCCAAAACAATGGCAATGTGTGGAAAAAACATACAACGGGTGAAAATTGAGAGATTGATGGAAAAATTATAGAACAAGTGTCAGATTTCTCTTACTTAGGAAGTGTATTTGCAGAGTATAAGAGTGACATTGATTCAAAATTACAAAAATATAATAAAATGAATGGGGTAATACGAAGACATTTTGGTAAACAGATGAGGACAGAGACAAAACTAAGATTACATAACATCACATCAAAAGCTGCTCTAAAATACGGAAGTGAAATTTGGATTTTAAATAAAAGAAACTCTCATAAACTTCAAGTAAGCCAAATGCGCTTCTTATGATCATTGTTAGGAGTTAATAGACTGCATAATCAAAGGAACACTATTATCAGAGGAAAACTTGGAATAACAAGTTTAAATGAAGATATACAAAGATACCAACAAGAATGGAAAAATCATCTGAGGAGAATGGCAAGAAATAGACTTCCAAAATTGGCATTCCAATATACCCCAACTGGACATAGGGACCAAGGAAGACCAAAACATCGGTGGAAAGATCAAGACCATCTTCGCTAGGTTTACCGTACAGGCCACATGGCCTAAAACGAATTTGTTCATGATGATGATAATGATAAATAAGTTCACAACAAAACCTCTTACAGCCTTCTGTTGTGGTTCAAGAAGTGTGAATGATCACGTCACATAGTCATGAACATTTGAATTGTACCCTCCTTTGCAGATAAGTTAAGAACTGTCATATAACAAATTATATTAGAGTGAAAAAAAAAAAAAGATAAATTGATGAGAGTGAGTCAAAACAGTTCCCCCCAGATAGATCTCATTTCTGACCCACACTAGCCGACATTCCATGAGAAAAATTTCTTCCCCCATAGAGACTCGAACCAGCGTAAGTCCCGTAGTTCTGCGCCAAGACTTCCTGCCTTAACCACTTGGCTACGGCGCGAGACTCTTGGTATGAATGAAAGACAAAAATGGTTATTGTGAGTTATCCGTAAGAGATAAGGGACTCTTGGCATCAATGAAAGACAAAAATGGTTTTTGTGAGTTATCCGTAAGAGATAAACATATGCTGTCGCTGACTTTTTTGTAGAGCTTTTTGAGATATTCAATTATGTGTACATTAATTTTGTGTATTTGTTATGGTTTAGGCAGCGTAAGCCATTTAAGCGTCCAAAGAGCTACTTTTTCACGTTTTCCACTACAAAGGGCGATTTTTAAGGGTGTCGGAGTTGAGTATCATAACTCTCTTATAGCCTATGTTCATCCCGGGAATCTCCTGAACATTTTGCAAAAAAACCCATCACAATCGGATCAACGGTATAGCCGCGCATAAAGTACGAACCAACAAACAAACATTCATTTTTAGATATAAGATTTATCCTGTTGCAATTAACCCCATGTTACTTACTCTTCCATTCACCAGGACAAATATAGGCCTATGTCAATTACATTAAAACACAACAATTACAATAGTATTAGACACTAAACTATAATTTAGACAAACTGGATGATAATAATAATAATAATAATAATAATAATAATAATAATAATAATAAAAGGTATAATAACACAATAAAGATAATAATTAAAACTAATAATAAAATATACATAAAGAAAGTATATCCCTATCTGATAAGAAAAAAATATATATAGCATATACAAGGAAAATAATAAAATGTAATGAACTAATCTATCAGACATAAGAACACCAGTTTAAAATATTCATAAATTTCAATATAAATTATTAAAAAATACAATAAAGTAATATTATTACGTCCCAAATGAATACCACTAAAAAGTTAAAAGGTAAAGCGCTGCCACTACAGGCCATAGGAGACCCTTGGGATAGTAAGGTTTAGGTATCTCACTTTTTCTAGACAACCGGCACTTGGTGTAACCCTGCGTCACGACCGTCTTTACACGCAGAACAAGCGTCAGGTATTCATTTCAGATAGAGGCTAAGTCGATCCCAGGATCATGATGCCGCCAAAGAGTTTGGGTCAGTTTAAAAATCCTGACCCCAACGGAACTCGAACCCGCGACCTTCAGGTTTCTATCGTCTACGTTACTGCGTATGAACACTACAGTACTAGTGACGAGTATACGTTAATCATCTATATTTCGGTGTTGAACGATGTTATAACCCTAGCAATAGTTCCTGAACAATGAAATTTGTAATGGGAGCTTAGATGCGAGTCCTGTACTAACCAGATGTAGGTCTCAGCCAATAGCAAGTATGACCACACGTCATTGCTAACTCCCTCAAATACAGTCACTGCTAAACATTTTTAAAATCTCGCTACAAAAATTAAATAATATAGGCAATCTTTATCGTAGACTGCGATGGGCAGGACATGTGGCACGAATGGGAAATTAAAGACGTGCATGGAAGCTTTTTGTAGGAAAACCAGAGGGAAAACGCCCAGTTGGTAGACCAAGAATGAGGTGGGAGACTAACATTAATTATGATTTGAGGGAAGTAGACTATACAGGGGATGATGGGAAAACATTGACTCAGGATAGGGATATATGGAGAGCTTATGCCCCCGCGACCATGAACCTACGGGTTCGATAGTATCAGTGAGTTAGTTAGTTAGGAGGCATTGTGTAAACAAAAAAAATCACAACTGTTAAGTAATTAACTAAATACACATTCACATTGCACTATAATTTTAAGACTTGAGGCAGCAAGTCTACAAAATATTATAATTAAAGTCTACGGTTTTAAATCTAAAATCAACACATCCGCGTCTCACTATAATTCTCTATGGACTGTACATAGGAACTGTTTTGTTTGTTCACGTGGGAGACAGGGAATTCATAGATCAGCAGTCTGGATAGGCTCTCCCATTAGATTTACGGTCAAGGACATTGTTCAAAATCCCTTGCGCGGCCTATAGAGTTGGACAGTCTCTGGCATAGAGAGGAAGATAAGCCAAGTTAAACTGTAAAAGATTAGGAATGAGTAATAGAAAATACGATGGGGAGGAACATAGCCCCTGAAGGACAATGTACGTACTGATGAGATCGGGTGTCTAAATTACGTGTATGGGAAAGTCTAATGAACCGATAATTAGGTAATAATGCGTGTAGTATTTTATAGAGACGTGATCACGATTGGAGTATCTTGTCTTAAAAGCTGGCCAAAAGAAAATTTATAAAATACTAGCTAATACCCGGCGTGCGCTGCTACACCTTAATAAATGATGTGTTTTTGCATTTAGTTGAACAAGTAAAAGTAAAAATAAATATAAATTTATATCGTTATTATTTTTAGATATCCCGTGCTGATTACCCGGCGTTTCCCGGGAATCTACGCATCCCGATGACCTTGGCACAAATGAACTGAAAGACAAAATTCGTTATTTTGAGTTATCCATAAAATAATACCCGACATGCGGTGTTATGCTTGCCCCGGGAATCTACTTACCCCGATCTTCTTGGCATCAATGAAAGACAAAAATGGTTATTGTGAGTTATCCTTAAAAGATAAACATATGTTGTAGCGGACTTTTGTGTAGTGAGTTTTGAGATATTCAATTCTGTGTACAATAATTTTATGTATTTGTTATGGTTTAGGCAGCGTAAGCCATTCAATCTTACAAAAAGCGACATTTTTCACGTTTCTTTCACTACAGAAGGTGATTTTTAAGGGTGAAGGGCTCGATCATTAAAACTCTCTTATAACCTATAACCTTCTCGGGAAAATCCTGAACATTTTGCAAAAATCGGATGAATGGTATGGCAGCACATGCTTGCCCGGAAATTTACTTATCCCGATCTCCTTGACAACAATGAAAGACAAAAAATGGTTGTTGTGTTATCTGTGAAAGATAAACATATGCTGTCGCGGACTTTTATGTAGAGTTTTTTGACATATTCAATTCTGTGTACATTAATTTTGTGTATTTATTATGGTTAGGCAGCGTAAATCATTTAAGGGTAAAAAAGGGACTTTTTCACTACAAAGGGTGTTTTTAAGGGTGTAGGAGTTGAGTACCTCAACTCTCTTATAATCCATGTTCATCCCGGGAATCTCCTGAACATTTTGCAAAAAAAGCCATCACAATCGGATCAACGATATGGCCATGCATAAAGTACGAACGAACGAACAAATAAACAAATCAACAGACAAACAAACATTCATTTTTACATATTACATAATTAATTCTCGGAATACATCAAATCATGTGATATTCTTATAGATGGGGCAATATTAAAGAAACATTTCGTAGGTGTACCATCTATTGATAAATGAAATATCAAAAAAATACAATATGGAAATATCCACAGAAAAAAAAAACAATGGCTTTCAAGGGCGCTCAACCAGTTCGGACAAAGATAATATTACAAAATAAACCAATAGAACAAATGGTAAGATATAACTTCCTAGGTTGCGAAATATCATACACAGCGGAAACAGATATAAACAGCAAACTAAATAATTTTAATTATATAACAGGAACACTAAAAAGAACTTTGAAAAATAAAGCCAGGAAAGACTCTATAATGAAATTATACAAGACAATGGCAGTTCCTACTATTACTTACGGATCCGAAACATGGACAGTGACAACACAACAATCTGCCAGAATACAAACTGCTGAAATGAAATTCATCAGACCAACAGTAGGATATCAAAGAAACACAACACAGAAATAAGACAACTAAAAGTAGAGGAATTAAACACAACAATAGTAAAATACAGAACAAACTGGAAAGAACACTTGGCAAGGATGACTTAGAATATAGTATCAAAAATAAGATACAACTATTCACACGAGGGAGAAGTTTGGGGAGACTGAAGAAAAGATGGAAAGAGCAGCAATTTGGAGCCGTAAGAAGCCAGTAAATAAGCTTAAACCGTGACGAAGAAGATCATCTATTGATACAACAGATCAGATTTTTTAGTATAAGACAGATTTTACAAAAAAAAAAAAAAAAAAAAAAAAAAAAAAGGAATATAATGACATTGTACATCAACTATATATAGACTTCAAAAATGCATATGATTCAATTATGAGGGAGATGTTATATAGTATTCGTAAAAAAGAGTCATTCGAACAGTCTAAACGACACAAAGAGTAGGGTCTGTGTAGGCAAATAGTTTTCGCATACTTTTAAAATTCTCAATGGGTTACTTAAGTAAGGTAAGTAAGGGGGGGGGGCACGCCGTAGTGTAGTGGTTAAGGCACTGAGCTACAAGGCGGAGGGTTGAGGGTTCAAGTCCCGTTGGGGTCAGGATTTTTAAACTGACCCAAACCCTCTGGCGACACTATGACCCTGGGGTCGACTCAGCCTCTAACGGAAATGAGTACCAGACGCTTGTTCTGGGGTAAAGGCGGCCGTCACGCAGGGCTGACATAAAGTGCCGATTGTCTAGAAAATGTGGGAACCTTAACCTCCTACTACCCCAAGGGCCTCCGGGCCTGTTGTGGGATCACTTACTTTAGTTAAGTAAGGAGAAGCACTATCTCCTCTACTATTCAATTTTCTATCAAAGCATGCCATGAAATAGTACATGATTATTTGTAGATTTTCCCAAGCTAGGCTATGATGAAAATATAATACATCTGTAACCTGAAATGTCACCAAAAATAACAGGTGTGGATCTGAAACGCATTAATCGATTCAAACTTATCCTAAATATTATTCGAGGGAGGTAAGAAATACGTATAACAATGTTCGCTCAATGCTCTTGATACTACAACACTGTAAATTGGACGATGTTATGCAGCTACCGGCTAAGCACCATTTTAAAAAAATGTTTTGATGTCGTCTGTTGTACTGGCTCATCAAGTACGCACACTTTTATCGGAAAATCTTTAAATATAGCCTTATCATTAAAGAAAAATGTAAACGCCATCAGTCCTATCAGAGAATCTATGTTTTGCAACAAACGGCTATGAAAAACCGGATCTTTAACAATGATAATCTAAATTTTTCTTCATGCAGCTATGCGCCAAATGTTCCCACCTGAGATTTTTGTTGCATAACTGCCAAACAAGGAAAATAACTTGCAAAATTCAGAATTGTTAGTTTGGCGCTACAATAAATAGTGAAAACTGACTTAAAAAAAACCTGGAAAAACATTTGTTATTTATAGACTTAGATAAAGCATTTGGTCGAGTAAACAGGGAAATATTGTGGAATATCCTAAAAGAAAAAGGCCTCCCTATTCAGATTATAGAAACTGTTAAGAGCTTGTACTATGAACAAATATTTGTATTCACCCTCAGTTGGCTAAAAATAAGACATTTTTTTCAAATAAACCAAGGAGTACGACAAGGGTGTTCACTCTCACCTATATTATTTAATATTTATATGGACGATATCCTAAAAGAATGGAAGAAGATTTTAACTAATGAAGGAATATTAATTTATAATAAAGATAACATAAATGCTTTATTATTCGCTGACGATGTTGGATGTTGTACTTTTAGCAGAATCTGAAAATGAGCTCCAAATGTTAGCATATAAATTTAAATTAATAGCCAATAGATATAATTGTAAAATATCAATAAATAAGTCAAAAGTGATGGCATTTATTGGAAATATGAAATTAGATCAAAAATTGTACTGGATAACAAAATAATAGAACAAGTATCACATTTCCAATATTTAGGATGTGATATAACTTACAGAGAAAATAAAGACATAGAAAATAAAGTAAATAAATTTCAGGCTATTTGTGGAACCATAAAAAAGAACCTTAGGTCGGAAAACAAGGAAAGATACGAAACTTAAATTATATAAAACAATGGCTGTTCCTTTATTGTTGTATGGAAGTGAAAAATGGATAATGAAATCAAGGGATAAAAGCAGGATACTGACTGCGGAAATGCTGTTTTTACGTAATGTGAAAGGATGCACAAGAGCGGATAGAATAAGGAATGAAACTATACGAGAAGAATTAAATATATATAAAATTGAAGATAAAATCAGCGAAAATAATAAAAAATGGACAGAACACTTAATGAGAATGAACAACGAAAGAATACCAAAAAGAACCTTCCTGTATAATCCCAGAGGAACAAGAGATGTTGGCCGACCACGTTAGAACATGGACTCCACTTTTACTTCGCCGGAACAGGCTGCATAGCCTAAACCTTGTAGTAGTAGAAGAAGAACTGACTTAAAGTTTAAACGCATTTTTCTATGCACTTACATAATGGCGCCACTTGACGCGTACCGTCATCCAATTGATTGATTGATATCTATGTCTTCCCCTGGTCAAAAAAATGTTGTTTGTTCGGCCAACATACCCTGATTACCCATAGGCAGTTTATCAGAAAAGGAGCCGAGGTCCGGAATAAGTGTCTTTGTTTAAACGACAGAATTTTTCTTCGAAACTATAACGAGATAAATTAAACTTGAACATGATCCATTAATAACAGGCACGAGACCGAAGTCACAGAAAAACCAGCAAATCATTTTCTTACAAGTAACTATCTAATACCCGGCGTGCGCTGCTGCACCTAAATAAATAATAATGTGTTCTTGCATTTAGTTGAGTAAGTAAAAGGAAAAATAAATATAAATTTGTATCATTATTTTTAGATACTCCGTGCTGATTACCCGGCGTTTCCCGGGAATCTATGCATCCCAATGTACTTGGCATAAATGAGCTAAAGGCGAAATTCGTTATTTTGAGTTATCCTTAAAAGAATACCCCGCCGTGCGCTGCTATGCTTGCCCGGGAATCTACTTCTCCCGATCTTCTTGGTATCAATGAAAGACAAACAAATGGTTATTGTAAGTTATCCTTAAAAGATAAACATATGCTGTCGCGGACTTTTCTGTAGAGTTTATTGAGATATTCAATTCTGTGTACAATAAGTTTGTGTATTTGTTATGTTTAGGCAACGTAAGCCATTTAAGCTTACAAAAAGCGAACTTTTTTCACATTTTCTCACTACAGAAGGTGAATTTTAAGGGTGAATGGCTTGCTTGAGCATTAAAACTCTCTTATAACCTATAACCTTTCCGGAAAATTCCTGAACATTTTGCAAAAAGCCCCATGACGATCGGATGAATGGTATGGCAGCACATGCTTGCCCGGGAATCTACTTATCCCGATCTCCTTGGCATCAACGAAAGACAAAAATGGCTATTGTGTGTTACCTGTAAAAGATAAACATATGCTGTCGCGAATTGTTTTGTAGAGGTTTTTGAGATATTCAATTCTGTGTACATTAATTTTGTGTATTTGTTATGGTTTAGGCAGCGTAAGCCATTTAAAGGTAAAAAAAGGGATTTCTTCACGTTTTTCACTACAAAGGGTGTTTTTTAAGGATGTAGGAGTTGAGTATCTCAACTCTTTTATAGCCTATGTTCATCCTGGGAATCGCCTGAACATTTTACAAAAAAACCTCATCACAAATGGATCAACGGTATGGCACGAACGAACAACCAAACAAACAAACAAACAAACAAACAAACACACATTTTATATAATAGATACAGCTAATACTCGGCGTGCGCTGCTACGCCTAAATGTATGAAAATTAATGTGCTTTTATTATGTTTAGTTGAATAAGTAAGAGGAAAAATAATTATAATTTTGTATTTTTAGTTACTCCGTGCTGATTACCCGGGTTGCCCGGGAATCTACCTATCCTGATCATATTGACATAAATGAGCTAAAATAAGAAAATTAATATGTTTTATGTTTAGTTAAATAAGTAGTGGGAAAAATGTATATCGTAATTATTTTTAGATATCCCCTGCTGTTTACCCGGCGTTGTCCGGGAATCTACTCATCCCGATCTTCTTGGCATAAATGAGCTGAAAGACGAAAATTAATGTACTTCTTATGATTAGTTGAATAAGTAAAATGAAAAATAATTATAAATGTACATCGTGATTATTTTAAGATTCCCCGTGCTGATTACCCGGTGATGCCCGGGATCTACTTATCTCGAACTTCTTGGCATAAATGTGCTAAAAGACAAAATTCCTGATTGTGAGTTATCCGTAAAAGAACACCCGCTATGCTTGCACAGGAATCTACGTACTTGTCTCGATCTTCTTGCATCAATGAAAGACAAAAATGGTTATTCTGAGTTATCTACAAGAGATAAACATATGCTACTTTTTTCACGTTTTCCACTACAAAGGACGATTTTTAAAGGTCTATGAGTTGAGTATCACAACTCTCTTATAGCCTATGTTGATCCCGGGAATCTCCTGAACATTTTGCAAAAAGCCCCATCACAATCGGATCAACGTTATGGCCGCGCTTAAAGAACGAACAAACAAATAAACAAACAAACATTATATTTAATTAATGTTGGGAAGTAAACATTATGAGGTATAATCATTAAAAATCATCGGAGAACATATTGTTTAAATAACTCACCTCATAGGATTCATGCTTCCATGATATCGCGATTTCAAACATAATCATGTTCATCGTCGGAGTTATGGCTGACGATGAACATGATTATGTTTGAAATCGCGATATCATGGAAGCATGGATCCTATGAGGTGAGTTATTTAAACAATATGTTCTCCGATGATTTTTAATAAACAAACATTAATTTGTATATATTAGATTAAATCTGTTGCTTTCAAAGCGAAGAAGGAATAAGGCAGACATGTCCCTCTACCTAAAAAATGAAGATGATGATAAAAATATTATGTATCCCCAAATGCAACAGGCTACTCAGATGAATATGTCTGGGATTCAACATCTGAATAATAGATCCCTAAATACTTCGTAGTAAAAAATAATTAATTAAAATATCCTACCACAAATGATTTCATTTCAATTTATAAAATGCATAAATAAATTATTCCCCCAGAAATATATGTAACGTGTCATAGTACATAAAATATATCGTAACTGTTCCAGGGACGGTGTAGCGAAATCTAAAATGCGAATTCAAAATCAAACGAACTTATGAACACGTCGAAGTCCTTGTGTAAAAATAGTATTTAGGTCCTGTAAAAATAGTATGTCATAATAAAATAATCAAAATGGGCAAGTAAGAATTTCGATAGCCCAAATGGTAAACAATTTATTTTGCAATTTAATTAACAATTTAACATAAGTAACGCCACGAATGATTTCGAAATTTATCTAGAGAATTTGGAAATCAAGAGTGGCATTTGTTAGGACTATTTAACGAATAAAATTAAACTGTTTACTCACAAATTATTATTTAAATACAGTTATTTTAAAGTATTTATATATTTAATGTAAACGGCGATGTTTGAATTTTGAACACATCAAACTGTATATTATAACCAACATTATAGATTAATTAATTAATGGTGTCCTATGACGTAAATATGTCAATTATAATTATCTGGAACGATAATACCTGGGAAATTACACGTTTAAGAAAGTGCAAACGATGGTTTCTTTTTATTGAGGTATAATCAATTGCTACAGTTTTTTCTATTATATCTCGCAAGCGGTATTTACTTACATTCGTGCACTATATATATGTGTGTGTTATAATTAAATGTTTAACATTGAGCAATGCAAGCTTAATATGGTATGATAAGACAAATAAATGCCTGGACGGGATTCGAACACGGATCTCTGAGTCTGTACCTCAGTGTGATATCCATTACACCACCAGGCGAATCCAATTCAAACATTTATTTTTCTTATATATGTATTATATTCTCCATTATTACTAGATGTCGCGAGAACTCGGTCTTCACTGCCATCTAGTAGCTGACTATAACAAGTAAGCAAATTAAAGAGAATATTTTTACTTTATAGCAGTGACGCTTTATCGATGTTTAACATTGAGCAATGTAAGCTTAATATGGTATGATAACAAAAATAAATGCCTGGACGGGATTCGAACCCGGATCTCTGAGTCTGTACCTCAGGGTGATATCCATTACACCACCAGGCGAATCCAATTCAAACATTTATTTTTCTTATATATGTATTATATTCTCCATTATTACTAGATGTCGCGAGAACTCGGTCTTCACTGCCATCTAGTAGCTGACTATAACAAGTAAGCAAATTAAAGAGAATATTTTTACTTTATAGCAGTGACGCTTTATCGATGTTTAACATTGAGCAATGTAAGCTTAATATGGTATGATAACAAAAATAAATGCCTGGACGGGATTCGAACCCGGATCTCTGAGTCTGTACCTCAGTGTGATATCCATTACACCACCAGGCGAATCCAATTCAAACATTTATTTTTCTTATATATGTATTATATTCTCCATTATTACTAGATGTCGCGAGAACTCGGTCTTCACTGCCATCTAGTAGCTGACTATAACAAGTAAGCAAATTAAAGAGAATATTTTTACTTTATAGCAGTGACGCTTTATCGATGTTTAACATTGAGCAATGTAAGCTTAATATGGTATGATAACAAAAATAAATGCCTGGACGGGATTCGAACCCGGATCTCTGAGTCTGTACCTCAGGGTGATATCCATTACACCACCAGGCGAATCCAATTCAAACACTCCATTTTTCTTATGTATGTATTATATTCTCCATTATTACTAGATGTATTACTAGTTCTCGCGACATCTAGTAATAATGGAGAATACAATACATATATCAGAAAAATAAATGTTTGAATTGGATTCGCCTGGTGGTGTAATGAATATCACACTGAGGTACATACTCAGAGATCCGGGTTCGAATCCCGTCCAGGCATTTATTTTTCTTATCATACCATATATATATATATATATATATATATACACAATCTGGGAGCCACATGCAATCTAGGATTCTCACATCTTAATATATAAATTGCTATATTCAACGCATTTCGTAGAGAGTCAGTCGCTGCAAAATAATGCTCTGACCTATTCAGAATATTAAAAGGAGGAGCTTTCTTTAATCTGATAAACTTAAGTTGATAAATATCGAGATGAAACACGACTGTGATTGATTGTAAACCAAAATTCATTGAAACTGATTGGTTTGGCTCCCATTTGGGGTATGAGTTAAATAGTCAAAAAGATTGTCTTGAAAGTGTCATTTATTTGTATATTTGAATTTAGATTTTTGTCCATAAATACTCCTATAGGATTTTTTATGTACAGAAATAGTATTGCTCTTATGGGAACACTGTTGCCACTTGATGCCGCAAGGTGAGTGACAGAGATGGGAATACATATCCCTTTTCTGCGGAATGCGTAAGTACAGCAGCAACATAATTTGATGACACAATTATTTTCACTAACTACTACTAAATCTAATTCGTGATCATTCTAATGTGGTCACTAAAGAAGAAATCATATTTGGAATTTTATAGATTGCGATTACAGAAACTCCAGTAGCTTGAAAACATTCTAAACCACTCATGATATATTAGTTTCATCTCTTTTTTTTTCACCATGGCTGTACGTGTCAAAACAAGTTTCATTGAAAGGGGATGGTTCAATGACATCTCCTCTAGACGCTATTCCAATAACTGAGTTCACCCCTACTTTATTAAATAAACATGTGTTAATTATACATTCCATATTGGTATTTTTTTTTCATAAATCGGGAACCCACTTTCTTAGCAAAGTTATGAGTGAAACTATTTAACTTAATTCTTTATTACAAATAAAATAACTAATAAATCAATCTCACATAAAATGACATGTTTACTAGAAAGAATTGCTCCAAAATTTATAGATTTTTGACTGTTCCACTACAAGGAGGAGATACCGTATATTGCGATACTGCATTTAGTTAATTGTAACTAATAGTCTTTGATGACCCTTAATGATTGCTTGTAACTTTCTAAGAGTTATTCGCAATCCATATCTATCTGTCCAAGTAACCAGAATTCGTAATCTCTAAAAAAAATGTTTTTTTTTTCGAATGCGTGTATTTGGCACAAAGAATAGGGTTCAGGTAAGCAAACAGTTTTCAAATACTTTCCACATTTACAATGGACATCTACTATCTCTTCTCTGTTATTACATTTTATACTAGAGCATGTAATAAATTCTTTAGAGGCTAAGAGGGCATACAACACAATGATATTAATTAGTAGTTGGTATATGCTGATGTAGCAAGAGAATACTAGAAACCAACCTATATATTATGTTAAATAACACAAACGAAAACTCCGCCATAGCCGGTCCCAAGCCCGGATGAGAAAGGAGGAGGGGGAGGAGTAACAACCTCGTTAAAAAACCAGGGTTCAGTTTGCTCCGACTGATAGTACTCTGTAAGGGCCCCTAGCCAGGGTTACGGTGAAGACCTCAACGGCAGATTCGGCGCAGAAGGAGTCCTTCTTCACGGCGGATCTGGCGGAAGTGGCAACCCTCTAGATGGGGTTAGTACATCCAGAAGCTGGACCTAAAGCTTTGAGGTGGCAGCCCCACCAATGGTCTACTCTGCATAGCGTTGGTACCGCGATCAGAGGAAAACATATTACTCGTATTCTTCACAATGGAAACTCGGACGGACTTAACCAAAGAGGAAGAAGAGATGTCGGACGTCCTCGGAAGAGATGGTCTTAGATCTATTAGTGAAGACGGAACAGGCAACTCTTGCCTAAACCAGGAAGTGAAGAAGAAGAAGAACACAAACGAATTGGGTCTGGAAGTGCATATCAATAAAACTAAATATATGGCAACACGGTAAAAACATTTTATATAATTTATATGGACAGTTAATAATAAGTAAGGAAATTTTCTCATGGAATTTCGGTCAATATGTGATCGGTACCAACACAGCAACAATAAGTAGGAGCTCCGGGTTTATAATGACTGGGAGATTCGATATGCCAAAAACATGCTACCCACATAATAGCACTCGTGGGTGTGAGACCAGCATGGAAACTCTGCGTATATCAATCAATAAACAAAAGTAAGATCGAGTTTATCCGTTAACGAGAAATATCGAACCATAAGGAGTGGGGTCTACCAGTTTGTCCTATACAGACATTGTCACATGTGCCACACTTCAATTTATATACACCTGATAATTTTTCTTTTTTTGTTTTGGTTTTATTGTTTTTTATTATATTTTGTAGAGTTTTATTAGTTTTAAATGCCACATTAATGTTCAACTTTTTAAAGTTAAAACCTAAAGTAGACCTTTTATCTCTCGGATGAGGAACACATGAGAGCATATAACAGAAATTTAGAAAATTCAAAATATGCTAACCACCTATTCCAATTTAATCATTGTTTCGATCCAAATTTTGAAATTTTACATATTTGTGATAAGGGTAAGAAGTTAGATCTTTTGGAGGCTGTAGAAATTAATAAATTTAAAAGTAGTAAAAAACTGTTAAATTCTCAACTTGATTTGAATGAATCCCCTTTGTTAAATTAAAAAATTTAAATAAATATTGTTGTATTGTTGCTTAGATCAGTTGGAACACAATTCATAATTTGTTAACATGTCTGAAGAAGTTACAGTGTACCGAAACAGCTGTCACTGAATTATATAATAAATATGAAAATCAAATAAAACTATGTTTTTTTTAAATTTAATTAATTATTATTTTAGTTCGACAAAGAACAAACATGACTGCATCTACTATTTAACTGATCCTTTGAGAAGATAAATCAAGTGACCCAATATTAAATTAATGCTTTCTTATGGTATTAAGATAGTACAGTAAAATTAAAGTCATCCCACTACAGGCCTAAGGAGGCCCTTGGGGTAGTGGGAGGTTAAGGCTTCCACTTTTTCTAGACAATCGGCACTTGATGCCATACGGGTTGTCAGCACTGCGTGACGGCCGCATTAACCCCCAGAACAAGTGTCTGGTACTCATTTCCGTTAGAGGCTGAGTCGACCCCGGGACCATAGTGCCGCCAGAAGGTTTGGGTCAGTTTAAAAATCCTGACCCCACTAGGACTTGAACCCTCGACCTTTCGGCTTGTAGAGCAGTAACAAATTTAATTACACATACGATCTATCTATCTCTCTACAGTGTTCTGTCCAAGAACAGGTCTGTCATGCTATGCTTTGCCGCTTTACTAGGGAATTATAGGTGCAGTAGCTTCCCCATTGCTTTCCTGGCATTGGCGTACTTGTAACCCACTTCTGAAGTTGAGCGCCTGGAAGGCGAAACTACGCTGCCCCGATTATATGTGTGCGCCAGGAAAGTCCTTAATCTTAAACTTAAGGTAAGGCGAATATGGATTATGGCTATATGATGTCGGGAACCGTTTGGGCCTTAAAGTTTCCCGACATTTGTGTTGCTGGCAAGGAAAAATCCCGAAAAAGAAAACTCATACAGGAAACTTTTCCCGACCGAGACTCGAACTCGGGCCCACTGGGTGACAAGGCAGCACGTAATCTAGAGAACTAAGCGGTGGAATAAAATTAACCCAAAATTTAAAAAGTATTTTAGCAACCTCCATTTCTTGAAATTAAAGTCGGCTAATAACATTTGAACATGAAAAGTATGTTGAAGTTTGTAAATGAGCAAATCGGACTGTCAGTAGTGGAGTGGAGTATAGGGAAATGCTGATACATTACTGGGAGCGCTGTAAGGAGCACATTTTGTTTTCTTGCACCAAACGTGGTATAGGCTTATAGGATTAAATTATCAAAAGAAATACGTTTTGAAAACCAAAGAAAATCAGACCATTATGATTCGATGTTTATCAGGAACCCAACAGTTGAAAATTTTTCTAGCATCAGCAATTTCGGTTTCTTTGCAACGAAACTCGATATATAAGAGTTAATTAACAAACTGCACTAACGAGCAAAATGAGACTATGGATTCGATTTCTTGAGGAATTCGCTTAATTTACGCAGTTCCTGCGTGAAGGGATTTTTTAAATCGTGATCATTCGATATTTGATGATCACATGGTACCCAAATACCTATAAGAGTCATGTAACATTTTTTGAGATAATATCCCGCAGAATACTCTAATTGTAAGAAAATAACACAAACAGTTATTTCTATTATTGCTTCAGGATGTGAACAGTGGTGTGATAAAAGAGAATAAGAGAGAATACATGTCTATTCAGATGGAATTTTTAGGTTTGTAGAAAAGCAGAATTGGATAAAACATACAAATAAGAAACGCTACGGGAGCGGGTAGAGACAACATTGGTGAAATACAGAAGCGATAATATTAAAGTGCTATGGACACACATTTCGGATGAATAACACAAGATGGCAAAAGAAGATCTCACAAGCGAAATGACAAACATTGCACGCCGAAACCTACCTAGAAATTTCTCTCAGAGAAGCATTGTGATGTACCAAGGTCTAGTACCTGCCGTTTTTAAGTGCAGGGCACAGAAATCAAGCTAGAAACCAGCAGTGGTAACCCGTTGTACGGATCAGATCGACTCCCTGCATGTGTAAGAGTGGAGTGAAGCAAGGCGGGACGCGGCACGGACAGCAGATAGAGACGGTTATTCAATCTAACAATTCACAATATGTATTACTTCATCATAGTTTAAATGAGTCCACCGCTGTGGTCCCGAGGTACCTTGTCACGCAGCGGGCCCGGGTTCGATCCCCGGTCGGGGCAGTTTTTTTGGATGAGGTTTTTATCGGGGTTTTTCCTCACCTGTAGACAAATGTCAGGAAAACTTTAAGGCCCAAACGGTCCCCGAAATCATATGGCCATCATCCTTACCATTATCATCATCATCCTTCACCGGTGTGGAAAGCAACGGGAAGCTACCACACCTACACAATTCCCTAGTAAAGCTGCAAGCATAGCATGAAAATGCTATGATATCAGTGAAGGACCTGCCTTCGGGCAGAATTACTATGGATGGAGTTTAAATGAGAGCTTTGGCGCTGGATTTTAATGCCTTCCAGTTACAAACTGCGTATTTTTTTGACACGGCCTTGGTACATCGAAACGCTTGTCTGGAAGAAATTCCAAGTTAGATTTCAGCACGTAACGGCTCACGGTTGCCTTTTAGTATGGTTGTCGTCATGGAGAAAGAGAGTGGGGTGAACTAAACACAGTTGGAAGAATGCTATTGAGGAAACCATGATGTAAAGATAATTGAAAGAGAAGAAGTGCTTAGACAGAAGGAAAAGGAAACATTGAACAGAGAAATAGCATATGTAGAATAAATCAAATCTTAATGTATAAAAATTTCGTGTCACGTTGTTTGTCCGCGATGGAATCCTAAACTACTGAACCGATTTTAATAAAATTTTGCACACTGTGTGCTCTTTGATCCAACTTGAGACTTACGGTAGTTTATAACTAAATTTATAGTAGCATTATTTTTTTTATTGCAAATTATTTATTATTTAACAAAGAGTTACAATTATCTGTGAGTTCCATACGATTCTAACAGATGGCGATGTAAGGTAATTTGGTAAGATAATTAGTTTATTATTTAACAAAGAGAGATCCAGGTGGCTGTGCTTTTTGTTGCAACCGCGAATTTCAATTGAATTACAAATATTGATTATTTCATAATTTAAGTGTGTTCAGTGTTTATTTTATTTTCAATATTATTAATTTCGTGTGTAAGTATTAGTTTTAAGTAATCTGCCTGAAAGACAGCAACTTAATTTAAATTTTTTACGTATACCTTAGCCACAGCAATGCGTGGCCGGGACCTCTAGTATAATGTATATAATAAATAAGGAGACTCACCATGACGTAGTGACGCTGCATCTCAGTCTTCTCACTGGCCAGTTTCTCACACTCCAGTTTCAGCCTGCAACGTAATTTCATTACATTAAAATATTAACTGACCGCTCATTACCCATTTCAATCAGACTTTGTAAGGTCAATGTTCGACACCTGTTATTTAAACTCATGCATGCTTTTAGAGATCATTTTGCAAATATTATCAATTATGTACAATACATCAACATTAAAATCTGGAAACAATTGTTATTATTCATTTCTGGATTTTTTTTATTTATATACAGATTTTTAATATTTACACATCAGCCTGTGCCTAAAGTTTTACTTTTCTTCTCCACTCGTCTCTATCCATCCACTCCATATCCTCCATATGTATAACTAATATTATATATATATATATATATATATATATATCCATCCATAGTAATTCTGTCGAGTGCAGGTCCTTCACTGCAATCATATCATTTTCATGCTATGTTTGCAGCTTCACTAGGGAATTGTAGTTGTGGTTACTTTCCACACCGGTGAAGAATGATGATCATCATGATGGTGATGATGTCCATATGATTTCCGGGACCGTTTGGGCTTTAAAGTTTTCCTGAAATTTGTCTTACAAGTGAGGAAAATCCCCGATAAAAACCTCACCCAGAAAAACTGCCCCGACCGCGGATCGAACCTGGGCCCGCTGCGTGACAAGGCAGCACGCTACCACGAGATCACAGCGGTGGACTATATATATATATGTAAAAATATTCTCTTTAATTTGCTTACTTGTTATAGTCAGCTACTAGATGGCAGTGAAGACCGAGTTCTCGCGACATCTAGTAATAATGGAGAATATAATACATATATAAGAAAAAGAATGAGTTCAAATCGGATTCCCAAAGCTGTTTATAATGATATACCAAGAGGACGAAGATCACTGGGCCGTCCTATGAAACGCTGGAGGGAAAATTTTCTATAGGATCGTAACAGGCCTTGGCCTAATACTTGGAAGGAAGAAGAAGATATAAGAAAAAAAAAAGTGTTTGAATTGGATTCGCCTGGTAGTGTAATGGATATCACACTCAGGTATAGACTCAGAGATCCGGGATCGAATTCCGTCCAGGCATTTATTTTTCTTATCATACCATATATATATATATAATACTAAAATAAAAAAAACATTAAACTGAACATATATAAGACTGTTGTCCACCGCTGTGGTCACGAGGTAGCGTGCTGCCTTGTCACGCATCGGACCGGGTTCCATTCCCGGTCGGGACAGGCTCCTGGGTGAGGTTTTTCGGTTTTTTCGGACCTATAAGACAAATGTCAGGAAGCTTAGGGCCCAACGGTCCCCCAAAATCATCCGGCTATCATCATCATATTTATCATTATCATCATCCTTTATCTATTTGGAAAGCAATGGGAAGCTACCACACATATTATTCTCTAGTAAAGCTTCAAAGCATGGCATTAAAATGCTAATAATGCAGTGAAAGACCTGCCCGGCAGATTTACTATGGGATGGAATTCTCCCAGTTATATTATATGGATGTGAACGTGGACTCTTACTTTAAGGGAGGAAAGGTGATTGAGTATTTGAGAATAAAGTACTTAGGAGAATTTTGGACCAGAGAGAGACGAACAGACATGTGAATGGAAAAGACTACTTAACAGTGAACTTCATGGTCTTTATAGGAAGCCAGTTACAATAAGAACAGTTAAGTCTCGTAGACTGAGATGACGGGGCATGTGGCACGAATGGGGAATGAAGAGGGGTATGGAAGCTTCTTGTAGGAAAACCTGAAGGAAAACGCCCAGTTGGTAGAGCAAGTAGCAGAATAACATTAACCATGATTTAAGGGAAGTAGATTATACAGGGGATGATTGGAAACATTAGCTCAGTATAGGGTCTTGTGGAGAGCTTATGTCCGCTCGGCCATGATCCTACGGGTTCGACAGTGCCAGTGAGTTAATTAATAATGGCGAAACTTCCAGTTACATAGATAACTTACTTCAAGAGAGAAGACAATGTTATGAATATTAAAAATTAAAGTGTTTAGGGCATTTTTGGAGCAATGAGGGAAGGACATAGGTAAACGGACAAACTACATAGCAGTGAGATACATGATATTTAAAAAAAAACCAAATGTAATAAAATAATTAAGTCTCTAACAGCATTTTTACAACTACAATGTACAATTAAATACAGTGTCATGTCATAACATCAAGCTGAAGTTGATAAAATCACCGTCGTTCAATGTAACAAAATATTAAAATTACATGCGTTTGTTTTCTTTTCCTTAATTTACGGATGCGCACTTAACCAACCTATAACAATCTACCGCTATTACATAATGAAACATTTGCTATGTGAATAAACTTATGTAAACTTCTACCATATCTTACATGTACATACACTGGTTCTTCCAACTCTTTTGTATGGTAGCGAAGCATGGATATTAAAACAGAAGGATACAAAAATACTTGGATCGGCTGAAATGAAATATATTCAAAGGACTGCAAGATACAATTAGATCATAAAAAATGAAGACTTAGAATAATTACACATGGAACCTTTAGAAAACAAAATTTTCGATTACAAGTCATGAGGATTCAACATGTTCATCGAATGGATGAACACAGGATACGCAAGCAAATGTTAAGCTATCAACCTGCAGGAAGACGAAGAACAAGACATCCACAAAAAATACATTTGGGTAGTGTTTCTATTGAGGGAAAATAGGTCAACAAATGGACTAAATTCATGAATAGACTGTGATGATACGTGGGCATGATTGTCATCACTGATTACAATTTCTTAAGCACAAGTAGCATTAAAAGAGCACTTCATTAGTAATTGTTGAAGAGGGCATAACGTAACATTCCTCATGCCATATTATGGGAATTAAAATCTCAACTAAGGACATGTTAAACGGGGTTATACAGTAATTGTTATTTTTTTCCCTTCCAAAATAAGGGATTATTGGCCTCCAAAACTACATGAGTCCATACATCAGATGTTCCACCTTCATCTCACAAATTCTCAATCAAATCTACAATGTACAGGGCTTGTCCTCTCCCTGTTAGTCAATCAACGCTCGGTTTCTCCAAAGTTGGGATATATATCAGGTAACTGTTGATTTATTTAATTTATCAATCTAAAAATAGAATTAGTGTTGCAAAAATATTGTAACTGCTAATTTATCTTTCTTGAGATTATTTCAGGACGCCATAAAGAGGATTGAAGTTCCACGACATTTTACCAGATCTTCATGTCAAGCCTTGAGGATGCCAGACGCAGTCTCTGATAAAATATCGAAAACTTTAACGCCGTCCAGAAGCCCGAAAAACTCTCTCGAATTCGTATTTTTGGCCATGATAGCCTGAATAATTAAGCCTGTAACTTAGATGTATGTCAACTATTGACTAGTTATTCAAGAAATACAAACACTCGCTACATGGAAATAGTCTCTCATAAATAACAATACATCCAAAAGGCTGCTAACACAATACTGAAACAAAAACAGCCTATTATCCTAACAACTTTTTAAAATCAAAATACAATAGTGTTACTGCGAGGGTCACTCACAAAGTACTGTTTACGATAGAAAGATAACAGTGCCAGCAGCGTGTTGGGAGGTTCATTAGTTAGTCAGCTGACATAGTTTCCGCCAAGCTGGCAACCCTCATCCATTAGCTGCTGTGGGTCAAATGGTAGGAAGTGAAAGCAACTCTCGGTCTACAGCATGGAACCACAGCGAGAACATTTTCGAGCAATGATTACCTATTATTTTAAAAGTGGTTTATACCAGGCGCAATCACTAGAAAGGCTTACATACACTTTTAGGGGCATTGCTCCTTCATGTGCTACACATTTCAATTGGTTTGCAGAGTTTAAGATGGATGAACGTCTCTTGAAGATGAAGAGAGGAGTGGGCGATCGTCGATGGCAGTGAGCGAGGAAAACATCGATGCTGTTGAGAAGATGCCCACATGTGACATATAGACTTGAGGCAACCCTAAGGAAAGGATGGGGAAGTATTGCAAAAATTCTGCACAGCTATCTTAGGATCAGCAAGGTGTCATCTTGTTGGGTGCCACACAGTCTCACTGAAGGCCAAAAGGTTACTCGAGTGGAATAGTGCCGTGAAATGCTTCGGAGATCATTACAGGGGACGAGACCTGGATTTACCAATATGATCTAGAAACAAAGCGTTTGTCTTCGGTATGGGTCTTTCCTGATGAGTGAAAAGAGCAAAACATGTTTCTTTGCTACAAGTCGTCAAGTGGTAACAATACCACTTGAGCATCAAAGGACAGTGACTGCACACGACAGTACCCTCCCACAGGTCTTCCAAAAATTGCGAGAAAAGCGCCCAAGAGTTGGACTGATGGGTATCCTGCTGTACCACGACAATGCCTCTGCCCACACCGCCCATTTCACAGTGGATTTTTTGAGGACACCTGTGCAGCTGTTGACACATTCTCCTTACAGTCCGGACCTGGTGCCCTGTGACTTCGTTTTGATTCCTATGGTGAAGGCCCGACTGCGTGGAAACACTTATATGCTGTTGCAGCAAACCAAGGTGCACTGGATGAAAGTGACTGGCATCAGTGCTTCCAATCGTGGTTCAGGAGGATGCAACTCAGGGAGAGTACTTCCAGAAAATGTAATGGTAAGATTTCAATTATAATGCTTAACTGATGTTCATCTAAAAACTTTCTGAGTAACCACTCTATATTTATACAACGTTATAGAAAATAAATAACGAGATTGTGACTGCGGTTACTATAATATAATATATTTTAAGAATGAATAAAAAGAAGAAAACCCTTCATTCACTCATATGAATTTAGGCGATTTTAGTGCCAATAAAGGCTACAATAATTCAAATAAACATATCAGAAAATGACTGTGGCAGTATGTGAATAACCAAATGGGTAATAAGGACCATGAGCTGGCACATAGTTACGATAACACGCGCTGGTTCGAGTCCCCATGAAAAAATATATTTACTTACGGAATTTCGGTTAATATGTATATGGGACTGATGCCCACCCGTACATCGTAAAGAAGTAGGAAGTTCCAATAAGTAGCGATTCTAGGTTGAGAAAACTAACTATATCGGTCACTCCTACATTGGCTGGATGACATGGACGTGAGGCCGTCACTGCCTATAGGTTTTTTTCATATCTAGAAAATAGTATTACTCTTATGGAAATGTTGTCAATTTTACTGACGCCGCAGACTGAGTAACAGAGATGAAAATATAATTCTCTCCAGGTTTCGTTGAAAGAGGATAATTCAATGGCATCTCCGCTAGTCGCAGTTCCGGTAAGTGAGATTAACGCTTAACTTTATTAAATACCATCATCATCATCATCATAGTACATCCTGTGATCTTCCATTCGATGAACATGTTGCATTCATCTTGACTTATAATCAGAAATTTTGTTTTCTAAAGGTTCCGAGTGTAATTCTTCCAAGATGTCTTCATTTTTGTTGTGATCTAGTAGTGTGTATCCTGCAGTCCACCGAAGGTATCTCATTTCAGCAGATATTATTAAATATGTGGATGATAGTTATATGTTCCATAATTTTATTTTTTTCTATAAATCAGTCTCCCAACTTCCTGGCAAATTGTAGATGAAACTTTAAATTAAATTATTAATTTCAAATGAATTACCTAATATATCAATCTTACATAAAAGGGCCTAAGAACAATGCCATTTTCTTACTTACTTAATCACTGGCACTATCGAACCCGTAGGTTCATGGCCGCGCGGACATAAGCTCTCCATAAATCCCTATCCTGAGCCAATGATTTCCAATCATTCCCTGTATAATCTACTTCCCTCAAATCATAGTTAATGTTGTTCTCCCACCTCATTCTTGGTCTACCAACTGGGCGTTTTCCTTCTGGCTTTCCTACAAGAAGTTTCCATGCACGTCTTTCATTCCCCATACGCACAACATGTCCTGCCCATCGCAGTCTACGAGACTTAACTGTTCTTATTATATCTGGCTTCCTATACAGACCATGTAGTTCATTGTTATGTAGTCTTCTCCATTCACCTGTCTGTTCATCTCTCTTTGGTCCAAAAAATTTCCAAAGTACCTTATTCTCAAATACTCGTAATGTCCTTTCCTCCCTTAAAGTAAGAGTCCATGTTTCGCACCCATATAATATGACTGGTAGAATAATAGTTTTATATATTTTCAGCTTAAAGTTTTTTGAAAGGAGTTGGGACATCAAAAGTCTCTTCAATACATAATAGCATGTATTTCCAGAATTGAGCCTATGTTTAATTTCTTTGTGCGTCTCATTCCTATTTGTGATTATTGTTCCTAGGTATTTGAATTCGGCCACTTCCTCAAAATTTCCCTCATTTGTCATTAGCTGTCCATTTCTATTATATACTGAATTTCTACGTGTGACCATATATTTAGTTTTACTGATATTTACTTCCAGTCCTAACTTCTTAGTGTTACTCAATAGTGTGTGCGTGTTGGCCTTTAGTTTCTCCTCGCTATCGGCCAGTAGTACTACATCATCAGCATAAACTAACAGCTTATTGATACCATTCAGTTGTAAGCCTTCCTCATTCTCTATTTTCTAGACGTGAAAACCCCTATAGTAGTTTGCGTGATTTTTATCCAAACAAAACACGAAAAATAACTGAAAACAGAATGAGAAGTTGAGATAAAAATAACCTAAACAACTATATTAACAATATGTGACTTGGAAGATAGCTACGAATAATGAAACACGCTAAAACCTAAAAGAATGATCGAAAGCAATCGTAAACATAAAAGCTAACGGAAATAACTCACCCTAACCTTATATGTCTAAAATTATGTAGCATATGTTATTGTCAAGCGTTATTCCAATATTCATACACATTCATTTGAAGAGTCCGAGGAAAGAACCAGTAAGTAACTTTTTTGACAAAATGGAGTTTGAAATACCGTTACATTCTCCATGGAAGGGCTATATTTAGAGGTACAAGCAGATTCATAGTTTCATCATGGGTTTATTTACCTTTAAAGTTTGGGGCAGGTACATTGTATAATTAAAGGTGCTTTTCTCGGTTTCAAGAAAAAGTGATTTACTTTTTTCTCTCTCCCTGTACCCTTCATTTAAGGTTGAATATCATTCTGGCGGCTCGGGTCTCTTTTTTTTTTTTACTCCTGGCGCGACAGGCCTGAAAGGCCCTTAGCCTACTATCCGACTGCTGGCCTCACATCCACATGTGTCAATCACAGATGTAGATGATCATCAGGCGGCTCGGGTTCATAATTTTAACTTAATGTGAACTGCAATTCGTATAATTTACTTGTAATTTCGCGAGCAAACTTAGAAAATAACTTGCATGGAAGAAATGCAGTCACTGCTTAGGATTTATTAATAACGAGTAGCCAAAATGCGCAGGATTATTACTTTATTAATGTACGATGGGAATTGTAACCTTAATTAAGATCATACTTGTTAATACAATGTTACCGTACATCGTGGGGGCACGCCGTAGCGTAGTGGTTAAGGCACTGAGCTACAAGCCGGAGGGTCGAGGGTTCAAGTCCCGTTGGGGTCAGGATTTTTAAACTGACCCAAACCCTCTGGCGGCACTATGGTCCTGGGGTCGACTCAGCCTCTAACGGAAATGAGTACCAGATGCTTTTTCTGGGGATAAAGGCGGCCGTCACGCAGGGCTGACAACCCGGCTGACGTAAAGTGCCGATTGTCTAGAAAAAGTGGGAGCCTTAACTTCCTACTACCCCAAGGGCCTCTGGGCCTGTTGTGGGATCACTTTACTTTACTTTACTGTACATCGTAATAATATTGAACTGAAGATGATAAAAACACTACTTAATTTTCCTTGTCAGATGACATTCAAATGTCATATTTGTTTATTTAATTTACGAATGTCCTACTCAATCAGGTGAATTCCCCATCCGCTACTGTGACGTAATGAAACGTATCCTACGTGGCCATTCATTACCAGCCTGTTCTAAGTTGTTAGTTGTAGTATGAATGTAGCGTTCTTAAGTCGGCCGTATCCTTTGCAGCAAGCATATTGCGTCAATTTGACATCATGCTTACAAAATGCCTCGTGGAGAGAGAAAATATATGATAAAATGTGGCAATAAGCGGCGACGTAATGCCGACGTAGAAGTACCTCAAATGGTAAGATTAAACTAAGGAACAGCTTTATAAGTGTGACTGAAGTTCTACACCGCACGATTGCGAACTTGAGTTCTGGCAACACTGTTATGCTTACAAGTGAGCTGTCAACCGTATCATGCTGAAACCTATCTTACAAGTGAGCTGTCAACCGTATCATGTTGAAACCTATCTTACAAGTGAGCTGTCAACCGTATCATGTTGAAACCTACCTTACAAGTGAGCTGTCAACCGTATCATGTTGAAACCTATCTTACAAGTGAGCTGTCAACCGTATCATGCTGAAACCTATCTTACAAGTGAGCTGTCAACCGTATCATGCTGAAACCTATCTTACAAGTGAGCTGTCAACCGTATCATGCTGAAACCTATCTTACAAGTGAGCTGTCAACCGTATCATGTTGAAACCTACCTTACAAGTGAGCTGTCAACCGTATCATGTTGAAACCTATCTTACAAGTGAGCTGTCAACCGTATCATGTTGAAACCTATCTTACAAGTGAGCTGTCAACCGTATCATGTTGAAACCTACCTTACAAGTGAGCTGTCAACCGTATCATGTTGAAACCTACCTTACAAGTGAGCTGTCAACCGTATCATGTTGAAACCTACCTTACAAGTGAGCTGTCAACCGTATCATGTTGAAACCTACCTTACAAGTGAGCTGTCAACCGTATCATGTTGAAACCTATCTTACAAGTGAGCTGTCAACCGTATCATGTTGAAACCTATCTTACAAGTGAGCTGTCAACCGTATCATGTTGAAACCTACCTTACAAGTGAGCTGTCAACCGTATCATGTTGAAACCTACCTTACAAGTGAGCTGTCAACCGTATCATGCTGAAACCTATCTTACAAGTGAGCTGTCAACCGTATCATGCTGAAACCTATCTTACAAGTGAGCTGTCAACCGTATCATGCTGAAACCTATCTTACAAGTGAGCTGTCAACCGTATCATGTTGAAACCTACCTTACAAGTGAGCTGTCAACCGTATCATGTTGAAACCTATCTTACAAGTGAGCTGTCAACCGTATCATGTTGAAACCTACCTTACAAGTGAGCTGTCAACCGTATCATGTTGAAACCTATCTTACAAGTGAGCTGTCAACCGTATCATGCTGAAACCTATCTTACAAGTGAGCTGTCAACCGTATCATGCTGAAACCTATCTTACAAGTGAGCTGTCAACCGTATCATGTTGAAACCTACCTTACAAGTGAGCTGTCAACCGTATCATGTTGAAACCTATCTTACAAGTGAGCTGTCAACCGTATCATGTTGAAACCTACCTTACAAGTGAGCTGTCAACCGTATCATGTTGAAACCTATCTTACAAGTGAGCTGTCAACCGTATCATGTTGAAACCTACCTTACAAGTGAGCTGTCAACCGTATCATGTTGAAACCTATCTTACAAGTGAGCTGTCAACCGTATCATGCTGAAACCTATCTTACAAGTGAGCTGTCAACCGTATCATGCTGAAACCTATCTTACAAGTGAGCTGTCAACCGTATCATGCTGAAACCTATCTTACAAGTGAGCTGTCAACCGTATCATGCTGAAACCTATCTTACAAGTGAGCTGTCAACCGTATCATGCTGAAACCTATCTTACAAGTGAGCTGTCAACCGTATCATGCTGAAACCTATCTTACAAGTGAGCTGTCAACCGTATCATGCTGAAACCTATCTTACAAGTGAGCTGTCAACCGTATCATGTTGAAACCTATCTTACAAGTGAGCTGTCAACCGTATCATGCTGAAACCTATCTTACAAGTGAGCTGTCAACCGTATCATGCTGAAACCTATCTTACAAGTGAGCTGTCAACCGTATCATGCTGAAACCTATCTTACAAGTGAGCTGTCAACCGTATCATGCTGAAACCTATCTTACAAGTGAGCTGTCAACCGTATCATGTTGAAACCTATCTTACAAGTGAGCTGTCAACCGTATCATGTTGAAACCTACCTTACAAGTGAGCTGTCAACCGTATCATGCTTGAAACCTATCTTACAAGTGAGCTGTCAACCGTATCATGTTGAAACCTATCTTACAAGTGAGCTGTCAACCGTATCATGTTGAAACCTACCTTACAAGTGAGCTGTCAACCGTATCATGTTGAAACCTATCTTACAAGTGAGCTGTCAACCGTATCATGTTGAAACCTATCTTACAAGTGAGCTGTCAACCGTATCATGTTGAAACCTACCTTACAAGTGAGCTGTCAACCGTATCATGTTGAAACCTATCTTACAAGTGAGCTGTCAACCGTATCATGTTGAAACCTATCTTACAAGTGAGCTGTCAACCGTATCATGTTGAAACCTATCTTACAAGTGAGCTGTCAACCGTATCATGTTGAAACCTATCTTACAAGTGAGCTGTCAACCGTATCATGTTGAAACCTATCTTACAAGTGAGCTGTCAACCGTATCATGCTGAAACCTATCTTACAAGTGAGCTGTCAACCGTATCATGCTGAAACCTATCTTACAAGTGAGCTGTCAACCGTATCATGCTGAAACCTATCTTACAAGTGAGCTGTCAACCGTATCATGCTGAAACCTATCTTACAAGTGAGCTGTCAACCGTATCATGCTGAAACCTATCTTACAAGTGAGCTGTCAACCGTATCATGCTGAAACCTATCTTACAAGTGAGCTGTCAACCGTATCATGTTGAAACCTATCTTACAAGTGAGCTGTCAACCGTATCATGTTGAAACCTATCTTACAAGTGAGCTGTCAACCGTATCATGCTGAAACCTATCTTACAAGTGAGCTGTCAACCGTATCATGCTGAAACCTATCTTACAAGTGAGCTGTCAACCGTATCATGCTGAAACCTATCTTACAAGTGAGCTGTCAACCGTATCATGCTGAAACCTATCTTACAAGTGAGCTGTCACCGTATCATGCTGAAACCTACCTTACAAGTGAGCTGTCAACCGTATCATGTTGAAACCTACCTTACAAGTGAGCTGTCAACCGTATCATGCTGAAACCTATCTTACAAGTGAGCTGTCAACCGTATCATGCTGAAACCTATCTTACAAGTGAGCTGTCAACCGTATCATGCTGAAACCTATCTTACAAGTGAGCTGTCAACCGTATCATGCTGAAACCTATCTTACAAGTGAGCTGTCAACCGTATCATGCTGAAACCTATCTTACAAGTGAGCTGTCAACCGTATCATGCTGAAACCTATCTTACAAGTGAGCTGTCAACCGTATCATGCTGAAACCTATCTTACAAGTGAGCTGTCAACCGTATCATGCTGAAACCTATCTTACAAGTGAGCTGTCAACCGTATCATGCTGAAACCTATCTTACAAGTGAGCTGTCAACCGTATCATGCTGAAACCTATCTTACAAGTGAGCTGTCAACCGTATCATGCTGAAACCTATCTTACAAGTGAGCTGTCAACCGTATCATGCTGAAACCTATCTTACAAGTGAGCTGTCAACCGTATCATGCTGAAACCTATCTTACAAGTGAGCTGTCAACCGTATCATGCTGAAACCTATCTTACAAGTGAGCTGTCAACCGTATCATGCTGAAACCTATCTTACAAGTGAGCTGTCAACCGTATCATGCTGAAACCTATCTTACAAGTGAGCTGTCAACCGTATCATGCTGAAACCTATCTTACAAGTGAGCTGTCAACCGTATCATGCTGAAACCTATCTTACAAGTGAGCTGTCAACCGTATCATGCTGAAACCTATCTTACAAGTGAGCTGTCAACCGTATCATGCTGAAACCTATCTTACAAGTGAGCTGTCAACCGTATCATGCTGAAACCTATCTTACAAGTGAGCTGTCAACCGTATCATGCTGAAACCTATCTTACAAGTGAGCTGTCAACCGTATCATGCTGAAACCTATCTTACAAGTGAGCTGTCAACCGTATCATGCTGAAACCTATCTTACAAGTGAGCTGTCAACCGTATCATGCTGAAACCTATCTTACAAGTGAGCTGTCAACCGTATCATGCTGAAACCTATCTTACAAGTGAGCTGTCAACCGTATCATGCTGAAACCTATCTTACAAGTGAGCTGTCAACCGTATCATGCTGAAACCTATCTTACAAGTGAGCTGTCAACCGTATCATGCTGAAACCTATCTTACAAGTGAGCTGTCAACCGTATCATGCTGAAACCTATCTTACAAGTGAGCTGTCAACCGTATCATGCTGAAACCTATCTTACAAGTGAGCTGTCAACCGTATCATGCTGAAACCTATCTTACAAGTGAGCTGTCAACCGTATCATGCTGAAACCTATCTTACAAGTGAGCTGTCAACCGTATCATGCTGAAACCTATCTTACAAGTGAGCTGTCAACCGTATCATGCTGAAACCTATCTTACAAGTGAGCTGTCAACCGTATCATGCTGAAACCTATCTTACAAGTGAGCTGTCAACCGTATCATGCTGAAACCTATCTTACAAGTGAGCTGTCAACCGTATCATGCTGAAACCTATCTTACAAGTGAGCTGTCAACCGTATCATGCTGAAACCTATCTTACAAGTGAGCTGTCAACCGTATCATGCTGAAACCTATCTTACAAGTGAGCTGTCAACCGTATCATGCTGAAACCTATCTTACAAGTGAGCTGTCAACCGTATCATGCTGAAACCTATCTTACAAGTGAGCTGTCAACCGTATCATGCTGAAACCTATCTTACAAGTGAGCTGTCAACCGTATCATGCTGAAACCTATCTTACAAGTGAGCTGTCAACCGTATCATGCTGAAACCTATCTTACAAGTGAGCTGTCAACCGTATCATGCTGAAACCTATCTTACAAGTGAGCTGTCAACCGTATCATGCTGAAACCTATCTTACAAGTGAGCTGTCAACCGTATCATGCTGAAACCTATCTTACAAGTGAGCTGTCAACCGTATCATGCTGAAACCTATCTTACAAGTGAGCTGTCAACCGTATCATGCTGAAACCTATCTTACAAGTGAGCTGTCAACCGTATCATGCTGAAACCTATCTTACAAGTGAGCTGTCAACCGTATCATGCTGAAACCTATCTTACAAGTGAGCTGTCAACCGTATCATGCTGAAACCTATCTTACAAGTGAGCTGTCAACCGTATCATGCTGAAACCTATCTTACAAGTGAGCTGTCAACCGTATCATGCTGAAACCTATCTTACAAGTGAGCTGTCAACCGTATCATGCTGAAACCTATCTTACAAGTGAGCTGTCAACCGTATCATGCTGAAACCTATCTTACAAGTGAGCTGTCAACCGTATCATGCTGAAACCTATCTTACAAGTGAGCTGTCAACCGTATCATGCTGAAACCTATCTTACAAGTGAGCTGTCAACCGTATCATGCTGAAACCTATCTTACAAGTGAGCTGTCAACCGTATCATGCTGAAACCTATCTTACAAGTTAGCTGTCAACCGTATCATGCTGAAACCTATCTTACAAGTGAGCTGTCAACCGTATCATGCTGAAACCTATCTTACAAGTGAGCTGTCAACCGTATCATGCTGAAACCTATCTTACAAGTGAGCTGTCAACCGTATCATGCTGAAACCTATCTTACAAGTGAGCTGTCAACCGTATCATGCTGAAACCTATCTTACAAGTGAGCTGTCAACCGTATCATGCTGAAACCTATCTTACAAGTGAGCTGTCAACCGTATCATGCTGAAACCTATCTTACAAGTGAGCTGTCAACCGTATCATGCTGAAACCTACCTTACAAGTGAGCTGTCAACCGTATCATGCTGAAACCTATCTTACAAGTGAGCTGTCAACCGTATCATGCTGAAACCTATCTTACAAGTGAGCTGTCAACCGTATCATGCTGAAACCTATCTTACAAGTGAGCTGTCAACCGTATCATGCTGAAACCTATCTTACAAGTGAGCTGTCAACCGTATCATGCTGAAACCTATCTTACAAGTGAGCTGTCAACCGTATCATGCTGAAACCTATCTTACAAGTGAGCTGTCAACCGTATCATGCTGAAACCTATCTTACAAGTGAGCTGTCAACCGTATCATGCTGAAACCTACCTTACAAGTGAGCTGTCAACCGTATCATGCTGAAACCTATCTTACAAGTGAGCTGTCAACCGTATCATGCTGAAACCTATCTTACAAGTGAGCTGTCAACCGTATCATGCTGAAACCTATCTTACAAGTGAGCTGTCAACCGTATCATGCTGAAACCTATCTTACAAGTGAGCTGTCAACCGTATCATGCTGAAACCTATCTTACATGTGAGCTGTCAACCGTATCATGCTGAAACCTATCTTACAAGTGAGCTGTCAACCGTATCATGCTGAAACCTATCTTACAAGTGAGCTGTCAACCGTATCATGCTGAAACCTATCTTACAAGTGAGCTGTCAACCGTATCATGCTGAAACCTATCTTACAAGTGAGCTGTCAACCGTATCATGCTGAAACCTATCTTACAAGTGAGCTGTCAACCGTATCATGCTGAAACCTATCTTACAAGTGAGCTGTCAACCGTATCATGCTGAAACCTATCTTACAAGTGAGCTGTCAACCGTATCATGCTGAAACCTATCTTACAAGTGAGCTGTCAACCGTATCATGCTGAAACCTATCTTACAAGTGAGCTGTCAACCGTATCATGCTGAAACCTATCTTACAAGTGAGCTGTCAACCGTATCATGCTGAAACCTATCTTACAAGTGAGCTGTCAACCGTATCATGCTGAAACCTATCTTACAAGTGAGCTGTCAACCGTATCATGCTGAAACCTATCTTACAAGTGAGCTGTCAACCGTATCATGCTGAAACCTATCTTACAAGTGAGCTGTCAACCGTATCATGCTGAAACCTATCTTACAAGTGAGCTGTCAACCGTATCATGCTGAAACCTATCTTACAAGTGAGCTGTCAACCGTATCATGCTGAAACCTATCTTACAAGTGAGCTGTCAACCGTATCATGCTGAAACCTATCTTACAAGTGAGCTGTCAACCGTATCATGCTGAAACCTATCTTACAAGTGAGCTGTCAACCGTATCATGCTGAAACCTATCTTACAAGTGAGCTGTCAACCGTATCATGCTGAAACCTATCTTACAAGTGAGCTGTCAACCGTATCATGCTGAAACCTATCTTACAAGTGAGCTGTCAACCGTATCATGCTGAAACCTATCTTACAAGTGAGCTGTCAACCGTATCATGCTGAAACCTATCTTACAAGTGAGCTGTCAACCGTATCATGCTGAAACCTATCTTACAAGTGAGCTGTCAACCGTATCATGCTGAAACCTATCTTACAAGTGAGCTGTCAACCGTATCATGCTGAAACCTATCTTACAAGTGAGCTGTCAACCGTATCATGCTGAAACCTATCTTACAAGTGAGCTGTCAACCGTATCATGCTGAAACCTATCTTACAAGTGAGCTGTCAACCGTATCATGCTGAAACCTATCTTACAAGTGAGCTGTCAACCGTATCATGCTGAAACCTATCTTACAAGTGAGCTGTCAACCGTATCATGCTGAAACCTATCTTACAAGTGAGCTGTCAACCGTATCATGTTGAAACCTATCTTACAAGTGAGCTGTCAACCGTATCATGCTGAAACCTACCTTCCAGAGAACCATTGTGACGTACCAAGGCCGTGTCCAAAAAAATATATCTCCCATTTTTAACAGCAATGCACTAAAATCCAGTACCAAATTCCTCAGGGACGTAATACAACTCCCGAATTGGTAGACTGGATACCCTCACTACCTGCCGTCTACGCAGCGTCCCACCACTCCGCTTTTACTCAAGTAGGAGTCCATCTATACCGTAAAGTGGGTTGCCATTGCTGGATTCTGGCTTCTATTTCTATACCTTGCAGTTAAAACCGGCAGATATTTTTTTGGACATAAAAACGCTTCTCCGGTAGAAATTTCAAGACAGGTTTTCGATATGAAATGGTTGACAGTTCCTTTGTTAGTACACTGGGGGATATCAAAGTCTTGACAGTATAAACAGAGAGGGGTGATTTATGCATCGGCAACACGTTTCTTTTGAAACACGTATTCCTTACTTTAGTTCCTGTATTGTGTTTATATTTAACGTTTCAAGCAAAAACGGAACAAATGTCATCTGACGAATATGAATGTAAGATATATCATGTGGGCTCCGAATTATGGCATTGACACTGGATTTACATTCCCGTTTTTTAGTTATTTCATCTATAGCTCGCATAATAAATAATACTCCGTATTCAAGGAGAAATATATAAAAGTCAGGCAAAACACATTGCATATCTTTATTATGAGTAAACATTGATGTAAGATTCAAGATGTTTTAATTTCTCCGTATATACAGACCTGCTGTGACGCATTTAGATTCCTGAGATGTTAACTCACGAGTTTGATCGATGCGGAAGGTTCTGTAAGCATCTACCTCTCCTTTCAGAGGTTTCGACTCCCGAAGCTTCTATACTAGAAAAATATCGGTGATAAACCCGATAAAAATCATGACCTGGGCTATATGATCATTGCAAGGGTCAGATCAGAAGAGTCCGTTGTGTTGTGGCAGCTATGTATTGAAGTGTGGCAAGTGAAACCATTAGAGACTGGAAACAATTGTGCTGAAAATTAACTGTAAACAAGATTGCAGCAAATTGTAACGGGCTTCCAATATAAAACCGGACCGGCCTTACGGAGTTTCACCCGGCACGCAGTGCTGTCTCTTCCTCACGCAATTCACCGTGCCTGCCACCCGTCCTTGAACTGTTTCTTACCTTATAGAAAATGCTGGAAATGTTGTCCTCCCGCAGTTAAACAGGCATTATACCGAGTAAACACATTTAGATTGACACGCTGTAGTTCGGGCACTGTCAAGTTTCGATTTCATTTCTTATGTTGTTCTTCAGTTCTTCCAATGTGTGCGGATTTGTTTTGTACACTAATTTTTCTTCGGTGAGAACCGTACGCCTTCGCGTGTGTTTCTTATTTTGTACTGAACCAGTGGTCTCAAGTTTAGTCACAAGATCGTGGATTGTCGATCTGGAAGGAGGTAATTGTCCAGGGAAGTTCCGAATAAATTCCTCGCGAACGCAACTAGCTGATTCGTATTTATAATAACATTTACACACATAAATGTGCTGCTCTAATGTCAGCTGACGTCTCATCTTGTCGAATGATAGTAAACTGACCAGTTCAAGGACGAGCGGCTGGCAGAGTGAAATGCGGACGAGGAGAGAGCGCTGCCTGACGGGTGAAACCCCGTGAGGCCGGTCCAGGTTTATATTGGAAGCCTGGTATTTAAAGTGCCACTGAAAGTTTATGTGAATCAAAGAGAGGTATTGTGAAAGATTTACCTGAACATCAGTTGTGTTTATAAAACGAGGTGAGAATGACCCCGCAGGTAGCACGTGTCAATATGACGGATACTGCGACTCATAGGTCTCTTTAAAAAGAACAGATATATTACACGGAACTCACCTGTGATTCCCAGAAAATGTAGAAGTAAATGTTGGTTTAATAGAATGGGAATTTGTAGCTGGGTCAACATATATGAGCTGATTCTAGATCAATTTCGAAGAATCAAGATCACATAACACTACAGTGATAATCAACAAGTGTATTACCATGACTTATTTATATTGACTGATTTCCGTTATATACACCTACAAGCTTTTTCCGTAAAACAAGCAATTAAACATGCTGGTAATGACAAAGGTGCAGGACTTCGCACAATAGATAATCGAAAAGAAAATGCGGAAATGAAGGATAATTTTGTGGCAACGGGGTAAACATACATAAGTCTGAAAGCATATTTTAAAGGAAGGCTTATTAAAATCCAAATATCAACAATTATATCGGAGGTTTGCAATACTTCTGACCAAGGGATATATACCATAAGAAATTAGCTACGACCTAATGAAGTTTTACCCAATGTTAGAGGAACAAAATGCTGTCTTTTTGACACATTAATCTACAAAAATAAAAATCACTCAAATCAGACTTGTGTACACTGCCGCTCTGAAAGAATAAGCGTTTGAAATATCCCAAGTATTACGTCTTCGGCATAGCGCATGCGAAGCTTTGTTCACAAGCCTGTGCAATATTTAAGTGGCTTAAATTCGCTATTTGGTTCAGTAGTCTGAAGTATGTTACATATTCAGATCTGATGGCGTATGCTGAAGAATGGAACAGGTAGGCCCTATATGAAGTAATATTAAAATGAATAAGAGGGCAAGAAAATAGAGGCTGAGTTATCTTAGTTATACTAGAGTAAATGGTCAATACAAGAACAATGACATGTACTGAAATACATTGACCTTCAGTTCGAATCCTGCGCAGTACTTTCTTTTTAATAAACATATTTCTCAACATAGATCTAGACAATTGTAAGTTTTTGTTATCAAAGTAAATGCGCACAAATGTGCAAATTGTTAGTAAATTTAGTCTAAGCAAAACTTGTTAAACGATAATTGTCTTTCCGCACAATTCTCGACGTGATATCGTTCACATGGATTGTTGCACAGTTCGCGTATGCATTCTTGGTTTGGCTCGTGGAATCTCTTTGTGCTGCAAACCTTGTGGTGAAAGCCATGGATTGCATACCGTGTTAGGATGTGCCTCATCTCGTAGTTTGGTCGTGTCCATTCTCTCGTACACATAGGCCTAGCCTCTGTTGTGTAGAATTCGCTGCAGTTATCATTCCTCTTCTCCTGTAGTCCTTGCATTGTTGTCTCATATGCGCAGGTGTTCGGTAGGAATAGCTGCCGTCTAATGTCTTCAATGAAGAAGGTTTCTTTCATTAAGACGTACATCATTCTTGAAGGTGCTGTTTTTCCAACTCCCAGAACTCTTTTCATGAAGCGTGCTTTTACTGTTTCTATTTGTGTCAAGTCTCTGTTTGTGAGTTTGTCCCATATTATGTTAATTCCATATGTTGTTATGGGAGTTGACTGCCTTGAAGAGCGTCATTGCTGTTTCTGTTGATAATTGGTGGAGATTTTTGATGCTGTATATCGCTCTTATTGCAGATGAAACCTTCTGTTGCACATGTATTCTGTAGGATTTAATGGTTGATTGCAGGGTGATGCCTAGGTAGGTGAATTGCGATACAACGTCTAGTGGCTCACCAAGGTATGAAAAAGGAGATACGTCTGCACATGATATTTAACATAATATAATATTTATAAAATTACTACTCGTATTTCTTTGCATATGAGAGTCCACCAGCATTCCATTGTAGAATCTTCAATGTATTGGAGAGCTGAGAAATGTTTCTTGTATATGTTCCAACCCGGACATTCGATTGTAGAACTATTACTACTCCGGAGTTCTTATTTCATCTCCACATGTATGAAGACCATTTGGCGCTTTCCAGGGTGCACATTCTTTATTCTGGAGAGCAAGACTGATGATGACTTAGGTATTAGATGCAGCACATTAAATACCAACCAACCACATTTATAAAATTAATGAAACTCGAAAAAAATTTACTAGCTGACAAAGATTGGTTTGCCACCTGAAGATAAATGAGGTGGTAAGAACCAAAGTGGTGTAAGTGCAAGTTTTGCAGTATTAAGGAAAACACGTTCAAAGTTGAAATTGCATAAGAAAATTATAATCAATCTACCGCTAACAAATACACTTATATCCACGTAGACTTTCATGGCCGGAGTTGCTATGATGATGTTGAAGAAGTTTTTCGGGCTGTAGGCCGTGGTCGTGAGGCCTTTGCCACTAAATAAAATTATACTTGAAGAAAGTAAATATGCAATAAACTCGTTTTTGCGAGAAAAAAAATCACTTAACCCCTTTGCTTTAAATATATATAAACTACAGCCTATAATCTAACGCTGTCGTAACATCATTAAATGGGCGTAAATCAATGAAAAGAACAGCTTAACATTATAGTGTCGTGTTGTGTACAGTATAATACAATTCGTATCTTGTGAATCACGCGTTAAAAGTAGTATATTTTGACGACCAAGAGCCTCCTCAATCTTTTTGAGCGACAGTGTAATTTACCCTAACGCCAAAGAATTTTGTCCTGACAAATTACTTTCAATATCATATTGATGAGTCAATATTTTATGTAGTTAGTAGTACAAACACTTTCTTTACGGTTTGTATAAATGCAATCGTTATAACAATTAGCTTAGGGGCAGAATAGAGTGGGTTAGATTCCCCCTTGCATGCCCCACAGGATCGCTAAGTTCAGACGCATATAATTTGTTATTATATACCATTTCCAGTGATTGCTTACTCCAGAGTTTTTTTTTTTTTCCTACATGATTGTTTTTTCATCACTGCAGAAGCTTTAGAAAAAAAATATTAGCATTAGCTAGAGGCGACATCAGTTTATTTTGCTATACCTGAAGCACGATAATCTGCACTTGTGGGAGATAGATATGTAGTGAAAGAGACAAATACATTCTGCGCTTGAGCAGAAACGTTTTTGTAGAAAATATCACACCTAAGGAAACATTAGTTACTCTTTTCTGCTCTGTGCATTGTAAAATATGTTTTAAGAAAGTGGATTTCTGCAATCACACTTTCTTTTTAATTTGAAAGTGACATAAATCTAAATGTTATATCAGAATATGATACCAATATATAGTAGAGTTGCCCGCTACGTATCATGTGAAGTAGTAAGATCTACAGAGCACTCAGCTTTCATACAGCTCGGCGACTCTAGTCATAGAGAATGCAGCAACCTAGACGCTAACAGACGTTCACCGTACTCAGGAATGCGACATTCTGATAACATACGATATAGATGCGGGGGGGGGTGTATTGACACAAATGTCACATAGTGTATCCGCAGAGTCTTGGAGAACGGTCAATTCCTGCCCTGGGATGGTATAATGAAACAATTGGTAGCACCTTATATGCTTCTCAGTGCAGAACAGATATGTATCCGGTCCAAGTAAGCAGACACTTCATCGAGCTGATAAGAGTTATAACACGAGTTAACGATCCAATAGAATTATAGAAATATCTTACGATGGGGAAAATGAGCTTATATATATATATATATATATATATATATATAAAGTATTCCCACTACAGGCCTCAGGAGGCCCTTGGGGTAGTGGGAGGTTAAGGCTCCCACTATTTCTAGACAATCGGCACTTGATGTCAGCCGGGTTGTCAGCCCTGCGTGACGGCCGCCTTTACACCAGAACAAGTGTCTGGTACTCATTTCCGTTAGAGGCTGAGTAGACCCCAGGGCCATAGTGCCGCCAGAAGGTTTGGGTCAGTTTAAAAATCCTGACCCCATCGGGACTTTGAACCCTCGACCTTCCGGCTTGTAGCGCAGTGCCTTAACCACTACGCTACGGCGTGCCCCATATATCAAATGTCAAAAATATATTTATAATATATATATATATATATATATATATATTATAAATATATTTTTGACATTTGGCAATGAAGGCAAATATGATATGAAAAGAAAAAAGAATGCTTTAGTCGGGATTTGAACTCGAGTCTCTAAAGTCTGTACCTTTAGCGCTCTAACCAACTGAGCTACCCAAGAATTCCAACACAAACATACAATTTTCTTATACATGTAGTATTCTCAATTCACACAAGAGGTAGCTAGATGTCAGTTGGAACAAATTTCCGCTACCTCTTGTGTGAATTGAGAATACTACATGTATAAGAAAATTGTATGTTTGTGTCGGAATTCTTGGGTAGCTCAGTTGGTTAGAGCGCTAAAGGTACAGACTTTAGAGACTCGAGTTCAAATCCCGACTCAAACATTCTTATATATATATTATAAAATATAATTAAATTTCACTTATGGATTAATATAACGTTTCCATAGTAAAAATACGTTTAATACGTTATTTTACTTAACGACACTCCTTAAAAGTTAACATCATTAACATCGTAATTAAAATTCAGGGCACAAAAGACCAAAAACGTTTGCTCAGAGGATTATATTTTGAGTATTCAGGTTATTTTACGTTCCGTAAATGTACGATCCACAGGTTTTGTTCCCTTTCCAAGAAACCCGTACTCAGGATATTTAACTCCTGAAATATCCAGAAAGGAAGGCGAGTATTGCAACCACTAGTACACCAGAACTGTGGAAAAGTACAGTAAAGTTATTTACGTTACAAGAACTGAAAGTTCAATCTTCTACTTCTTCTTCCCTTCACGGGTTAGACAAATTGCCCGTTCCGCCTCACAGTTGGTCTGTCCATATTTTCACTGACCTTCCTACATCCCTTGGCTTGTAGTTAAATGCTGCTTTTGGTAATCTTGTTACATTATTTCTTTCTACGTGTCTAAACCTCTTATTAAATTTTGGAAGATGAAATTTTATTTATTATTTAGATTGTATAAAAAGTAGCGTTGAAATAGTGTTGATTGATTTATTGGTTGTTATCTCGTATTCTTTGATTTTTTTTTCAAACGATGGATATATATTTAACTCTGATCTTATATCTCCATTCTTCATCCGATCCAATCTTGTGCATCCTTTTGTCCTTCTAAGGAAGTTCATTTTACGCTTTATATTCTACTTTGTAATATTTTAGTCTTACCCAAGTTTTAAAACCAAGGTTTAAGCAATGATTAATTTTTGTTGGCATATATTTTGGACACATTACTTTTATTCGTATTTTATAATGAAACAGTATAAAGATTCCATACCAGCAGTTTAATGTGAGTACATTTTGGGGTGCAATACGCTACAACCCGGAAGGTCGAGGATTCGAATCCCAATGGGGTAAGGATTTTTAAACTATCCTATACCTTCTGGCGACATCTAGGCCCTGGAGTAGACTAAGCCTGTAGCGAAAATGTGTGCCGGACGTATGTTCTGGGGGTAACGACGGCCGTCACGCAAGGCTCACACCTCGCGCCGATTTTCTAGAAAGGTGGTACCCTTAACCTTCAATTATTTCAAAGGCCTATTTTGAATGTCTGACAAACACAATGTATCTTAGAGCTCATTTGATTCCGCTCGGTTTCATTAATCAGATCACATGGACTAGTTGCCTATCCGGCCGCAACTCTCTCTCGCTACTGACAGGCATATGCGAGAGTCAGAAATATCAGGAAGCCCAGTCCCGATATCTCTCGAATAGAAAAACGGAGAAGCCGATAATTCTATAAAGAGATGAATAGACGCATCTGGAATACTCTCAGCTGGCACCTCTGACTCATAACTCGCCAGTTAACGAATCCCCTTCTGACATAGTCTCAATTATCGGACTGTCGGCCGACTAGTTTTTTCTCTGAATGTTTGTAGTATTATTAAAAGTTCATCTAAAAAGAAACCGTTAACTGAATCCGACTGACCGTTAATCGGTCGGTGACTTCTTTAATTATGCACGTCAACGCGATTAGCGAGACAATACAAGGCTAGACTTGATTCCCTCACAATCACATACTGTATTTTCACGTAACTCCAATACCGACTATTTTTACTGTGGAAATATAACCGTTGTCAATCCTCGTACTGCAGATAAGTACTTACGTGTGGTACTGAGCTTGCAGGAAGTTGAACTCTTCCTTAATCCTCTCGCAGGTTTCCGCCACTGTGAACTTGAGCTGCCCGGGTTGTGGCGGCGGCCCCTGAAACAATAAAACTTTGTTTAAATTAACCGAGTAAGTCACTCAATAACTGCATGTATTAGGGCATTCAAATAAGTAATGACAATAAGTTTGTAAATCAGAGATCCTAGGGTGATTAGTAGTATATTACTGATCAAGAGTAGAAGTAAATCCAATCTCGTATATAGTCCTAGATGGTCAAAATTTTGAGAAAGTTGATAGAATTAAATACCTGGGTTCTCTAAGTATCTCTAAAAATGAATTAAGTTAAGAGATTCGAGCAAGGATTACAAAGGACAATACATGTTTCTATGCATTAAAACAACTTTTTAAATCAAGGACAATAAATACGGTAACAAAAATTGAAACATATAAAACAATACTAAAACCAATAATTATGTTTGGAAGCGAAACATGGACATAATCAGAAAAATATAAGATTATATTAAATGCATGAGAAAGAAAAGAACCAAGGAAGATATATGGAGCAGTACATGAATAAGATACATGGAGAATTAGAACGAACCAAGAATTGAAAGAATTATATACCGGTAGGTATTTAGATCTGGTAGGATATAGAAGAAAGAGACTGCAATGGTTAGTACGCGTATTGCGGATTGAGGAGGAAAGGGCTACAAGAAGGATTTTAGAGGAGATACCAGAAGGAAGAAGAATGGTTGGAAGACAGAAACTAGGGTGGTTGGATAAGGTTGAGGAAGACTTAAGACAAGTGAAGGTTAAAAAATGGAGACAGAAAGCTAGGAATAGAGAAGAATGGCAGATGTTGTGAAGGAGGCCAAGGTTCTTACAAGACCGTAGAGCCGAAAGAAGAAGTATACTGTTGAGTAGTCACCTATATTTTGTGAATACATTTGTTATTTTTCACATTTAGTATGTAATACGCCCTAAAAACATTCAGTAGAATTTGTTTAAGGGGACATGGTAGTCTGAGCACATGGTTACTATGCAGCAGTGAAATCAAATTACTATTTCTTATGAACTTGTAAATAAATAAGCCTGAAAATTTTACACCATGCACACAACAAATTTGAGAATATTTTAGCTTTTAGTTTATATCTCTACCTTATATACTTGATTTTATACAAAAACTTAAATCTGAAATATATATATATATTTTGTATATGCTATAAACATGAAGGACTTTGGGTACATTTTTCTCAGAAACCCTTTGTAGTATAGAATCATAATTTTCTGTGCTTATTATCATTATAATTAACAACATGCATGGCCAACATAATTGGATTATCTCTATTGGTTCAATGGGGGAAAAATTTGCATTTGGAAAATAAATAAATATTAATACTATTTTGTCATTCTTTTCAGAGTCTAAAATCCATGATTTTTATTATAACTTTGTGAAAGTGGAGGCACATATTCATAGAAGTATGCAAAATTTCAACTTTCTACTTCTAGTAGTTTTTGACAAAATGGTACCTAAATATCTAAAAATAACATTTTGAGAACATTTTATTTTCCAAAAGCAAATATGTTTTTCCTATTGAACCAATAGAGATAATCCAATTATTTTGGCCACGCATATTGTTAAGTATAATTATAATAAGCTCAGAAAATTATGATTCTATACTAAAAGGAGTTTCTGAGAAAAATGTACCCAAAATCCTTCATGTTTTGATTTCACTGCTGCATAGCAACCATATGCTCAGACTACCCTGTCCCCTTAAAAGGTGGAAAATTGGGAAATATTCGAACATCCACCAAATTCACGAGACATGAGTAATTGTCACAATTAATTTATTCTCAAAGATCTCTACGAGGCATTCGATTTCAATCAAAAGTTGATATCCACAAAACTCTAGCTCAATCAATGAAACAGATATCCAGAAATGGTGGTGCAGATGGAGTGCGACCGTATTTCAAGGATTTGGCAACGTATTATTGACCTAGCAGGGGACTATAAATTGAGTTCTTAGTATCAAGAGTAACAAATATTTTGTGATGTTATAACAGTGTTGTCATTACTTATCGAACGTCCTAGTTCTATCTGACACATCGGAACATTGACCTGCTTCGTTTGCGGATGATTTGATAACGAATGCCGTGTCATCCTGCGCACCCTCGCTGTGGCGTCCTGAACCTGTATGTTGGGTAAGTGCTTCATTTGCTATTTCCTACTGTAAATGGTTAGTATCTACGGCCGTGCGACGCAGCAACAGTGCTGATATGACTGGAGGTAAACGTTCCGCTGTGTCATACAATACGGTACTATAACATCTTTCAAAAACAAACTGAAAAATGATTTAATAAGCATATTTAACGGTACACAAAATCATGGCAGAACAGGAAATACATCCAAAGTTAATGAGATTAATTAAGATGACTATGTCAGATAAGTTCACCGCTGTGGTCTCGAGGTAGCGTGCTGCCTTGTCATGTAGCGGGCCCGGGTTCGATCCCCGGTCGGGGCAGTTTTTCTGGGTGAGGTTTTTTATCGGGGTTTTTCCTCACCTGTAAGACAAATGCCAGGAAAACTTTAAGGCCCAAACGGTCCCCGAAATCATATGGCCATCATCATCATCCTTCACCGGTGTGGAAAGCAACGGGAAGCTACCACACCTACAATTCCCTAGTAAAGCTGCAAGCATAGCATGAAAATGTTATGATTGCAGTGAAGGACCTGCCTTCCGGCAGAATTACTATGGATGGATGTCAGATAAAAGGCCTCAAGTGAAGTGTTTGGGAGTGTGACAGATGCTTTTTACATTGATACTGGCACAGACAAGGAGATGGCATTCCCCCAAATTCCTTTTAACCTATTATCAAGAACATTCTCACATATGGAATTGAAACATGGGCAATACCCTAGAAAACTGAATTAACGCTTGGTGTATATGAACGGAAGGTACTGACAGGGATCTTTGAGGCAGTTGCAAGACGCCACTATTTGGATAATTAGATATAATCATGAGTTGTATGAAAAGTATAAGAGTGCTGACATAGTTTCTCAAATTACATTGTGAAGATACAAATGTGCTGGTCACATCTATAGGATGGATGGATGCAGAATACAAAAGAAGGTCATCGAAGGAAAAATATTTGGTAAAAGACCAATTGGAAGACGATTAGGATAGGTGGAGTGATGCAGTAACAATTGACTCTAGAGAACTACTAGGTTCAGAAGTATGGAGAAAAATGGAATTGTATAGGGAAGGAAGGAGCAAAAATATAAAGAAGGCTAAGGCCCAACATAGGGCTGTAATGCCATTTAAGAAAAAGAAGAAACTTATTTATACACCTCACTAATATTATTTCGGCGAATAATTATTTTATTAAAAAATAGTATTAAGATTGACCAATACTTGAGTTGAGTCTTTTATGGAATAGTATATAATCGAACCTCATGCATCCCGCGAGGAACATGGGTGCTTCTTTAGTGGGAAGTTTCTTAACCAGACGAATTTAGTTACGCTTATCAACGAGCGATATGTGGTTAGTACATCGCCTCGAGGAGACATCTAGTAGGAAACAGATATTACTCGGATGGAAGGAGATAGGTAAATTTAGGTCAGATTTTTTATTTTTTTTTTATTTCAGGCTTCGTTACTTTACGAGCCTGAAAATCTTCATGCTCGGGACCCACGGCTTAAAGTACCTCCCGCAGGATTTTTTTTTTTTTAAAGTTGAACAATATTCAAATATTTAAGAAGTTTTAATGAAAAAAAAATTACCTAAAAAATTATACACAACTGAACTAGGGACAAGTCCACCGCTGTGGTCTCGAGGTAGCGTGCTGCCTTGTCATGCAGCGGGCCCGGGTTCGATTCACGGTCGGGACAGTTTTTCTGGGTGAGGTTTTTTATCGGGGTTTTTCCTCACCTGTAAGACAAATTCCAGGAAAACTTTAAGGCCCAAACGGTCCCCGAAATCATATGGCCATCGCAATCATCATCATTCATATTCATCTTAGGTTAAGCTTAGGATTAAGGACTCTCCTAGCGCACCATTATCATCATCATCAACAACCATCATATCATCGGGGCAACGTAACCCCGCCTCCCAGGCGCCCCAACCTCAGAAATGGGTTACAAGTACGCCATGCCAGGAGAGAAACCAGGGATGTCGAAAGACAAACCTGGGGCATTCGGGAAAAAAAAGAACTAGGGCCAATAAATGTTACCCTAGTCTGAATAAACTCGAACTCTGACCTCTTAAATAAAACAACGAAGCGTAACTGCTAAAAACAAAACTCCATAGCTTGACAGACCCTTGGCCTACCATCCGGCTGCTGACCTCACATCCATGACATTTATATAAGTGGACAAACACAAGGGTGACATGTGTTTAGCATGTTGAGTCCCCACTCGTTTTCTCAATCAGGAGCGAGCGGTCTAATTCACCATTAATATTAATTTCCTGCATTTTCCAAATGTTATGTCTCCAATATTCCTCCGCGCTTTCAATGTTATTCACTGCCTTTCTGTGATTGGAATTCCCCGACCTACAGTGAGCGTTGTATTCAATAGCCGAGCGACCTGTTAGAGAATCGTCCTTGTAGCGCCTCCCAATGTTGTCCGCTTCAAACTTACCGACACGCCGCGCCGCGCCGTTATACAATTAATATATTTCGTTTGAAAATACTATTTAGGGTTGAGAATTGGAATGATTTTGTGTGGACAAAGTTATTCTTTTCTTTCGTGCCTGTCAAATTCACATATCTTAAGTTGTATAGTTGCTGAGAAATTGTTAATTTATCCGTTTTTTTTGTCTCTCGAATTCCCATATTTTAGGTTGTATAGTTGGTGAGAAATTATTAATTTATCCGTGTGTGATTAAGTCTTTAACATGGATTATATAAAAAACTATTCATCTGTTTAATAAGTCAATAATACTCCCTGTACAAAATACGTAGATTATGAACAATTTTGTCTCTATAGAATTTCGATAAAGCATAATTTAATGTTTCGCTAATATCATTAATAAAATGTCGTTATCTTAGAGTGGTTCAGAAAAAAAATACGGTCGTATATGATCACACATGTTTATTTTGAGGTACTCCATGATAAATTAATAAGTAATTTCTCAGTTCTATTGATCCTTTTAATTTCTTTTTAGTTTCAGTAATAATTGTTACATCTATATTCATTTTACTTAAATAGTTTTCTAGTTCTGATTCCTTTTTTGTAATGCCTCTTGCATTCCAAGTGCCAATTTTCATTATTTCAGATATACATAAATATTTAATCCTAGTCTGAACAATTTTAACAATTCTAGCTTTCATGAAACCGGAACGAGCCAACAGGCTTAATCCCTGGATGATGATGATCATACATAGAAATACATTATATAATGGAAATGCACAGCTAATGACAAATGATGGAAATTTTTGAAGTGACTGAATTCAGATACCTAGGAACAATATTCACAAATAGGAATGAGATGCACAAAGAAATTAAACATAGACTCAATTCTGGAAATGTCTGCTACTATGCATTACAGGGACTCTTGACGTCCCAACTCCTTTCAAAAAACGTTAAACTGAAAATATATAAAACTATTATTCTACCAGTTATATTATATGGGTGCGAAACATAAACTCTTACTTTAAGGGAGGAAAGGAGATTACGAGTATTTGAGAATAAATTTCTTAGAAAAATGTTTGACCAAAGAGAGATGAACAGATACGTGACTGGAGAAGACTACATAACAGTGAACTACACAGTCTTTATAGGAAGCCAGATATAATAAGAACAGTTAAGTCTCGTAGACTGCGATGGGGAGGACATGTGGCAAGAATGGGGAATGAAAGACGTCATGGAAGCTTCTTGTAGAAAAACAGAGGGAAAACGCCCAGTTGTTAGACCAAGAATGAGGTGAGAGAATAACATTAACTGTGATTTGAGGGAAGTAGATTGTACAGGGAATGATTTGAAAACATTAGCTCAGGATAGGAGTGTATAGAGAGCTTATGTCCGCGCGGACATGAACCTACGGGTTCGATAGTGCCATTAGTTAGGGCATCAACAAATACACACACTTTCTGTCATGGTGGTCGTTTTCGGTTTTGTTAAAAATCTTTTCATAAGAACAACCTCAATAACTTAATTTCTTCGAAATTCGCTCAAAGAATTTTAACCAGGCTGTTAAAACTACCGACAGGACAAAACTGCCAATCCGGGAAGGATATAATTTATTTGGTTAAGACTGTAATTCTTGAAGCCATTTGAAACGAACATAAACACAAATAATATGAAGATAAATATGCAGTTACTGGTGATGTGCAAATAAACGCAGTTATTTATAGACGCGTCTTGATATTAAGACGAGTTGGCATGTGTTGACTATAAATACCCCAACACAAACATTGATTGGTGGGACGTTCCTTCTGCCATAAGTATTACCGGGTTTCTGTGGGATAAACTATCACTTCACCAAAAATACAACATCTAAAATGAAGCAGTGATTAAAAACTGTTTACCACATTAATTCCTCGCAAGACAAATTTATAGGTCGATTTTGTTGGTTTGTCGAATATATTTTTGATCGTTTCTTCTTCCACGTCACGAAATTAGGCCACAGACCTGTTTCCTCATCTCTCCATCTAGTTATGGGGCGTCATTTGAGTTGGTGGTGAAGCAAAATTTGTGGAAGTCGATGGAGTGTCATTCTTTCTACATGTTGGAGTCGAATATATCCTGAGTTTTGATTTTTTCTACAACACTGTAGATGTTTAATTCCATTTAACTGTTTCTTAATTAATTTTTTTTTTCAAATGTCCCAGGTTTGTCTTTCGACATTCCTGGTTTCTCTCCTGGCATGGCGTACTTGTAACCCACTTCTGAGGTTGGGGCGCCTCGAAGGCGGGGTTACGTTGCCCCGATGATATGATGGGTGATGATGATGATAATGGTGCGCCAGGAGAGTCCCTAATCCCTAAGCTTAACCTAAGATGAATATGAATGATGATGATTGCGATGGCCATATGATTTCGGGGACCGTTTAGGCCTTAAAGTTTTCCTGGCATTTGTCTTACAGGTGAGGAAAAACCCCGATAAAAACCTCACCCAGAAATTCTGTCCCGACCGGGGATCGAACCCAGGCCCGCTGCGTGACAAGGCACAGCATGTTACAGTTTTCTTTGTGAGAAAGCAATCATCTACTGCAGAGCCGCCCATCACGGGCCAATTATTATTAGAATTTCTAGAAGAGGTAAAATAAGAAACAGTGCAATAAAACAAAAGATGAATGATCAAACTTCAATTGTGAATTTCATTAAATAAAACAAATTAAAATAGTGTGGTCATGTCGCAATACTGATCTCCAGGAGGAATACCAGAATAGGTGCCACTTGGTACAAGAAGAGTACGGTCAAAAATAACTGTAGACGCTACTTATTTTTGTTAAGGTACGTACACACCTGCGCGCCGCAAACACGAACGGCCCGCGCGCCGCACCATGTTCGTCAGATTTGGACGGGGTTTTAAGGTGCGCGCGAACGGCGCGCGCGTCTCTCACCACGATCCACTCATTGTCGGTTTTTTCCACGAACACTTTGATGGTTCGCTGTTTAGATTTGGACGGGTACCTGAGAGGTTCGTTGCTTTCGGTGCGCACCTATTATTTGAGTATGGAGTGGTCAGAGGAAAACGTGTTAAAACTTGTTGACATTTATAGAAGCAAGCAATTATTGTGGGATCCACAACATAAGGATCATTTTAAAAAATCATTGAAAGGAGATGCCTGTTTTTTTTTCAATTATATGTGTTTTTTTTCGTGTGTACTGTAATTGTATAAATAAATTAGAATTATTTAGAAAACATTATTTATTTAAGACGTTCTTTTCATAATATTATGTATGAAGTATCACAAAACAATACAATATATAAACACATTTATTGCTAATTATTTATTTATCTCTTCAAAGACTCCAAAGAGCAAGACTGCTCATGTTAAGGGGCAATATACAAAAAATAATGGCCATAAAACAATTAACAATAAAAACAAGAAAACAAATTCAGGCATAAGTTTAAGTAATACAAACTACTATAGATGCACAATATATATACACATATAAATACAATATTATAAACAGGATAATATTAATAATAATAAAATTAACAAAATTAACTAAGAAAGCAATGAGAAAAAATATTTTTTAATAACAATTAGAAAAATGTTTAACATTCGTGAAATGTTGATATTCAATAGGTAAGTAGTTATTTTAATGGTTGATTAATGCATAACGAATCCCTTTATACCTTTTTTTTAGAAACTAGTATCTTTGTGCAATAAAGTACAACCTCTAGTATAATAATCATGTACATTTTTATTAAAAATTAAGGCCATGTTATGGTGAGATAGATTCTTAATAATTTTAAACATATATATACAAATCATGTCCACCGCTGTAGTCTCGAGGTAGCGTGCTGCCTTGTCACGCAGCGGAGCCCGGGTTCAATCCCCGGTCGGGGCAGTTTTTCTGGGTGAGGTTTTTATCGGGGTTTTTCCTCACCTGTAAGACAAATGTCAGGAAAACTTTAAGGCCCAAACGGTCCCCGAAATCATATGGCCATCATCATCCTCCTTATCATTATCATATCATCATCATCTCATCATCCTTCACCGGTGTGGAAAGCAACGGGAAGCTACCACACCTACACAATTCCCTAGTAAAGCTACAAGCATAGCATGAAAATGCTATGATTTCAGTGAAGGACCTGCCTTCGGGCAGAATTACTATGGATGGATATACAAATCATATATTTTTTAAAATTCCTTTAATGCTATAATATTTGAAAAAGTATAAATAAAGTTATAAGATGTAATAAGTAATAAGCGTGACCAGACGTCCCGATTTTGGCGGGACAGTCCCGATTTTTAACAATTTATCCCGCGGCATTTAAAAAAAATGTCCCTATTTTTGGGAAAGAATGCAGGACAAGCGGGGGAACGGAAAGGGAATAGACATGGTTGGTTACACCTGCTGTGCAAAATGTCTACTGAAGATTTGTGGGTTTCCTATGGATCGCAGGAGGTTCGTTGAAATTAATAATTTCGACGAACATAACACGCGCCGCGCGCGCGCCGTTCGTGTTCGCGGCGCGCATATGTGTACGTACCTTTAACATATTCTTCATGTTGTTGCACCGGCGCAACCACGCTCAATGCTACCAGAAATTGCACCGTATAGGTGCTGGATAAAACCGTTATTGTTGATAACTATTTTAATTGGAAAGCATAGATTGTCCAAATTGTAACATCTTTGCCCGGGCCCATAGAGGCAAAGAGGAATACAACTTTCTTTACTCAATTCTCCCAATATGTAATGTTTACTGACTTATAAAATACAATCGTGAAAGCTTTGGGATAAAGGAACTAACACACGCTTGAGTAAGCTTTTGGAATTTGACTTAGACATGTGACTAATGCTAACTATTGAATGAATAGGCCTCAGTAAAAGAAACACAACTAAAGCTTTTAATGCGAGTCAAAATTTAGTCAGATTAATGTTAAGATATCAACCTGCAGGAAGAAGAAGACCAGGACGTCCACTCAAAAGACTTCTGGATGGTGTTTCTCTTGAGGCCGAAACAGGTCAACAAATGGCCTAAATTCGTGAATGTATTATGATGATGATGATGATGATGATGATATAAAGGTAAATAAATAAATATTCGCTTTACAAAGAAAAGAAATCATAGTTGATCATCTATACAAAAAGAAAATATGATATAAATCAACTTACATACACACATACATGATCAATCACTCAACTCCAGCCTCGGGTTGGGGGAAATACTGTCCTGGCGTCCCCCTCCCTGGCTTACTGGACTAAACAAACATAATCAGCTCTCCTGAGCTGTTCCGACCAGACTCCAACGGTGACTACGTAGATGATCCTCCGATGCTCAGGAGTAGGATTGAAAGCGCAGAAAATAAATCTGTCACTTTCAGACTGTTTTAGGGTCTTACATATGCCCTCTTCAGCCCAGTATTTAGAAATCGTAGGAATTGTTTTTATTCGGTCGGGGATATAAGTGCATCTAAGTCTCAGATAGATTATCCATCCGCCCTGGTGGCTGTTCGTAGTGGTGGGAGAATCTAAGTTTGGGCTTCTTGGCGTTTCTCTGGCTCCTCTGCTGCTGGTGATGGTGTTGGCATGCCAAGAGGAAAACCGCGAAAAGCCGCGGATGTCGATCGCGATCAGCGAGGCAAGGGCCACCCGGCCACGCCCTCCAATCAGAAACGACCATTTTCGGGCTAAGCTGATCATTGGTTAGCGTTAATTTAGAATTTGGAAAATGAATTTAAGTCATGAAATAAATTATAAATTAATTAATATTTTAAATTTAGATGAATTTATAAATGTTGTGGAGTTTTATTTACTGGTGGAAGCTAGGGATCCATTCCGGCATTTGCCTTGGCGCTAAGGGAAACCACCAAAAACCTTAGCAGAATGGTTTGAATTTATGAAAAAATATATAAGTTAATTTTGAAAATAAATTTTGAAATTTAATAATTATTTTAAGTGGAAGATCGAAAGTATTCGGTTCTTTGGTGTTTATCCGGCGAAATCACCTTTGGTTGACTTGCTTTTTCGGTTCTTTGGTGTATATCCGGCGAAATCACCTTTGGTTGACTTGCTTTTTCGGTTCTTTGGTGTATATCCGGCGAAATCACCTTTGGTTGACTTGCTTTTTCGGTTCTTTGGTGTATATCCGGCGAAATCACCTTTGGTTGACTTGATTTAATATAATAAATCTTCAATTTCCTCTTCATCCAGAACGGTGGAGATATTTAAGCTTGGTTCTTCAAAATCTATTCCGATCTTGAAACCTATTGATTTTCGTGGTCTTACCATCTCGTTGTGTATGTACTCAATTATCTCATTGAGGGCATATATTTCTTTTGTTTGGGTTCTTTTATCCCATTTTAGAACTGCAGCAGTCTGCGTGCTGGCATGTTCTTCGTTTATCGCTGACGCTGCAGTCTGAGTGCAGGCGTTGGCGTATTTAGTTTCGTGCTGGGGTTTGAACCCGCACAGGTCCTCTGATTGCGAGGCCTTGTCTTTCCGTGTCCTACGTGGCGCGGATTTTTTCTTATTGTTTGTCCTTTTGAAGGTGTTTATTTCAGGCTGAGGAGCCATTGATGGCTCAACTCCGGCTGTAATATTTGTCGCAGTCAGGTTTGGATTTGGAACTTCAGCTTGAGGAGCGTCTGGCTCTGAAGTGTTTTGTCTCAGTTCGGCAGGAGCGAACTCTACTGGGACCGACTGAGACTTAGTTTTAGCTTTCGCTGCGCGTCTGTATAGCTCTGCCTTTACTTTGTAAAAGCAGAGTCTATTCAGTTTCAGGACCTCGCAGACTGTGGGTCCATCTACCAGGACTGCCAAGAACATTGGCAGCGGGCCTTTGGTTCTTCCGGAGGTCATATTGACGACCGAAAGTGCCTCAAACCCGAGACCTAATAGGTTTTCCTGGATCTCGGATGGATCCACTGAGAGGTCTATGCCTTTGATGACAATTTTCAATATGTCTCTTTGGCTTTTATTTGCCACTTCGCGATGTGGTATTTTACGCTGCAGCAGCAGCTGTTTGTATTTATTATAGACCTCCATTGAAGTAGGTCTAACCCTGGTTCCGAGTCTAGTAAGTTCGCAAGTGAATGCGTTAGGCTCGTATTTGAATTCTCCATTCACAGCTGCCATTTGCGACGAATATTCCCGTCGAATTAGTAGGGAAGGGGATTTTACGCTTGCGCGCTGGTTCTCCGGCTCTGAGTCCCCGGAGGGCCCTCCACTATTACGTGGTGAGTCCTCCGGAGGCAGAGTGACGGTCAGGCCGGTACCTGTTTTATCGGCAGCCTCTGCTGTCGTGTTGGAAGCTGAGCATTTAGTGCTTTTTCGCGTTCTAGCCGCGATTGGGGGCGTCGCTGTGGGATCGCCTGCTTTTTTGCTGCCCTTTGGCATGTTGGAGGGTCCTTAATGGTGGAGAGTATTGGTCCACCGGTAAGGAGTTGCCCTGTCAGACGCCGTGGGAGCTCGGCCTAGCTAGGGGCTGAGGGGATAGGCGGCCTACTGCCTGGGGTATGGGAACTACCAGGATAGCGGGCAGGTTAGGACCCTCGGCCGTCAGACCGGTTTTGCTCTTTGCCGCGCAAAGCGCGGGCTTTGGAAGCGGGAGTCACTTCTCCAGCCGGCGCTGATGAGGCGACGATCGCTGCGAGGTACGCTGCTGCCGTAGAGCCCCTTCTTCAACGCTGCCAGGAGAACCGCCCGTAGCTCAGATGGTAGAGCGCTCGCCGCCGCCATCCTCCGATGTTACGAAACACAGCTATTTATGAGAGTTCACATGGAGAGGGGGAATGCGCGATAGCACAGGGTGCGCACTAGGAAGGGAAGAGATAGATAGGAAAGCATTTGGCACTGTTCATAAAGATGACACTCGAGATGGAGAGGCGATGACGCAGTAAGACGTAATTCCTGTATCGAAATGTCCATTTCGGTGCAATGTTTCTGGCGGAGACACGGGGCAGATGAATGAAATGAAACGAAATTAATGAGACGGGGTGGAAAAATAACGGAATGCAATTTATTGTAAGGGAAAATGGGAGGAACCCCGAGAAAAACTAGCCCAGAGTCCGTTTGTCCACCTTGTAACCCAAATGGAGTGACTAAGACGCATATTCAAGATCCCAGTGGTATGAAGCGAGCGTCTAAGTACTGGGAGAGACCTTAATCCTAAACTTAATCTAATGAGGTGAATATGTTAATGATGACTATTTAACTCATTCCCAAAATGGAAGTCAATGACCAATCACATGTCAATGATATTTCATTTACAACCATTCACAGTCGTGTTTCGCCTAGAATTTACCAAATAAAGATTATCATAAGTAATGCCACGAGTGATTTCCAAATTATCGATAAATTCACGACTCACGAAGTGAGGAGTGAATTTACCCACAGAATTTGGAAATCAAGAGTGGCATTTGTTAGGACTATTTAACGAATAAAGTTACGCTGTTTACTCACAAATCATTATTTAACTATAGTTATTTTAAAATATTTATATATTTAATGTAAACGGCGATGTTTGAAAACAAATGAGAAACGATAGGCACGCTTCATCTGCTTCTTTTGTTTTATCACTGCAACTAGATCATATTATTTATTGCCAAAGGAACACAATATTGTAAGAATGCACTCTAGTGGAGAAAAAATGAAACACATCAAACTGTATATTAATTCATTTCTGATGTCGTATGATGTAAATATGACAATTATATTTTTCTGGATTGTTACCTGGGAAAAAATACATTTAAGAAAGTGCAAACAGTGGTTTCTTTTTTTGGTGGTATAATAAATTGCTACAAATGTTTTTATATTAACTCCCGCATGCGGCATGTGTCGATATTCATGCACTATATATACAATCTGGTAGCCGTATTTCTCACAGGCTCAGTCACTGCAAAATAATGGTCAGACCTGTTCAGAATATTAAAAAGGTGGAGCCTTCTTTAATATGGTAATTATAACACTGATAAATATTTCGTGAAACACGACTCTGATTGGTTGTAAAACAGAAATCATTGAAACGTGATTGGCCATTGAGTCCCATTTGGGGCATGAGTTAAATAGTCATAATAAAGAAAGCGCCTCCTTTTTAACATTCTCAATAGGGCATAGCATTATTTTGCAGTGACTGACTCTGTAAGAAATATGGCTACCAGATTGTACATATTGTGCTTGAATGTCAACACACAGCGCTTGCAGGAGTTAATATAAAAACATTTGTAGCAATTTATTATACCACCAAAAAAAGGAACCACTGTTTGCACTTTCTTAAATGCATTTTTTCCCCAGGTAATAATCCAGAAAAATATAATTGTCATATTTACATCATACGACATCAGAGATGAATTAATATACAGTTTGATGTGTTTCATTTTTTCGCCACTAGAGAGCATTCTTACAATATTGCGTTCCTTTGGCAATAAATAATATGATCTGGTTGCAGTGGTAAACAAAAGAAGCAGACGAAGCGTACCTATCGTTTCTCATTTGTTTTCAAACATCGCCATTTACATTAGATATATAAATATTTTAAAATATCTATAGTTAAAAAATGGTTTGTGAGTAAACAGCTTAATTTTATTCGTTAAATAGTCCTAACAAATGCCACTCTTGATTTCCAAATTCTCTAGATAGATTCACTCCTCATTTCGTGAGTCGTGAATGTATCGATAATTTGGAAATCACTCGTGGCATTACTTATGATAATGATGGCTAGATGATGTCCGGGGACTATTTGGGTCTTATGTTTCCTGACATTCGTCTTACAAGTGAGGAAAAACCCCGGAAAAAATCTCACCCAAGAAACTTAACCCGATCGGGGATCGAACCCGGGCTGGTTGCGTGACAAAGTAGCGCGCTAACTTGAGACCACAGCGGTATATTCGATTTAGTTATTATCAAAAGAAAACTTTATTCCGCAACCTAGCGAAATCGGACCATAATTTCGACGTCCTGAGAAATTCTCTTAGTTTACGCAATTACAGCATGACCGACATATATATATTTTTTTTTATTTAGAAAATTAGATCGTTTATTCAGGTGCGTCCTTACATATGTTTAAGACTGTATAATGGAAATTGTTAACAAGGATTTTTTCTTCAAATTCAATATAAGGAAGAGAATGTAGCAAGTAAGCAGATTGGAAATTTCTCCTTCATAAAAACATTACGTCTTAAGAAGAAGAAGAAGAAGAAAGATTATGGAAACTGGTGTTATGAGGAATTCGGTAGCCAAGTTAAGTAAAAAGAAATTCCAGTATAAAGTCGGGCACTTGCGGTAAAGTTTGAAGAGAAAAACAAATGAGAAACTCGGTCAGGGAGTGAGATGGTTACCATGGTAACGGCTTGAGACTGAGGGCGATAAAACGCCCTCATAACGTCCGATCTTCAAATCCATTTCATCAACATCACATGTTACAAGACGATCCTCATTCTCAACATCAGCAATTTATAACTATTGTAGTTTGGTTGGTTTATTTCCGATACCTTAAAAATGGGCTCGTCAATGTTTCAAGCATGAACAGTTAATTCCGAAGGAGTGTAGCTATTGAGATGTTCCCAAGGTTTTTACACGCTTTATATTAGCTTGACCTGTATCTATCTATCTATCTATCTATGTAACGGAATCTTTCAACGCGATTTTCACCCACTTAAAATCATTGGATCGACTTGAAACTTTATATACTTGTAGAGGACCCGTGACAATACAATAATTTCATATTTATTTATTACAATATTTGAATGATACTAGTTAGTAAACACTAAATGACCGTGCCAAACTCACATCTTTCATCAAAATTTCCATCAATCAACGTTATTTTTGGCCGTCCTCTTCTTCTTATAACAAGTGGCACCCATTCTAGTATTCTGTCTTCTATTATTCTTTTTACATGACCATACCATTTTTAAAAAATCTACAATTGAATTTTGCACCATTCTTCTTTTGTTTAATTATACTGTTTCTTATTTTGTCTCTTCTAGAAATTAAAGCTGAATGCCTCCAAAAATCCATTTCTGCAGAATTTAACTCATTTATTGTTCTAGATTTTAATTCTCATGCCGCTGAACCGTATGCCATTGCATTCCCTATCCATCCATCCATCCATAGTAATTCTGCCCGAAGGCAGGTCCTTCACTGCAATCATAGCATTTTCATGCTATGCTTGCAGCTTTACTAGGGAATTGTAGGTGTGGTAGCTTCCCGTTGCTTTCCACACCGGTGAAGGATGATGGTGATGATAATAATAATAATAAGGATGGCCATATGATTTCGGGGACCGTTTGGGCCTTAAAGTTTTCCTGACATTTGCCTTACAGGTGAGGAAAAACCCCGAGAAAAACCTCACCCAGAAAAACTGCCTCTACCGGGGATCGAACCCGGGCCCGCTGCGTGACAAGGCAGCACGCTACCTCGAGACCATAGCGGTGGACATTCCCTATTATTGTATTTAAAATGTTTGTTTTTTTATTTAGAATTTGTTTATCTTCTCATTAATTTCAGCATCATGATTACCATCTGCACTCATTTTTGTCCCCAAATAACGTACTAATTCGCCACATGGTTTTATTTTTCCGTATCGGTCATCCAAAATCAGATCTTTTGATTTATCTCCTATTACCAAGTATTTCGTTTTGTGTCAATTTATATTTAAACCCCATTTTACACATTCTTCCTTCAGTTTTCTTGCCATGTACTCTAAATATACGTAATCTTCTGTCATCAGTAGTTATCATTAGTAGAAAGCTTACGACAATATGTCCCTGATTAAGTTACAGAAAGTTTTACTTACGGTAACAATTAAAAAATATATTATACAGGCAATAAAAAGTTATATGTCGAATCTATCTTTAGAGTAAAAGTGGGTAAAAGTATTACATCAGGTTTTGGAGTTACTAAAGGTTTAAGACAAGGATGTTGTACATCGCTGATCTTAATGAAAATATATCTACAACGCCTGAACACAGTGGAAAAACAAATATATATATATATATATATATATACACACACACACACACACTTACTGCTCGGGACCCAGAACCGTGTGCCTGAAAGGAATATGATGACTCAGCTGTTAGTATAATAGAAGCATAGAAGTGTACCTCCTCCCACTCCCCACACACTTCACCCCGCAAGCAAAACACAGTGCTTGGTCTCGAGCTGTACGTATGTAGATAGTCAACCCACGTTATTAGTACCTTCATTATAGTGTCACACTCGGTGTCGGATACGCCAATGAAAGGTTACAAAGTGATCTGCTATCTTAAATATAAGAGAAATCTCGCTACTAGAGCCGGTCAAATACACATTCATTCACGCTCGCATCTCGCTTCCCAGTCTCTTTGCTTCTACGAAGACACTTGGCGCTAGGTGTTTTCAGGGGAGAGGGAGGAAATTCCAAATGAGTGCGCGGGAGTGCAATGCAAGCGGGAGCGACCGGGAGTCCCGTTGGATCAGATTTTCCGGAAAGCAGTGAACAGTCTTCAAAAGCAAAATAACGCATACAATGACTGAGAAAGCTGGAGAGAATATACAATAAATTAACTGACGGAGCCCATATTTTACAAGCCTTACGCTTGAATATAAGCCTGTATATTAGGCCTACGCATATAAAAATGAATTATTTACTTAGTTCTGTAAATAAAATGTACCCCGACATCATTAAATGTGTGTTTAGAATGCACATCAATTGATTTCCTTATGAAATCGAATACTGAAAAATTCTGATATTATATATATATCCCGTCCAGGCATTTATTTTTTCTTATCATACCATATTAAGCTTGCATTGCTCAATGTTAAACATTTAATTATAACATCGATAAAGCGGCACTGCTATAAAGTAAAAAAAAAAAGTTCTCTTTAATTTGCTTACTTGTTATAGTCAGCTACTAGATGGCAGTGAAGACCGAGTTCTCGCGACATCTAGTAATAATGGAGAATATAATACATATATAAGAAAAATAAATGTTTGAATTGCATTTGCCTGGAGGTGTAATGGATATCACACTTAGGTACAGACTCAGAGATCCGGGTTCGAATCCCGTCCAGGCATTTATTTTTCTTATCATACCATATTAAGCTTGCATTGCTCAATGTTAAACATTTAATTATAACATCGATAAAGCGATATTTTTCTTATCATAACATATATACAGTAAAACTTTCTCAAAGTGGAATCGCATGGGAACATTTTTTTCCACATAACACAAAATTCCGCCGTATAAAAAATAAAACTTATTAGTAATCTTAGATTATAGAGTACCGAAAACAGTCCCGTTTCGTCAGCTTTAAAAATGTCTCTTAGGCGCGTATCCTCAAGTTTCCCAAAGTATGCAGTTTCGGTTTCCGCTCACTAACTACACTTTTGTCCATACATCCTTTGATTCCCCGCAAATTTCATTCCACACTACATTGTGTCGTCTTCTAAAACTGCCCAGCCAACCTTAAGATGCCATGAAATCGTTATTCCCTAAGGATTTGACAACAGCATCGGTCCGGAAATTTGGAGATTTATCTTCAATCACTTTCACTTTTTCGTTTAAATGATACATACTTTTAGCCATCTTTATTCCGTAAATTCAGAACGCTACCTGTGAAAGATCGGTCTCAGAACTTAAATTAATTTAAGATTTACAGTGAAATGGTTATTTGTAAGACAGGTATCTGTATATCGCATAACGGGTGTGCAGTGAGGCCGAAATAAAATTTCAAGTACAGGTAGAATCTCTACTTCACCCGGTGGCAGTAATCATTCCTTATTGTTTTTTTTTCCTGACGGGAATTCAATTAAGAGGAACGAATTTATTTTTCTGTCTTTCCGCTTTGTAAAAAAATCATGAATTGTGTAGAAATATCCTTCCGTTTCCGCGTTGGACAGATTCCGTTTTATTCAAAATAAATACACGTAAAATTACTATTATTTCGCCGGGACCAATAAATTTGTTCACATTGGATAGATTTCCGCATTATTCACGTTCCGGATTAAACAAGTTTTACTGTATCTTTAAATTTAGTGAATGCAGTTATATGTTTATGAATACAAAATATTAATTTGTATTTCTTATAGGTCTGAAGTACCACAATGGTAAATTTCAAAAAGATTGGTCTACATACTGGTAGCTAACAAGACGTTTCCATGCCCTTCCTTCATTCCCCATTCGTGTCACATTTCCTGCCCATCGCATTCTGCGAGACTTCTTCTTCTTCCTTCCAAGTATTAGGCCAAGGCCTGTTACGATCCTATAGAAAATTTTCCCTCCAGCGTTTCATAGGACGGTCCAGTGATCTTCGTCCTCTTGGTATATTTTTATAAACAGCTTTGGGGATCCGATTTGAACTCATTCTTTCAAGATGGTGTTTCCAATTTAGTTGGTACTGTTTAATATATTCCAAAATTGGCGTAGTCTTCAATTCTTTTAAGATATCGGTGTTCCTTTTCCGATCCCATCTGGTGTAACCCGCTGTTCTGCGCATGAATCTCATTTCACAAGCCGTTATTCTGCTTTCATGTTTTTTTTTTAGCGCGAGACTTAACAGTTCTTATTACCTGTGGTTTTCCCAGAAAGATAAAGTAGCTCACTGTTAATTCGCTTTCTCCATTCACCTGTCTGTCCGTCTCTATTTGGGGAAAAAAAAAATCCCAAGAACTTCATACACAAATATTCACGAGGGAATCGTCAACCATTGCACGCCGAAACCTACCTTGAACATTCTCCCAGAGAAGCATTGTGATGTACCAAGGTCATGCCCAAAAAAATCTGCCTTTTAAACTCAAGGCACAGAAATCGCAGCCAGAATCTAGCAATGGCATCACACTGTACGGAGGAGATGGACTCCCTGGTCAAGAAAGAACGGAGTGGATTGAGGAGAGGCGCGGGCGGCAGGTAGTGAGGATTATCCAATTTACCTGTTCAGGAGTTGTATTACTTCCCTATGGTTTATGAGAGAGATTTGGCGCTAGATTTTAGTGTCTTGCAGTTAAAAACGGTAGATGATTTTTTGACACGTCTTGGTACATGACAACACTTCTCTGGAAGAAACTTCAAGATAGGTTTCGGGACTAAAGTACTTGTAAGAAACCATGTTTCGCACTAATATGATCACTGGCACTACTGAAACCGGATATTTATTAATCCAGTTCACGAATCAAGCAAATGTGTGTGTATGTGTATATATATATATATATATATATATATACACACACACACACACACAGGATGCAATATCTCACTCACATGAAGAAGAAAAGGATGTAAATGCAAATGCAATTTTTTAAAAGGATTTTAGGGTTAATAAACTCTATCTTCAAGCCACAGTTAGTCCTAAAACATTCAAGACTAAAATGTATAAAACACTGGCTCTTCCAACTCTTTTGTATGGTAGCGAAGCATGGACACTGAAACAGAAGGATATACAGATTTAGATCTGCTGAAATAAGATACCTTCGGAGGACTGCCGGATACACACTACTAGATCAGAAAAAAATACATCTTAAAAGAAAAAGAAGTACACATGGAACTTTTAGAAAACAAAATGTCTGATTATAAGTCAAGATGGATGCAATATGTTCATCGAATGGAAGATCACAGGATACCCAAACAAATGTTAAGATATCAACCAGCAGGAAGAAGAAGACCAGGACGTCCACTCAAAATACTTCTGGGTGTAATTTGTATTGAGGCTAAAACAGGTCAACAAATAGTCTAAATTCGTCAATGTACTATGATGATATAATATATATTTATATAATTGTATTATTGCAACCATTATATATATATAAAACTGTATTAACTGTAGCATGCGAAAGTCTTGCAGAGTATATCAATTTCAGTATCCTGTTTATAGACAAGGCATAGTTACAATGGTTGCATTAACACCATTGACCAAAAAGACTTACATCATTGTAACTTTAACCTGTCCAAATATTGCACAAAAAAAGCGGACTACGAGGTGCAAACCTTAATGCCAGCGTGTCACAGCAGACGACAAATCAATATCAAGCCGCGGAGTGGGAGGTTGCGAAAAACGTTACTTTTTTTCCTGCTTCATATTCAGCAGAAGTCCATCACGCAGGATCTGCAAAAACTAACCGTATTCTTCAGAAAGTCACACTTACGCAGGTTTACGGAATATATTTCTTTTGTTGATTAAATTCTATGTATAAGATTAGTTACGAGAAAATGAACGTGGCAGCAGATAGAGCTATTTTCTTTTAAATTTCGGCTTTTAGGTAAATCCTCACTTCTAATATTGTTGGATTTCGCCGATTACTGGAGAATATCTGTCTTATATTGTTTTAATAGTATATACGGAGTTTCATTGCGAAAAATTGAAAATTACGGCAGCTAAAACGATTTCTGAATGTACGCTTCAATTGAACACACACTCCTAATAGTCCGATTTTGATGGATAATTTAGAGAACCTTCCTCTTTTAATTAATTGCCAAATGCCGACAGCTTTCTTACAAACAAACAAAAAATCGGCCCCTTAGTGTTAACACATAAGAATTTAATTATAATACTTTTTTTTTACAATGATCATTTTCGGTATTTACTAAATGGGATCAATGAAAATAATATGTATAACATTTTGAAAAATATTTTCTTGAAACAACTTCAATAGCTTCATTCGTTCGGAATTGGCTAAAAATATACTGTACTGTATTTTTTTCCGCGGGAGGCGACGATGGTCGGGTTTCGTCTTGTACGGTAAAGGAGATTGGAGAGCTGACGACTCACGAATCGGAGAGCCAGCTGAGAAATTTCTGAACCGGAGAGCCAGCAAAGAAATTTCAACGTGCGTTCATATCTCCATTCTGGAAAAGTTGGTTATCGAGTCTTTCATTGATGGGGTCTAGTCTGGAATTTGAGAATGTTCTTACCTTTGCATGTATAAGGAGATGCAAGGATCAGATTCTGGTGGAAGACCATTGAACAATGGACGACGAATAAGTAAATGTGTTAGGACATCAGCGAGTGTGAGGAAAGCAGTGATAAGATAAACATTGTAGAAGAGACTTTTTAGCAAAATATTTTTTCTGTGAAATATAGTAAAATAAATAAAGCTAATTTGAAAATTTTGTATAATCATCTGTGAAGGTAAATAAAAAAAACTTTTTTTTTCCCACATCAATAACGCCATTCCTAAAAATACATTATATTGCAAAGGGTAAAATTATAGAGAATGTTAAAACAAGATTGTTTATCTCCAAGGCGCGACAGGCCTACCAGCCTACTGCTGGCCTTACATCCACGTGATCATAAAGAGGTGACATTTAGTCAATATGCCGGGTCTACAACTCTTTTTAGCTAGTTTTTTCAACCTGGAGCAGCTACTTATTACAGTTACCCACATTTATCAAGATGCTGTGTAGGCAATGTTCCCATTCTGGCTGATATCACTAGTCTGCATGACATCAGATGATCGAAAACGAATACGATGCATTAGTTCACTTTTTTATGCTGATTCCAGAACTGTTCTTAGTTTTCTTCTATCACGTAGTTTTTTTTTATAATGGACTTAATCTGTTTTCATATATTTATTGGTAAGAGCATAATATATGCCAGACGGTAATGAGTAATGTTGGAGGGAAATTTGTCAATTCAAGCCTCTAAGCCTTTTGGTTGGCACAAATGCTGCTGAGGTTATTGGGTGACCTTCGAAGTGTTGTTCATATCAGAAACTTGCATTATGAATTCTGTAGTCATTTTATCTCTCTAGCGTGACTCAAGTATGACAATGTCCACAAGCAAGCGTGTGAACAATCCTAACGTTTTCTGCTATATCTGTGGAAATTATACAGTGCTTAAGCAAAGAATGGATATTACAGACTTTGAGAAAAAGCTTACTCTGCTTATTTTTAAAGTGAAACTTGGTGAGCAGGACAAGGCGTGGGCGCCAAAGAAAGTTTCCACTATTGTGTTGAGAGGTTAAGATTGTGAACAAATGTGAAAAAAACGTGCATGCCGTTTCGTTTCCTATGGTGTGGAAGGAGTCTAAATACCACCTTAATGACTGTTTGCTTAATGATCAGCGATCTAATTAAAAAAATAAGGACCGAATTGTCTATCCAATCATCGCTTCAGCCATTAGGCCGGTTCCACCTGGAGAAGAGCCTGTTCCTCTTCGTCCAGCTGTTTTAGAGAACCTGACAGAATATAATGTTGAAAGTGAACTTGATGCACTCACTGACGACGATACTGATTATATATATCAGCCTGAAGACAGCTTTACTCCAACAGTTCTCTCAAAGTGACCTTAATGATCTAGTTCGTGATCTGAATTTGCCAAAGGAATCTGCAGAACTACTTGGCTCACGGCTTAAAAGTAAGAATCTACTGGAACTAGGAACACATTACTCATGGTACAGACACAGAGAAAAATAACTAGTTCCTTTATTCTCACAGAATGATTGCTTGGTTTACAGCAATAACATAAACAAGTTAATGCACCTCTATGACATTGAGTGTGATCCTTCTCAGTGGAGATTTTTTATAGACTCACCAAAGAGGAGTCTCAAAGGTGTGTTGTTGCATAATGGGTATGTGCATGAGTCCATTCCTGTAGCACATTCAGTTCAGATGAAGGAGACATTCGAGAACATGAAGTTGCTATTAACAAGTATCCAGTATGAGGAATACAGGTGACTTCGATGTTATAGGGATACTATTAGGGCAATAAGTTGGTTTCACAAAAATGCCATGTGAATGGGACTGTCGAGCAATGCAAAAATATCGAGTTGTGAAAGTTTGTCCAGAGCGGAGAAGTGTTGTGCCTAAAACTAAAATCATCCTACATGAACCATTTGTAGACCCTCAAAAAGTCCTGCTTCCACCACTACACATCAAATTGGGCTTGATGAAGCAGTTTTGTAAGCGCTCTACCAAAGGATGGGCCTTGCTTCAAATACCTTTGTGAGAAATTTCCGTCCATCACACAAGAAAAATTAAAAGCTGGAATTTTTGTTAGTCCGCAAATAAATAAACTGATGAAGGATGAATATTTTGAATAAAACAATGAATGAGAGAAGAAAAGAAGCCTGGACCGTTTTCCGATCTGTTAGAAAACATTACAGGCAATAACAAAGATCCTAATTATAAGGCAATTGTGCAAAATACTTTCGGAATTTTCAAAAAGTTGATTTGTAACATGAGTGTGAAAGTTCACTTTCTATGTTTCCATATCGACTACTTCCCCGAAAATCTGGGACATTATAGTGAAGAGCAAGGTGAACGTTTTCACCAGGATATGGAGAGGAGGTACCAGGGAACATGGAATTAAACTATTGTTGGATGTTGATGAGGGAGACTAAAAATGGAGGAACTTCCAGGAAATCAAAGAAGAGAAGGTTTCAAAATTAATGGAACACCATTTACTTTTTGTTTTGATTATAAGGCACTCAAGAAATTATTAGGACAGTTTTTATAGTATTTTTAACAAACATTTATCTTGTGTGAAATGAAGTTTGAATATATTTGTGCTTGTAGTAGCTAAAACATGAAAATATAAATTCTTATTTTGTGCAAAAACCTGACGTGATAGACAAATATGGAAATCATTCCTGGTATCAGTATAAAATTGATTTAAAAACACCTATTTTAAATACATTATCTGAGAAAAAGTTTTAAAATGCAGACTTGTGTATTCTATGAGAAAATGTACTTCCTTATGCAGAGTAGTACCAGCTTAAGTCCCGCAGCTCTGCGCCAAGACATTCTGCCTTAAACTGCTCGACTTCGGCGCGGGGCAAGTTAAATTAAGGTAAGAGAGAAATGGTAACGGTGAATAATGGAGTCGGTAATGAAATTCCAACTCATAATTTGCCTTAGCTACTAATATATATATATATATATATATATATATATATATATATATATCGTTACCCTAACAGTATAAAGATTGGGGTGAGTAGGTTTTGTAGTTTTAAAGGGTACAGAACAAATGCTTTCAACGTTTTAATTTGGAGAATCATGTACAAACGACCAGATATATAGGCTAATAAAAACAGTTAGATATCGTAGGCTAAGATGGGCAGAAAATGTGTTACAATGGGGAATGAAAGAGGGACATGTGGAAGCTGTAGCTCTAGTGGGTACAGAAGAAACTCTTTCAACGTTTTAATTTGTAAAATAATATGCAAACGACCAGATATAATAAGAACAGGTAAATCTCGTAGGATGAGATGGGCAGGACATGTGGCACAATGGGGAAAGAAAGAGAGGCATGGAAACTGTAGGAAAACCAGAGGGAAAACACCCAGTTGATAGACCAATATTATAACATTAACCATGAATTGAGGGAAGTAGATTATATAGGGAATTATTTGAAAACATCTCAGGATGGATAGGGATATGTCCGTGCGAGGGGTTCAATAGTGCCAGTGAGATAGTTAGTATGCGCACACGACATTACGTTGACCTAGGCATAAATGGCAGGACAATATTCGAATGAATCATAGGAGCCTGGATATCAGGAATCAGAACCAGATTCCGTTGGCTGAGAACAAAGCAATATAAAGTAAAGAAACGCTTCCATAATAATTTATTCACTTCTACTAAAACCCAGAAGAAAATAAAAAATTAAAAAATCATCGAAGGATAAAAGATCACCCATTGTAGTATCTAAATGATTGTAACTCACAGGGACTTCTCTTTACATAAAAACTGTATAGAGCTGTGATCCTTAGTGTTACTTTAATAATAGTAATAATGTTTCATTTAAGATGACAGAGTTCAGGTCATAAGGCTTTCTCTTCCACTCACCCAGCGAATAATAAAATCATACAAAAATTACATTTTTATACAATTTTGTAATAGAGCATGCGATCAAATCTTTAGAGGATGAAGGCCTACAACTAAATGGTATTAATAAGCTGTTAATTTATGCTGATGATGTAGTACTATTGGGCGAGAGCGAAGAGATACTAAAGGCCATCACGCACACACTATTGAGTAACACTAAGAAATTAGGACTGGAAGTAAATATTAATAAAATTAAATATATGGTCACACATAGAAATACATCATATAATGGAGGTATTTGAATTCAGCCTCTTCCTCAAAATTTCCCTTATTTGTCATTAGCTGTCCATTTCCATTACTTACTTACTTACTCACTGGCACTATCGAACCCGTAGGTTTATGTCCGTGCGGCCATGAACCTACGGGTTCGATAGTGCCAGTGAGTAAGTAAGTAAGTAAGTAAGTAATGGAAATGGACAGCTAATGACAAATAAGGGAAATTTTGAGGAAGAGGCTGAATTCAAATACCTAGGAACAATAATAACAAATAGGAATGAGATGCACAAAGAAATTACACATAGGCTGAATTCTGGAAATGCGTGTTATCATGCATTGCAGAGACTCTTGACGCCCCAACTCCTTTAAAACAAATTTAACTGAAAATATATAAAACTATTATTCTTGGACCAATGACAGGTGAACAGACAGGCTAATGAAGAAGACTGCATGCCAGTGAACTACATGGTCTTTATAGGAGGTTAGATATAATAAGAATAGTTGAGTCTCGTAGACTGCGACGGATAGGACATGTGGCACGAATGGGGAATGAAAGACGTGCATGGAGGCTTCTTGTAAGAAAACCAGATGGAAAACGCCCAGTCGGTAGACCAAGAATGAGGTGGGAGATAACATTAACTATGATTTGTGGAAGTAGATTATACAGGGAATGATTGGAAAACATTAGCTCAGGATAGGGATGTATAGATATCTTATGTTCGCGCGGCCATGAACCTACGGGTTCGATAGTGCCAGTGCGGTAGTTATTACAATTTTAAAATATTATTAAAATATAGACTAAATAAAAGAAAACAATGTGGTCTAATATTAGCTAACACTAACAAAAACATGAAATAAAATAAGACAAAAATAAAATAAAGTATGAGAGGAAAAAAGAATGCGAGAATTTTAGAATAAAGTTCATAGAGGAAATTTTGGACTAAAGAGAAGACAGGTGAATGGAGAAAACTTCATAACAGGAAACTATAAGACCATTATGGAAAACTAGATGTAATAAGAACAATTACTTCTTGTAGAGTGCTAACGGAATAGGGGAGGAGAGGCATGACAAATTATTGCAGGAAAGCTGCACGGAAAGCTCCCGGTAGTTAGGCAAAAAATGAGATGAAAGAAAAATATTAACCGTAATTTGGAGAATGAATTATGAATAAATAATTGAAAAGTATTACCTTAGGGCAGGGATATTCAGGGAGCTTATATTCGATAGGGCATGAAACTCAACAGTTGGATAGAGCTAGAGAGTGAGTGAGTTAGATTAGGAGGATACAAGGGTTCTCAAGCGTGGTCTGGAATGGAGACCACCGGGCAGAAGAAGAAGTATCTACCAATTGATGCTGGAGATACAAAAGAATGTGGCAGGAAAAAAAAAAGAGAAAGGCAAAGGCAAAGAGAAAGAGAAAGAGAAGGAGAAGGAGAAAGAGAAGGAGAAAGAGAAAGATGAAGAGAAAGAGAAGGAGAAGGAGAAAGATAAAGAGAAAGATGAAGAGAAAGAGAAACAGAAGGAGACGAAGGAGAAGGAGAAGAAGGAGAAAGAGAAAGATTAAGAGAAAGATGGAGATGAAGAGAAAGAGAAGGAGAAAGATAAAGAGAAAGATGAAGAGAAAGAGAAAGAGAAGGAGAAAGATAAAGAGAAAGATGAAGATGAAGAGAAAGAGAAAGAGAAGCAGAAAGAGAAAGAGGAAGAGAAAGATGAAGAGAAAGAGAAAGAGACGGAGAAGAAGGAGAAGGAGAAAGATGAAGAGAAAGACAAAGGAAAGAGAGAGAGAGAGAGAGAGAGAGAGAGAGAGAGAGAGAGAGAGAGAGAGAAAGCGAGAGAAAATCCTAAAGGGAAAAAATGTCATGAAATTTTGGGTCGAGGAAGAGATTATATATAGGCATAAGGTGTAACTTGTAGGGATGATTACGCCAAAACAAGTTTTTCTTTATATACATGAAGACCATGGGTCTGAAAATAATAACAGAATAGTGGCGTGCATTCAACCTCCTAATATATTCATTATTTTGAATTAAAATAAAATTATAAATTTGCCGAATTTGATGGAAATCCATTACTCGTGATCATTAAAATTACAATTTCCTGCCAGCCACCAGATCGCAATCACTTTGACGAAGCCTTTTGAATTCCATATATCCCTATAAAGCCTCGCGGCTTCTTGAGAAATTAATTCACACATGCACAAATAATATGATTGCAAGATGAGGGCTACTGTCTGAACTAATCACTAGCACTATCGAACCCGTAGGTTCATGGCTGCGCGGACATAAGCTCTTTTCCAATCATCCCGTGTACAATTTACTTTCCTCAAATCATGATTAATGTTATTCTCCCACCTCATTGTTGGTCTACCAACCGGGTGTTTTCCCTCTGGTTTTCCTATAAGAAGCTTCAATGACTCTGTTTCATTCCCCATTCGTGCAATATGTCCTGCCCATAGCAATCTACGGGACTTTTATTGTTTCTTATTATATCTGGTTTCCGACAAATACGTAGTTCACTGTTCTGTAGTGAAGCATGGTTATTTGCTGGAAGACCAGCAGGAAACTGATTATTACGTTAAACCAGCCACTTTAATGTGCCCGATTTGTCCAACTAATATTTCTCTCAACCGAATAAATAATAAACGGTTCCAAGAAAATAAGGCATTTAGTTATTTATTGCCAAATAAAATTCATACTAATCAAGGAGTTAAACAAGGATTCAGTATCTCTCCAGTTTTATTTAACCTATACATCAATGATATAATAGAAAAAATGGAACGAAGAAACAAATAAAGGAATAAAATTAGATAAAAACACACTACTTGAAAACATTATTATACGCTGTATGCATTAGGGTATATTTAATAGCAAATACGTACAGAAGACGAACTTCAAAGGAATATTTTTAAACTACAACAATATAATCTCAAAATATCCATAGAAAGAACTAAGGTAATGGCATTCCAAGGGAAAAATCAAATCAGATCCAAAATAGTAATAGGAAACAAAATCATAGAACATGTGAACCATCTCAATAATCTAGGATGTGACAATTCATTTGATTATGATAATGATATAGATAATAAAATAGCAAAATTCCAGGGAATATGTGGTACGATAAAACGATCACTAAATAACAAAACAACAAGAGAGACCCAATTGAAATTTTATAAATTGTTGGCAGTACCGGTACTGCTCTATGGATCAGATGCCTGGATACATAAAAAACAAGATCTAAGTAGGATAACGGCGGCAGAAATGAAATTTTTGAGATATGTTAAAGGGTGCACTAAGGAAGACAGAATCAAGAACACAGAAATAAGACAGGAACTTGAAATATTTGCAATAACTGATAAAATAGATACATATAGACAAAAATGGAAGCAACACATAGGCAGAATGAATGAAGATAGATATTCAAAACAAATAACAAAATACAAACCTAAAGGCACCCGAGATGTGGGCAGACCTAGAAAGAGATGGGCTGAAGTCGGAACGGGTCAACAGACCTAATCCATGAATGCAGATGATGATGATAAGCACGGATGTTTATCATAATTTGTAGAAACCAAATGTCTCGTTTTTTTTTGTTAACATTTCGCAAGAGTGTGTTCTGGTGGTCTAGTGGTTACAACCTCATCAAGGTTTTACCGGTTCAAACACGGTCGAAGTTCGGTGGATTTTTCAATGCATCAAAACCCTGAGTACGAGTTCCTTGGGAAAAGGAAATAAAGCTGAGAGTCCGGTATCGTAGATTTACAGGACGTAAATAATCTCCAGTTGATAAAAGAGGCCTCTGTCCAAAATTTGTTGACAAATTCTGCCCACATTTTAATTGCGATGCTAATGTTAAAGAGCGTCGTTTAAATAAAATAATAGCATAATACCAAGACATTTTGCAATAAGAGTTTATATAAAGTCTAAGACGCATTTTAATCTGCAGCTGCGATAATTGCTACGGCCACCGCTCATCACTGTCATTGAATGAGAAAACCGAAAACTGTGTTACAATTAAAAAAAAAAAAATACTACGTCACCAGTCCGTCGCCGTGGCGTAGTCGGTAGAGTCCCTACCTTCCACCCCGGCGACCCGGGTTCGATTCCCGACGGGGTAGGGGATTTTAAATTTCCACCTTGGGTCTGGGTGTGTGTTTGTTCTGTCCTTGTGTATATGTGAACATTAAAGAAAGTTAACAAACAGGTAAAACAAGAAGGAAAACCAGTATAAACGAAAAAAAAAAAATTATTTATGTAAAGTTACTTATGACGCTCAAGCTTCAAAACAATTTTACTTTGTAATCCTTTACAAAAACTGTTCAAAAGTGCGGCCTCGTTCTTTAATACAAGCTCTACAAATGCATTTCATTGCAAGTCGCATATGTCTGGGCATGCGCTGCGAAGAGTCAGCACTTTCAAGAACTAGAGCGATGGGATCTTTTGAGTTCTTCCTTCGGTTCAAATGAAGTCTCAAACACCAAGTTTTTTCATGTGTCCCACCCCACGCAAGTCGGGAGAACATGTTATAGAATTGGCCGACCAGGGACACTTCGCTTCTCATCGAATTTGCGTTTCATATAATATCACGAGTGTCATAAGTTGTTCTTTATAGTACAGCACAGTTTCCGGTTTTGTTATCCAATGATTGGTCATTTAACAAATCTCGTTTGTTTGGTGTATTCAATCATCCCTAGAAGACAGGACAATTAATTTAGTTACACAATATAGCATATATGACATGAAAAGAAAAATAAATGCCTGAGCCGGGAATTGAACCCGAGACTTCCAACTCTTATACGTAAGTGCAGTACCAACTGCGCCACTCAGGAATCCTAGCACAAACATTTTGTTTCCCCTTTATATATAATTCTCAATTCTTCAGAGGCAGCGGGACATTGGTCGAACGGCCCTTTCGTGGCTACTATAAGAAGTATGCATTTTAAAGAGAGTTTTTACTTTATAGCGGCAACGCTTGTTTATTTAGATGTTATAAATAGATATTTGGCATTTAGCAATGGCTAATTATGACATGAAAAGAATAATTAATGTCTGACCCGGAATAACTCGAGACGTCTTATTTTATATATATATAATATATATATATATATATATATCTAAAATATGGAAGTGAAATTTGGATTTTAAATAAAAGAAACTCTCATAAACTTCAAGTAAGCCAAATGCGCTTCTTACGATCATTGTTAAGAGTTAATAGACTGGATCACCAAAGGAACACTATTATCAGAGGAAAACTTGGAGTAACAAGTTTAAATGAAGATATACAAAGATACCAACAAGAATGGAAAAATCATCCGAGAAGAATGGCAAGAAATAGACTTCCAAAATTGGCATTCCAATATACTCCAACTGGACATAGGGACCAAGGAAGACCAAAACATCGGTGGAAAGATCAAGACCATCTTCGCTAGGTTTACCGTACAGGCCACATGGCCTAAAACGAATTTGTTCATGATGATATATATATATATATATATATATATATATATAATATATATATATATATATACTAGAAGTCCCGTCCACGCGTTGTTGTGACTAAGGTACACATTAAACATTTAAATTAAGTTGCTGTCTTTCAGCCAGATTACTTAAAACTAATACTTACACACACGAAATTAATAATATTGAACACACTTAAATTATGAAATAATCAATATTTGTAATTCAATTGAAATTCGGGTTGCAACAAAAAGCACAGCCATCTGGATCTCTCACCAAATTACATTACAGCGCCATCTGTTAGAATCGTATGGAACTCACAGATAATTATAACACTTTGTTAAATAATAAACAAATAATTTGCAATAAAAAATAATGCAACTATAAATTTAGTTATAAACTACCCTAAGTCTCAAGTTGGATCAAACTGCACACAGTGTGCAAAATTTTATTAAAATCGGTTCAGTAGTTTAGGATTCCATCGCGGACAAACAACGTGACCGAAATTCTTATATATTAAGATATATTATCTTCTTCACTTCACGGGCTAGGCAATATATATATAAGCAACCACACACGCACCCATTGTAATCCTGGAAATATTTAGAATATATAAAGTGTGTATCTGACCGCGGTGAAAACAAAATAAAGTATAACTGAAATTCATTAATACATACTGTGTAATGCGACACAAAATTAAATAATTACTACTCTTTAGTTTTACTATTGTTTCATTTAAAATATATTAAATAAATTCAACCAATGTGTCTTATACGATACATTCCCAATGCAAGCTGGTTACTATGACAACAGCACACATTCAAGCATTCGACATCTTAACTCTATCTTTGTTAAGGAATCTCGAGACCTCGGATTATGAAAGTTCTACACACAGAACATTTTTATTTTGGTGAGTATTGAAATTACATTGTCAAAATATCGATTAATCGAAATTTCACAAGTTGATCGAAGTGAATACGAAGTGGCGATAACGTGAAAAAAAATCATCGAAACAGACTTTAGTAAAGAAATAGGGGGGGGGGGATAGCTAGAAACAAACATCCACTCCATGTTTAACACAACACCCTTGCCTCAGGACAAAGGGATGCTGATCCCCTTTGCTAACGGTGTAATAACAGGTTGGACCGCCAGTTTTAACATAGGGTGAGCTGACTGTAATGTTATGTTCAATATTATAATGAAAGTGAAGTGAATGAATTATTGGGTTTTTAGTTGAAATTTTAAAAACAGGAATTAAATGTATGCTCAATTCTCGAAATGCAAGGAGTCTCCTTTCGTCCCAACATTAAAATGAAAATACATAAACCTGTTATTTTCCCAATTATATTACATGAATGCTAACATGGACTCTTATTTTAAGGGAGGAGAAAATGTTACGAGTATTTGAGAACAAACCTCTTACCAAAGTTTTAGAACGAAGAGAGATGAATAGATAGGCGAATGCAGAAGACTGCATAACAGTGAGCTTCAAGATCTTTAGGGGAAACCAAATATAATACTTACTTACTCACTGGCACTATCGAACCCGTGGGTTCATGGCCGCGCGGTCTCAAGCTCTCCATACATCCCTATCCTGAGCCAATGCTTTCCAATCATTCCCTGTAAAATCTACTTCCCTCAAATCATAGTTAATGTTATTCTCCCACCTCATTCTTGGTCTACCAACTGGGCGTTTTCTGTCTGGCTTTCCTACAAGAAGCTTCCATGCAAGTCTTTCATTCCCCATTCGTGCCACGTGTCCTGCTCATCGCAGTCTACGAGACTTAACTGTTCTTATTATAATCTGGCTTCCTATAAAGACCATGTAGTTCACTGTTATGTAGTCTTCTCCATTCACCTGTTTGTTCATCTCTCTTTGGTCCAAACATTTTTAAGTATCGAAGACTGTGATGGGCAGGATCCACTGCAATTTCATGCATTCAAACGAGTGCGCGTCCAAATTCGTATTTATTTATATAGCGTTGAAATGATCATGAACTCTATGCTCCCAGCCCAACACCATCCGCCAGTCGGTCTTAAGGCCGGTTTACACGCTACGTCTTATTGCACGTTTTGTCGATGTTACAAAACGGACCTTTTCTCTAATGTTTATACCAGGCGTGGGGAACTTGAGCTCCGAGAGCTCATAACATACTTCCCCGCCAATACTCATTCCACTCATTTATACCTGCACTGGAGACGCAGTGCACAGTGACAGTCAGTGGCGTTCAATCCAGCGTGAGCGAGGAAAATTCTAAACATAGATATAATTTTAATACGGACTGGGTAAATTATTATTTTTGCATTCAGAACGGCACGAAAGTTGTTTGTTTATTGTGTTCTATGCGGTTCCGTTATGTGAAAAACTATAATACCCAACGACATTTCAGATCTCCACATGTAAATCTATACGGACAGGCACGATTAGAAATATATAACTATATTTTCACAGGGACATATTAATGACACATACTTTTACAATACATTAGGTAACATGCATGGAGTTCAAATTCATAAATTAAATATAATAGACATAGGGGACATTGTATGTTTTGTTTACACAGGGGATGGCGGGATGGGATTTTTAAATAATCGAAAGCAGCAAACACTCCAAAACGATAGCAGACAACCACTTTCAGAGAAATCAGTACGTGCCAGTTACCGGATTTCAAAATTGATTGCTGAGAAATCATATCAAATCTAAAACACTCTCCAGATTAAACGATGACACCCTTGTCTCAACACTACGTCTCTCTACGAGTACTGTCAGCCTGACATAGGTAAATTAGTGTCAGCGGTCTACTACGCGCCCTTCAAACGTTTGCACAGATATACGTAAAGTATGTACGAATGGAAGGGTTAGTGCATATGTTTTAGGTTGTAAGGCTGCACCACCACTGATACTGCATGGTATACCGAGATAACAATAACAACAGTCTTGAGTTCAATGAAAGGTGGAATGAGGAAGATGTCATACTACCCCTCATTCGACAGTTCCCCATGCCTGGTTTATACAGTAACGTTTTCCCCTTCCATTTTCTACCTACCACCCACTGGATCCCCGGCTCTGACGTTTAGCTTGTACGGTGGGTAAAGGGAGAAACTCGCACTCTATTGCCAATAAGAAAATAGTTGTGTGGGAGTAGATGTCTGCCACAACTAATCACCGCTCTTGACGCCGCTATAGTGTAAAAGTTGTAAGTTGGCATGATTTCTGCTATCATTGTCTAGATAACTGTTCTTCCACCCTTCGCTAGACATCTGAGTGACATGTGTACTATAATGGGCTACCCTTGTAAAATTACTTAGGAATGCTAGAAAAACTCCACCCCCACTTACGCCCAGTCACTTTTGTTCACGTAATTTTTGTCGGTGGCGACTGTTTCAGAGTTCGTTTGTAGTTTGTGAGATATTATATTAGTGTAAAATTAATGTTTAGAAGAAGGGAATGCCACCACTGATCTATGTTCACTGCAGGGAGTACTCCCTCTACCGCTGTCACCGTGAAGATATATGTGTATGAGTGAAAAAGAAGATGGTGAGTACTGTCTTTCTCTTTCTAAAATATTCTAGACACTTTAGCCCTCACGGACTATAATAAGGTTTGAAATTGCTGAAATGTTGTCAGCTATATTTCTGCTAACCGCATACATAAAGCGGCCCCTAATTCAATATCCATATCGGCAACACTGGGTGGATTTCTCAACCGAAGTCTAAACCACGACCACGGTTTTCCGATGTTTTGTTGTTTCCATAACAACCATAAAAACTGAAAATTTACGGTTGATAATTACAAAAACAAATATCTGAATCATTCCTTTGGTTTTATAACAATTCCTGTGAATTTTCAGATATTCTATAGGTGTTATGGAAACAATAAAACATTGGAAAACCGAGGTCGTGGTTTAGACTTCGGTTGAGAAATCCACCCACTCACGTGAAAATGTCAGAGCCGGAGATCCAGTGGCTGGAGTACAGTTCCAATCCAGACTCGAGTTGTAGTGTATTGTCAGTGATTTTTTCCTATTAAAAGTGAGAAAGACACCATTAATTTGATTATGGAGAAATCCCAGTTGCTTTATTTTATTTTGTTTCTCTCGTAGAATTCAACGATTGGGAGGAAAAGTGATGAAGAGGAAAAACTCAAGTGGCTTCTGAAAAGAAGTCAGTATTCCCGTGCCCTGTTACTGGAATAACTGAGAAGCGAACCTGATGACTGGCGCAATTATTTGCGCATGAACACCTCAGCCTACAGTCAATTGCTGGAGTTGGTAACATCATACATACAGCAATAAGACACCTGCATGAGAAAAGCCATTTAAACGGAACATAAAACACGGAATACCAAACGTACGTTTTGTCGAAAAATGATGATTCTCCCGTCAGTTCTTCAATCTGACCTTGGATTTCCTTCCCGCTCGACAAGACGTACGATTTGCTGTTCACATGCAACATTTTATCGGATAGGATTTGTCCTCCTATAAACCGTACAATAAGACGTAGCGTATAAACCGGCCTTTATGGTTCTTAATTTTGATTGGATGAAGGAGGCAGGGGAAAGAAATTTAGCGTTTATACGTTTGCAGGAGACAAGACCTCGTCTGGCGTACAGCCTTAGACAAAAAAAATGAGTCATCTCTTGATTCTATCAACCGATCGGGGAACTTCGTGAGCACTCGCAGAAGCCTTATTCACATTAACACGTTTTCAGTAATTGTACTGTGTTAACGTAGTGCACACTCAAGTAACATAAAAGAGAGAGCTTGGCTTTGTGTGTTTCCGTGGTCGAGCGGTTTAACACGCAACATCTGCGTTCGTAACCTCAAAGGTTCGATTACCGTTCTACTCTTTTCTTTAACTGAATGTTAGGATAGCATTTCGCCTATAATATAGTTTCATATTTAATTTTATATTTGAGTTTTATGGCTTTAATGCACACACAAAACACATAAATGAAAACCTTCTAATAATTAAATGAAGAAAGAAAATAATATCTTCTAAAATGAAAACTTTATCAAAATTAATATCGGGTGTATGAACCCTCAGCATCTATTACCGCCCTCAATCTGCGGGGCATTGATGCAATCAAATTTCTACAGCCATGTGGACTTTCGGCTAGAGCATCCCAGACGTCCTGAATTTGTGCCCATAAGCCATCTTTCGTGCATCTGCAGGACAATTAGAGTTCATTATAAACAAACTTGTTAGAGGCTGATGCTTTTGCGCAGAACGTGCGCGCATCAGTCTATTAAAATCAATACATTGACATCACCTAGAACAAACCCTGAATGTGGTAAAATAATTGTTACAATAACGACATTAACATTGATTTAGTTCAATTGTCGAAATAAAATGTATTTAATTCATGAAACATTTTAATACAAATATCACGAAAAAAAAATTACATAATTGAGGACGCGAACCTGCGACCTTCATTAACAGAAACAGTGACTGCATGTTTTACCGCTGACGTAACAGGGCACGTAGGAGTATCTTCACTCAGTTCACGCCACATAACGCAGTAGCTCAGGGCCTGCACAATGACTAGTTTACTAGTGTGAACCCAGCGCTGTGTCGAGTAGGAGTTAGAAGAAATATGCGTTCAAGAGATGGCTCATTTTTTTTTGTCGAAGGGTGTACATATCTGCGATCATTTGGTAGATAACTTTTCCTCTGTCATTTTCACGCTGAAGCAAACGAAATTTCCCTCGTACAACTGAAATAACCAGTGTTCCCACGAAAGTAATATTAATTCTTAAGCAAGTAACTAAGTCACTGGCACTATCGAACTCATGGCGTGCGGACATACGCTCTCTATACATCCCTATTCTTAGCTAATATAGCGCCCCGCTATTGTATAAAGTCCTAACATTCCATGTTCCTAGGAACATGTCTCTGTGTTTGAGCCTTTGCATGGATACCCTGAAGTAGTACCCTCCCAGAGAACCGAATGGTGGACTACTTGACTTACGGAATACCCAGTGGAACTCATGTGCGCATTTCTTGACGGTTGTATTTTTACGGTGAAAGGTACTTTTTCGTCTGGCTTATCACCTTCGACCAGTCCGGCATGGGTAACCCTATCGGCAGCAATGCTACCGACGGCATAGCTCTCGGGATCATTTAAACAGAGTCATTCTTAATCTAATATTCCACCTTTAAGGACCCTATTACACATAACGTACATTAAGGCTATAGATTTAACAAACACTTATACACGAAAGAACAGTAATAACATTTTAAAAAGGCATTCAAACTTATATAGAGTTAGTAGTAATAACAAAAAAGTAGATGTGATGAATACATTTTAACTCTAATTATAAGAAAATTGTTTGTGACTCGCAGTTTTGTGCGACAAAAAAAGAAGAAAGGGTAATTTTAAGAATAATTATTTGTAACAATATTTATAACTTTATGGTTCGGAGTTCTGGGTATTGACAAAAAAAAAAGAGGAAAGGAGAATTGAAGCAGCGGAAATGAGATTTCAGAGATCTGTTGCAGGATATATCATACTGGATAAAGAAAAGAAATGAAGATATAAGGAACGAAGTAAACTTCTTAAAAATAATATAATAAAACAAGGCATAAACGATTGAAAACAACATGTACAAAGAATGAAAGGCGGCCGCCTACTGAAGCTGATGATGAAAATACGCCCAAAGCCTAGAAGAAATTATTGAAGACCGAAAACAAAGGGGGGGTTCGGCAGAATTAATGAATGATACCGGAACAAGGGTTAAGAGAAAAATCCTGAAGCTGATGATGATGAATTATAACACCAATATTTATTTAAATGTTGCAGTGGGTATATATATTTTTTTTCCTGGGCATCCTTGTAATCCTTGAATTTACATCACAACACGATAATTTGTATCAAAACGAATCAAAATTTCGTCGTTAAATTTGCCAGAGATAGAAAATGAGTGCTATTTTTGACATTTTGTCGATACATTATGTTATATTACAGCTTGTGTCCACCGCTGTGGTCTCGGGGTAGTGTGCTGTCTTGTCACACAGCCGGGCCGAGTTCGACCACCGGTCGGGACAAGTTTCCTGGGCGACGTCTTTTCCGGGGCTTTTCCTCACTTGTAAGAAATGTCAGGAAGCTTTAAGACTCAAACGGTCCCCTAATATCATAGCCTATGGCCAACATATTCATCAACATTCATGTTCGCCTTAGATTAAGTTTAGAATTAGGTACTCTCCTGGAGCACCAACTTCAGAAGTGGGTTACAATTACGCCAATGCCAGGAGAGAACACCAGAAATCTCGAAGTGACAACCTGGGGCATTGAATAAAAAAAATACATCTTGTGTCGTGAATAACGTGAGAGAGTTTCGTAATGCATAAAATAAGACAGTCAAACATATCTTTAACTTTTTGAGTGTATTCGCACATCCATTTAGTTTCTTCTGTTGATAAAATAATAGTTTGCATATTCAATTACAAAGTATTATTATATATAAATATATGTTAGAAATATTATGGTGAGTTTTTAATTATTTAAATTTGTATCAATTTTCATTTTTTATTTAATATGAGTGATAGTCTTATGGTACATATCCATAAAATGTCACCACCTGCCGTCATTGAGTTAAGAACGACTGAGGTCTCTGATATGATTTTATATTTTTTTAACATTCTACTTAAAATCAATGCAACTGAAACTGTACTACAAAACATTTTAAACGGACAAATATCCAATAAAAAGTGGTCATACTAACCGACTCCAAAGCAACAATCGAGTTAATCTGCAACTTCCACTAGACAACATCTTCCAATATACAAAACATCACATCCTTATACCACGACTACAGCGAAGTGTTACACCCCACGTTGGCATTATTGGTAACGAAATTGCTGACATACTCCCCAAAAAAAGGAACCACAATACACTGCAAACCACATAAGAAACAGCATCTAACCTTCAAAATCAGAGACAAAAAACATCAATACCATTTAAAAGCACAACAACTAACAAACGAAAAGCTAAAGGGAAAACGCTTTGCTAAAATTCATCAACAATCCCACATCCTGACAATACCAAGAGTCCGACTCTTCACTATTCCCTACTTGATCACCTCCACAAGATGGGAACCAAGAACAGTACTCAGTGTAGCACATGCAATGAAGAAGATGAAATACTCAACCAGAAACGTCTTCTAATGTGCAAACAAATGGACAGAAAAAAAAGCTCAACCAACAAATTATAGGTCTCTATTGGGAAGCATCCACCGCTGTGGTCTCGGGGTAGAGTACTACCTTGTCACGCAACGGGCCCGGGTTCGATTCCCGGTCGGGACAGGCTCCTGGGTGAGGTCTTTCCTCACCTGTTAGACAAACATCAGGAAGCTTAGGGTCCAACGGTCACAGAAAATCATCCGGCCATCATCATCCTTCACCAGTGTGGAAAGCAACGGGAAGCTACCACACCAATAATTCCCTAGTAAAGCTGCAAAGCATAGCATGAAAATGATATGATTACAATGAAACACCTGCCCTCGGGCAGAATTACTGTGTATTGGGAAGCAAGTTAACTAACCCTCATTACCATTGGACAACATTATCATTCTGCTTATAAGGTTGGGAACCGATGAGCTCTTGCAATTTTCATTTACGAGATGCGAATAATTTCATGTTTGGTACTGTATTAATTTGCACATGTAAAATTTGTGCAACCCCTATTTACTAGGCGAGCAATTTGCACGGTAATAAAAAAATAGAAGCAAAATATTTTAACATAACAGCACGACAGAACCGAAGAACAAACAATAAACACAACAAATGAAGGTTAATTACTGTATATGTTTAATTAAAAACCTGAACTGCGCCACAAATCGATTATTAAACATGAGGTGGTAGTGTGGGGCGCCGCAACCCCCATGTCAAGCCACACAGTTAGTTGTAGCTAGCAAATCCATCTCCTTCATATGTTCACTCTTCCACTCATCTCTCAAGAGACAATACGACACTCAACTTACGTATGTGGCCGACATAGAGCGCTGCATTGTCATTATGCACCACAGCTTCTTCAGTTGAAATCTTTGCCCTTGTCAATGATTTTATTTCAAACCTTCCTGTCCCGACATAGGCATTCCATTTTTTCTTATTTTTTTCAAAGTCTTTAGAAACATCATTATTCCATCTAATTTTAAGTCTGCCTTGGACTCTACTCGTGAAGGTTTCAACTGGAAAAATATTTTCAACAATTATTTCATTACACATTACATATGCGTGAACAAACCAACTTATGATCGCTGCAGTAGCAATGCTTCAGGAGAACCTAACAAGGGGCCGGAGGCAGAGTCCATTAACCCCAAAAATTGAATATGTATTGTCGAAGCAAATATAGGGTGTCCACAAAGTCCTGCTACCAAAACAATGTAACTTATCTCGCAAATTATTTGAGATACAGACATGCGGTTTTTTGCATTTCATTCTACATCTCTCAAAGTTTTGTTTACATTTGTCTCAGATTGTGATTTAAACGACAATTACGACACCACAGGAAAAGGCCCAATGTGTCTGGTGGTGTGTTGAGTCTGGTACCCTCAAAACTGAACGTTATGGCAGGTTAACATGTCCAGACACAAAGTAAGTCGCTTCATCAGAGAACATCACCCTCTGCAGGTACTCATTGTCAATTGCGTTCAGCATGAAATCAGGAAATTCATGCACGCCTTGGGAAGTCAGTTGGCAGCAACGCTTGCGTAATTTGCACATTATGAATGGTTAATTTTGGCAACTGCAATTCCCATGAAGCACGACGAACCGATTTTTGAGGTCTTAGTTGAAATGCAAGTTGCGCATTGTCGATAGTTTGACTCCGTGGCAAGTAGCTACATTACACTTCTTCACATCTAATTCGCTCTTCTGGTGATGGCACGGTGGCCAGAACAGCGAAGAAGATATGAAGAAAACCATGGTTGGGCAACATGGAGTGTGGTCGACGCTTGGGTGGGTGTACGGCTTCCGAAAACACTGAAAACTGAACGTGTTTAACTACATAAGAACTAAACCTTAGTTGGGTGTACATCTTCGGAAATGTACCACAGCGAAAACTCTGTGTGTTTAATTATATAAGACCCAAATCTGTGACTTGAACTATCATTCCTTGATAATGGCATGTGGGATCATGCCGAAACGTCGGAATCAGTGGCCAGAGGCCGAACTTGAATCCAAGACGCGGAAACTCCAATAAAACTTTCTTATTCATACTTATACCCGCGAAAATCTGCAATATAACACAGACACACACACACACACACACACACACATATATATATATATATATATATATATATACAAAGTAATTCTGCCCGAGGGCAGGTCTTTCACTGCAATCATAGCATCTTCATGCTATGATTTGCAGCTTTACTAGGGAATTATAGGTGTGGAAGCTTCCCGTTGCTTTCCACACCGGTGAAGGATGGTGATGATGGCCGGATGATTTTCGGGGACCGTTAGGCCTTAAGCTTCCTGACATTTGTCTTACACCAAACCCTCGGTGGACATATACATATATAAATATATATATATATGTGTGTGTGTGACATTTCGGTGTCTAGTAAGTGATCTATATATGTGTAGCCTGTATATTGAGTACAATAGGTACATTTTATTGGGAATTCTCTAAAAGACAAAACCCGGGAAATAACGCTAAATAAAGTGCTCACTATACCAATGGAAACGACTGGAAGGAAAATTAAAAATATGAATTGTAACAAAAATATAGGTAGATATGTTAAAACAAGAAATAATGACAGGCTTCATTGTCTTATGAAACAAGTTTGAACGGTCGATACCAAATAACACGTCTTCGTGAACAAAGGGGAGAAAATCATTTTAAAAATTACCACTAAATGCCCTCCTCCTCCCAACCCATGAGAACAATTCTCATCAAAATAATTAGTAGCACAGAGACTGGAACCTATCATTTCCCAGATGACGTAATAGCTACAGTCATTTCGTGACTTGTCCTCCCCTCTGTCGACGTGAATTGACACCGGCAAGGAACAAATCGTTTCATATACCGGCGGCGGCCGCCTCTCTCTTACAGTGTTGCCAATTCGGTTATGCTGAAAGTCTATACATGCTATCCAAAAGTCACTATTGTTAAGCGAAATGTCAATAATTTGAAATAATACATATAATTTGCGTTTTTCCTCAAGATACCCCTTACAATTATTATTATTATTATTGTTGTTATTATTATTATTATTATTATTATTATTATTACAATCATTATTATTATTATTATTATTATTATTATCATCATCATCATTATTATTATTATTCGAGAAAAAATTAATATTAGATATTCAATAGTAGGCTATAAAAGATGCAAGCAATTAAATTGGTATGGGCTCGTACGACTAATGCAAGAAGAAAGGTTACCCAGAAAAAACATTGGAATCGTATCCGCCTGGAAGAAGAAGGAAAGGAAGACATCGAAACTCGTGGATGCAAGAAATAAGAACTGGAATTAGGGCATGGAGTGGATGGATAGAGACGAATGGAGAAAGAAAATAAAAATTTAGGCACAGAAAGATGTGTAAACATTAAATATCTGTATATAAAATAAGAATTATCATCATCAAATTCCGAAATAACGAAAATATTTAGCTTGTTATCATGAAAATATTTTCGGAAACATTTTATATATCTTCATGATCCTGTTTACTAGGCGAAAATAACTTCTTCACTTCACGGGCTAGGCAAACTGCCTCTTCCGCCTCACAGTTCTGTCCATCTTTTCACTGGCCTTCCTACATTCTTTGAACCTCTTGGGTCGAAAAAAAAAGTGTGTGCGTACATATGTTTCTGTTAATGATCTGACGACCGCAATTTTTTAAAGCGGGGTTCGCTAATCTGTCCTAAACATTCTGGTTCTGGGTCGAGTCAGCCTTTAACAAAATTGGGTACCAAAAGCTTACTCTAGCGGAAAAGACTTTAATAAAAATGAGTACTAGGCACTTACCCTAGGGGTAAAGGCGGCCGCCATGCAAAGTTGACATCTTAGGCCGAGTGTCTAGAAATGTGGAACCTTTAATCTCTACTAACCCAAGAGTCTCCCAAGGACCTCATACGCTTATTTTGTTGTGAAATTTATGTACGAATTTAACACCATCCTTTAAAAAATAATACTTTGTCGGGTAACCATCGTTTAATTTTACTTGTCGAATTCGAAGAGAAATGGACCTCACTGAATTTTCACAAGAACTGTGGTTATTTTCCCCCTCATTCTCTGACTAAATGTTTCCTGATTTCTGCTTCCAGTTGATGCCTTAAATGTTGGATGATATTACAATCTGGTGAGTTTGGAGATACTTTCAAAACTTTGGAGCAATTTTACAGGAGCCACATCATCACTTTGTGTGGCATGTACTCGTACTTTCGATGTGGTCTTAAAATATTGAAAATGTCCAAAAGGCTAAGTTTTCGAAGCCCATCCTACAAATTGGTTTTGAGAATCCTAAAGTAAATCTAACGATCTAATTATTATCAATAAAAAAAGAGAGATTCGCAAGTCCATTTGCTTACACCACCATCCCCATGCTTAACAATGGGTTTCATTTACGTATTATGTATTCTTCAAACATTACCTCTCTCAGCTGATCAAAATATATTTGCTTTCAACAGGACATATTACCGTTTTTTTGAAGCCCGAATTCTCATAATCATATTCTTTAGGGAAGCCGAGTTTTTTCTTCTTTTCTTCTTCCTGTTGATCTTACTGATGTGTTTTTTGTTACGGGTTGCAAATTGTGTTTTCGCAAAATAATTCTTGTTTCAAATAAATCAAATAAGATTATAAAATGTCCACCGCTGTGGTCTCGGGGTAGCGTGCTGCCTTGTCACGCAGCGGGCCCGGGTTCGAACCCCAGTCGGGACAGTTTTTCTGGGTGATGTTTTTATGGGGTTTTTTCCTCACCTGTAAGACAAATGTCAGGAAAACTTTAAGGCCCAAACGGTCCCCGAAATCATATGGCCATCGAAATCATCATCATTCACATTCATCTTAGGTTAAGCTTAAGATTAGGGACTCTCCTGGCGCACCATCATCATCATCACCCATCGTATCATCGGGGCAACGTAACCCCGCCTTCCAGGCGCCCCAACCTCAGAAGTGGGTTACAAGTACGCCATGCCAGCAGAGAAACCAGGAATGTCGAAAGACAAACCTGCGGTATTTGAAAATATATATATATATATATATACAATTAAGTGAAAGTACAATAAATTGTAATCGGATTAAATTTCTATTTAGTGAACATTACTTATTTACGCGTAAGTAGTAATATTATCATGATCCCATATTGGAGTTGATCACATGCTTTTACCATATTTTTTTTATAATTTCCGGATGGACTTTCTTCTCAGCGTATTTTTTAAAACTGTTTTATTGATGATTAGTTAGTCCTATAATAATTATATTTCAGTCGGAATATATTACACTTAAACGTGATAATTATAACATTTAACTTTTCATCTAAGCAATCAAATTTTAGTACCGCATACAAATTGTAAATTTTATGTTAAATTTTCAGTTTTGTATTTTTTTAAATTGTATTGTATTCCCCAAAGGAATAAGCTAAATTAATAAAACAATATTATGAGAGGAAAATTAAAGTGCAAGGATCCCTAGCAGAAACTATGAAAACAATAGAAATAAGATGGTTTGGACATGTGAAAAGCATAACTGGCGACAGTTTACCGATGAAGATTATAAACGGAATCTGACGGAAAGAAGACAGAGGGGAAAGTCAAGCTAACATGGACACATGGAGTAGTCAGAACAATGGAGAAAAGATGCTTCGAGGAAGGGGCGTAAAAATAGGCTTTAAAATCTTGAAATGGGCATCGGATGATGTTCAAGGCATTATAAAATCTGAAAATAAATATTGTATTTGGGCATATATTATTTTATCTTCTTGTATCTTGTATGCCCATGTTTCCCTTAACAGAGATTTGGCGCTCTCCCCCTACAGGGAAGAATTTGAACCATACTAATTTATGTATAACTGTAGGCTTTCACGGCCGGCGTCTTGATCCCTATTAGGTTCGTCTTCCGGGCATATAGGCCGTGGTGCAGTCGTTCTTCTACTCGACGTTTCGTCTACTGCTGCGGTAGACATCTTCAGGAGATACTGCGTGCTCTCTGTGAACTCCTCAACAGTCGGCTGCAGACTGGCTGGTCGTTGGAAACTCCCTCCCTATTTATAGGCACGCCCCTGGTGGAGAGGCGGTTTTCTGCGCGGTCCGTGTTGCGTGCTGTTTTGTCCAGGCTGTCGCTAGCAGAAGTCATAGGCTTCGTTGTCGTATTGTGCAGTGCCGGGATCCAGATTTTGTTTATATTCATGGTTTCTTCTTTTTTGTTAAAGGAATTTTTGTGTTTATATATTTCAATGGCTTCTCTGTACAGTCTGGTGTAATAATGTGATGTTTGGGACAATACCTGTGTTTCTTCGAATCTTATTATATGTTCTTGGTTGTTCATCCAGTGTTCCGCTACGGCTGATTTTTCCTTTTGTTTTAGTCTGCAATGCCTCTTGTGTTCTTGCAATCTTGTGGTAACCATTCTTTTTGTAGACGAAACGTCGAGTAGAAGAACGACTGGACCACGGCCTATATGCCCGGAAGACGAACCTAATAGGGATCATACTAATTTAGTTACACTTGTTTTCGTATAGCTGTCATTTGAGTGGTCCCTGGTCAGCGTTCCGCCTCATACTGACATCTAGGAAACCAGGGTAGTACTAGGACGGGAAAATTCGGTAAATTTTGCTTAGAGGCCTTTCCATTCAGGCTTAAGGATCTTTTACGAGCCTGAAAATCTTCAGACCCGGGACCCACGGCTTAAAGTCCCTCCCGGAGGACTTGCTCCTTGGATTTTTCTATCCTAAAAAAAATCCATCGACCCCGACCGGGTTTGAACCCGCGACCCTCGGGACCAGAGGCAAGGAACATAACCACTAGTCCACCGCGGCCGATTAATTTATAATTGATTAATAATTTTAAATTCTCCAATTTAGTTAATCTTCTTTCCCATACACTGAGTAAAGTGTCCTGGCAATTTCATAGCCCTATCTCAAGTAGTTTTTGAGAAAAATGTACTATAAGGCCAAAACATTTTTTTGTCGTATATTTAAATAATAATTCAGACTGGATGATTTAACATATTTAAAAAATACACATTTTAAATAACAAATGCATCCTAATTAACACAACAAACTTAAATGATGTCAATTAATTGTAATTAGGTATAGAGTATGTATTTCCAACTGTAGCATAGAGTTATAATTGCCATAAGAAATACATATGAACAAATAAAATCGAATTTCAAGCGGTTGGCCAGCGTATTAAATTAAACTGGGCATTGTAGAAGAAGACCATCTATTGTGTACTCTCTCTCTCTCTCTGCCATAGTTTAACCTCTCCTTTATAAGTACTCTGTAATTAATGCACTACGCCACGCGGGCCTTATAGGGATACGATCAGTCGAGGACAGGATTTATAACTCTGAAACATACTTCCTTTAACCACACGAGGACATGAAGGGTTTCCCTGGATGAGTGATGCTCTGAATGACCTCCGAGACAGCAGAAAACATTTAATACAAGACACACCATTCACCCATATTCATACTATAGTGTAAAAGGACTAAGTTGGCATGATTTCTGCTATCCTTGTCTAGAGAACTCTTCTTCCACCCTTCGCAAAACACAATGGGGTACCCTTGTAAAATTACTTAGGAATGCTAGAAAAACTCCACCCCCCCCACTTCCGTCCAGTCACTTTTGTGTCAGGTAATTTTTGTCAGTGGCGACTGGTTCAGAGTGCTCTGTTAAAAGTGACTGCAGAGCGTGTGAAAAGATTGAAGAGCCATATTGGCAGCAGACGGTTTAATGAACGAAATTAGTGATCGGTTTGAAATAAATTTAGACGATACCGACGACGATGAAAATGAAGACATAGAAACTTGGCAGTAAGAATCTTTAGAAGAAGGGAATGCCACCACTGATCTATGTTCACTGCAGGGAGTGTCTGCCCTACCGCTGTCACCGTGAAGACATATGTGTATGAGTGAGAAAGAAGATGGTGACTGCTCTCTTTCTCTTTCTAAAATATTCTAGACACTTTAGCCATCATGGACTATAAACAATGCTAATATAATATGCATTATGATAATGATGACGAGATAATGTTCGGGAACCGTTGGGCCGACATGTCTTATATGTGATGAAAATTCCCCAAAAAAAAAAACCAACCTAGGAAACTTTATTTCGACCTAGAATGGAACTGGGTCTGCTGCGTATTAGGCAACGATGTCAATGCGAGACCATAGCGGTTGACTATCTATTAATATTTTAACTCCTGGCGCGACATGCCTAGAAGGCCCTTAGCCTACCATCCGGCTGCTGGCCTCACATCCACACGTGTCAATCACAGAGGTAGATGATCATCCAGCCAGTGTAGGGGTAACATGTAGTCAGCATGTCGAGTCCCACAGCTGGTTTCTCAACCTGGAGCCGCTACTTATTGTAGCTATGAAAATGCCTCACGATGCTGGGTGGGCACCGATCCCATACTGGGCATAATACCATGAGAAAAGTCTTCCCCCATGGAGACTCGAACCAGCGCAAGTCCCGTAGCTCTGAGCCAAGGCCCCCTGCCTTCACCACTCGGCTACGGCACGGAACATATATTAATATTACTACCAACAAAAATTCTGCTTAATAACAATATTCATACAACAGTGTTAAACCTATACTACCGAAAAAGCCTAATTCAATGTATATGGGCTATGATTTGATCAATTTTGTGTAAATTGAATAATCTGCTAAAATTGTTCTATCTTTTTGGAAAGGAGGATTCTATGCGATACATCAGTCTGTATATTTCAAATAAAAATAAATAAAAAAGATTAATAATTATTGTGAATAAATACCTGAAAAAAATTAATTTGTGTGTGTTCAAAAAAAATCTAAAAATGCCTGAAAACTGAATAAGAAGGTACACTCAGTGACAAAACGAATGGGCCGACTCTTGATCTCGAATATTTTAAGTTGCAACGCGCGATTCACACGAGTAAATTAATTGCACAGTAGAGCTACAATACGTTTCCCTTCTTCCTTTGAACGGCATTCTTTCAAGCGCAATTAGTCAGCATACGCTTAGCTCAGTGCTTAGTGGCTTCATTCGTACGCAAAAGGTCACATGTTCGATTCCCCAATGAAGTTAAATATTTTATTTGTTAAAATGATTCAATTTTATTCTCTCTGTCCGTTCTTAAAGAAAAAACGTACTATTTGGAAGTATTACTATTTTTATTATTTATTTATTTATAAACAGGTTTACATATGTAATTAAACACCTTCCTGTTCTTATCCCACAAAACGCCGTTTAAAATTCTCATTGCTGATCTCCTTTTTTAATTCTATGTTTTATGTAATTTTCTTGGGTTCATTTTGAGTTAATTACATTCTTCGCATCTTTTGATACATCTCATCATCATTATTATTATTATTATTATTATTATTATTATTATGGATGATGGACAATAAAAAATAATATTTTTTTTATTATTGTCCATCATCTAAGGATCATTATTATACTGAACTTAACATACATAACTAAATATTTTAATTGAAGGGAGAAACTTTTTCCTCACTAATATGTAATAAATAAACTCATAAATATATGAAGCTATATCATATTTTATTACATAAATTTATAGCATTATTATTAAAACGTGGTACTGCATACACAATTAAATTTATGCCGGTAGCTAAATAGAGTTACAGAGTGTACGAAGGCAGGAATATTACTTAATATAGTGTAAAGTGGACGTAGATTACGTGGCAGGAATTAAATGTTATAGGACTAATAGGATGTATTTTGCGAAAATACAAATGAATAAAAAAAAGTTGTTGAAGGATTCGAACCCTGGCTTTCACGCATATTTCATCTTCTTGTAAGTGGTTTAACGATCTACGCTACTCGAACGTTGGATACTAGTTCTCTAAATATTGGTTGTCTTGCACTTTGCACTATGAATGAGAGTTTCACTTTATTTGAAATGTCGCGATTTGAGTAATATTGCATCTGTCGAACACTCGTAAATATCTAGAAGCATGTCTCGTTCACTGTTCTTTTAACTATTTAAAACGATTAAAACCAAATACAGCGTATTTAAAACATTTAACAGTGTGTTACCTCGAAAATCACAGCTTTAGCTTTTCGAGCATACGCAGTGCGCCATTAACGGGGACACTACTTTTTGAGGCGGCTCATTCTTTCTGTCGCTAAGTGTACACCCTTAGACAAAAAAAACATGAGTCATCTCTTGATTCTATCAACCGATCGGGGAACTTCGTGAGCACTCGCAGAAGCCTTATTCACATTAACACGTTTTCAGTAATTGTACTGTGGTGTTTGCTAGTTAACGTAGTGCACACTCAAGTAACATAAAAGAGAGAGCTTCCCTTTGTGTGTTTCCGTGGTCGAGCGGTTTAACACACAACATCTGCGTTCGTAACCTCACGGGATCGATTCCCGTTCTACTTTTTTTTTATTACTGAATGTTAGGATAGCATTTCGTCTGTAATATAGTTTCATATTTAATTTTATATTTGAGTTTTATGGCTTTAATGCACACATAAATGAAAACCTTCTAATAATTAAATGAAGAAAGGAAATAATATCTTCTAAAATGAAACTTTAACAAAAACAAAATCAATATCGGGTGTATGAATCCTCAGCATCTATTGCCGCCCTCAATCTGCGGGGCATTGATGCAAAAAAATTTCTACAGGCACGTGGACGATCGGCTAGAGCATCCCAGGCGTCTTGAATTTGTGCCCATAAGCCATCTTTCGTTTTTCGTGCATCTGCAGGCCAATTAGAGTTCATCTCTATTTTCATCTTAGCCCATACATTTTCGATTGGATTCAACCTGGTGAACAGCGAAATTTGATTTGCCTTCTCCTTTAACAATGAAATCAAATTTCGCTAAACATATTTCAGAAAGCGGCCACAGTTTCAACAATATTGATAATACAATGTAAATTATACACAGAGAAAACAACAGACACAAAATTAACATTTTACAAGAAATCGAAATTATCAAGAAGGCCAAGAATACAAACATTCTCAACGAAAATGTGCCTAATAAGCAAAACCCTCTATTAGACATACAGTTAATTCAATACTACTACAACAACTCCAGAAGATGAAGCATGCATCGAAAGGCCTAGAGTGAAATCAACGAAAATTTTAGATAGTTGAGGAAGACGGTAGTATACAAGGTAAAAATAAATAGTAGTTTAAACAAACTAAAACAACACGCTTTATTAGAAAACCGAACTAAAAAATGAAAAATAATTTTATTTTCCAAAATGCTTGGGATAAAATTAAAGTGGTCAACAAAAAAATAATCTCCAACACATCCAAAATAAAACTAGAGTTATCTACAAAAACAATAATTTTAATATCAAAAGCGCGGGGTGCTCTATATCAATTAATACTTATATTTGATAATAAACAGATATTGGTAAAAGTAAAGTCTCTAAGAAGAAAACGTAAAAACCATAAAAATCAACCAACGCGCTTTTGATGGTAAAATTATTTTTTTGTAGATAACTCTAGTTTTATTCTAGATGTGTTAGAGATGATTTTTTTATTGACCACTTTAATTTTTTTCCCAAGCGTGTTGGAAATTAAAATTATTTTTTATTTTTTAGTTCGGTTTTCTAATAAAGCGTGTTGTTTTAGTTTTTTAAACTATTATTTATTTTTTTATTTTTTAGTTTTGTTATCTAATAAAGCGTGTTGTTTCAGTTTTTTAAACTATTATTTTTTTATTTTTAGTTTAACTAATTGTCATAAACCGGAATCCCATGAAAATTTAATTGCTTAATACTTTTCTAAAAATAAACCTCCGCCCCGGATTTGATTGCTGAAATTATATACCACTACAGTCCACCGCTCTACTAACTGAGTTCTTACAACGGTTGACTGAAAAGTCGTTAAGTCCGCAACCTATTACACAGGTTTTTATTTTATTTTATTTTATGTTTGATTTTCCGATGATTGTGGCCAGGATTTTAGAAAAAAAATTATGAAATTATTGTATTGTCATGGGTCCTTTACAAGTATACAAATTTTCAAGTCTATCCAATGTTTTTAAGTGGATGAAAATCGTGTTCAAAGATTCCGTTACATAGATACAGGTTCGTTACATAGACAGATACAGGTCAAGCTAATATAAAGCGTGTAAAAATATATAATTTAACATTGTTATAACCTCAACGGTATAAAAAAATATGAACTTAAAAAGTATAGATTAATTCACATGTCGAAATAAAATGTATTTAATTCATAAAACGTTTTAATACAAATATCACGAAAAAAAACTGCGTAATTGAAGACGCGAACCTGCGATCTTCATTAACAGAAACAATGACCGCGTGCTTTACCGCTGAGCTATCGGGACACGTAGAACAGTCTTCAGTTCATGCCACATAACACAGTAGCTCAGGGACTACACAATTATACCTAGTTTCCTAGTTTGAACCCAGCGCTGTGCCGAGTATGACTCAGAAGAAATGTGCGTTCAAGACATGACTCATTTTTTTTTTGTCGAAGGGTGTACATATAACTTAAAATATTCCACATTATCAATACATAAATGTGGAAGATACGTTCATGTGTTCGTTATTACGCGAACAGAATAGCCAACTTATGAAAAATTCGCCAACGAACAATAAAGGTTGCCGGTACCTACCTAATCTAACACCCACCTGAATAAAAAGTTGGCCATGGCGGAAACATAAGAAACACGTCGCTAACATGAAATTCAGTAAGTATCGATATAGTTGTAAGTACACAGTAGCCTGCTGAAAGTTTCATAGAATCATACGTAGTTTCGAGTAACCTAATGAAATAAATTCACAAATAGAATAAAACATTCAAAACTTAACCTAAAACTAATATAAATGTCATCAAACAGAATTTCTGTTGCTAATAATCAGTAGTATTTTTAGATTAATATCCTTAATTAGTGTCCAACACAATCTTCATAAGAAGGCAAATATAATAACAGTTAAGTCTCGTACGCTGCGATTGGCAGGACATATTGCACGAAAGGGGAATGAAAGAGGCGAATAGAAGCATCTTGTTGGAAAACAGAGAATGGGGTGGGAGAATAGCATTAACCATGATCTGAGGGAAGTAGATTACACAGGGGATGATTGCAAAGGATTGGCTCAGGATAGCGATGTGTGGAGAGCTTATATCCGAGCGACCATGAATCTACAGGTTCGATAGAGTCAGTGAGTTAGTTAGTGTTTAACAGAGGGTCGGGTGGTCGAGGGATATGATCAGATGAAGTCCTACATTTATAGAGGTTTGAGAACGACAACACGCCTGATGCACTGTCACAGAGGGTCGGGTGGTCGAGGGATATGATCAGATGAAGTCCTATATTTATAGAGGTCTGAGAGCGACAACACGCCTGATGCACTGTCACAGGGACGGATGAACAAAATGAAACGGAATGGCGATAAACATGGAGAAATAGTACAATGAACTTTGTGTCAGGGGAAAACGGGAGAAACCCCCCGAAAAACCCTGCCTAAGCTCCGTTTCGTCTACCACGAAACCCACCTACAGTGACCGAGATCCCAGCGGTGAAGTTTTTTTTTTACCAGGCCTATTCTAATTTATTAGAAATGGCCAAATAAGTCCAACATAAAATTCGACTTTCAGTTTTTATACATGTATTTATTATAATTAACAAACTTCTAGATAAAAGAAGAAATGAAGATATTAGAAATGAGCTAAATGTTTTTTAAACTTCTAGATAAAATCAAAGAATCTAGAAAAAAACTGGAAAGAACATGTTCAAAGAATGAAAAATCAACGTATACCAAAAATTATACTTAATTACAAACAAAAAGGAGACAGGAATGTTGGTAAACCGAAAAAGAGATGCTCTATCGAACCCGAAGGTTCATTGGCCGCGGAGACATAACCTCTCCATACACTCCTATCCTGAGCTAATGTTTTTCAATTATCCCCTGCATAATCTACTTCCCTCAAATCATGGTTAATATTAATCCCCCACATATGTATTTATTATGACTATTTAACTCATGCCCCAAATAGGAGTCAATGACCAATCACAGTCGTGTTTCGCCTAGAATTTACCAACTAAAGTTTATCATGATAAAGAAAGCACCTCCTTTTAACATTCTGAATAGGTCATAGCATTATTTTGCAGTGACTGACCCTCTACCAAGTACGGCTACCAGATTATATATATATATATATATATATATATATATATATATATATATATATATATATATATATAGTGCATGAATGTCAGCAGAAAGCGCATGCGATAGATAATATAAAAACATTTGTAACAATTGATTATACCACAAAAAAAAAGAAAAAAGAAAGCACTGTTTTCACTTTCTTAAACGAATTATTTTCCAGGAAATGACATTGCAGAAAAATATAATTAACATATTTACATCATAGGAATGAGAAATTAATTAATACCTATAACGTTGGTTATAAATTTCACCACTAGGGTGTATTCTTACAACATTGCGATCCTTTGGTAATAAATAATATTATGATCTGGTTGCAGTGATGAAAAAAAGAAGCAAATGAAGCAATCGTTTTTCATTTGTTTTCAAACATCGCTCTTTACATTAAATATATAAATATTTAAAAATAACTATAGTTAAATAATGATTTGTGAGTAAATAGCTTAATTTTATTCGCTAAATAGTCCTAACAAATGCCACTCTTGATTTCAAAATTCTCTAAATAAATTCACTCCTCACTTCGTGAGTCGTGAATTTATCGATAATTTGGAAATCATTCGTGGCATTACTTATGACAATGTTAATTCCCTGTGTACTACAATTTGAAATGCACACTATTCTTTGTATAACGAGCTCTCGTGAAAGCAAGATAATAATGATGATTCAATACCATATTCTACATGGGCATTATTTTCGTGTGTAATCATTTTAAAAAGTACTTACCGATATTTTCCCAGGTACTGTGCAAATGCGCATGCGTTAATGCTCCTTACAACAAGTCACAAGAACCTACACGTGTCATGCTCCACCTTCCACAACACATATCTAGGGTTGGTCCACTATCCACAACACATATCTATGGTTGGTCCACTATTCACAACACATATCTAGAGTTGGTCCACTATTCACAACACATATCTAGGGTTGGTCCACTATTCACAACACATATCTAGGGTTGGTCCACTATTCACAACACATATCTTGGGTTGGTCCACTATTCACAACACATATCTAGGGTTGGTCCACTATCCAAAACACATATCTAGGGTTGGTCCACTATTCACAACACATATCTAGGATTGGTCCACTATTCACAACACATATCTAGGGTTGGTCCACTATCCACAACACATATCTAGGGTTGGTCCACTATTCAAAACACATATCTAGGGTTGGTCCACTATTCACAACACATATCTAGGGTTGGTCCACTATCCAAAACACATATCTAGGGTTGGTCCACTATCCACAACACATATCTAGGGTTGGTTCACTATACACAACACATCTAGGGTTGGTCCACTATTCACAACACATATCTTGGGTTGGTCCACTATCCACAACACATATCTAGGATTGGTCCACTATCCACAACACATATCTAGGATTGGTCCACTATCCACAACACATATCTAGGGTTGGTCCCTATTCACAACACATATCTAGGGTTGGTCCACTATCCTAAACACATATCTAGGGTTGGTCCACTATCCAAAACACATATCTAGGGTTGGTCCACTATTCACAACACATATCTAGGGTTGGTCCACTATCCAAAACACATATCTAGGGTTGGTCCACTATCCACAACACATATCTAGGGTTGGTCCACTATCCTAAACACATATCTAGGGTTGCTCCACTATCCAAAACACATATCTAGGGTTGGTCCGCTATTCACAACACATATCTAGGGTTGGTCCACTATCCAAAACACATATCTAGGGTTGGTCCACTATCCAAAACACATATCTAGGGTTGGTCCACTATTCACAACACATATCTAGGGTTGGTCCACTATCCTAAACACATATCTAGGGTTGGTCCACTATCCAAAACACATATCTAGGGTTGGTCCACTATTCACAACACATATCTAGGGTTGGTCCACTATCCAAAACACATATCTAGGGTTGGTCCACTATTCACAACACATATCTAGGGTTGGTCCACTATTCACAACACATATCTAGGGTTGGTCCACTATCCAAAACACATATCTAGGGTTGGTCCACTATCCAAAACACATATCTAGGGTTGGTCCACTATCCAAAACACATATAGGGTTGGTCCACTATTCACAACACATATCTAGGGTTGGTCCACTATCCAAAACACATATCTAGGGTTGGTCCACTATTCACAACACATATCTAGAGTTGGTCCACTATCCAAAACACATATCTAGAATTACCAATACGTCCTCGCGTTATTTTTTGAAAAATGGCCGAGCGGATTTAAAATGTCTTTTTTGTAAGTATGTAGAAAGGAACGATGTAAAATGATTTGCGTTAATTTACCGATTTGGACGTTCTCTAAAGATAATGAAGATCTACTCAGAAATTTTAACAAATATATTTGAGCCAGTAATTGAAAAATGGAAACTTGTTTTAAGGCATGTTATTTATTATTCTTTGAAAGAGATATTTGAAGTCAATCAAGTTAGCAAAACTGAGCTGAGTGAGCATTATTATTAGTATGGAAGATGGCAATACTTAAAAAAAATTAAGTCCTTACCTTTCTTATTATAGTAAAGAACGACTGGCTGGAGTATAAGAAGATAATATATAACAAACTGAATCTTAGGGGATGGAGAAGGACTTTGGACAGAGACGAACAGAGAAAAAGCTTGGCAGCGATGAGGATCGAAAATGAAATGCATCATCATCATTATTATTATTATTATTATTATATTCTAGTTACGTCACATTATTAGGAACGATGTTCAAGATTTTTTAAGAACAAGATATCTTAAAAACTAACAGCCCGAAATTTAATTTAATAACATAAAATATTAAACAAAAAAGAAATGCAAGTTAATGCACACTTAGCGACAAAACGAATGAGCCGCTTCAAATAGCAGAGTCCCTGTTATGGCCCACTGCGCATGCTCGAAAAGCCATAGCTGAGGTTCACGAGGTAACGCACTGTTAAATGTTTAAATACGCTGCATTTTGTTTTAATCGTCTTAAATAGTTAAAGAACAATGAAGGAGACGTGTTTATAGATATTTACGAATGTTCGACAAATGCAATATTACTCAAATTGCGACATTTTAAATGAAGTTCAACTCTCGTTCATAGTGTAAACACGGCAAATAGCATCAGACGTTCGAATAGCGTAGATGGTTTAAACTACTTACAATAAGATGAAATGTATGTGAAAGCCAGGGTTCAAATTCTCCAACAATTTTTTTTATTCTTGTCATAATATTATAACTAACTCGTATTTTCGTAAAATACATCCTATAATATTTAATTTCTGCCACATGATCTACGTTCACTTTACACTACCTTAAGTAATATTCCTGCCTCTGTAACACTATTTAGCTACCGGTGTAAGTTTAATTGTGTGTGCAGTACTACTTTTTAATAATAATGCTATAAATTTATGCAATAAAATATAATATAGCTTCATATATTTATGTGTTTGTTTATTTATTTATTACCTATTAGTGAGGAAAAAGTTTCAACCTTCAATTAAAGTATTTAGTTTATATATGTCAAGTCCATCATAACAATAGCTCATAGATGATGGACAGTAATAAAAAAATTATTATTATTATTATCCGTCACCAATAATAATAATAATAAAATAATAATAATAATAATAATGGGATGTATCAATTGATGTGAAGAATGTAATTACCTGGGGATCAAAATTACGGTAACTCAAAATGTCCCCTCAAATGACATAAAATGTAGAATTCAAAGAGGCAGATCGGTAATAACATTGTTAAACGGACTTTTGTGGGATAAGAACATAAGAATAGATACCAAATTAGAAATTTATAAAATCCATAATTCGAAGCATGCTAACATTCGGTGCAGAAACTTGGCATCTGAATAAAAATTTGAGTTTAAAGCTTATGTCTACCGAAATAGATTCTTACAGACGCTCAACTAGACATTCTAAATTGGAAAAAAATCAGAAATACAATCATCACACAACAAATGAAAGTCCAAAATTCAATATTAGATTTTGTGAGATACAGACAACTAGAATGCTATGGTCATATACGTAGGATGCCAGAGAAAACATTACCCAGACAAGGTTTGGAATGGATTCCACCTGAAAAAACGAAAGGGAGGTGGACCAGATTTAAATGGAAGGATAATGTAAGAAGAGATATGAGGGAGCTAGGTCTGGAAGAATTGGAATGAGAAAATAGAGAAGAATGGAGAAAGAAGATAAACATTTAAAAAGCTTTGGGCATAGGAAGATGTTTTATTACACTGTAAACCTGTTTATACTCGTAAATAATAATATTAATAATAAAAATATTAATACTTCCAAGTAGTTAGTGCGGTTTTTCTTTAAGAATGGATATACAGAATAAAACAGAAAGCACTTGAACAATTAAAAAAATTAATCTCGCCGGGAGTCGAACCTGCGACCTCTTGTATACTAATCAAGCCAACGAGTTCCGCTTTCGCTGCATTGTTGCGTTTAGAAAGAAAACTCTTCAAGGGAAGAAGGAAAACGTATTGTAGCACTACTGTCCAATTCGTTTACTTTAGAACTTGAAATATTCAAGATCAAGAGTCGGCCCATTCTTTTTGTCGCTAAGTGTACGTGGGTGAACTTAGTTTCTTTTTAAGAAATTCCGATGTGTGAATCGAAACTCAACAAATTATATGTAAATAGTGAGACAAACTGAAATTGGGGATTGTCAGCGAAAAAGCGTCAAACCATATATATATATATATATATATATATATATAAAGAAATCCAAAGAAGCAAAAATTACCTTGGTAGAATTTAGTTATCGACCTGATGAATGTGTGTGTGTGTGTGTATGTATATATATATATATATATATATATATATATATATATATATAAATATAAATATAAATGAATGTTTGTTTGTTTGTACTTTATGCGGCCATACCCTTGATTCGATTGTGATGGGGCTATTTGCAAAATGTTCAGGAGATTCCCGGGATGAACATAGGCCATAAGAGAGTTGTGATACGTAACTCCTACACCCTTAAAAATCGCCCTTTGTAGTGGAAAACGTGAAAAAAGTAGCTCTTTGGACGCTTAAATGGCTTACGCTGCCTAAACCATAACAAATACATAAAATTAATGTACACAGAATTCAATATCTCAAAAAGTTCTACAAAAAAGTCCGCGATTGTATATGTCTATCTCTTACGGATAACTTACAATAACCAATTTTATGATGCCAAGAAGATCGAGACCAGTACGTAGATTCCTGTGCAAGCATAGCGTCACATGGCGGGTATTATTTTACGGATAAGCTCATTTATGCCAAGAAGATCTAGATAAGTAGATTCCCGGGCAAAAAACGGGTAATCAGCACGGGGAATCTTAAAATAATCACGATATACATTTATCATTATTTTTCATTTTACTTATTCAACTAATAATAAGAAAAACATTAACTTTTGTCTTTGAGCTCATTTATGCCATGAAGATCGGGATGAGTTGAATCCCGGACAACGCCGGATAAACAGCACGGGGTATCTAAAAATAATTACGATATCAATTTTTCCACTCATTTAACTAGACATAATACACATTAATTATCGTATTTCAGCTCATTTATGACAACAAGATTGGGATAAGTAGATTCCCGGGTAACGGGGTATCTAAAAAAATATAAATTTATAATTATTTTTCCTCTCACTTATTCAATCAACAAGACATAAAAACACATTAATTTTCATTTATTTAGGCGTAGCAGAGCACGCCGGGTATTAGCTAGTATATATATATATATATATATATATATGATATGAAAAGAAAAAATGAATGCTTGAGTCGGGATTTGAACTAGAGTCTCTTAAGTATATATATATATATATATATATATATATATACGACCCAGATTTCTTGACGAAGAAAGATAAGAGATAAAAAAAATTAAATAGAAATTCATACTAAATCTAACCAAAAAAATCGTGAAAATGCAGTATTGCTGCTCCAAAAGTTACGTCATAATGACGGGAAAACAGAATTACCAACCCAACGGATTTGTAATACTGATCGATCACGATGCTTCATTCAGTGAAACAGAAATAAAAAATAAATAAAATCATAACATAACTAGGGCAAGGCAATTAATGATTTTGCATATTTTTCTTATGAAGGTTGAAACATTGCTTGCATATATGAAAATGTATGGCATTAAAAAATGGATTAAATAAAAGCAATTCATTAGGGCATTATTTTTCCATTTTTTTAAACTTTTTTAGGGATATGTCATTTTTTGGCAATTTTTAGGTCATTTTGAGCATTTTTTACACTTTTCCGGAAGGCTGTGACATTATTTGTATTTGATTTGAGATTTTTATTATAATTCAGTATTTTTCCTTGTCAATACAATTTCTTGGAATTAAGTAGATGTTTTGCTAACTACTACCCCTATTTTTTCAAGGTATGTGCATAATGAACTTGCCCATTTCTAAGAATTTTATTAAATTTCTTAGGGCTCATGCTAGCTTTTATCCCTATTTTGATTTTTAACTGCAATTTAAAATTGTTGTAAAAGTGCACTGTGGATTTTCTGCAATAAAAGGTGCTGTACTATGTATTTTTTAAATAATTATATTTTAATATTTTGATGTTAAGTTAAATGTTATGTAATTCAGTAATCAAGTGAGCACTTAATCTAATAAATAGTATTTTTATTGGTAATTCTTAACTTTTCATTCGTCTTTTATTTTATTTTATTGGTCATTTTTTGTATTTTTTAGGTCATAAATGCATCTTTTATTTTGCATTTTTTACCAATTTATAGGTCATTAAATGCCTTGCCCTACTTATAACTAAATGTAGCTAACCTACTCAAATCGGCATTCCAACTACCCAAATATACGGAAATGTAATGAAATTACTATTTTTTTTACGATTTTACCTTGTTCTCCCCAATAACAATATAAATACCTCAGTAACTGATTTTTGTTTTGTGTGAAATGTATAAGTGTCATAATTACCGCTAGACGCCTTTCGAAAATAAGAAAACTAATCAGTCCATAATAGGTGCAAATTTTCATATACAGTAAAACTTGCTCAAAGCGGAATCGTATGGGATCATTTTTTACACATTGGGCAAAATTCCGCATTATAAAAAACTAACTTATTAATAATCTTAGACTATAGAGCACCGTATGTGTCTTTGTATGTACCTTGGATTAACTGTAGTTCCGCTGCCATTGAAAAGTGAAGTATAGTGTGTATGAGCGGCTTCCACGGTAACGCGCGAAAAAACAGTCCCACTTCATCAGCGTTAAAATTATCTCTTAGCCGCGTATCCTGAAATCTAAGTATGCAGTTTCGATCTTCGCTCACTAACTACACATTCGTCCACATCCTTTGATTCCCCGCAAATTTCATTCCACACTACATTGTGTCGTCTTTTAAAACTGTCCAGCCAACCTGAAGATTCGATGAAATCGTTATTCCCTTAGGGATTTAACAAGAGCTAGAGCTTGACTTTGGAGCATCATCGGCCCGGAAATGTTTGGAGATTTATCTTCAATCACTTTCACTTTTTCGCTTAATGAGAATGATACATACGTTTGAGCCATCTTTATTCCGTAAATTTAGAAAGATCGGTCTCAGAACTTTACTAATTTAAGATTTTACAGCGCAATTGTTATTTGCTAGACAGGTATCTGTGCTTCGCATAACGGGTGTGCAATGAGGCCGAATCCATACAGGCAGAATCTATACAGTAAAAGCTGATTATTCGCGGGGGATATATTTCGCAAATATGCCGCGAATATGGAATGGTAATTTGTATGGGCATATAGGGGATATGTTCCAAGCTTACAGAATAAAATAAAATTATCAAAATAAAATAAATTAATGAGAGATTTTGAACAATTTCTATTAATTATTACTGTCAGGTTTAGGCAAGGACTTAAAGAACGTGGTAATTGTTTCCTGTTTTGCCGCTTTTACAAGGTCTTCAAAATTAAGATTGGTATTCAGCTGTCAATTCTGCGATATAATTCCTTATTTTGTCTTCGGATTTCTTGATTCATTAACATTGAAACAGGGTGATATAGACGCCAACGTGTACAAACGGTCAAACATTTTCATTTTTACTTTAAGCGGCGACACTATTTTTTCTCTCTTCGGTACAAAGCACAAGAGACACGTGTTATTCAATCAAAATTAATGCAACGGAGAAGTTGAGACAATAATTTACCGATCGTGGCGATGGAGGCATTTATCAAAGTACATATCGGCACGTGAAATACAACAGCTTTTAACAATGAATTTTAGGGTCAGTGACAATTACGGTTTGTTTTGTTTTGAAATTTATTTGTCCATTTTGTTTCAATCACTATTTGTAAAAACCGTCTTGGCACCTGAATTCAGTAAAAAAAAAAAAAAAGAAAGAAAGAAAGAAAGAAAGGAAAACTGCTGATGGTTAATATTATTTATATACCTTTCCGCTTTATATTTTTTTCATGAATTCTGTAGAAATATCCTTCCAATTCCGCGTTGGACAGATTCCGTTTTATGCAAAATAAATACACGTACAATTACTATTATTTCTCCGGGACCAATAAAGTTGTTCACATTGGACAGATTTCCGCATTATTCACGTTCCGGATTACACAAGTTTTACTGGTACAACCAGTGACTTGCAGAGAGGAACACATTAACACACGTGTTTCCGTCTCAAGTACATAGAGTATTATGAAAAAATACGTATTACAATGTAATTCGACGCGAAATGAAAAACTACTGATATACCGGTACGAAGGAGATATGTCGTTAAATGTCGCAATAAGAAAAAAACATGTTGGCACCACAAACGTACGTACGTACATCATCTAATTAATCAAATTCTAGATAATTTACAATCTATGTTTCGTTCAAGCATGCTTTTCGCTATTTAACTCATGCCCCAAATGGGACTCAATGGCCAATCACGTTTCAATGATTTCTGTTTTACAACCAATCAGAGTCGTGTTTCACGAAATATTTATCAGTGTTATAATTACCATATTAAAGAAAGCTCCTCCTTTTTAATATGCTCAACAGGTCTTATCAATATTTTGCAGTGACTGAGCCTGTGAGAAATACGGCTACCAGATTGTATATATAGTGCATGATTGTCAGCACATGCCGCATGCGGGAGTTAATATAAAAACATTTGTAGCAATTGATTATACCACCAAAAAAAGAAACCACTGTTTGCACTTTCTTAAATGTATTTTTTCCCAGGTAACAATCCAGAAAAATGTAATTGTCATATTTGCATCAAACGACATCAGAAATGAATTAATATACAGTTTGATGTGTTTCATTTTTTCTCCACTAGAGAGCATTCTTACAATATTGCGTTCCTTTGGCAATAAATAGTATGATCTGGTTGCAGTGATAAAAGAAGCAGATGAAGCGTACCTATCGTTTCTCATTTGTTTTCAAACATAGCCGTTTACATTAAATATATAAATATTTTAAAATAACTATAGTTAAATAATGATTTGTGAGTAAACAGCTTAATTTTATTCGTTAAATAGTCCTAACAAATGCCACTCTTGATTTCCAAATTCTCTACATAAATTCACTCCTCACGGATGACAATATCCCTAAAATTCATAGTACGAGGTAAACACGTTACAAAAATAAAAACTAATGGTTGTTAGACCTGAAGTTAATAACCTTAATGTTAAGCAAATATAAACGAAAAAAAAAAAAGAATTTCACAAAATAACGAAAAGTTTGATAACCCTGACATTTTTAAACGTTCCGGGAATTGTATGCCAGATATCAGTCTATATAAATCCACATAAAATGACACAAATTATTACAGCAGTGCGTGAACAATTAACTCAGCAATGTATGTATATATATATGTAGATTTTTTTCAAAATCAAATTAAGAATATGCCTGAAAATGAATGATGATCTAAATGCACCAAAATGTAGATGTGACATGAATATTACCTTTTCTAAAACAGAATTTGCATCTTACGAAAATACGCCAACAAAAAATCAAAATCGCAAGTAACTAGCTAATGCAATTTTATCTCTTAAGCTAATCCAACCTACACACATATTGCTAAATGGCTATAGCAGAAACGTAAGTGGACACGTTGGCAACATGTCGCGAATAGGAATGTTATCAGATTAAGTAATCGATAACTATCGATTTAGCTAATAAAGAGCTCTTGCAAGATGCACAGACTGATAGGCCTACCTGGCACAGGACAGCCAATCTTTCAAATGAACAGCTCAACATTCTAAAACATGGAATAGCCAATCAAATCAAAGATCATGTTCTACTAACTCACTGGGATATCGAACCACGGCTTTATTGCCGCCTGAACATATATCCCTATCCCGAAATGTTTTCCTATAATTCTCTGTATAATTCACCTCCCTCAAATCATGGTTAATGTTATTCTTCCGATGAACTGGGGAAAAACTAGGATGGTTCAAGCATTACAATTACGTTTTCGTATCTTGTGATCTTCAAATAAGATAAAGTCCGTCACGCATAAACTGTGTAAACTAAGCGAGTTCCTCAGCAAGTCCAATTTATGATCCAATTTTGGTGATTTATCCGGTAAGTATTCGATAACTATTGATATAGTTATAGGGCTTCGAAGTATTCAAAAGCTTGATGTGCTGTAAAATATAGACCTAAAATAACTGTTATAACATTCTCTTGTTTTATATATAGATATTATAAATATATTTTTGACATTTGGCAATGAAGGCAAATATGATATGAAAAGAAAAAAGAATGCTTGAGTCGGGATTTTTTGCTTTCATTGCCAAATGTCAAAAATATATTTATAATATCTATATATACAAGCGTTACTGCTATAAAGTAAATATTCTCTTTAATAATTTGCTTAACTGTTATGTTAGCCGCTAGATGGCAGTTGGAAGATCTTTCCGCTACCTCTTGTGTGAATTGAGAATACTACATGTATAAGAAAATTGTATGTTTGTCTTGGAATTCTTGGGTAGCTCAATTGGTTAGAGCGCTAAAGGTACAGACTTTAGAGACTCGAGTTCAAATCCCGACTCAAGCATTCTTTTTTCTTTTCATATCATTATATATATATATATATATATATATATATATATATATATATAACTTTTTCGTAAGTAATGTCACGAGTGATTTCCAAATTATCGATAAATTCACGACTCACAAAGTGAGGAGTGAATTTATCTAGTGAATTTGGAAATCAAGAGTGGCATTTGTTAGGACTATTTAACGAATAAAATTGAACTGTTTACTCACAAATCATTATTTAATTATAGTTATTTTAAAATATGTATATATTTAATGTAAACGGCGATGCTTGAAAAAAAAAGAGAAACTATTGGTACGCTTCATTTCCTTCCTTTGTTCACCACTGCAACCAGATCATAATATTATTTATTGCCAAAGGATCGTAATATTGTAAGAATGCACCCTAGTGGAGAAATTTATAACCAACGTTATAGGTATTACTTAATATGATGTCCTATGATGTAAATATGTCAATTATATTTTCTACAACGTCATTTCCTGGAAAATAATTCGTTTAAGAAAGTGCAAACAGTGTTTTCTTTTATTTTCTTTTTTTTATGGTATAATCAATTGTTACGAATGTTTTTATATTATCTATCGCATACGCTTTCTGCTGACATGCATGCACTATATATATATATATATATATATATATACACACACACACATACATACATACATACATACATACATACATACATACATACATACACACACACACAATCTGGTAGCCGTACTTGGTAGAGGGGTCAGTCACTGCAAAATAATGCTATGACCTATTCAGAATGTTAAAAAGGAGGTGCTTTCTTCATTATGATAAACTTTAGGCGAGACACAACTGGAATTGGTTGTAAATAAAAAAAATCATTGAAATGTGATTGGTCATTGACTCCCATTTCGGGCATGAGTTAAATAGTGTTGTTATTAAATGAAGGGTGCAGGGAAAAAAGGAGGACAGTCAAAAAATTGAAGGTTTTCAGGAAACAATTATTGTTAAATTTAGAGTACTTAATACTAATAAAATTCGGGTGGAAAGTCAAGTAATGGCAAACACGTAATTAGCGCTAGTCACCGAATGAACACACACTATCTATAGTTGAATGCAGGCTTTCACGGCCGGTAATCATGATGTTGAGTGATTCCGGGTTCTGTGGCCGTGGTCCATAGTTGGTGTTGATACCAGACGTTTCGCCCTCAACTGCGGAGGGCATCTTCAGTGGCGAGTGCTTCTAGGCGTGTTTCCTGGTCGGAAGCTCTACTTAGAGTGAACGCTGCGGGTGTTGTATTGATACTAGTGGTGGGAGCAGGGTGAGCGGGCGTGGCTCTTGCTGATTGGCTAATGGTCGTCTCCTTGTTGTCCCTAGTGTTGATGCATTTATTTTCTAGTGTACGGTACCAGGCCTTAGACAGTTTAATACCTTCCTCTTTTCTGTTAATATTTTCCTTATGCTTGTGTATTTCTATAGCCTCTCGATATAATCTAGGGAAATAATAGGAAGTTGTGGCTAAAACTTGTGTATCATCGAATAGAATCTGGTGTCCATTCATAATGGCATGTTCTGCTACAGCCGATTTATCCATTTCTCCTTGTCTGCAGTTTCTTTTGTGTTCTGATAAACGGGTGGCTATACTTCTTTTTGTGGTCCCTATGTATGGTTTACCACACGAACAAGGAAGTCGATATACGCCGCAAGTGGAGAGAGGTGGCCGAGGATCCTTAGCTGAGCGAAGGCAGTCTTCTATTTTTCTTGTAGGTCTGTAAACTGTTTTTATGTTGTATTTTCGTAGGAGTTTTCCGATACGATCTGTGACTCTTTGTACATATGGTAAGTAGGCTATGCTGGTTGAGGGTGTGTTATCCATTCTGACGTGCTGTCTTCGTGGATGTATGGTTTGTCTTATTTCCTTGGATGTGTAGCCATTTTTCTGGAAACAATTGAACAGATGGTGTTGTTCTTGTTTAAGGTGTTGTGGTTGGCATAACTTAGTCGCTCTGTCGAACAGTGTCTTAATGACACCTCGCTTTGTCTTGGATGGTGGTTAGAGTCTTTGTGCAGATATCGGTCTGTGTGTGTAGGTTTTCTGTAAACTGTATGTTGAATTTCCCCATTGCCAGTCCTTATTATTTGAACATCCAGGAAAGGAAGTCTTCCATTATCTTCTTTTTCCATAGTGAACTGTATTTTGTTGTGTCTGCTGTTAAGGTGTTGAAGGAAACGTTCCAATTCTTCACTGCCATGTCTCCATACTACGAATGTGTCATCAACATAGCGAAACCAATGTTCTGGAGACTTGGGAGCTGTTTTTAGTGCTTCTGTTTCGAATTTCTCCATGAAAAAATTCGCTACTACTGGGCTTAGAGGACTGCCCATGGCTATCTCCGTCGTCGTCTGTTCATAGTAGCTGTTGTTCCATTGGAAGTAAGTAGTAGTTAGTACATGCCTGAATAAATTGGATATTTCTTCTGTGAAAATCTGTCTAATGTAGTCCATGGTCTCATTTACTGGCACCATGGTGAAAAGGGAAACCACATCGAAGCTAACCAGTATATCTTGAGATGTTACGTTTATATTCCGTAGTCTCTCAATGAAATGTGTCGAGTCTCTGATGTAGCTGTCCGTTTTTCCAAGGAGTGGTTTCAGAAGTCCTGTAAGATGCTTTGCCAGTAAGTAGGTCGGAGAACCGATGGCACTGACAATTGGCCGGAGTGGAATGTTGTTCTTGTGTATTTTTGGAAGACCATAGAGTCTTGGAGGTTGAGCTTCGGATACGCGTAATTTCTTCTTAATTCCTTCTGGCAAGGACGATTGCTTGATAAGATTGTTGGTTTTTCGAAGAATACCGGATGTAGGGTCTCGCTTGATAGGTTTGTATATATCTGGTGTCAGAATCTCTATTATTTTCTCTTTGTATTCATGTGTATTCATAACAACTGTAGAGTTTCCTTTATCGGCTGGTAAAATAGTGATATTATTATCATTATTTAAAGTTTTTAGCGCTAGTCTCTCCTTCTTAGTTAAATTGCTTTTCGGTGGTTGGGCGCGACGGAGTATTCTTGCAGCTTCATAACGAATTTCATCAGTTGTTTGCAAGGGGAGATTCTTGAGGCAAGCATCAAGAATCTCCCCTTGCAAACAACTGATGAAATTCGTTATGAAGCTGCAAGAATACTCCGTCGCGCCCAACCACCGAAAAGCAATTTAACTAAGAAGGAGAGACTAGCGCTAAAAACTTTAAATAATGATAATAATATCACTATTTTACCAGCCGATAAAGGAAACTCTACAGTTGTTATGAATACACATGAATACAAAGAGAAAATAATAGAGATTCTGACACCAGATATATACAAACCTATCAAGCGAGACCCTACATCCGGTATTCTTCGAAAAACCAACAATCTTATCAAGCAATCGTCCTTGCCAGAAGGAATTAAGAAGAAATTACGCGTATCCGAAGCTCAACCTCCAAGACTCTATGGTCTTCCAAAAATACACAAGAACAACATTCCACTCCGGCCAATTGTCAGTGCCATCGGTTCTCCGACCTACTTACTGGCAAAGCATCTTACAGGACTTCTGAAACCACTCCTTGGAAAAACGGACAGCTACATCAGAGACTCGACACATTTCATTGAGAGACTACGGATATAAACGTAACATCTCAAGATATACTGGTTAGCTTCGATGTGGTTTCCCTTTTCACCATGGTGCCAGTAAATGAGACCATGGACTACATTAGACAGATTTTCACAGAAGAAATATCCAATTTATTCAGGCATGTACTAACTACTACTTACTTCCAATGGAACAACAGCTACTATGAACAGACCGACGGAGTAGCCATGGGCAGTCCTCTAAGCCCAGTAGTAGCGAATTTTTTCATGGAGAAATTCGAAACAGAAGCACTAAAAACAGCTCCCAAGTCTCCAGAACATTGGTTTCGCTATGTTGATGACACATTCGTAGTATGGAGACATGGCAGTGAAGAATTGGAACGTTTCCTTCAACACCTTAACAGCAGACACAACAAAATACAGTTCACTATGGAAAAAGAAGATAATGGAAGACTTCCTTTCCTGGATGTTCAAATAATAAGGACTGGCAATGGGGAAATTCAACATACAGTTTACAGAAAACCTACACACACAGACCGATATCTGCACAAGACTCTAACCACCATCCAAGACAAAAGCGAGGTGTCATTAAGACACTGTTCGACAGAGCGACTAAGTTATGCCAACCACAACACCTTAAACAAGAACAACACCATCTGTTCAATTGTTTCCAGAAAAATGGCTACACATCCAAGGAAATAAGACAAACCATACATCCACGAAGACAGCACGTCAGAATGGATAACACACCCTCAACCAGCATAGCCTACTTACCATATGTACAAAGAGTCACAGATCGTATCGGAAAACTCCTACGAAAATACAACATAAAACAGTTTACAGACCTACAAGAAAAATAAAGACTGCCTTCGCTCAGCTAAGGATCCTCGGCCACCTCTCTCCACTTGCGGCGTATATCGACTTCCTTGTTCGTGTGGTAAACCATACATAGGGACCACAAAAGAAGTATAGCCACCCGTTTATCAGAACACAAAAGAAACTGCAGACAAGGAGAAATGGATAAATCGGCTGTAGCAGAACATGCCATTATGAATGGACACCAGATTCTATTCGATGATACACAAGTTTTAGCCACAACTTCCTATTATTTCCCTAGATTATATCGAGAGGCTATAGAAATACACAAGCATAAGGAAAATATTAACAGAAAAGAGGAAGGTATTAAACTGTCTAAGGCCTGGTACCGTACACTAGAAAATAAATGCATCAACACTAGGGACAACAAGGAGACGACCATTAGCCAATCAGCAAGAGCCACGCCCGCTCACCCTGCTCCCACCACTAGTATCAATACAACACCCGCAGCGTTCACTCTAAGTAGAGCTTCCGACCAGGAAACACGCCTAGAAGCACTCGCCACTGAAGATGCCCTCCGCAGTTGAGGGCGAAACGTCTGGTATCAACACCAACTATGGACCACGGCCACAGAACCCGGAATCACTCAACATCACACACTATCTATAGTTCGCAGAGAAAGAATTCCAGCAAAAATCAATCTACTAGAAGACCTGGAAATCATAAAGCAAATCGACAACTTGCTACTAAATGACAAGACACCTCGAACAGATAATTCCTTATACAATAGATTCCCAATCTGTGGTTCGCAAAACATTTCAAGGGGGTTCGCCAAAACTTTTTCGTAATGGCGGGTTCGAGGTTAAGTCAATTGTTTCCATCATTTCTGCAGCATTGCAATAATAATAATAATAATTATTATAAAATTAAATTAACCTTATAATGACCCTTGTTGCATGTGTAACGTCGGTAATTTACCACATTATTTCCACAAATTAATACCGCGAATGCCTGATTTACAGTTATGTTACAACGTTATGGATGCATTTGATTTCTACTACAACTAGGCCAACACGTTGTGTAACTTTTAAACCGTAACTAGAGTAACTTTACGTTTTAACCGTTAAGGGTTAAATTAACTTATGGTTATTAAAACATTTTGCTTCGAATTAAATTGTATGCACAAGTCTACTGTAAGTTTATTTAAAAGTCAGTGGTTCACCCAAGTCAGGTCGTTGTGAAAGGAGTTCGCGAGTCGAAAGAGGTTGGGAACCGCTGCCTTATACGGCACAGTTAAAAACAGTTAGGTCCTACTGGAGAGGCATCAAGACCATCAACATCTTGTCTTGTAAGACCATATTTCCCTTAACAGAGATTAAGGCGCTCTCCCCCTACAGGGAAGAAATTCAACCATATTAATTTAGTTACACTTGTTTTCGTGTAGATGTCATTTGAGTGGTCCGTGGTCAACGTTCCGCCTCAAACTGAAATCTAGGAAACCAAGGTAGTACTAGAACGGGAAAATTCTCTGAAATTTGCTTAGAGGCATTTTCATTCAGGCTTAAGGATCTTTTACGAGCCTGAAAATCTTCAGACCCGGGATGCACGGCTTGAAGTCCCTCCCGGAGGACTTGCTCCTTGGATTTTTCCATCCTAAAAAGCCCATCGACCCGGGCTGGGTTTGAACCCGCGATCCTCGGGACCAGAGGTAAGGAGCATAACCACTAGTCCACCATCAACATCTACAGCGTCTGGAAAACAACTAGTAGCGCACATTCATCCTGCTGATGATGGAAGTTAACTTCCAAAAGGCCTCCAATTAATATTTTACGTTCATTATTTTAACAAAGTTGAGGACGACGGCACCTACCAACAGATACATTTTAAATTTTAATTTTTATCTTAAGAGTACTCAACCTTCTTAACCTATATGGCAATATTAAAATTGCAATTATTTCGTTACGTGCATTTGAAGAAAACAAATGGCTGGTGCTAGAGCGATTTTTAAATTTTGGCTTCCAGATAACTCCCACTTCCCAAAGTCAGATTTCCATGATTTTTGGAGAAAACCTTCCTTGTTTTATTTCGATAATACATCCTGAGTTTCGCTGGTAAAACCCTAGGTTAATATCCACTCTGATTTTAGTGATTAAGAACTCTACCTTACTGTTTTTAATTAATCGATATATGCTAGACTGGTTCCGAGAAAACAAAAAAATTGCAGCCACTAGAGGATTAACACACACACACACACATATATATATATATATATATATATATATAATTAAAGTTTTCTTGAGTTTTCCGCGTAATGGATAACCCAAGAAAACATTCTTAATCATAGGGCCTACTTATATCAGCGAAAATCTTCAATATATATGGGCGATTCTCTGTAAACACATAAATGGCTGTCCAAACCATCATCATCATCATCATAGTGCATTCACGAATTTAGGCCATTTGTTGACCTGTTTCGGCCTCAAGAGAAACACCATCCAAAAGTCTTTTGAGTGGACGTCCTGGTCTTCTTCTTCCTGCAGGTTGATATCTTAACATTTGTTTGGGTATTCTGTGATCTTCCATTCGATGAACATGTTGCATCCATCTTGACTTATAATCAGAAATTTTGTTTTCTAAAGGTTCCATGTGTAATTCTTCTAAGATCTCTTCATTTTTCTTTTGTGATCTAGTAGTGTGTATCATGCAGTCCTCCGAAGGTATCTCATTTCAGCAGATCTAAGTCTCTGTATATCCTTCTGTTTTTTACGTCCATACTTCGCTATCATACAAAAGAGTTGGAAGAGCCAGTGTTTTATACACTTTTAATCTTGAATGCTTTTGGACTAACTGTGGGTTGAAGATAGAATTTATTAACCCTAAAATTCTTAAAAAATTAGATATTTTTGCATTTACATCCTTTTCTTCTTCATATTAGATATTACATCCTAGATATGTACAATTATTCACCTGATCCAAAATTTTATTGTCCAGTACAATTTTACTTCTGACAGGATGTACACCTTGAAATGCCATAATTTTTGTTTTCTCTGTAGATATCTTCAAACCATGTTCTTCTGTAATTTTGTTAAGTTCATACAGACCTTTCTGTAGATTATCTTCTGAATTTGCTATTATTATTTGTCCAAACCATATTTTCCAAAAAGTATTGCTACATCATACATTAAAATATCACAGAACGCAAGAATAAGAATATTCCTTTTTAGTGCAAGTTGCAGTTACAACGGTATAAATTAAAGTTTTTTATTTAAAAATTCCCAAACCAACATGAAAACAGTCCCCTCTGCTGTCACATTTTCGGAATTAACATTTTATGATTTTATTCTAAGATATTTATTTATAATATAGAATTTTGTGTGTAATGTTTAAAAACACAATTAATTGACTTACATTCTTTCGAAATAAATAACACCTAAATTCGATTTATTTCATTTTATTCATTTGATGAAATTTTGTCCGGGCTTTTTAAGCACAATACCTGCCAAAAATAAAATTTTTCACAGTGCCCCTTTCATGTTGTGCTGCCATTTTATTTAGTGTCAGTGCATCATTTGTGGCGGGAGCACGTGTCTGGGCTACTACGACACACAGTCCCCTGGTAATTATTTTATTTATAGTTCATTTGTGGAATTTAATATATTCTTTATAATTATATATATATATATATATATATATGTATACTAGAACTCTCGGCCACGCGTTGCTGTGGCCAAGGTACACGTTAAAAATTCAAATTATGTTGCTGTCTTTCAGCCAGATTACTTAAAACTAATACTTGCACACGAAATAAATAATACTGAAAAATAAAATAAACACTGAACACACTTAAATTATGAAATAATGAATATTTGTAATTCAATTGAAATTCGCGGTTGCAACAAAAAGCACAGCCATCTGGATCTCTCTTTGTTAAATAACAAACCAATTACCTTACCAAATTACCTTACACCGCCATCTGTTAGAATCGTATGGAACTCACAGATAATTATTATAACTCTTTGTTAAAAAATATACAAATAATTTGCAATAAAAAAATAATGCAACTATAAATTTAGTAATAAACTACCCCAAGTCTCAAGTTGGATCAAACTGCACACAGTGTGCAAAATTTCATTAAAATCGGTTCAGTAGTTTAGGATTCCATCGCGGACAAACAACGTGACACGAAATTTGTATATATTACGATACATTTATCGAGAGCTCACTAGTTTGCTTGATATTTCACGATTTAGTAAATAAATACACAGTCCCCTGCTTTGTAATGTGGCAGAGCACTGTGCAGATTTGACAACAGTCTCTCTTTTGAAGTTAGTTTAGTTATTGATACCCAAACAGCCAAAATAATTTATTGACGGCAAGTGGTGGTTATGTAGACAAGCCTCCTAAGAAATCAAAATTTATCCAGAGAGGAATTACTAGAGGAAAAAAGAGATGCGGAACGTCTAAGGTACCAACTTAAAAAAAAATCCTCAAAAGAGGGAAGAGAAGAAAAGGAAATGTTAAAATACCACCAAAAAAAATAAAAAGGTTAGACAAAACTTGCCAAAGATATGACTCCATGTGAGGGCAAAGCTGGCCTCAAGAATTGGAAAAAAATACTATACTGTTTATCGGGGGGGGGGGGAGCAACTAAATAGTGTTACCAACAACTTTACACGTGAAAACACACCGTCCTCAGATTATGAACGCCACACAACAGCTTCAGGATGCATTACATCAGTTCCAATACAGCATCATCAAGCTCCAAGTTCAACTATCACGAGTGCGAATATACAGCAAAGAAGAAAGGCAAAAAGCAGAGAGAGAGAGAAAGGGAGAAAGAAAGAGAGCGAGAGAGAGAGAGAAAGAGAGAGAAAGAAAGGGAGAAAGAGAGAGAGAGAGAAATATAGAGAGAAGAAAAAGACAAAAAATGAAAAGACTAGTATTGCAGAAAAATCTTGACAAGTAGGCCTACAGGAAAAGATTGGCTAGATTCGAAGGCAAAACAAGGAGGAGTATTGAAAATATACCAAATACTAAAATGCAGATGATGTTAACTAAACCCTATGGTAGGGAAGAAGTGGTAAAGAAGGTATTATTTGGTGACGCCCTTAATAAACAGCCCAAAGAAAAGTATTCCAAGCTAAAACATATCGAATATAAACGAATATTTACAAAAGCGGTGTCTGGACAGATGATTCAAAAGTATAGGCATTTGATACCTAAAGATAATTTATTTTTGTTCGAAACTGAAGCAATATAATTATAGGAATGTCGGTCAATCCTATGCGGCATATAAGAATAAAATCTTTATAATTATGTATTATCTGGTTTTGAAGTCTTCGCAACAGTCCCCTGTTATACCGAACATTCCCTTGCAACCATTTTCCAGAAAAATGATAATATCTGGAAAAGAATGTACAAATTCAATGCGCGTCATCAAATTGTTACTTTTCTTGTGCTTAGTGGCTCCACTTATATAGAAAGAATATTAATATAACCGGACAACTGTGTATTGTATTGTATTGTATTGTATTGTAAGCCTATGTTTTCCCTTTACAGAGATTTAGGCGCTCTCCCCCTACAGGGAAGAATTTGAACCATACTATTTAGTTACACTTGTTTTCGTATAGATGTCATTTTGAGTGGTCCGTGGTCAGCCTTCCGCCTCATACTGACATCTAGGAAACCAAGGTAGTACTAGGACGGGAAAATTCGGTAAATTTTGCTTAGAGGCCTTTTCATTCAGGTTTAAGGATTTTTTACGAGCCTGAAAATCTTCAGACTCGGGACCCACGGCTTAAAGTCCCTCCCGGAGGACTTGCTTCTTGGATTTTTCCGTCCTAAAAAATCCATCGACCACGGCCGGGTTTGAACCCGCGACCATCGGGACCAGAGGCAAGGAGCATAACCACTAGTCCACCGCGGCCGACTGGACAACTGTGTACGGGCCGAAAATGTCTTTACATAGAATCACCCATATAATGTATGTTCACGTACCGCTAAAATCATTTTTGTTTTTTATCTGGATTTATATAGACTAATATCTGGCATAGAATCTCCGAAAAGTTAAAACAAAAATGCCAGGTTTATATATCTATTCGTTAGTTTGTGAAATTCCTTCTTGTTTCCCATGGTTTTTTGTTTAAAGATGCTTTAACATCAAGATTCTTAGGGACTTCGGGTCTACGAGGTAGGATCGATAAGGATGTATAAAAATGTTTCAAAAAGTTTTCATAAGAACAACCTCAATAGCTTAATTCCTTTTGGATTTGTTATACATTGTTTTCTGTTTTACGATGGACGTATGGCAACCCTAAATATACCTACTTGAACCATGCATGAAGAACAATTCCCCTGCGCAATAGTGCTATTTTCCCACTTATCACTGTCCACGATAAAATAACAAAAGACACGAGGTTGCCCGCACGGATGTTGCTCACTGTGTGGTGAATGCGACTCTGTCAGGCGCAGGAACCTGTGCGCAGACTCTCAGCTCAGCATGAAAGAGACAGAGTGAAACGGCTTTATTATTATAAATTGGTGAACTAGAAATGCAGCGCCCATTGTAAAAAAAAAAAGTCGCTTTTTTATCGATTGAGTAAAACCCTAGGCCGGGCGTCTCGCCTCTCGCTAATATAGAACAATAATTGGTTGTATGGAGGGAGAAGGTGCTCGCTTCAAATAGCTATCGAACGAGGGGGACGGGAACTATTACAGTAGTACAGAAATAAAGCAAACAAAATAACGTACGGGGGCGGAGATATAGTTGTATGTTCATACCAAGAAGATTAGTCAATCTACATCCCACAACATGCAGGAACATTAGCCTGGGATAAGGGCACTAACTCACTGCACCTGAAAGTTCATGACATAAGCTCCCCATACATCCCTATCCGGAACTAATGTTTTCAAATCATTACTTACTTACTCACTGGCACTATCGAACCCATAGGTCCATGGCCGCGCGGACATAAGCTCTCCATACATCCCTATCCTGAGCTCATGCTTTCCAATCATTTCCTGTATAATCTACTTCCCTCAAATCATAATTAATGTTATTCTCCCACCTCATTCTTGGTCTACCAACTGGGCGTTTTCCCTCTGGCTTTCCTACAAGAAGCTTCCATGCAAGTATTTCATTCCCCATACGTGCAACATGTCCTGCCCATCGCAGTCTACGAGACTTAACTGTTCTTATTATATCCGGCTTCCCATAAAGACCATGTAGTTCATTATTATGTAGTCTTCTCCATTCACCTGTCTGTTCATCTCTCTTTGGTCCAAAAATGTCCCTAAGTACTTTATTCTCAAATACCTGTAATCTCCTTTCCTCCCTTAAAATAAGAGTCCATGTTTCGCACCCATATAATATAACTGGTAGAATAATAGTTTTATATATTTTCAGTTTAACGTTTTTTGAAAGGAGTTGGGACATCACGAGTTTCTGCAATGCATAATAGCACGCATTTCCAGAATTGAGCCTATGTTTAATTTATTTGTGCATCTCATTCCTATTTGTGATTATTGTACCTAGGTATTTGAATTCAGCCACTTCCTCAAAATTTCCCTCATTTGTCATTAGCTGTCCATTTACATTATTTAATGAATTTCTACGTGTGACCATATATTTAGTTTTATTGATATTTACTTCCAGTCCTATTTCCTTAGTGTTACTCAATAGCGTGTGCGTGTTGTCCTTTAGTATCTCCTCGCTATCAGCCAATAGTACTACATCATCAGCATAAACTAACAGCTTATTAATACCATTGAGTTGTAAGCCTTCCTCATTCTCTAAAGATTTAATGACATGCTCTAGTACAAAATTAAACAGTTCATTACCTGTATAATTTCATCATCCTCTTATCGTGTCCCCCTTTCGGAAGGTCGATTCGAACCATCTTCCCACGCTTTCCTTCGTTTTAGTTTTTTTCCAGTTATATGCTCTTTCTTGTAAACTTTTCTTCACTTGGCCAATCCACACTTCTTGTGGTCTACATTTGGCTGATTTCCCCGTATCTTGAGATTGAACATTCTTTATAGTAGTCTTCCCTTCTCCATTCTTTTTAAATGTCCAAACCATTTTAGTCTATTTTTCTATGTATATTTTTAATTTTTCTACATCAACACGGTAATTAAAGACGTACCAGCAAAGACTTGCCTGTATAATTTACCTCTCACAAATCATGGTTATTGTTCTCCAACCTCATTCTCGGCCTACCTACTTGGCGGGTTCCCTCTGGTTTTCCTATAAATCATTTTCATGCGTTTCTTTCATTCGCCATCCTGACGCATCGCTATCTACGAGATTTAATTGTTATTTGTTAATTCCTCATTAACAATACTGTTATGTAGGTTTACTTGTCTCCATTAATTTGTCTCTCTATCGTCCAAAAACTTTCTAAGCACTTTAATATGAAATAGTAATAATATCTTGTCTTATCTTAAAGTGCGCCCATACAGGCTAGTATAACTGCAAGAAAAACAATTGTATGTATTATGAAAATACAACAGAAAGGAATATGAGGATATAAGTTGAGTCTGCCGTCATCTTACCTACTGAAACATGTCCTACAAGAAACAATATGTTTACTTTAACATTTTTTTTGAGAAGTTGGCATGACAACAGTCCCTATAATACATAATAACGTGTGTTGATAAAAGACACACACAATACTTACCTACATATGCTTTTGGAGAGCTCCTCCCCACAATTTAACTTTCATACTCAAGACCAGCAGTCAAATTCTTACATCATTACTAGGATAGTAATTATTAGCAATTTAAAATTAAAATAATAGCATTTTTATGTGTACATTACAGACGGCGGAGATGAGGTTCCTAATGCAAGTTAAGGGATGCACAAGACTTGATAGAATAAGAAATGAGGATATAAGAGAAGAATTGAAAGTACAGCCTTTATTGGATAAAGTCACGAATTACAGACAGAAATGGATTGATCATATGGATGGAATGAGTAAGAAGAGATATCCATTGTTAGCAAGAAATTATCAAGCAAGAGGAAGACGTGATGTTGGAAGACCTAGAAGACGTTGGGCTGATGCATTATGAAGTCGGAACGGGCAATTGCCTAATCCCTGGAGTGATGATGATGATGTGAACATTTAGCATTTGGATATCATTTAATGCATTTTGAAAAAAAAAATCATACAAGTTATTCACAAGTAACGGGTTTTAAAATTACTTTGACTATTTAACACATGCCCCAAATGGGAGTCAATGATCAATCACATTTCAATGATGTTTTATTTACAACCAATCACAGTCGTGCTTCGCCTAAAATTTACCAACTAAAGTTTATCATAATAAAGAAAGCACCTCCTTTTTAACATTCTGAATAGGTAATAGCATTATTTTGCAGTGACCGCCCATCTACGAAGTACGGCTACCAGATTGTACATATAGTGCATGAATGTCAGCAGAAAGCGCATGCGATAGATAATATAAAAACATTTGTAACAATTGATTATACCACAAAAAAAACACTGTTTGCACTTTCTTAAACGAATTATTTTCCAGGAAATGACGTTGTAGAAAATATAATTGACATATTTACATCATAGGACATCATATTAATTAATACCTATAACGTTGGTTATAAATTTTTCCACTAGGGTGGATTCTCACAATACTGCGATCCTTTGGCAATAAATAATATTTTAAACTGACCCAAACCCTCTGGCGACACTACGGCCCTGGGGTCGACTCAGCCTCTAACGGAAATGAGTACCAGACGCTTGATCTGGGGGTAAAGGCGGCCGTCACGCAGGGCTGACATAAGGTGCCGATTGTCTAGAAAAAGTGGGAGCCTTAACCTCCTACTACCCCAAGGGCCTCCGGGTCTATTGTGGGATCACTTTACTTTATGATCTGGTTGCAGTGATGATCAAAGGAAGGAAATGAAGCGTACCAATCGTTTCTCATTTGTTTTCAAACATCGCCGTTTACATTAAATATATAAATATTTTAAAATAACTATATTTAAATAATGATTTGTGAGTAAACAGCTTAATTGTATTCGTTAAATAGTTCTAACAAAAGCCACAGTGAGGAGTGAATGTATCGATAATTTGGAAATCACTCGTGGCATTACTTATGATAATAAATTACAATAAATTTGCAAGTTATAAATAACACAGAAAAGATAAATTTATAGATATAGAAAACCCAGTGAACTATAAAGAAAATGCACAAAACTAACCAAAACCAGAATAATAAAATCCACGAAATTAACTTAAGTGCTGGAAGTTGAGAATGTTGTTTAATGAAATCACAGAACATAGGCCTACTATACAACATTTGTTGTTATTGAGGTTTTCCTGTTTATTTCAATTAAATTGCACTTAATGAAGCAACTACTATGTTCGTGGGTCACAAAGCTGGTTGTGTATTTAATAGCCAACAACGTTATAGGCAGTTTTACACAAATGTTTTCTTTGCTTCAAAATAAATAAACCAAACAACATTTGAAAATAATGTCGATTTCGTATTTTATATAATTTTCGCATTATATCCCAATTTCGCATTCTGTCGTACTGTGAAAGCACATTAAAGGCCGTGAATATGAATATAAGCCTTTATCAGCATTTCGCGTTATATCGCATTTGCTAGAAATCACCATCCCTAAATATTACACATGCTATTTTTTGTATTACTAACTCACTAGCATTATCCAACACGGAACTGCATTACCGGATGTAGCGCAAATGAGTAATTGAAAAAAAAAAAAAAAAAAAAAAAAAAAAAAAAAAGCGGATGAATTATTGTAGTAGTGACTATCGGTTTGGCATATATTACAAACTTGTTTCGATTCCTAACAGTTTTTCCATTGCAAGACAATTCGGCGCAAATCCTAAATCGTTAAATCCCATGATATTTGGAATATCATTCATCAGCAATTGATATTCAAACTACTACATTGTTAACAATACTGTGATACCTTAAGTTGGTTTAGATCGTGAGATTACGTTCTTGTAACTTATTTTATACACGTTACATTAGATTTCATATCATCTAGCCTGGTGGAAGCCAAAAAGACATCGAGAGAAATCGAACAAGCGTAGCCAGAGATGCAGCGTTGTGTGACATTCTCTTAAATTATTTATATATATATATATATATAACATTAAAAGAAAAATAAATGCCTGGGCCGGGATTCGAACCCGAGACCTCTAACTCTGTATGTTGGTGAGCTACCAAATGCGTCTATCAGGAATCGTAGCACAAACACTTATCTTTCTTCCCTATATATATATATATATATATATATATATATATCCATCCATAGTAATTCTGCCCGAAGGCAGGTCCTTCACTGCAATCATAGCATTTTCATGCTGTGCTTGCAGCTTTACTAGGGAATTCGTAGGTGTGGTTGCTTTCCACACCGGTGAAGGATGATGATGATAATGAAGATGATAATGATAAGGATGATGATGATGGCCATATGATTTCGGGGACCGTTTGGGCCTTAAAGTTTTCCTGACATTTGCCTTACAGGTGAGGAAAACCCCCGATAAAAACCTCACCCAGAAAAACTGCACCGACCGGCGATCGAACCCGGGCCCGCTGCGTGACAAGGCTACCTCAAATTCATGAGAGGCAGCGGGACATACGTCCCTTATTACATCATAGGTTTCTTCAATATACTTCTTAATGATATACGCTGAATACGTATAATTAAAATGTAAGGCCTACAACGTACTTAAAATAAAATAATTTGTACTATTTTATTATTTCTAATTACCTTCCATATCTCACATAGAAGCTCGGAGCTAATAGAAGATAGCATCGCTTATCTATCCGGTAAAACAACCACACTGAACCAGTGTCACAGTGCACTCTTGTCTGACTATACCTGAGTCTGACTATAGTGATGACGTCAACCACGTAGCATGTAACTTCATTTATTCTTCAGTGGATATACAGTTAGTGTAGAAAGTATTGATACACTTAAAAATACCACAGAAAGAAATAACTAATTTTCACAATATAATAAATAATAGTTTAAAAAAACTAAAACAACACGCTTTATTAAAATACCGAACTAAAACATGAAAAATAATTTTAATTTCCAACACGCTTGGGATACAATTAAAGTGGTCAACAATAAAATCATCTCCAACACATATAGAATAAAACAAGAATTATCTACAAAAAAAATAATTTTACCATCAAAAACGTGGGGTGCTTTTTATAGTTTTTACGTTTTCTCCTTAGAGACTTTACTTTTAACAGTATCTGTTTATTATCAAATATATTAATTGATATAGAGCATTCCACGCTTTTGATGGTAAAATTATTTTTTTTTTTGTTGACCACTTTAATTTTATCCCAAGAGTGTTGGAAATTAAAATTATTTTTCATGTTTTAGTTCGGTATTTTAATAAAATGTGTTGTTTTAGTTTCTTTAAACTATTATTTATTTAAAAACTATTATTTATGTTTTAGTTTTAATATTTTACAGAATTAAAATATAAAATTATGGAAGATTTACCTGAAAGGTCCGTCTCCTCAACTTGATTAATTATTTAACTGTAGCGCTTTCGGGACCTGCCCCATCATCGGCAGGATTCAAAACTGGTGTTTCACTGAAGAACTGGTAGAGGGGGTTACATGTATTGCATTCATTTTCGTTTATCAGACTGTCGTTGTTATGAGCTGCTTTCATGATTTCCATCTCTTGGAGTACGTTTATCTTCGCTGGATTATTTACTCTATGTATTACTGTTAGGGTGTTTTCAATATTTAACATGCGATGTCCTTCATGGATAACGTGTTTTGCATAGCTTCTGCATGAATAAAGTCTCGAAAATGTTCATTCTGTCTTTTGACATCGTCGAGTGTACATCTTCTCTCTAGTAGTTGTAGTACTGTGACGTCAAGGGCCTATATCTGTCGCACTGCGCAACAGTACCATCACTTGTTCACCGCATATTTAAAACTTAAAAACAACACGAAGTAGTGGCCTAGAAGCGAAAAAACAACAAACTGCAGGCTTCGGCCGGCAGCTTCACGCCAAGTGTTGTGTTATCGTGCACATATAATCGGGTAGGGCTCCTAGTAGCCAAGTTGCAAGCAAGTGATCACGCTTGTAGTGATACCAGTGTTATTAGTGTCTTATTGTTTGTGGGTTTAGTGCCTGCATTAATCATCAAGGTAAGTGTTTATGCTAAGCCTCTATTTACTGGTGTTAGTGTTTAAAGTGCATTGGACTAAGACTTGGGCGTTGGCTCAAGCACAAGTGGAAGTGATGACATGGAAGTGGCAGAACTACCAACGCAACGTGCACTTGACATGTGGGAAAGTTCTGTAATACACTTTGAAAAATATGTAGATGATCAAATCTGATAGCAAATATTTTAAAGTAGCAGCCCAAATTAAAGGCTACTTTTGTATTATCATAAACTATTTGCAAACTTTCCCAGATTATGAGTGCACTAGTTCTGCAGTGGATCTTAACACATGTATTTCGACAAACTCGGTAGCATATCTCAATGTAAAGATCTATCTAAAAATGTTTCAGGCTTCCTAACTACTCTAAAATCTGCCGTCTTAGATGTGCAAGCGGCTGTTTCCTATCACAGTGTGATGAAGATGAATCTAATAAAGCTGATAAAATAGAAACTGAGCCTAAAAAACGGCGAACAGAACAAAGAACGCAACTGAGTTCGTCTAAACGCATGGAACCTAAACTGACCCAGGTATCGGCGGTACCACTTCAAAATAAATATGAAATACTATCTACGATACCTGAAACCGCTGAGATGCCTACTGAAATTTCAGGACCATCTCGCACAACTAATGCCCCTACGAGACCACCTCGAACCGGGACTTTAGGCGACTATCTACCTACAACGTTGACTTCACAGGCTCCTCAGGATATTGAAGATAAAGTACCTCGCCCACCACCGCTTACTGTCATGGGTCATGGTGATCTATTCAAAATTAGTAAAGAACTTACACCTAAACTTAAAGGAGACCTGAAGGTAGTAAATATGCCTGAAGGCCTGCGGTACTACGCTGCAGATGTGGATGACTACATTTCTAAAATAATTTTTCAAGTCTATAGGGAGACAATATTATACGTATCAGATGAAAAGTGAGCTTCCACTACGTGTAGTACTGAAAAGACTACCACGTACCGTACCTATTGAAGAGATCAAAGAGGAAATCCTATCCTTAAGATATCCATTAACAAACATAAAACAACTCTCTAAAAAAGGAGACAATTCAGTACTTCTACCAATCTTCGTCCTTGAATTAGAAAATACTGACAAGGGTAAAGAAATTTACAATCTAACCCATCTTTTGTTCGCGGTGGTCCCCGTTGAATCCTACAGACCGCGTTCTGGCCTTAAGCAATGCTATAATTGCCAGAAATTTAACCATACGTTTTCAGGATGTTCCCTTACACCGCGTTGTGTGATATGTGCTAAAGAGCACAATCACAAAAACTGTCCAGTTAAAGAAGAAGCTCTTGTAGACAAAACTAAATTGCTGTGGCCAAATGGGACATCCTGCATCGTATAGGAAATGTCCATCCTACGAAGCTGCTCAAGCAGCTTTCCTTAGAAATAGGCAGCCGCCTACTCCTAAACCTAATGTGCCCCAACCTCGCACTTTTACTGCACGGAAGGCTGATTCTTCCATCTCTTTCAGATCTATTGTTGCCCCTACTACCTTTTCACTCCCTACAGCTGGTCCAAACATTGCTAGAGTTCAGAACCGACTGAGGCACAACCCATTGCAGGACACGCTCAGAAGATGCTCCATGACATACAACCATTATTGGCTGGACTGTCGTCTCCCATGGAACGTTTTCAGTTTGTGTCCAATCTGATGAAACTATGTTACGGTAACGATGGCTAGCTTCACACGCGGAAGCTATCTTAACGTCATGGCATTCAAAGCCAATGGTGTACTACGACAGCTAGGTAAACTTAAAACATTTTTACAAGAAAGATATATTGACATTCTTCTGCTCAATGAAACGCATTTAAAGGCAACTGATAAATTCAAAATTCCGTACTACATTATATACCGTAAAGACCGATTAAACGGTCCCCTTGGTGGCACTGCCGTTTGCATAAAACGAACCATTGGCTACAGAGTGGTCTCAATTTCCAGGCTTCAATTTATTGAAGCCTCTGGCATTACTCTTCCTATATCACCTCGCGAAGAAATATTTATAGCTGCAGTTTACAAATCTCCAACCAGAGTACTGACGAGACACAACCTAACTACTCTTACTTCTATCTCCCCCAATTTTCTAATTGCGGGAGACTTAAATTCCAAACATCATTTCTGGCGATGTCGTGTCCAAAATACATCTGATATCACTCTTTGCCGCTTCTGCCAATTCAATAACATAGAAATTCATGCCCCAAGGGAACACACCTTCTTCAGACACTTTGTAAATGGTATCCAGTCTGATATACTGGATATCGCTCTAACGAAGAATGTCCCTATCTCGCCATACATCACTACTGTTACATACTCACTAGACTCGGATCACACTCCAATATTATTCAAAATATCACCGTCCTTTTTACTTAATATACCTTTTAATATACAACATTCTCACATCGACTGGCTGAATTATACTAACATGCTCCATCAATGGATAGAGTCCAGTCCACTGAACAGTTAGAATTCGCCGTTCAAAACTTTGAGGCATCCCTTAAAACAGCTTTAACACTTTCTACAACGAAAACAGACTACCCATCGCAAACAAAATACACAGATCTCACACTTCTAACTTACTTACGAGAAAAGCGTAGATATCTACGACTTTATCGTGATTTTGGCTCTCTCCAACATCGACAACACTACAATTGATATCAACATCTGGTTAGGAATAGACTGCGTGAATTAAGAAATGCTGACTGGGATAAAACTCTTCGGGACGTCTCAGCAAGAAAAACCCAACCGTGGGGCACCATTAAAAGAATAAAACGGAGTCGAGCACCTATTCCTCCATCTGTCCTTTGCTCTAACGGAGTCTGGGCTTATCACCCTCGTGATAAAGCCCAACTCATAGCAGAAAATCTCGCAGATCGATTCCAACCACATGTACTCACAACACCAGTTCACGAAGCTTAAGTACACCAAGTTGTAAGTACTTTTCTTGAAGCTCCTACTCCACAGGTCCTTCCTGACATATATTTTTCGGAATTGAAAAACATTGTCAGAAATCTTCCCAACCAACGAGCCTCTGGTCCTGATCGCATAACAAATTTTGCGGTCGAACACCTGCCTGTTAAGGGACTTCTACTTTTCCTGCAAATAGTGAAGCTTTGTTTCCGCTTCCATTACTTCCCTGAAGTGCGGAAGCAGACGAAGGTTATAACCATTCCCAAATCCGGCAAAGATCCTTCCAACCCAGACAATATGCGGCCAATCAGTCTTCTGCCTATACTCAGCAAAATAATGGAGAAACTCATTTTGGCAAGTCTAAAATCTGAAATTTCAGAGAGGAATATTATACCTCACCATCAATTTGGATTTAGAAATTCTCACAGCACTCCGCTGCAGTTAGCTAGACTGGTCGACCGAATTGTCACGGGTTTCAACTCCAGGAAGAGCACTTTGGCCGTATTCCTTGACGTTGAGAAAGCTTTCGATACAACTTGGATATATGGATTACTTTTCAAATTAATAAAATTTAACATTTCGGCTTCACTTGTTAAACTTATCGCTAAATACCTCACTAACCGGCAATTTTATGTGTCGGTTAGTGGGTATAAATCCGACTGGAAGCCCCTAAAGGCGGGAGTCCCTCAGGGAGCAGTACTTTCACCCATTCTTTACACTATATACGTAGCAGATTTTCCTTCTTTCCATTATATCCACACTGCTACATTTGCAGACGATACCTGCATATTCTACCAATCCTCCTTCCGAGCCCTACGTTACCGTGTCCACGTCCTACAATATGCCCTAAATTCCATACATTCCTGGTTCCGTCTGTGGAACATCAAATTAAATGTGAGTAAAACCCAAGCGATTTTATTCACCAAAACCCACAGACAGCCTCCTATCAGACTGACCCTAGGGACTCCACTTCTCCGCCTTGGGACTTCTGTCAAATATATTGGGGTCCATCTGGACTCCAAGCTCGCGTTCCAAATTCATGTTCGGCAAATCTCTCAAAAAGCTCATGCTGCATTAGCAATATTATATCCATTTTTCAAGTCGGCCACGCTGTCATCGCGGATCAAGCTTCACTTATATCGAGCTGTTATCCGCAGCATGTTGCTGTATGGATGTGAAGTATCCTCGCTGCTAGACACAAAAAGAAAGTCCAGGTCATTCAGAATAAATGTCTAAAAATTATTTTTTCGGCACCTCTATACACGAGGAGCACAGAGCTTCACGATCTAGCACAGATGGCATGTATTGGTGATACAATTGAACAACAAGTTAACAACATGTATGGCTTGATTTTAAATCATACAAATCCAATTGTGCGCAATATAGGGCATGTGCTTCAGCGACGTACTGTTCACCGTAATATATTCATCAGACACCACAATTGAGATGGTCTAAGCATTCAAGGTGTGCTCGAACCAGAGCAGCGTGGCTCATTCTGAGTCGTCGGCTTTCGGAGTCTCTGCTTGTCGACGGCGCGGATTACGACGCCCTGCTCTGGGGAGACCACACCTAATACTCACTTTAATTCGTGTCATCACGGCTAAACACCTACGCCGCTAAATATGCAAGGCTAAGACACTGAACCCCAAAGCGATAGCCACTAGCAGTTTCCTGCCAAGGAGCCACAACTGGTTCTAGTATGCAGCACAGTGGGCAATGCTGGACATTGCCAACCCTTAGTTTAGTCGAAAATGTTGTTTAAATCTGATGTTAAAACTCCTGTTTGTTCTTCCTATATAACATTTGTTGCAGTCCTTACATGTCAATTTATATACTCCTTTGCTGTTGAAAATGTTATTGTTTATTATGTTGTTTATTTTGTTATTAGTTCTGTATGCTATTTTTACGTTTTTATCGGCTTTCTTTAGTGTATTGGCTAATTTTGTCGTTTCTCTTCCTGTGTATGTAAGTGTTATCCACGTTTTCTTGTTATTGTCAGATTATTTTTCTAGTTTAGTTATGTTGGTTATATTGTTCTTCCTTTTATGTTTATTTACGAGTTTATCTATGATTTCTTCATTGTAGCCATTGGTTTTTGCCATATATTTAATGTAGTTGAGTTCTTGAATATAATTGTCTTTGTTTAATGGGAGTTTCATTATTCTACTGATTAAGCTATTAAATGCACTAATTTTCTGTTGAAAAGGGTGTGTAGATTTTGTTTATGGCCAGAGCATTGTTAGTAGGTTTCCGGTAGATGCCGATTTCTAGTTTATTGTTGTGTAGATTTTTGGTTATAGACAAATCTAAGTAGTTTATGCTGTTGTTAACTTCTATTTCTTCAGTGAAAGTTATTTTTTCATGCTTGTTATTTAAGTCTTGTAATATTTCTTTTTCTTTTCTGTTTTCATTGTCGTATATTACTAGTACGTCATCGACATATCGTACTATTAGTTTTATGTTAAATTTGCGTGTTAGTTCCTCAAAATGTTTATTTTCCAGTTCTTGTAGGAAGATTTCGGCCATTATTCCGGATGTAGGTCTCCCCATCGGGATACCGTCTTCTTGAATAAAATGTTCATTGTTAAATTGGGAGTAATTTTGTTTTATTGTTGTTATTAATTTGTTTAACTGATGGATATAGTTTTCTTCAAGTTTACTGTCAGTTTTTGTTTTATTATGTTTGCTGTTTCGTTTATCGGGATATTTGTGTAGAGGTTTTTTATGTCAAATGACGTAATTTTAGTATTCCTATTGATTTCTATATGATGTGGTTTGTCTGCTAGTTCAAATGAGTTCTTAATTGTGTAACGATTTTCAAGTTTGACATCATTTTTCATTTTCTGGGCTACTAATTTGGAAATTTTATGGTTAGGAGCATTCATGCAGTTAACAACTGGTCTTATGGGAATGTTGTCTTTATGGATTTTTGGAAGGACTTTCATTACTGGTGGTGAGGGAGCATTATTTATCCATTTGCTGTTTTTGTATTTATTATGTTCGTTATTGATTGTGTTGGTGATTAGACGGCACGATTTTAGTGCTTCTATTATTTGTCTGTTATAGTTTCCTGTGGGATCTTTTTCATTTTTTTTAAATTGTTTTCTTTTATAAATTGTTTGGTTTTATTGATGTATTCTTCCTTTTCCATAATAACTATTGTATTGCCGTTGTCGGCTTTTCTGTGTATGATATTATTGCTCCTAAATTTTGTTTTTATTTTAGAGATGTTCTTAAGAGTTTGTTTATCTTTAATGTTTATCGTTGGTGGAGTTTCTTTTATGTCTTTAGCTGCTTCATATCTAACATGATTTTTGTTGTTATTTTTACGTTGTGTGTAGGGAAATTGAATTTGTATTCCTTTTCTAGCAAGTCTGTTTCCTGTTTATTGAATTTTATTTTTGTAAGGTTTGTAATTCTTTTGTCTCAAAATTGTATGATTTGTTGTTGTGTTTTAGATATGTGTTGTGTTGCATGGCCTTTAATTTAGTTAGCTTCTTGTTCATTGTTTCATATTTATTGTACATATTATTATTAATGTTTTCGTGAATTTGGTTTTCTATGATTGTCCAACATTTGATATTTTTTTGTATATTATGGTGTTCCTGATTTTCTAACAATCCCTAAATGGAACATTATAGTATATCTAATATTCACAAGAAGGATACCAAGTTCAACATACGAAAAACCCATTGCAAATTTAAAATCTATTTTCCGTATGCAACGTTTATGACCCAGGTTTTCGCTGACATAAAGAAGCGTGGATTATGAAGCAATATTATGTCAAAATAATTTGTTTTAATGATAATAATGTTATTATCATTGAAAATACAAATAAGGTTGCTTTAGTTAACTTCTCCAGTCCGTGTCAAACATGGAGACAATAGCATGAACTCGAGACTGCTGACATAACATGGACTGTTGAATTAGTAATACACATGTTATGTAGGTGTCAGCCGTTCCTACACAAGAAGGGGTGCCAACATTTCTCTTGCCTTTTAATAATCTATAAAATTAGAACAAGTCTGTCAATCTATACTTTTTTAACAATACTGCATTTTTCTATAAAATCATTGTACTCCCTACCTAATTATTTATTATTACCACTATTCAAAATATAAATTATGACACGTAGAAATACATTATATAATTGGAACGGACAATTAACTAGAAATGGCCCAAAGTTTGAAGCATTGACAGAATCTATGTACCTAGAAACAATAATTGCAAACAGGAATGAGATACAGAAAGAAATTAAAACATAGGCTCAACTATGGTAACGTATTCTATTATGTAGGGGGCTTCTTGTCATACCAAGTTCTCTAAAAATGTTGAATTAAAAACATACAGAACAGTTATTCTTCCAGTCATATTATATGGTTGCGAAACTAGGTCTCTTACTTTAAGAGAGGAGATTAGTTTACAAGCATTTGAGAGTCAAGTGCTGAGGATTTTTTTCGCTAAAGAGAGACGAACAAATAGATAAATGGAGAACATTTCAAAACCATACATCTTTATGGAAACCAGATGCAATAAAAACATATAAGTCTTATAGATTGCGTGGGGAGGACTTGAGGCAAGAATGGGGGAATGAAAGGGGAGCTTGGAAACTTCTTGTACGAAAACCAGAGGGAAAACAAAGAATGAGATGGGAGAATTACATTAACCGTGATTTTGGGGAGGTGAATTTTATAGGGGATGATTGGAAAAATTTGGCTTCGGATAGAGACGTATGGAGAGCTTATGTCTGCGCGGCTTTGAATCATCGGGTTCGACGGTCTCAGTGAGTTAGTAAATATTATTGTTAGAGACAAACAATTTTAACAAATAAAACGTAAAATGTAATATTTTATAGTAATAAGAATGTTAGGGTTTAGCATTTTGTAGCGTTTTATGAAAGGAATCAAAACCAGTCGGTCTCGGTGCTCTGATGGTTAAGTCTCTAGTCCCAAAGGTTGCGGGTTAAAACCCCGCCGGGGAATCGAAGAGAGAAGTCCTCTGGGAGGGACTTTAAGCCGTGGGTCCGGAGTATGAAGATTTTAGGATTCGTAAAAGAACCTCAAGCCTCCATATTGCTTCTGAGTAAAACATAATCGTTCTTACATCCAAGTAACGCCTTATTATACTAGATATTTCCTTAAGGCGATGTACTAACCACATGCCACTCAATGACATCTATAGTGACATAAGCATAACCAAATTAGTCTGGTTAAGAAACACCTCAAAAGGAGAGCCATCAATGTCCCGAGAGCGACGGACAGGGATCAATCATAACCCACATTATTGAAGAGCAATTCCATATGTGACTGACTGACATTTACAATACACTTTTGCTGCAATATGCTTGCATAAATATTACAATTGATTCAAATTAGACGTGTTATATACGTGATATGATAGAGGAAAAGTGTCTGATTAAGACTGTACTTAAATATACAACTTCTGAAGAAAAACAATGTTATTCTTTATCTATCAAAGTATGTGTGACTGACTGACATAAATATCAACTCATCATGCAGCTTAACATGTTCATCTGCATCATTCTCTTAAGTGTGATCCTTAATTCAATTTTCCAAAATACCGTTTGGAGGGCACATTTCAAGTTACATTTTAAATGAAAAAATAAACCTAAATCACAATTAATACAGAAGTTATGACCCAATACGTGATGTGTGACTGACTGACATTATTTTGTGACTGACTGACATATCTGAATTGTATTTAGAAGTTCAAAATGCAAATATTACACAATTGTAACAAAATACTATGAAACTAGATAAACAGCTTCAGTAACAGAGATTAATAAAGAGCTGCAAATACTTTATCAATTCTATGAAAATTGTTAAATTTAATGTTGCTGTAAAATAAATATTAATATAAATCAATAATGTAATTAAATTAACTCGCTTAGCATGTACCATTTTAAATTATAAAAATAACGAAACTATTAAATACTTACTAACAAAGTGCCTTCTCTATTGTTAAATATACCTACTAAAATCGTATGCATATGTGTGTACACACACACACACACACACACACATATATATATATATAGTAACTGATTATAATTTAGTCCGGCGCCATAGCCGAGTGGTTAAGGCAAGAAGCAGAGCTATAGGACTTGCGCTGGTTCGAGTCCCCATGGAGGAAGACATTTTCTCATGGAATTTCGGCCAGTATGGGACAGGGGTCCACCCAGCATCGTGAGGCATTTGGGTAGCTACAATAAGTAACGACTCCAGGTTGATAAGACCAACTATAACGGCTGGGTGACCCGACATGCTGACTACATGTCACCCCTACACTGGCTTATGATCGTCTACCTTTGTGATTAACACATGTGGACGTGAGGCCAGCAGCCGGTTTGTAAACCAAGAGCCTTCTAGGCCTGTCGCGCTTGGAGTGGAGTTTATTACAGTTTACCTGATGTAAGATTTAATATTTTTGATTTCTAGATTGAACCACTGAAATAAAAATTTTAAGCCCCCCAGAATGTATACACATTCTTAATAAGTTAGTTATTTATCAGAGTGCATGTACTTTCAAAACAAATTATCGTAAATCGCATTAGTAAGCTGTAGTTAGTAAACAATTGCTGATGTATTGAATTCTACTTTTAAACAACAATAAAAACATAACTCTAATTAGCCCGAATTCTGATGACTCACATCATAACATCGATGTATGAGATCGCATTTCTCTCCCTAGTCTTCGCCGCTAACTTGACCTGACTTGACCCATTAATAAAAATAATGTTTCCTGTCACGCATGAAGTCCCATGCTGTAACTGAATGGTTTGAGGCAAGATGTCTCAATAGAGAGCACTGATTCAAGCCCCATGAGAGAAGAAATTTTCTCGTGGAATTTCGGCCACAATGGGATTGTGCAACCCCCCCCCCCAGAATCATGAAGAATTTGGGCAGCTACAATATTTACCGGTTGCGGTCGAGAGAACCAGCCATAACGGCTGGAGTATCCGACATGCTGACCACATGTCACCCTATATGTTGGTAGATGATTGTTCACCTCTGATTGATATACTTGGATGTGAGATTAGCAGCCAATTGCTTTCTATGCCTGTCACGCCATTCAGTTGTTTTTAACACACGAACTTATGAATTTGTTGCGTTGATTGTTTGACAGTTGTGCATACTCTATAACATACGGGTCCAACGCTTTCACGTTGTATACGCAATGAGACTCTGATAGATGCAAGATATTCAAATTGTTTTTTTCTAAAAAAATCTTTCCTTCTTCTGTATAATTTTGTGACTCCAGTTATTTGGTTGGTTTTACAGCTCACATTATATAATTCTGCACCATTTTGTATCTTCTTTCCCGATTTTTCATACATCCGTGCCATCATTTTTACTTGGCCGTCAATTGCATTTATAGCACCCTTTCCATTGTACGATGCAAAGAAGTTCCATTTTATGTCAAAATCCAAATATGCAAGTAAGCAGTGTCACATTGCTAAATGTACAGGCCTATTTCTATTACCTGCTGCTCCAACTGAAAATTTGTATCACCTCAAGTTTTTGAAGAAATCACTATAGTTCAGAAAAACACTTTTCTATAGCAAACATCTGTAGCACACTTGCTATGTGTCACATAACCTGACACTAGAACAAAGTATTTCCTCTGAACTTGTCATCTTCCATATAAACTAGGCAACAGCAGTTAATATTAAGATAGGCCCTATGCCAATTTTTCCAATGAACTGCCTGAATCTCATTTTGTTCTTTGTAGGTATAATTTTCTGAGAAATCAACAAGTATGGCTGCTTCGTTTACTGCAACCTTTTTCCTGAATATATTTAAATGCTTCCGCTAACTGTCTTTTAGCTCAAATTGACATAGAAAAAGGGTCAGTAATTATTTTATGGAACAGCTGAGCCGAACAGTCTACCAGATTTCCTAAACCATGTTTATGTTAATCCTCAGCGGAGTGCAGCAAGCAACTGACTGCACCATGCGTATTAGCATATATATGATAGGACAAAAAGTCAGTCAGTCACGGGACACTAGCGGAAAAAATAATGACTTTACAAGAAAATGTCTTCAATACTTTTTTGTTAGTTGTGTACCGATGACGTAGAATCCAAGAGGAAATTTTATTCCATCAATTATTATGTTGTGTACAGTAATTTTTATACGTTTTCTGTGACTGACTGACCATAGCTTGCAGTTAACAATTATAGGACACATTTAAGGTATATAGAACATTAGAATGCAATTAATATTATTACATTTACGACTAGGGAGGACCAAAGTATGGTTTAACAAAAGAGTTTGTAAAATAAAACGAATTAATACGACCAAATCATTAAACAACAAATTGGTAAAATTTTGCGTGTTTTTACAGGTTTGGAATATGACAAGTTCCACCACTAATATTAGATTAAAATAATACACTTATGGAACATTATCTTATAGAATCAGAAAATTTGATCCTTAAAGATATATATTACGCCAAAAAAAATTATTCCTGCGTCAATTTCAAAATTTTCATCTCGGTATGACATTTTCATGGAATCTCTCTAAAATATTGAATTATTATCTAGGTAACTTTTTTATATGTTTTATGTGCTTTAACCAATACGTTATTTTTTTTCTAGAGCCCATTCACTCTCTTCTTTACCCCCCTTTCCTCTCACTACATTTTTGAACCAATAATCTATAGAGAACTAATGTGAATGTCTAACTGTTATTCATTCATTTCCATGCAAATTTATAATATGACAATGAGCACTTAGGCTAACAATACCTTACTGAACATCCACCTAAACACATGCCGACCTGAGGAATCTATATATATATAGTCCACCGCTGTGGTCTCGAGGTAGCGTGCTGCCTTGTCACGCAGCGGGCCCGTGTTCGATCCCCGGTCGGGGCAGGTTTTCTGGGTGAGGTTTTTATCGGGGTTTTTCCTCACCTGTAAGACAAATGTCAGGAAAACTTTAAGGCCCAAACGGTCCTCGAAATCATATGGCCATCATCATCATAATCATCCTTATCATTATCGTCATCATCATCCTTCACCGGTGTGGAAAGCAACGGGAAGCTACCACACCTACACAATTCCCTAGTAAAGCTGCAAGCATAGCATGAAAATGCTATAATTGCAGTGAAGGACCTGCCTTCGGGCAGAATTACTATCGATGTATATAATATATATATATATATATATATATATATATATATATACACACATACGTGTGAGTGTGTATGATATGTTTGACATTTAGCAGTGAAGACGAAATATGAGATGACAAGAAAAATAAACGCAACCCGAGACCTCTAACTTTATACTTTAGCGTGCTACCAATTGCGCTACTCGAGTTCAAATCCCGCTGTTTATTTTTCTTTTCACGTTATATATAAATTATATATATATATATATATAATCCGTCCATCACTGTGGTCTCGAGGTACCGTTCTGCCTTCTCACGCAGCGGGCCCGGGTTCGATTACCGGTCGGGACAGGCTCCTGGGTGACGTTGTTTTCGGGGTTTTTCCTCACCCGCAAGACAAATGACAGGAAGCCCCAACGGTCCCCGAAAATCATCCGGCCATTATCATCACCATCATCCCTATCATTACCATCACCATCCTTCACGGTGTGGAAAGCAACGGGAAACTACCACACCTATAATTCCCTAATAAAGCTGCAAAGTATAGCATGAAAATGCTATGATTGCAGTGAAAGACCCGCCGTCGGGCAGAATTACTATGGAATGGAATATATGGAAATAAATAAATTAAAGGAAACAGCTCATATATATATATATATATATATATATATATATATGTGTGTGTGTGTGTGTGTGTGTGTGTGTGTGTGTGTGTGTGTGTGTGTGTGTGTGTGTGTGTGTGTGTGTGTGTGTGTTTGAATTGTATTCGCCTGGTGGTGTAGCTAATGCATAACACGCTGGGGTACAGACCCAGAGTTCTGGGTTCGAATCCCGTCCAGGCATTTATTTTTCTTATCATGCCATATATATAGAAAATGAATAACGATTGTACCGTCTCATTACTTTGTTTTCAAAACACATGGCACAATAAAATTATTTATTTCCATTACTAATACAAAATGTATCTGATTAATTTAAATTAATATCTAATTTCAATATAGGGCTACAAGTAAACATCGCTTCATACAGACCATTTCTAGGCGAGATGGTTGTAGTCTAGTGGAGGGAGCTTGTTTCCCGTGCTTTAGGTCGCGTGTTCGATCCTGCTGTCATGCTTTTCTCTCTCTCGTCCTTATTTCAATTAATTTTCTTTCTTTTGCTTTGTTTTATTTTCAGTATATACCGCACTACTTATTTATACGAAACTGTTTTCCATTGCATGACACACAATGAAATAGAACGGATTTAGTTTCTCAAATAGTTGTATACTTGTGAACCAAATAGCTGATCATGCGCAGTGACTTCGTTCTGAGACAGAAAATTATCTGTGCGCCATCAATTATTTCAAAGGCTGTACGTCAGCTCCGTACAGTGGATTGCCTTTGCAGGATTCTGGCTTCGATTTCTCTGCCTTGCACTTTAAAACGGGAGATTTTTTTTGGACACAGCCTTGGTACATCTGAACGCTTCTCTGGAAGAAATTTCAAGGTAGATTTCGACATGCTATGCCTGACAGTTCCAGTTCCCTTGTCAGTTACAATAAAATAATCATTTCACAGTATGCTAATGGTGTCTTGTCTTTAATGTTCGTGCTGTCTCGATGGAGGCCCTAGCACTGTGCTGATCACTCATCCAGCGAGGCCTTGTGTGGCAGAAAAAAAGTACAACGTGAAGAAGAGTTTAAAAAAATAATCCTCCCCTGAAGGTAATGCCCCTGTAAGGTTCTTATGGCATGGGTTGTATAAAAGTACATACAAAGGGAGAGGTTAAAGTAAATGAACATAATAAGCATACAATATAATTTCTACATAAAATGTGATTATTTAGTTTAAATATTTAACGGAGAATGCGTAAAAATTAGAAAACTGGAAAATTGAAACGAAAATAAAACTAAACTGGTAAAAAATAGGGGATATTTCCCGCATTCTTAGGTTACTTCCCTTTTTTTACCAGTGTACTAATGGCAGGATGAATTGTATTGTTTGAATGAGGAAAATTAATTATCCAACAGGTAATTGTGTAATCTTGACTTACAAGTTGTCAAGTATGCGGAAAATTGTTATTTCTGGAGAAAGGGCAGATGGAAAAGTCATAAAAGTGGTTATGTGAAACAAGTGTTAGAATAAAAAGAGTTACTTGTGAAGATGTTTTGTTATATTGTGACTTGATGCCAAAATTGTGGTCAGATAACTGCTCAAATCTGGAAGCCAAGTAATTAGTTATAAAAAAATTCAACCAACCTGAGAAATACCACATCCATAAACTAAACCTATAATAAGTTGATTTCTTTATCTTTAAATTACTTATTCATATTTATTATTTTTATACGATTTAAATGTTTTTATATCCCTAATTATTTAGTGAACATATTCAAAATTGTTAATAATATTGATTTATCACTTTTGTTTAATTGGACGATGTTATGCATCAACCGGCTAAGCGCCTTAAAAACGATATTTTGAAGCCATCTGTTGCACTGCCTCATGAAGTAAGTGTACGCACACTTTTCGCGCCAAATCTTTAAATACTCGTATATCGTTATTATTAAAGAAAAATGTAAACGACATCAGTCCTATCAGAGATTCAATGTTTTGCAACAAATTGCTATGAAACCAGATCTTCATAAATGCTAATCTATATTTTGCATCACGCAGCTAAGCGCCAAATGATCCTGCTCTTAGACTGCTGATGCATAACTGTCAAACAAGGAAAATAATTTGCATATCCAGTATTGTAATTCGGCGCTACAATAAATAGTGAAGATTGACTAACTTAAAAGCATTTTTCTAGAAACTTACATAATGGCGTAGAGCCGGTTGATGCATAACACCGTCCAATTCTGTTATTTTTTATTATTTTCAATTAAAATATTTAACAATTTCATAGGATAATTTCCGTATGTTCTCATATCAATATTTAATACAATAATCCGTTTAATTAAAATTGTATTTTAATCCAACAAGTCGGGGATCGAATTCGGATCTGCTACGTCTGAGACAAGTGCAGACGGGCAACTAACAATCCAATCGTTCGCAATATTGTCAGACTTCTCTCGCGCTTATCTCTATAGTTTAGCGTTTGAACTTAATTATAATAATGTGTACACTTAACTGTTTTAAAATAAATTTTAATTTTGTAGCAAGTTGGTATCATCCCTGGACAATGGAAACGTATTACATACATTTTCACAAATTTTACAGGAGAAAAAAAAATCGTCACGCAGGAAATGTGTAAACTAAGCGAGTTCCTAACAACTTGAATTTATGGCCCGGTTGTGCTTGTTTCCTCAGAACCCTCTTCCAGATATCTCTGTCTCTAGCAACAGCCACCATCCCTCGGTTCTCAGCTTCCTCAGATCCTCCATCCATCCAACGCAGTCTCGGTCGTCCCACATTCCTTTTTCCTTCAAATTTGCATTCCATGATTTTCTTGGTATCTCATGTCAATCATTATTTATACGTGCCCTGTCCATCACAATCTTAAAACTACGTATAACCGATGCAACCAGACCAGGACACTGATAGAGTTCAGAGTTATATTTAATTTGAAGAGAAAAATATATGCCTAAATCGGGATTTGAACCCAATATTTTTGTATACCAGTGCTTTAACGATTTAAGCTATTAGGCATCACGATTTAAACATAGATTTTTCTCCTATACTAATACAATTTCCGTGCGCCAGGTGTTCCATTAACGCCATCTAGCGACTATCTTATGCGCCATTCTCCCCTGTCACATATTGGGACATATTTTTTCTTAATATCTTCTTTTCAAATGAACTCATTCTTGACAAGTTCCATGTTTCACTGCCATATATTAAAATTGGTTTTACTAGAGTTTTATATAGATTTTGTTTTTCAATAGCACAATTTAGAATGACAACGGGTCATGATTGTCTCACCGAAATGTTTTTTATGCAATCATCGAGATGAAGAAATGGACGAAGCCCTTCTGAAGAACCCCATCGCTGTTAAACATGAAGATTAGCAAAACTGCTAACGACTTCAGTATTAGACGCAGCACACCAGACGACAACATTTTGTTTTTTCTTGTAAGAAGCTTGAATTAGTGTCCAATAATCTGATGATGGTTAATAATTAAGACATTGTGTCTGTCTGTCTGTCGCAATAATCCAAACTATGCTTTATTCGTATTTTGAATTATCCTTCCAATTTCTTCACTTGATTATGTTTGTATCATTAATTCGGGAGCCAAGATTACAAAACTAGAAACTCTCTAAAATGTATATTGACTAATTAACTCATGCCCCAAATGGGACTCAATGGCCAATCACGTTTCAATGATTTTGATTTTACAACCAATCAGAGTCGTGTTTCACGAAATATTTATCTGTGTTATAATTACCATATTAAAGAAAGCTCCTCCTTTTTAATATTCTGAACAGGTCTGACCATTATTTTGCAGTGATTGAGCCTGTGAGAAATACGGCTACCAGAGTGTATATATATATAGTGCATGAATGTCAACACATGCCGCATGCGGGAGTTATTATAAAAACATTTGTAGCAATTGATTATACCACCAAAAAAAGAAATCACTGTTTGCACTTTCTGAAAATATATTTTTTCCCAGATAACAATCCAGAAAAATATAATTGTCATATTTACATCATACGACATCAGAGATGAATTAATATACAGTTTGATGTGTTTCATTTTTTCTCCACTAGAGAGCATTCTTACAATATTGCGTTCCTTTGGCAATAAATAGTATGATCTGGTTGCAGTGATAAACAAAAGAAGCACATGAAGCGTACCTAACGCTTCTCATTTGTTTTCAAACATCGCCGTTTACATTAAATATATAAATATTTTAAAATAACTATAGTTAAATAATGATTTGTGAGTAAACAGCTTAATTTTATTCGTTAAATAGTCCTAACAAATGCCACTCTTGATTTCCAAATTCTCTAGATAAATTAACTCCTCACTTCGTGAGTCGTGAACTTATCGATAATTTGGAAATCACTCGTGGCATTACTTATGATTAATATTTATACGTGTATTATGCTGGTTTGCAGAATATATATTTTTTCCGTTAATTAAATCGTATGTACCCAGTTATGCTACGAAAAACAAAATGCCGCCGGCGCTAGAGAAATTTTAAAATGATAGCTTTCAGGTAAACCTCCTATTTTAACGATCGAATTTCGATAGTATTTTGGAGAATATCTTTCTCGTTTCATTTCAGTGTAATATACCAAGTTTCTTTGCAAAAAGTCGAAAATTACAGTCTCTAGAGCGATTATTAAATGTTCGTTTCAGATGAACCCTCACTGCAAATTGTTCAATTTTGCTGGTCAACGAACCCGACCTTTATTATTTTTAATTGATTGCTATATGCCTCTATTGGTTCCGAAAAAGACTGCCGCCGCTAGAGGTTTAACAGACAGACGCGCGCGCGCGCACACACACATACATACATACTTTTGTCCTGGTCATTTTCGGCTGTTTTACTCTTTAGGATCGATAAGGATTTATATATTTTGTATCAAAAATATTTTCTCGAGAACACAACCTCAATAATCACAATCCTTCGGAATTCACAAATAAAAAATATATAATAAACTGCAGAATTTACACATGAATTGATGGAATAAAATTTCATTTCTACCGCTCAATGGTGACTCGTAGAAAAGAGTAACAGTTTCTGTCGCAGAATATATAATTTGTTTGTTTGTTTGTTTAAAATTTGATGTACTTATATGGTTTTTGTCCAGCGCTGTGATCTCAAGGTAGCGTGCTGCCTTGTCACGCAGCGGGTCCAGGTTCGATCCCCGGTCGGGGCAGTTTTTCTGGGTGAGGTTTTTATCGGGGGTTTTCCTCACCTGTCAGACAAATGTCAGGAAAACTTTAAGGCCCAAACGGTCCCCGAAATCATATGGCCATCATCCTATCATTATCACCCTCACCATTATCATCATCCTTCACCGGTGTGGAAAGCAACGGGAAGCTACCACACCTACCATTCCCTAGTAAAGCTGCAAGAATAGCATGGAAATGCTATGATTGCTATGAAGACCTGCCCTCGGGCAGAATTACTATGGATGGATATGGTTTTTCAGGGTTCGTAGAGTTACGAGGTTTTCATTGCCCAGCGACGATAGCCCTATGGTACTTTCTTCATTTAAACACTGCCGTATTGTGTAGTATGCGTTATGCCTCTTCTTAATTTTAAAAATAAAGCTATAATGTCTGTGAAACTAGCTATACTCGTAAAACATGCGCATTTCATTGTTATGAAGGTAAACATTAAGTTATCCCCCCCCCCAGAAGATTCTCCGACAATCAATATTAGCCAATAGTAGTTCAGTGGTATTATTCGAAGTGCCAACTAGACAATGTCGCGGGGTTGAGAAAACCAAGCTACTGGTAAGAGCTTTATCTGCCGTGAATTAATGCAGATAGGAGATCTTGATATCGAACCCAGATATGGACCGCTAACAGATGAAATAATAAGTAGGTCTGAGAAACCCCAGCTTTGCTATAGCAGCCAGCTTTTTAATTGGAGCGTCTAGGATGGAAAGAGAGAAGGGTGGTTTTAAAGGATGGGCGGGCAAAGAGAAAAAGGTTTGGTTGGGTTTGGTTGGGAATGGAAAAGTGAGAGAGTGGTTTGGGGAGGGAGGTGACACTTTTAATTAATGACAGAGCTTCAAGTTCCATCGAGCGGTGGTGAGAGCGACACTACAGCTACGGCTATCTCTCTCCCTCGTGCTTCTCCGCTTTTTATTATTAATGTAAATGTATTGCGTAACCGAAAAAAAAAGTATAGTGCTTGGAGATCAAAGATGAATTTCTTTCATATTGTGACAGGAATGGACTACTTCACACTAAATATTGAATGTATAGACGCCAACATTTGAAAATCTAGAGGAATGCTCATGTTTAGAGTTCGGGTTATAAAGGCCCAAATGGGAAAAAGTAACTAACTCACTGACACTATTCATATGCTCTCCATACATCCCTATCCTGACCTAATGTTTTTCAATCATTCACTGTATTAATCACCTTCCACAAATCTTCTTTCTTTATTAGGAATTTCTCTACAAAACAGTAGTTTTCCTAAAACTCATTCTAAATGTTAATTTCCATAAATCCCTATTCTCTGCATCACATTCTGTTAATCCTCTCAATTCTATACAACTATACATTTATTGAACCCACTGTTATTTTGGTCTCCCCTTTCTTCTGTTGTCCTCCGCTTCAAAATCGAATATCATCTTAAGTATCCTGTCATCTGACATCCTCTTTACGTAGCCAAACCATTTCACTTTTCTTTCTTCAATAATATGTACGTCTTTTTGAACATCCATTAGTTCTCTGATTTTAGTATTTCTAATTTTGTCTCTTCTTGAATTTCTAGAAGCATTCCTCTAAAAGACTATCTCTGTAACCAATCCCACAAATGTTAATTTTATTCTTCCGTCCCATTCTTGCTATACCTACCCTCTGGTTTTCTACTAGAAGTATCCGTACATCTTTTTTCAGTACCGATTCGTACCACATGACTTGCCCATCCAGTCTATGAGACTTTACTGTTGTAACTATTACTAGTTTCCCATAATTATCGTGTAGCTCGCAGTTATTTAGTCTTCTGAATTCACCTGTATGTTTGTCTCTCCTTGGTCCAAAGATTTTCCTAACAAGGGAACTGTCAAACAATGCATACCGAAACATATCTTCAAATCTCTCCTGAGAGGTCGTGTCCAAAAAAAATATCTGCCGCATTTTCACTGCAATGCACTAAATTCCAACACGACATCTCTAATTTAAACTACAGGAAGGTAATACAATTCGTGATTTAATGAATTGATAATGCCGTCCACGCAGCACCCCGCTCTGTTCGAGCAGGGACGTCCATCTGCTTCGCACAGGCGGTTCCCATTGCTGGATTCAGGCTTCAGTTCCTGTGCCTTGCAGATAAAAGCGGCAATATTTTTTTGGACACGGACAACGTTTTCTCGGAGAAATTTCAAAGGAAGGTTTCGGGATGTAATGGTTGACAGTTTCCTTGTAAGAACTTCATTCTCAAGTAAGATAAGCAGCAAGTATTGAAAAAGAAGTCCTTTAAATATCCAACACGATATACTCTCGAGAGATGATACTGCCTGAAACTTGATCTTTATTGTTCCAGATGTTCACTTTTCATCGAGCAAAAGTGCTCCCTTCCTAGGCTAATTCCCTATTATTAAAGAGTGACAATGGTGTCAAGAGACATTTAGTAGAAACTAAGGTATTGTTTGGATGGAAAGGCTCAGAGGCACTAACGTACGCTTCAGACTAGGGACTCATGGCATGAAGTCCCTCCCGGAGAACTTGTATCTTGGATGTTTACAACCTAAAAAAAAATTCACTAGCCCCGGCTTGGTTTTCAATTCGCGACGATCGAGTAACATAACACCTAGATTACCGAGGCTGAAAACTATAGTGGAATTAAATTATATTTGCACTTCGGACAGGATTGTGAGTCTGTATTGTCATAGGAATGAATTAAATTTGACAACAGTCTATCAATGCCCACAAACTCCAAACATTCCCTCAAAATATTTTGGAAGTTCTCTAAAAATACGTGGTTTTGTTCAGATTTTGTTCATTGTGTTTGATTTTCATTTTTTCAGGCCCAGCTCTGTGATCTTGGGGTGATGTCATTCCAAGCAGCGGACCCGGGTTATATCCCCGTTGGACAAGTTTCTTAGTTGAGGTCTTTGAAGGTTTAACCTCACCTTTAAGACAATTTATTTTCTTCTTCTTCCGCTTTCCCCCACTTATAGGTTTGCGGTCTTCAATTTCCATTTATCTCTATAATTCCAGTCTCCCTCTTCCAAATTCCTATCATCCATTATAGTCCTCACGTAGGTTTTCCATTTCCATCTTGGTCTGCCACGTTTATTTCTTCCATTGGTATATATTTTTTTGGCGATCTTTCATTTTCCATTCTTTGTACATGGCCATACCATTTAAGCGTTTGATTTTCAATCCTCTTTAACAGATGTGGTGACATTCATTTCTTTCCAAAGAAATTCATTTCTTATTTTATCCTGTCTTGTTTTTTGGAGGCTTCTTCTAAAATAATCAAATTCAACTGTTCTAATTTTATTCTTTTGAAAATCTATCAAATACCAAGTTTCACTTCCATATGACAAAATATGCTGTATTATGCTCTTATAAATTTTCATTTTAGTTTCCTTTGTAATATTTTTATTCGAAATTATTCCATGTAATGTCTTAGTTGCATTTTTTGCCATTGCAATTTTAGTCTGTACATCTCTCTCACAGGTACCTAAACTTGTAATTATTGACTCAAGATATTTAAAAAATGCAAATGTTTATTTTTTTATTTTCCCTGTTTCAAGTATGAGGTCATCCACATCCTTTCCCAAACACATATATTCTGTTTTCTGTAAATTTATATTCAGTCCCCATTTTTTTTATTCTTCCATTAGTTTATTTATCATATATTTCATATCATCTTCATCCTCTGCAAAAATTATTTGATCATCTGCAAACAACAATGAATGCAGTACTTTTCCTCCTATAGGAATACCCATTTCAGAACATTTTTTATACCACAAGTTAAGAGCTTGGTCTAAATAAATGTTACAAATAATTGGTGACAAACTGCATCCCTGCTTAAGGCCTTTATTCACTGTGAATTCCTCTGTTAAAGTATTCTGTATTTTTACTTTAGCTTTTGTATTACTATAGATCCTCCTAACAATATTAATCCATGTATCACAGATATTCATATCTCTCATTGCCGTCCATAACAATTGTCGAGGTATCCTATCATATGCCATCTCTAAATCAATAAATGCCATATGTAGTTCTTTATTTTTTGCTAGGATTTTCTCTTGTAATTGTCTAATACAGAAAGACAATTTAAGATCCAAAATATTCTCTAACACTATCTCATCATAAATCAACCTATCATACGTATTAGCCATGTTTAGTGAATGGTGCGGTGCGTCTTGTCTTAAAAGTTGATGCTGTCTCGGAGAGTCCCTCCTTGTCCTCATGTGGTCATTTCCCGCCAGATCGATACGGTTGCGTCGGGGCAAGTAAAAATGCCTAAAAGGACGAGGTTAAACTATGAATAAGACATAAAATAATAACATTCAGTTGTCTAATATAATTGTTAGTGTTTTTTATGGCTAGATGTCACCATTCCGCCCAGTTGGTGATCCCCAACTTCTATGAACGGCAAGATAGTATCCCTCCTCTAGATTCCAGTTGTAGGTGTCAAAAGTTCGAAGCCTATATCAATTTTACGTCAATTATTTCACGGTAGATAAGACGGGAATTAAAATTATAAAATTGTTACTTTATAGGTCCGTCTCTTCAACTTTGTAAATTATGAATCCTCTGTAGTCATTTCGGGACTAACATATCATCAGCAGGAGCAGGAAATAGGTCTGTATCTACTGACAGTGAATGGATCTTACTTCTTACATTTTGAATATTTAATTAACCATAACGACATAAGTTAGATTGCACTTAAGTACACAAACATGCTGACATTGTAATATACCTAGATAACACATTTAATTTCTGTAACCAGCATTGTTGGGGCACGCCGTAGCGTAGTGGTTAAGGCACTGAGCTACAAGCCGGAGGGTCGAGTGTAAAAGTCCCGTTGGGGTCAGGATTTTTAAACTGACCCAAACCCTCTGGCGGCACTATGGCCCTGGGGTCTAACGGAAATGAGTATATATGTTCGGGGTAAAGACGGCCGTCACGCAGGGCTGACATAAAGTGCCGATTGTCTAGAAAATGTGGTGGGAGCCTTAACCTCATACTACCCCAAGGGCCTCCGGGCCTGTTGTGGGATCACTTTACTTTACTTTTTAACCAGCATTGTTGCTGAGAAAAAAATATTGAAATATGCCATATTTTTAATGGCTAAAGGTGTAGGTCCCCCCCCCAGGTGTTCTGGCAAAACAAATGGTTCAAGCAATGATGCTGATTAATTGCTGATGAGATGCATTTTTCTGCTGATTTTCTGCAGCTCGAGAAGATGATTATTATGAAGGTTTATGATCCCATTCCTAAGAAACGTCGCAACATCTGTGAAATCATCAATACCATAATCTTGGAAAATATCCACTTCCAGATATTATTTGATATTAACTTGTTTGTTCCTTTTCGTGTGAAGAATCAATTCGTGAAATGTGTCCACTTATTCTGTATTCACTTTGAATTGTTTGTATGTGGTACCGAGGTATTAACCATGGGTCTCACTATGTTAACATTTAGTACATAGAATTATTAACTCTGCACATTACTGTAGTATGTCCCCGAGTAGAGACCGGGTGGAATAATTGCCCAAACGTAGTTTATGCGTATCGTAGAAGGGATATAAAATCATCACCCAGTATCTGTTATACGTAGAGTCACACTGTGTTTAAGGAAGAAAATATTATACAAATTTGTTATAAGATTAAAAATTATATCAAAAGGCATACATCTGTATACTAGGATTAAATAAATCAACCCTTTTGGGGTATTTCAAATCGAAATCGGTTATTTGCCTCATTCACAAAGGTCCTCTACAACTCCCCGTTATCCACTTCCATCTACTCGTGCGAGATATTGATTCATCTTGTTTTTTTTCGGTATAGTTTCTGTCTACCCAATGGTCTTTTACCTCGTGGATAGTTGCCCATGGCTATTTTTGTTAGTCTTGTGTTCTGACATAATTTATGACCAAATTATCATAGTCTTCTAGTCTTCACTATTCCTATCCCATCAGCCTCTTGATATCACATTCTTAATTATCTTCTTTATTCTCCATCCCTCGTTTTCCTTAACAGGGTATTTTTTTCGTAAAATTGTATTTTCAAAATAGATAAGAGATATTTTGTTCTTATTCAATGCCCCAGGTTGTAATTTCGACATTTCTGGTGTTCTCTCCTGGCTTTGGCGTAATTGTAACCCACTTGTGAGGTTGGGGCACCTGGAAGGTGGAGTTACGCTGTCCCGATGATATGATGGGTGATGCCAAGAGAGTGCTTAATCCTAAACTTAATCTAAGGCGGATATGAATGATGATAATAATGATGGCCATATGATGCTGTATAGCAGGATTTTAATATCATAATAAATATGAAAGTTTAAGTTAATAATTTTATATTTTAAAATTCTTTTAATATTTAAATATAACTTAAATAAAGAAAAACATCTAAATAATTAATTGTTGTTTATTGTTGAATAAAAATGTCTCAGTAACAATTAAAGAAATTGTATTATATAACAGTCTTTCTAAATAATGCTTTTAAAATTGTGTCTTAAGTCATTGTTGTCTGAAATATGAAGCTTTCTGTTATAACTGTAATAGGAACACCTGCTTAACTTAATATTTTAAAATAAAAGTATACTAAATTCTGATTGGATGTTAAAAACAATCAACTTTTTAATTTAACAAATCAAATTTAAACCTGGTATTTAATGGACCATTAACCAATAGAATTTAAACCTAACATCATGTGATGTAATAATGTTCTTTAAAATTATAACAGAATTACTCTAGTCAGTCTGAGTCAGTCTGCATATAACTTTCATCAAGGATAGAAGCAATAACAGCTCTCCTGATAAAATGTGATATTTAATACAAGAAGAATAGCTGATTCAAGAAAAGAAAATAATTTAATTTAAATTGACGGTGAAGAATAATACCACCTATATTTACTTGATCTGCTGAGAAATTAAATAGTAAATAAATTTACAACTGTTTCTACAAGAATCAGTTATTAGTGATTTTTAAAGTGTTTTCCTATCCTGTGTACCAACCTCGACCTTGAGAAGAGAATCCAGCTCTACCGAAAATCAAACCCAACCTGAACCAGTAATTCTTATTTATTATTTTGGGACACTATTCCTTCAAAATGTTACTACAACATCGGGCAATGAATAGAGTTAGCTGCTTCAAAACATCGTCATAACATGGGAAAAGAATTACTTCTTCAAAATTGCGCCCACAACGTGGAAAATAATGAAGAACTGACTAAAAATACTTCTTCAGCTGGGAGACTGTTTGGGCCTTAAAGTTTCCTGACATTTGTCTAGGTGAGGAAAAACCCCGAAAAACCCCCACCCAGGAAACTCGTCCAGACCGGAGATCGAACTCAAGCCCGCTGCGTGACAAGGGCACAGTGGTGAACAATCTTACTGACTTTTTGCGAGATGTTAAATATAAAATTGATACCTGGTAAAACCAAAATTAAAAGTGTTGATTTTTTTTGAGAGTCCAGATTTCAGCTGTGTACAACGATGTTGGTAAAATTGGGGTTTTGTAACAATTAAACTTTATTTCTCTATTTAGGAGTTTAAAATTTTAAACTTTTATTGGCACTAGATAATCAGTGTACAATTTATTTTTCAAACAAATTTTTTATATTAAAAATGGTTCCCAAATATTGAATTGTTCAACTTTTTAAACATCTAATTAACTGTTTTCAAATATTCTTGTCGCTAGAACGTCTTGAAATATATATATATATATGTTATAATTAAATGTTTAACATTGAGCAATGCAAGCTTAATATGGTATGATAAGAAAAATAAATGCCTGGACGGGATTCGAACCCGGATCTCTGAGTCTGTACCTCAGCGTGATATCCATTACACTACCAGGCGAATCCAATTCAAACACTTATTTTTCTTATATATGTATTATATTCTCCATTATTACTAGATGTCGCGAGAACTCGGTCTTCACTGCCATCTAGTAGCTGACTATAACAAGTAAGCAAATTAAAGAGAATATTTTTACCTTATAGCAGTGACGCTTTATAGATGTCGCGACATCTAGTAATAATGGAGAACATAATACATATATAAGAAAAATAAGTGTTTCAATTGGATTCGCCTGGTGGTGTAATGGATATCACACTGAGGTACAGACTCAGAGATCCGGGTTCGAATCCCGTCCAGGCATTTATTTTTCTTATCATACCATATATATATATATATATATATATATATATCCATAGTAATTCTGCCCGAAGGCAGGTCCTTCACTGCAATCATAACATTTTCATGCTATGCTTGCAGCTTTACTAGGGAATTGTGTAAGGTGTGGTAGCTTCCCATTGCTTTCCACACCGGTGAAGGATGATGAATATATATATATATATAGATTACTTTTAGACCAGTATTGTTAAGTTTATATATTAAACCCATGTTTCTCAACCTGTTTCCCGAAAGAGTCCACCAAAATTTAATACTAGGAAGTAGAATTCCAATAAATCTAACCTCGTTTTGATACTTTCTTTACAACTTTATTTGACTCGTTTAGCACCTTGAGTTCAGCAAAGATTGTGTCATTCGTGTCCTTTGAACCCAATATACAGCAGCTTAAGCCCAACCATCACATTACTTCGCTGAGTAAAATTTAGCATGTGCTCAATTAAAATAGCCCTAAACCAGTTTTATTAATAACATGTCTGGGCACCATGCTTCCAAAACAAGGAATTGGATCTGTATATATCAATTTATCATTTGAAGAGACAAGAAGGATTCCTGAATTCAGTATGGTGGGATTTTTTTCACAAACACAAAATTACATAGATTGAAAGTATTTTATGGTACAACAATGAAGTATGGGTTGTGGATAAAAAATTAAAGGAAGTTTTTGTCATTTGAAACTGATTTGAGAAGAAGCGAAGGGGAATCAAGACCAGAAAGCATCAGGAATGAAGAAATTAGTAGACGGATGAGAACAGAAGAAAATATAAGATAGAATCGATAAGAGGGAGTTAACATGATTTGGACACCTAACTGGAATTCCCTACCACAAGAAATAAGGGGCTGCCGGACATTGGCATCTTTTAAAAGAAATCTAAATTTATATTTGCTCTAAACTCGACTTCATTATTATCCAGTGTAAGGTTTATATAATAATTGGTGTTTCCCGTATAATGTATCATATTTATATTATTATTATTATTATTATCGTATCATTATTGTTATTACCCTATAAAATGTTGTTTGTACATGAAATTTACATTGCTACATTTATTGTATCTTTAACTGTTTATAATTAGTACAGTGTATATCTATATTTGTCAAATATTTATTTGTATTTGTGCTGGTTGAGTGGAAGAGAGGGCCTTATGGCCTTAACTCTGCCAGAATAAATAAAGTATTATTATTATTATTATCGTATCATTATTGTTATTACCCTATAAAATGTTGTTTGTACATGAAATTTACATTGCTACATTTATTGTATCTTTAACTGTTTATAATTAGTATAGTGTATATCTATATTTGTCAAATATTTATTTGTATTTGTGCTGGTTGAGTGGAAGAGAGGGCCTTATGGCCTTAACTCTGGCAGAATAAATAAAGTATTATTATTATTAAAAAAGTATTATTATTATTATTATTATTATTATAAGGGTGCAACAACAACTATGGCCTAAAACGATATTTCAATGCACAATCTGGAAGACGTATTCAGGGAAGACCAAAAAGATCAAGGTATCAAAAATTACAAGAAGGTATTTTTTTTTCAAAGAACTTCAAGAAGAAGTACCTCTTGTTCGAGGTTAATAATATGTAACACAGTATTCAAAGATTAGAGAGTACTGATTTAATTTAATGGGAAGTTTAATATCCTTCAAGATGGGTCTCCGAATTAAAGATTACATGACAAGTCCTCCTTCCATATCTTTACAAGTCTTCAGTGATGTCAGATACAAAAACATTTAATGTCCAGCCTGCGGCTCGGCACAAATTTCTAGCTAATACACGAAAGACCCTTTTAGTACGAGATGCATACATTATATTCAGCAGATGATATTGAAAGAAAAAACTGTGTTTAAATTGAATACATTCAAATTATTATATGTATGATTGAGATAAAATAAAGCTTGGTAAATTTTGTTATAGTAATTATTTAGTGATGAAATATTTATTTATTTTTTCTAAAGATTGAGTAATGGGGTATGTAAGATCTGTTTTAATCCTTAAATTGGCAACACATTAATTTCTTGTATAATTTATTTAAACGTGGCGAACGCAATGAAAACGAAATCAACCATATCTGTTATTATTCGGTAAATTGTGTAATTCGACACATGTTTAAGTTATTTCTATTGGTTTATTTTCTCCTGTTTTATTAAAAATAGTAAATCAATTAAAACAATTGCTGTATCCTGTAGGATACATTGCCAATTTAAGGGTTAACACACATCAATAAAATATTAGATTTTTTTTTGTTTCAAAAATGAATCACGAAATAACACCACCAAAATCCCTATCTTTACCATATGTGACGTAATGAATTATTTCAATTCAAGTATTGTGACATCAAAGTTTTGGTAAACAAGGCATTGAGTTTATTTTTAACAATGAACCAGCATATAAAAATATTTAGAATAGAAAATTCCTCTTTGGTTATGGAGGATACCGGTATCTGGGTTATAGAAAAATGTGTAAATATTATTTTTGCGCGATAGTGGGTTTTGTTGTACTTACAACAGTGGCGACCATGATTGAAAGTTCAACTTCCTACATTCCGGGGTTGCCAACCTAAATAACTATACTGTAATAAAAATAACTATAGACTACTGTAATACTACATATTACAAACACGCGTGTGGGAAGTAAAACTACTGCCCTCTATGTATATTACATACAATGTATATACAAAAAATATCCAAAAGGTAGTGTTAATATACATTATACGAAACAAATCACTGCATTTTAAATGAACTGAACTTTATTTGAAACTTTATAAAACAATAAATAAGTACTTGCCGCCATTTTATCACTAAATTTGTCTCACGGCCTCCTGTTGTTTCAACTAATAAACATTGCCCACACTGTTAACGTTAGTCAATTGTTTATAATAAACGCAAATATTTCCTCCAATATATTATTTTACTATTATGTATTATTTTGAAAACACCATCAAGCAAAAAATAATGTACAACGCACGTTTGTGAAGTGTTATGCAGAATATCGGAAATTTAAAACCTCGCTATCGCTCGGTTTTAAAACATTTTCCCAAATTCTGTAAAAACCATTTCCCAACCTCGCATCGTAATATACTATTTGTTAATTTCAAACGATGTTACAGTGGCAGAATGGAAATCGATTCCTGACAAATCAAAGAAAGATTGTTGTGAATCAACTTGCAGAACGCGTACTGAAAAAAAACTTTCAGAACAGAATATATTATCAAAACTTGTACTTTCCCCGATAGTCTTTAAAAATCTTCCAATGCCACCAGGTTGTATTTTATAACATTTTTGGCTTTCTCCCCTAGCACTGGGGAATTGTAATCAATTTCTTAGATTGGGGCACCTGGAGAACGGAGATACGTTACCGTGACGTTATGATGGGTGACAAATGATAACGAAACGCCAGAAGAATCCTTAACCTGAACTTAATCTAAATCCCACACCACGGGCAACCAGACGAATAATTCTCTTTAAGGAAAAATTACTATGGTCTGACCGGGAATCGAACCCGGGACCTCATGAATTCAGTCAAAAAACTCTGACCATTAGTACATGAGGCTTTAAATTCTGAATAATTGCGTTTGATCGAGTTTCCTGTCAATGATAATTATAAACTCCCATTTCACCTTACATATAACGGTAAAGAGAGAGAAACGTTCGTAATAAGTGCAATAAACAGGGTTTGTTAAGACAGCGCGCTTTCGGGTACTCATCACTCCGTTTGGTTAAAGAAAAGGATGAAGGCTTGCATTCTGCTCATAGTTAGTCGCGCCTGCAAAAATGAGAGGTGAGCGGTAACCTTTGCCCTTCCTTCACGAGAAGCTGGACCAACAGCTGGAGGAAAACAAAAGAATAACTGTCTATGTGAGGGTCAATCCGGACTTACGAGGAGCCGTTTGTGAATATCGGTAATAAGGAACTGGTCTAATTACCTCACAATTATTACGCATATTTTAATCGTGGACACGTAAAAGTATACATGCATTTTAATATTTGTTAAACAATTCAGTTTGGATTCATTTTAGATAATAATTGAATTTTCGTCATGCTATAACCATGTTAAGGTAAAGTTTTCTCATCTTTTCTAATAATAAGAAAGCGAAAATTTTAACTACATTACTATGTCATAGCGTAGTGGTTAAGGCACTGAGCTACAAGCCGGAGGGTCGAGGGTTCAAGTCCCGTTGGGGACAGGATTTTTAAACTGACCCAAACACTCTGGCGGCACTATGGCCCTGGGGTCGACTCAGCCTATAACGGAAATGAGTACCAGACGCTTGTTCTGGGGGTAAAGGCGGCCGTCACGCAGGGCTGACAACCCGGCTGACATAGAGTGCCGATTGTCCAGAAAAAGTGGCAGCCTTAACCTCCTACTACCCCAAGGGCCTCCGGACCTGTTGTGGGATAACTTTACTTTACTTTTACATACATAGTGTTCTGCCCACGAGAAGGTCTTTCACTACAAACTCAGCATTTTTCACTCTTTCCTTAACTCAGCTTTCCTTTTTTTGTATCTGCGTATAAACCATTTATTTTAATATTTCTATCATCTGATGCCTTTCTCTGCCTCTAATATATATATATGGTACGATAAGAAAAATAAATGCCTGGACGGGATTCGAACCCGGATCTCTGAGTCTGTACCTCAGCGTGATATCCATTACACTACCAGGCGAATCCAATTCAAACACTTATTTTTCTTATATATGTATTATATTCTCCATTATTACTAGATGTCGCGAGAACTCGGTCTTCACTGCCATCTAGTAGCTGACTATAACAAGTAAGCAAATTAAAGAATATTTTTACCTTATAGCAGTGACGCTTTATCGATGTTATAATGAAATGTTTAACATTGAGCAATGCAAGCTTAATATGGTATGATAAGAAAAATAAATGCCTGGACGGGGTTCGAACCCGGATCTCTGAGTCTGTACCTCAGAGATCCGGGTTCGAATCCCGTCCAGGCATTTATTTTTCTTATCATACCATATTAAGCTTACATTGCTCAATGTTAAACATTTAATTATAACATTATATATATATATATATATATATATATTTATGTATTTATTTATTCCTTTCAGTATTCCTTCTATAGCATCAGTCAGCAGGCAGTTTCTTCTTAGACAGTGACCAATCCATCTTTTCCTCTTCTTTATTCATGCATCCACTCTGTCTAGCACATTTTTTTTTTATTTTATCTCTCCATTTCATAAGCTCCATCCTTCTCCATAACCACATCTCAAAAGCTTCCAGCCGCTTTTCCTCATTTACGTCGTACTGTTCAAGTATCTGCACCATACAATGCTACACTCCACACAAAGCACTTCACTGTAACCTCTTCGGTAAGTCTTTTGCCAAGGGTCCGCAGAAAATACATCCTTATATATATATAAAAATGAACGTCTGTGAGTCTGTCTTTTATGAATTCAAAAACTCCTTGATCGATTTGAATTTGGTTTTTACCACCATTTAGATAATTATTTGGGGCAATTAACGTATATAACGTATTATCGTAAGTAGGTATTATTGGGCCGAAGCTTAAAAAAAATACATCGATGCACTAAAACAAAAGTCGCTTTAGGATGCATAAATGGCTTACGCTGCCCAAATTATAACAAACACACCACATTAATTGTACAGAATATCTCAAAAAAAAAAAAAAAAGTACGCGAAAGCACATGTATATGTTTTACGGATGACTCACAATAATAATAAATTATTTTTGTCTTTCGGCTCATTGATGCTAAGAAGATCGGGATAAGTAGATTCCCGGGCAATGCCGGATTTAGCACGGCTATCTAAAAATAATCACGATATAAATGTATAATCAATTTTCTTTTTTCTTATCGAACTAAACCTAAAATCACATTTAATTTATTTAGGCGTAACAGCGCACGCCGGGTATTATCTAGTCGTAAATAAAAATACGCTTTATTATTGAACATAGAATGTTTTCAGGAAGGCTAAATTTTACTTTAAAAATGACTTTTCGATAAAAATATTTTTTAAGGACATTTCACTAAATCTCCTACAATAGCTTCACCATATACTGAATGTAGTGTCCTGCATAGCCCTAACTCAAATAGTTCATAAAAGTGCAACAAAAGGAGGATTTTTCAGAAATTATTTAAAGATTAATTCAGATTGAATGCATATCTGAATACACACACACACACACACACACACATATATATATACATGCATAAAGATCACATATTTTAAAAGTTGAGGACGACGGATTTTACCTAAGAAGGTGTTTTAACTTCTTTATTTTATGACAACGGCTTTAACAATGAATTTCATTAGTATTGAGCTATTTAAGAACATAATATTAAAATTAATCCACACCCGTCGACAAAACATGAGTCATCTCTTGAACGCACATTCCTTCTAAGTCATACTGGGAAACTAGTTATAATTGTGCAGTCCCTGAACTACTGTGTTATGTGGCATGAACTGAAGACTCTTCTACGTGTCCCGATAGCTCAGCGGTAAAGCACGCGGTCACTGGTTCTGTAAATGAAGATCGCAGGTTCGCGTCTTCAATTAAGCAGTTTTTTTTTTCGTGATATTGGTATTAAAACGTTTTATGTATTAAATACATTCTATTTCGACATTTGAATTAATCTATACTTTTTAAGTTCATAATGTTTTATACCGTTGAGGTTATAACAATGTTAAATTATATATTTTTACACGCTTTATATTAGCTTGACCTGTATCTGTCTATGTAACGAACCTGTATCTATGTAACGGAATCTTTGAACACGATTTTCATCCACTTAAAACATTGGATCGACTTGAAACGTTGTATACTTGTAAAGGACCCATGACAATACAATAATGTCATAACTTTTTCTAAAATCCTAGCCAGAATCAAAAAAATAAAAACCTGGGTAATAGGTTGCGGACTTAACGACTTTTTAGTCAATCGTTGTAAGAGCTCAGTTAGTAGAGCGGTGGACTGTAGTGGTATATCATTTCAGCGATCAATAGGTCGCTGGTTCAAATCCGGGGCGGAGGTTTTTTTTAGAAAAGTATTAAACAATTAAATTTTCATGGGATTCCGGTTTATGACAATCAATTAAACTAAAAATAAAATAAAAAATAATAGTTTAAAAAACTGAAGCAACACGCTTTATTAGATAACCAAACTAAAAAATAAAAAAATAAAAAATAGTTTAAAAAACTAAAACAACACGCTTTATTAGAAAACCGAACTAAAAAATAAAATAAAAAAAATTAATTTCCAACACGCTTGGGGAAATAATTAAAGTGGTCAAAAAAAATCATCTCTAACACATCTAGAATAAAACTAGAGTTATCTACAAAAAAAATAATTTTACCATCAAAAGCGTTGGGTGATTTTTATGGTTTTTACGTTTTCATCTTGGAGACTTTACTTTTACCAATATATGTTTATTATCAAATATAAGTATTAATTGATAAAGAGCACCCCACGCTTTCGAAATTAAAATTATTGTTTTTGTAGATAACTCTAGTTTTATTCTAGATGTGTTGGAGATTATTTTTTTGTTGACCACTTTAATTTTATCCCAAGCGTTTTGGAAAATAAAATTATTTTTCATTTTTTAGTTCGGTTTTCTAATAAAGCGTGTTGTTTTAGTTTGTTTAAACTACTATTTATTTTTACCTTGTATACTACCGTCTTCCTCAACTATCTAAAATTTTCGTTGATTTCACTCTAGGCCTTTCGATGCATGCTTCATCTTCTGGAGTTGTTGTAGTAGTATTGAATTAACTGTATGTCTAATAGAGGGTTTTGCTTATTAGGCACATTTTCGTTGAGAATGTTTGTATTCTTGGCCTTCTTGATAATTTCGATTTCTTGTAAAATGTTAATTTTGTGTCTGTTGTTTTCTCTGTGTATAATTTACATTGTATTATCAATATTGTTGAAACTGTGGCCGCTTTCTGAAATATGTTTAGCGAAATTTGATTTCATTGTTAAAGGAGAAGGCAAATCAAATTTCGCTGTTCACCAGGTTGAATCCAATCGAAAATGTATGGGCTAAGATGAAAATAGATATGAACTCTAATTGGCCTGCAGATGCACGAAAAACGAAAGATGGCTTCTGGGCACAAATTCAAGACGCCTGGGATGCTCTAGCCGATCGTCCACGTGTCTGTAGATTTTTTTTTGCATCAATGCCCCGCAGATTGAGGGCGGCAATAGATGCTGAGGATTCATACACCCGATATTTATTTTGTTTTTGTTAAAGTTTTTCAATTTAGAAGATGTTATTTCCTTCCTTCATTTAATTATTAGAAGGTTTTCATTTATGTGTTTTGTATGTGCATTAAAGCCATAAAACTCAAATATAAAATTAAATATGAAACTATATTACAGACGAAATGCTATCCTAACATTCAGTAAAAAAAAAAAAGTAGAACGGGAATCGAAGAACCCTTGAGGTTACGAACGCAGATGTTGTGTGTAAAACCTCTCGACCACGGAAACACACAAAGGCAAGCTCTCTCTTTTATGTTACTTGAGTGTGCACTACGTTAACTAGCAAACAACACAGTACAATTACTGAAAACGTGTTAATGTGAATAAGGCTTCTGCGAGTGCTCACGAAGTTCCCCGATCGGTTGATAGAATCAAGAGATGACTCATTTTTTTTTTGTCTAAGGGTGTACACAAGCAAGCTATTCGCATGGAATTGTAAATGCATCTAAACTCTTTACTAAGCATTTCTTCTTATAGGGTTTTTCTTTTCTAGAAAATAGTACTGCTCTTATGGGAACGCAATGGCCACTAGACGCTGCAGGCCGAATGACAGTAGAAACGTAACGTTATGATACTACTGACATTAAATCTAATTCGTGATAATTCTAATTCAATTAATATTTGGAATTTTATAGATTGTGATTACAGAAACGCCAGTAGCTACATAAATTCTAAACCACACGTGATATATTAGTTGCGCTTCTTTTTTGACCACAGCTGTACGTGTCAAAACAAGTTTCGTTTAAAAGGGGTTAGATTAGTGGCATTTCCTCTAGCCGCTGTTCCAATAATTGAGTTCAACCCCCTAACTGTATTAAACATTTGTGTGATAAGATTAGTATACGTTCCATAAGGACATTTTTTTCATAAATCAGGCACCCATTTTCTTGGCAAAGTTATAAGTGAACTATTAACTTAATTACGAAGATCTTGATGAAGATTTTCGGGCCGTTGGCCGTTGTTGTGAGGCTTGTAGTTCCCTCACATTTCGCCAGAGACTGCGTCTGGCATCCTCAAGGGTTGTCTTGAGACTGGCAATTCTGTCCTACAGCCCGAAAATCTTCATCAAGATCTTCATAGAAACTCCGGCCGTGAAAGTCTACGTGAATATATTAACTTAATTATTTATTTAAAATGAAATAACTAATGAATTAATCTCACATAAAAGTACACGTTTACTAGAAAGAATTGTTCGATAAGGCACTGCTATTTTCTAGACGTGAAACCCCCTATAGGAGTATAGTTCACATGGCTCAGATTAGATCCCGGCTGAGCAAGGAAACCTTAAGGTTCAAACATTCCCTGAATAGCATCTGGCCATCATAATTAAATCACTCATTTCGTATTAGCCTCGTTTAGTATGCACCTGCGAGAGAGGAGCGTTGTGTTTCGGGGTCGCGGATGACTGGTTGTGGACTCCCTCAACCCCCACGTGTTACCTTCTCCCTACAGACTGTGCTAGCTATACGCCGCATGCATACAAAAGCAGAGACACCCCCTTCCACAACTCTTTTAACACGGCTCACTACAGAGGAAGGGAAACTGGTTGTCGGGCATCGCAGGGTTACTTCAATACATTCCATTTCTCTCATATTTTTACACTCCGCTCCATCTCAGTAGATCACTAATCTAGGTTAAACTCAACAAATCATTTCTATTGCTTCACTAATTAATTGCTATTGTCCTGATAAAAATCGTCATCCCCGGAACTACGTAAACTAAGCAAATTATTCAGAAAGTCGAATTTATGGTCCCATTTTGTTAGTTTAGGAATATGTTGTTTATATAATTACATCCGTTCATTGCCAGAAAACAAAAAATTCACCCCATAGAACGTTGATATTTTTTTTTTACTAAAAATGTCAGCTATCAGGTTAACTCCACGCTTAATGGTCTGATTTTCCTGGTTAACGGACACACACTCATTTTTTAAAATGATTGATAAATGCCGAATTAGTTCAGGAGGAACAACAATTGCGTATGTTACAGCGTTAACACACATATATTGTCCTTGATATTTTCGATACCAGGGAAATCAAATACCCGGGGCGGACCAAAACTAACAGGGTAGATTGGGCTCTTCAGTCGTTGAGACGGCAACGTTTCTAGTGTTGGTACACGAACAAAGGACCCTGCAGGCTTGAGGCAGCCCCATACACCAAGCTAGCCTTGCGTTGCGTTTGTAACGTAACAAGGGTAACATTTTCATTACTAAAAAGCTGAAATGCACATCGCCGGACGGAAAATTAGTTGATGACAATTACGACAAAGATCTTCAAACAAAACTTTCCAGATACCAACTTATGTGTGGCACAATTAGCCGAACACTTGAAAATAAAATGAAAAAGGAAACACAGTTGAAATTTTACAAGTTGTGGCAGTCCCTACTCTAATGCGGGAGTGAGAACTGGGTCCTGAGACAGAAATAAATTAAGAATATTCAATCGAAAGAAATGAAATTGTTACGAGCAGTTAAGGGATGTACAAGACGAGATCATATAAGGAACGAAACTAATGAAAATAGTTAAGAGTAATACCAATTATACACCAAATCTATAATTACAAAAAGCGATGGGCTGAACCCTTGCAACGAATGGATAACAACAGACTTCCGAAGCAAGCTTGGACGTACAAACCACGAGAGAGAATAGATCCTGGCAGACCAAGAAAGCAATGAGTATTGAGCCGAAACAGGCCATGGAGCCTATACCGTGAAGATGATGATATTTTCGATATATACCTAGTAGGATCGATGAATGTTTGTAATTTTCTTAAAATAATGTTTTCAAAAGAACAACCCCAATTACTATATTCCTTCATTATTTGCTAATGAGACGACTCGAAAAAATATAAATTTAACGACTATTAGATATTACGAAATTAAAATTATAATATAAAATTATAAAATTGTTACCTTGTAGTTCCATGTCTTCTACTTTGTAAGATATTCATTCACTGTAGGCCTTTCGGGCCTAGTCCCATCATCAGTAGGAATAGTGGAAGATAGGTCTGCGTCTTCTGAACCTGAATGCAATACTGGTTGAGCAGGGGCTACCATGAATTCTGGTAACCAGTATTGCATTCAGTGTGAGTAGATACAGGTCTATTTCCAGCTCCTTCTGCTCATGATGGCACTAGTCCCGAAAGGCCTACAATGAATTGATAGTCGAGGAGACAGACCTACAAGGTAACAATTTTATAATTTTAATTTTGCGACTAATACCTCATCGGAATTTTATGATGTTGACTACTAAACATTATACAACGAATAAGAGTAAATATAGGAATAAAAAAAAACAATTTATAAATAATCTCATAAAAATATTCAACATGACAAAGAATCTGACAATAAAAAGAATTGGATAACACATATACAGGAAAAGAATCTGCAAAATTAATTTAAATTACATTAAAAACTTGAGAGAAATATAAACACATCCTAGAGAACTGAGAATAACAAACCATTGCATAGAAGAAAATAATATTTTAACAATAAAGGAGTGTAGAGATTGCAACAAATTTTACACTGCCAGAACAAATAGAACTTTTAATATCAGATTAAAATAATATCTTAAAATGTTTAAATACGGAGGAAGAGAATCTAGTTATGTTAAACATATAATTGAAGTAGGCCATCATGTGGAACACACAAAAAACCCGCACAGGAGAGAAACCAAGCAAAGGGAAACACACTGGAGAAATAAATCTATAGAATATTAACAAGTAACATAATAATACATTCTACTGATAGTGAAACCGGATTATGAAATGCTTACAATGAATTTGAAGTTTTAACTGCGTACTAATTAGAAGATAAGACGCGAATGCGATGACAGTGTCATTAACTCGGAATATTATACTATTTCAAACATTGTTTTATTTGCATTTGTATATATGTATGGTTTATTACTTTAATGAGTGATTTAAAAGACCATGCCTTCGTCCAGAGCTACGGGACTTGGAGATGGTTCCAGTCCTCAAGGGGAAACAAATTTTATCAAAGAATTTCGTCCAGTATGGGACCGTTGTCCACCCAGCATCTCATGATCCTTACTAGCAGGGGTTCCAGAGTAAGAAAACCAGCCATAATGACTTGGGGACACTACATACTGAGCACACGCCAGCCCTGTAAACCAACTTGCTAGATTATAATACATCTCTGTAACTAACTCATGTAGATGTGAGGCCAGCAGCCGGCTGGTACGTCAAGTTCTGACACAACATGGAGTTAGTATCTATTGTTTTTATATATTTGGTTTTTAATTGTTTTATGGCTGAATTCATTAACATTAGGCAAAAATAGCCTATCTTTTGCTAAATTGTCTACAGTCAAATATTTAAATGCTTATCAAAGTCTTGAGTGTTACGTCAACAAAAGTCAATAAAAATGACTCACTCAATCTTGACTATTCCTCCTTAGCAGTATTTAAGAAACCCTCAAATGGTTTATAAATACGAGGGCGGATCGGAAAGTAACGCACAATAATTTTTTTCTGCCTTGGTATTGCAGCTAGAATGTTGAAATTTCACAGAGATATAGTTTGAAGTTTTCACTACAGATGATATTTTTTTCTCAGGTGCACCTCTTGCGAGAGAAGCTTGAACTATGCAACAAAGATGGCGCGCATGCTACAGTCGTCCACCTGTGAGGAACAGAGAAGTGTTGTTCGATTTTTGTGGGCCAAAGGGCATAAACCCAGTGAAATTCACAGGGACATGCGTGGCGTGTATGGGGATGATTGTATGGACCGTAGCAATGTCTCCAGGTGGTGCACATTCTTCCAAGAGGGACGCGTGAACCTTAGTGATTCGCCACGCTCCGGCCGGCCGACAACAGCAGCAATCCCGCAGAATGTCAGAGGCATTGAGGCGGCAATTCTGAACGACCGGCGTGTGCAACTGCGAGCCTTATCGCAGAAGTTCAACATTTCCTATAGTGCGGTGTACGATATTGTTCATGAAAATTTGAAATTCCGTAAAGTTAGTGCTCGCTGGGTGCCTAAGAACCTGACAGACGACCACAAGGGCCAGCGAATGGTGGCAAGCTTGCACCACTTAACGCGGTACACCGCACAAGGACATGACTTTCTGGAAGGAATCGTCACAGGTGATGAGTCGTGGGCGTACCACTACACGCCCGAAACAAAGCAGGCATCAATGGAGTGGAAACATGCTGGTTCCCCAGTAAAGAAAAAATTCAAAGTGACTCAATCTGCCAGGAAAGTGCTTGTGACAGTGTTCTGGGATATGCATAGTGTTTTATTGGTGGACTTTGCTGAACACGGGACCACTGTGAATGCTGCGGCCTGCATTAAAACTTTGGTGAAGTTGCGTCGTGCCATTCGTGACAAACGTCACAACATTAACGTTAAACTTCTTCATGACAATGCTCGCCCCCATGTTGCTGCTGTCGTTCGTCAGAAAATCGCCGAATTTGGTTGGGAGGTGCTCCAGCATCCACCATACAGTCCGGATCTTGCACCATCGGACTTTCATCTGTTTGGTCCCATGAAGAAATTCCTGGCCGGCAAACGCTTTGAGACACGTGGAAGTGAAATCAGCAGTGCGCAGATGGCTGCACTCCAACCAAACGGACTTCTACGAACAGGGCATATTGAAACTGGTAACACGATGGGAAAAATGTGTTGAGAAAGTTGGTGACTATGTCGAAAAGTAGGTAAAAGATGTAAGTTCATTTGTGATTTTTTTCCTTTTTTTTACTATTAAACTTTTTAAAAAAAATTATTGTGCGTTACTTTCCGATCCGCCCTCGTATTTTATGATTGTAACAAGCATTGTGATTTATTATCATGAAGTAATCAGAAAACGTAAACCAGTTAATTACATATTGGCATTATATCATTCGTACTAATAAATAGGTATATTACTTATAGAATAGTTTAAATTAATAAAATGCAGAATAATATGGAATAAATAACTTACAGGCCTAATCAAATCTGGGTTTTGTATGAATAGATACTCTTGTACGGAAAATTTGAGAAAATAAATAAAATTCAATATTTATACTGTAGTTAAATCATGAGAAATTAAACAAAATTAATGGATCAATAATAAACTAATATGATATAGGAATTAATTCTCCTAACAATATTTGTTTTTAAACATTTTTTTTTTCACTTTTATTTTAATTTTAGATGTTATAATTTGCATTCAGGCTATGAAAATCATGTCATGGAGTACATAAATTAATCCATGAAATGTTGAATATTTTGCGGAAAGAAATAAAAAAGGGTGTAATTTTATTATATGTACATCAGAATTAAGAGTATTTTATTAATAGCAATTTCAGAATAGTATTAATACATTTATTTGACAATTATACGAACTAATTTTATTTTTGCAAATGCAAGATCCGTTGTAGGTATCTAATAAAATATAGTAATATACTAGTGTAGTATATTAATCCATAAGTCCTTCGTGCGACAGGCCTAGTAGGCCCTTGATCTACCAGCCGGCTGCTGACCTCACATTCTGTGTAATCACAGAGGTGGACGGTCATCCAGCCGGTATAAGGGTCACATGTGGTCTTCATAATAATAATAATAATAATAATAATAATAATAATAATAATAATAATAAAGCATTATTTAAGCTGGCAGAGTTAAGACCATAAGGCCTTCTTTTCCACTCAACGAGCGAATAATAGAATAGTACAAAAATTACACACTTATTGCAATTTTAAAATATTATTAAAATATAGGTTAAACAAAACACAATGCGGACGTGGTATAATATTAGCTAACACTAACAAAATATGGAATGAAAAATATTAAGTAAGTAAAGCATCTTATATGAATATTAATAAGTATGTACACATGTTGAATATAATTGTTATGCAGTTAATATTTTCATTGTGTGAAATTTAAAATATCGATTAGCTTGGATTTAAATAATGATAGTGATTGACATTCCTTATTGCAAATAATACCGGTATATTATAGATTACTGTAATATGTATCTTTTTAATACTTTTCGTTTAATATTTTGATGTCAAGTTAAATTTTATGTAATTCAGTAATCAAGTGAGTACTTAATCTAATAAATAGTATTTTTATTGGTAATTCTTAACTTTTTATTGGTCTTTTTTTAATTTTATTCGTTTTTTTTATTTTTAGGTCATAAAAGCATTTTTTATTTTGAATTTTTTTACCAATTTATAGGTCATTAAATGCCTTGCCCTAGTAATGACGGTTTTCTGCTATATTTCGCCTGTGGAGCAACCCTCTTGATGGTCCAACAATAATTGGCCAGCATACTAGGATTCCATTTGCCTTGATATTTCTTTTCCATAGCTGAAATCTCCTAATGAAAGTATTCCCCGTGCTCATCGCTCACTGCGCCAAATAATAAATGGACGAAAAAACGTTTATTAAACAAATAATTATTTAAATCCAATAACTGAAATTGAAATTAAAAAAAACTGTGGGCGATGGAGAAATTCCGAACACATATTTGAAAACACGATAAAAAAACTGCATTAAATACAACTATTGGTACTCATGAGACATAAAATCATGTTGACCAGTGTAACTTTTTTAAACTGTACATTTATACCAACTGCTCATGCGCGTGTCCATGATACTAACGACTGTTCCACTACTGTTTTGAAACTTGCAGGAGCAACATTAACATGAGCTTTATGGTTAATGTTTATGCATTCAATGAATTAGCAGATATGCATTATGTTTACGGTGAGGCAAGAGGAAATGCGCATGTAGTTGCACAATTGTACAGAGAAAGATATCCTGGCTGACAACATCCTCATCATTCAACTTTCCAAACCATCCACCGGTGTCTACGGGACACTGGAACCCTGGTGGTGCATAAACGGATTCCGGCGAAAGATGAACTCGTCGTATCCTGGGTTTTGAAGGAGAGGTGCTCGACAGGATTCGAGAGAATCCTTCTACCAGTACACGAGCAATTGCACGTGCCGTGAGTACAAACCACGTCAGCGTGTGGCAGGTCTTGCAGGAAGAATGACTCCACCCCTTCCACTATTTGAAGGTACAGTGCTTGACATCGTTAGACTTCGGATCTCGCGTGCAGTTGTAAATGCGTCTCTGAGCGGCTGGTTGAACGCCTGATTTCTTTCCAAAGGTGATTTTCACAGACAAGGCTTATTTTATAAGAGAAGGGGTTGTTCTAAACTAGAGGAATAGCTATATTTGGGAACATGAAGATCCATTTGCCACTGTAGAGAGAAGCGATCAACGCAGGTTCGCCATTAACATATGGGCTGGTATAATTTCCAATTACATCATTGGTCGCTATCTTCTGCCCCCCACGGTTATATGGTCATGTGTACAAACAGTTTTTGATACACGTGCTTCCTGTACTCCTGGAAGAAATACATCTTGATATCCGACGTCAGATGTGGATCCAGCACGACGGAGCACCTTCTCACTTTGACAGGAATGTAAGGAACCATCTAGATGTCTTCCCTGGACGTTGGATTGTTCGCGACGGTCCTGTAGCGTGGCCTGCACGTTTACCTGATCTCACTCCTCCAGATTTCTTCCTATGGGGCACCTTAAGTGCCTCGTTTATCAGACTCCAGTCGACTCAGATGAGGAGTTACTGGCGAGAATTTTGGCTGTCTGTGAAGAAATCAGAAATACTCCAGGAATCTTTGAAGGAGTGCGAGCATCATTTCTGCGCAGATGTAATTTGTGCTTACAACATCAAGGGTAACATTTTGAACAATACCTATGATCCTGTTTTTGAAGCAAACATGAATAAAGAGATTTTATTTTTCTGTATGCTTAAACCACGCCTCCTTCACTAAGTGCACTGTAATATAATATAACAAAAGTTGGTTTCATTTATTATTATTATTAATACTTAGTCACTGGCACAAATTTGATTTGCTTTACTATTTGTCCGCTGGTAAGTCAAACGAAGGTAGACCTTAATTTAATTTTTTTTTATTTTGTTATGCCTTTCCTTCATGTTTGTGCTAAGTTTCGCGTCGTAAAACTTGATTCACACAGTATTATTTTATTCTGAAGTAATGATTACGCTAATGCATAAATAACTTGTTATTTTGTCCGTCTGAACCCTGTGATTTTCACTTACGAATACTTAATGTGGTTATCTATATGTGCTATACGTATTCCTTCTTTTACACTAGTACAGAATATTGTCATTTATTACTTTACTATACCATATTAAAATAAATTCTACAGCATTTTGTACTAAATTTCTAAATATCTTACACAAGAAAGAAAGAATATAAAAAATAAAAATAAAGGCCAGCATGTTTAAGGTTTGAACCTTGAATGTCGTATTCCAAACGTTACCACTTAGCTAAATGGTCTCAGGAAGTCACCATCAAAAGAAGGCTACACTATGTAACAGCTTGTCAACGAAATATTCGAAAAAGTGTCAGTGGCGTACTACGAGCACCTCCTAACACAACTTGTAAATTTGAACTTCTAGACTACAAGTTGCATATCTCAAATTGTTTATCTAAGACACCTCTACAATACCTGAAAGTTTGTCGGTGTTATTCATTAACATCCTGTATATATATATATATATATATATATATATATATATATATATATATATATATATAATTATCAACTCAGAGGTCCGGGTTCAAATCCCGTCCTGGTATTTATTTTTCTTATCTTGTTATATATATATATATATATATATATGTGTGTGTGTGTGTGTGTGTGTGTGTGTGTGTGTGTGTGTGTGTGTGTGTGTGTGTGTGTGTGACATGAAAAGGAAAATAATTGCCGACTCAAGCATTTATTTTTGTTTTCAAATAAATGCTTGAGTCGGGAATTATTTTCTTTATTAAAAGTAGGGGCCAGATAATGGAGAATATCAGCATTGGGAAATCCTATGCTACAATATTTATAACTGAGAACACGTCAGAACAGATATGCTTTCAATTATATGTTTTCGGAGTCTGCTGAAGTCAAAACTGCATTCTTCATGAAGAATGATTGTTATACGTATTCACCTAATTTCGTCATAGCATGCAAAGTCGACACGATCTATTCTTGGTACAATTAACTATCATTTAAAATAAAGTTTGAAGTGATCATAGTTTTCCGAAATGGGAATTGAGCTGTAATAGAAAACCATCCCAACCGCGTTGAACAAGTTGTTATTTTATTTGGTCGGATATTTACTTACTGTAGTTTAATCAAGAAAGTATACACAATGTATTATTCCATTCCATTAACGCAGTTTAACCTCTCATACTTTTACGTGCCACATGCCAACCGGACCTTACAGTGGCACATGTCGGGAGAGGGATCGCACAAGGGCATGGAGGGCCTCCACAATGAGTGACAACGTAATATATGAGATTTACAATCTTATATTTTGTACATTTCGCTCATATTTTTGTTATTATAATTGCACGACCTTCAAAATGACTATGAATTTGGTGAAATTGGAAAATAGTGTATGGTAATTTCCTCATTTGACATCTCTTTATTTTTTTACGAATTAATTATTTAGATTTTAAAGAAACTGCAGAAATTAACTTCTTATTTTCAGTAGCAGGTGTGACAATTTTGGACAGAAAAAGAAATGAAGATATTAGAAAAAACTTAAATATTTTAAATTTAACAAATAGAATTGACAATATGAGAAACAACTGGTATGAACATATTAAAAGAATGCCTACAGATAGATTCCCTCAACTGTTATTAAAGTACAAACCAATAAGATATAGAAGTGTTGGATGCCCATTTACTGGTTGGGAAGATTCATTAAATCCCACTTGATGTGAAAACAGGTCAAAAGGCCTAATTTCATGAAGTAGAAGAAACCTTTTCAGGATTTACCTGGGTAAATGGACTACAAGATGCTAATTTGTAATTTGAAAATATTTAAAATTATAGATTTATAAAATATTGAAGTTAATTATATCCAAATTGGGTGCACCTACCTTACTCTTCTGCAGACTTTTTCTATAAAGAATATAGTAGCGGTATTCTATTATCGTGTTCTGCAGACAATAATAGTGCAAATAGGAAAAGTTAAACATCTCTGATCTGTTCTCTGTTATAAATAATCAAGAAATAATATCAGAATACTAATACAACCACTTCATTGTCTCAATCATAAGCCCTGCAAATAGAAAGACAAGATCTGATAAACTTAATCATAGTACTGCCTTCTTTCAGTCCCCTCTATGCCGCGATAGACCTATCAACCGGCTGTTGGTCTCACATCCACTTCTGTTAATCAAAGAGGTAGACGATCATCCAGCCAGTGTAGGGGCGACAATGTGGTAAACATATACCCATATATTTATATGTGGAGCAAGAGGGCTCCCTTGCAGGAGTTACTTAAGTGTTTTCATTGCGTGTGTCAGCGAGAGACACTGGTTAGCTTATCGCCTCAAAGAGGCATCTAAAATGCTCTTAAAGTATTACGTGGATGAGAAAAGCAGCTTAAATTTTGTTCAGAGGCTCTAATTTAAGCCCGAAAGTCTGACTCGAAAACCAGGCTTAAAGTCCCTCACAGATGAATTTCTCTTGGATTTTTGCATCCTGAAAAATCCATGGTCCCAGACAGGTTTGAACCCGCAACGATCAAGACCAGAGGCAAGGAGCTTTACCATTTGATCACCAGTACGATCCTTAACAATACAGGTAAATAAATTATTATATTAATTTCATATAGTTCAAGATGTCCCGCGCCTTAGCCGAGCGGTTAAGGTAGGAAGCCTTGGCGCAGAGCTACGGGACTTGCGCTGGTTCGAGTCTCCATGGGGGAAGACATTTTCTCATGGTATTTCGGCCAGTATGGGACCGGTGCCCACCCAGCATCGTGAGGCAATTGGGTAGCTACAATAAGTAGCGGCTCCAGGTTGAGGAACCAGCTATAACGGCTGGGGGACTCGACATGCTAACCACATGTCACCCCTACACTGGCTGTTGATCATCTACCTCTGTGATTGACACATGTGAATGTGAAGGGCCAGCAGCCGGCTGGTAAAAGGGCAACCGCTGAAAAGTGGAAAGACCCTCAATCGGAATCGGATAGTTCAAGATCAGTAGAAAGACGTAAGGCGTCTGCATCGAGATTTAAGAGTTGCTGATTCGATCGCAGCCAAGGTCGATGGGGAATTTTCCGGGTTCGAAGAATTGACGAACGCGGTTTCCTTTGGGGCTAAAGTTAAACGTATTATTGCCACGATAAAAAAAATCGCTTATGAAAAACATCCCGAGTCAGAGCTCAATATTTTTATTTAGAGAGTAAAGAGGACGTACACCTCAATTATATTAATCAGCTGTTACTATATGCTGATCACAGTATTTTTGGGCGGTAGTAAGGAACTATTATAACCAACACACCGCTGTGGTCTCGAGGTAGCGTGCTGCCTTGTCACGCAGCGGGCCCGGTTTCGATCCACGGTCGGGGCAGTTTTTCTGGGTGAGGTTTTTATCGGGGATTTTCCTCACCTGTAAGACAAATGTCAGGGAAACTTTAGGGCCCAAACGGTCCCCGAAATCATATGGCCATCATCCTTATCATCATCCTTGACCGTGTGGAAAGCATCGGGAAGCTACCACACCTACAATTCCCTAGTAAAGCTGCATGCATAACATGAAAATTGCAGTGAAGGACCTGTCTTCGGACAGAATTACTATGGCTGGATGGACACCTTATATTAAATAACACTAAGAAACTGGATCTGGAAGTAGATATAAATTAAACTCAAAATATAGTCTCACACATTGGAAACTTATAGAACACTTAAAAATGAAGAAAATACAGAAATCTGATACCTAGAAATAATAAGAATAAAAAAGGAACAAAATTAAACATCGACTTGCAGTCACACACACACACACACACACACACACCAAACTTGAGAAATCCCGGGAATTAAAGGAGATTCTGAATATTTTGTACAAAAATTTGGTCAAAATTCTCGAAAATGCCCCAGGTCAACCAATTTCAACTAACACCACATCTCCCACAAGTCTGGGAACACATGCTATTATGCATTACAGGGACTCATCTCATCCCAACAAAAAAAAAAAGTTCAACTAAAATTTGTATATAAAACATTGAATCAAAACTGTGATTCTACCAGTTATATGAATGCGAAACACAGCTTCATACTCTCAGAGAAGATAAAAGATTACGAATATTTAAGAGTAAAGTTCTTAGGAAAATTTCTTTAGGGGCGCACTAAAGAGAGACCACCACAATGGCGAAAAAAAACTCATAACCTTAACAGTAGCCACATGATCTTTATGCGAAATCAAATGTAATAAGAACAGTTACTCTTGTATAATGCCACATCCAGAGTGTGTGCCACGAATGGGCAATGAAAGAGAGATATGAACATTTCTTAAAGGAAAACACAGTAAAATTAGGAATAATTTCTCATATTATGTGCCATGAAATTGGAGGGGGGGGGGAAGCTTTTGGTAGGACAATAATTAGATATAATAAAAACGCTAACAATGATTTAAGGGAGACGTGCCGTATATTATAACATCCTTCAAAAACAAACTGAAGAATTATTTAATAACAAAGTAACTTATACATCTCACTGATAGTATTCTTTTAACAATTAATAAATTTAATTATTTATGAAAATAATATTAATAACAACAAATATTTTCATTTGTTTTGTTTTAAATATTGTATAATCGTAAAATTAGTTTTCTGTATCTCATTATTTTCCTTTGTTTTATATATACATTAGACAGGGACAATTTAATATGTCTTGCTTGTATACATTTTATTATTAGTTTTAGTCTTAATTTTAACTAACATTAACTGGTTGTATTATAGATCGTAATATAATAGATATTATGTTTTTGATCAAATTTTTACTTAGTATTTAATCAACTTTTATAAGATTCATGATGTGTTCCGTTGAGGTTTATTCAAAATTAATATAAAATTATAGAATATTCACCTGAAAGGTCCGTCTCCTCAACTTAATTATCATTTAACTGTAGAAAGCGCTACAGTTAAATGATAATTAAGTTGAGGAGACGGACCTTTCAGGTGAATATTCTATAATTTTATATTAATTTTAGTATTTAATATTAGAGTTAATTAAGATTGTTATATTCTGATGTAATATATGTTTGTCCTGGTGAGTGGAAGAGAAGGCCACATGGCCTTAACTCCACCAGGCTAAATAAATCTAATCTAATCTAAAAAAAATAAATCTAATCTAATCTATATTTTTGGGCTAAAATAATATTTTCTGAGCTAAACTGCGTAAACTAAGTGAATTCCAGGACAGTCGACTTTATGCTCAGATTATGTTTGTTTGCGGTATTTTTTTTTTTGTTTGTTAATTAAACCGTTTGTCTCCGATTTCAATGCTAGGAAGCAAATGTGGCGGCCGGTTGAGAGATTTTATAATTTCGACTTTTTTTTTCTCTCTCTCTGTCGTTTTATTATAGTCCCAGATACCGAGTTTCGTTGCCAGAAATGGAAAATAGCGCCCGCTAGGGAGAATTTCAATTTTAGCCCCAGTTAACCCTAACTTCTAGAAGTTAAATTTTGATGGTTAACAAACTCGACCTTACTTTTCATAATTGACTTCTATATGCCAAGCTTTTTTTCCAAAAAAAAAGCAGGCCCTTGAGCGCTCTCTCTCTCTCTCTCTCTCTCTCTCTCTCTCTCTCTCTCTCTCTCTCTCTCTCTCTCTCTCTCATACATACACATACATACATATAGGTCTATGTATGCCCCGCGCCGTAGCGGAGTGGTTAAAGAAGGAAGCCTTGGCGCAGAGCTACGGGACTTGGTTTGGTTCAAGTCTCCACGGGAGAAGACATTTTCTCATGGAATTTCGGCCAGTATGGGACCGGTGTCCACCCAGTATCGTGAGGCATTTGGGTAGCTACAATAAGTAGCGACTCCAAGTTAGGAAAACCAGCTATAACGGCTGGGAGACCTGAGTTTCTGACCATATGTCACCCCTACACTGGCTAGATGATCGTCTACCTCTGTGATTTAACACATGTAGATGTGAAAGCAGCAACCGGCTTGTAGGCCAACGGGTTGTCGCGCTTGGAGAATATATATACATGATTTTTCTTTCCATGTCATATTTGAGTTCTATTGCTAAATGTCAAAATTTAATTGTAAAATCGAAATAAAGAAGATTATAAAATCGAAATAAATGCTATATTCTCCTTATATGTTTACTTGTTACAGATGCCACTAGAGGACAGCTCGACCGATGTTCCATCCATCCGTAGTAATTCTCCCCGAGGGCAGGTCTTTCACTACAAAGCTCCCTGACATTTGCCTTACAGATGAGGAAAAACCCCGAAAAAAACTTCACCGAGGATACTGTCCCGACAGAGAATCGAACCCTGGCCCGCTGCGTGACAAAGCAGCACGCTACCTCGAGACCACGGCGGTGGACATATGCCCCTCATGATAGAGAGTCATATATAATGAAGAGGGGTAAATGTTTGTCCTGGAATGTCTGAGTGGCGCAGCTGGGAACGCGGTATGTGAGAGTTAGAGGTTTCGGGTGCATATGTATAACTGTAGGCTTTCACGGCCGGCGTCTTGATCCCTATTAGGTTCGTCTTCCGGGCATATAGGCCGTGGTCCAGTCGTTCTTCTACTCGACGTTTCGTCTACTGCTGCGGTAGACATCTTCAGGAGATACTGCGTGCTCTCTGTGAACTCCTCAACAGTCGGCTGCCGACTGTTGAGGAGTTCACAGAGAGCACGCAGTATCTCCTGAAGATGTCTACCGCAGCAGTAGACGAAACGTCGAGTAGAAGAACGACTGGACCACGGCCTATATGCCCGGAAGACGAACCTAATAGGGATTTCGGGTGCATATTCCGGACCAAGAATTTATTTTCCTTCTCATGTCACACACACACACACACACACATATATATATATATATATGTATGTATATTACTCGGACGACCGGATCTGTGCCCCTATAGCGCTGACATCGTTCTTAGAAAAGTACACGGCTATACCATTTCACCACACTTCCCTTCCACTACGTCAAACAACAGCAATGGTAACTTATCGAGTAGGGATGTTGCCAAACTTCACCCAGTGTTATGACTCTTGAATATTGAATATTGCAAGGTTTTAGTTGAGTTGACAACACTGGAATTCAAGTGCAAGAGAGATAGAAAATAGAGAGCGGTAGGAATGCAGGGAGGGAAATGATTTGCCGAGGTAGAAATGGAAGTAGGTTTTAGTTCGCATATCTTATGGGGGCACAGATCCATTGGACAGACAATATATATATATATATATATATAGTGTTCTGCCCAAGAGCAGGCCTTTCACTGCAAACTCAGCATTCTCCACTCTTTCCTTATCTCAGCTTTCCTTTTTTACACACTTACACACACAGTCATGTTCTGTATCTGTTAAATAGAAACGTTGAATAGTTGTGTTTTTTATGAGAATAGCCACAACAGCTATATTCCTTTGAGATTCTCTATACGACCTATGTGTAGGAGGGAGGAAAATATTCGGATGGTCTGGAATAGGAATCTAGGAGAGCAAGACTTTTCTCAATAGACCAGAATATTTGTCAACCTACGATACATCAATTCGACGATGATGAAATTTGAAATAAGTGAGATGCCAAAAAGTACTGAGGTTGAACACGATATAGTAAGTAATTATCGACTTGCAGAGAACCTGTTATACGTTCGTGGTGTTTTTGTTATATCACATCGATCGAGCTGGTTTCACACACCTCCTCGGCTGCGTAATTACAAAGTCTGATGCATTTCGACACCCTCTCTCCTTCACCCTGTGTTATTGTTTGTATCTGCTACCTGCGGCTTCTACTGGGTTCGAAACCAGTCTGCGGCATTTGTGGCGCGCCCTAAACTTTTAACATCTTGTTTAATCTTTACACCGCCTTCTGAATAGGCAACTTTTCTACCTCGAGCATACTGCATATAGTCTAAACAGGCGGTTTCAGCAGCAGCCATAGAATTTATTGGGCACAGTATTTTAAGGCGTGATGATAGTCTAAAATAGAATTTTTTTATTTCATATTTTGATTTTATAACTTGGAATTTTAGGGTAGGTTACGTGTATGACATTTCAAGACTCTTAGATGAGATTTAAAAAAAAACGTTCATTCATTGGTTTTATTTATTTATTATTTTTGCTTGCCCCTCTTTGGGGTATGTTGGAGCAATCATTTCTCTCTGTGTTGTTAGTGCCCAGTATTCTTTTTTATTCTTTCTTATCTTCTTTCCCTCTCTTCTTCTGAGATAATTTTTTTATCTTTTATTTTTTTAGTAGGTAGCTATAATTTAATAATATTTAATGTGTTTCAGAATTATCTATGATTTATTTTTTTAACTTTACCTTTATCTTTAGTATGGTTGGTTTGAATTTTTTTTATATTTATCTTGGAACCTTATCTTTTCATCTTACGTTCATTCATAAATTACACATATTAATATTTAATTCCAGTTTTTCATTAGTTTCATTTCCAGTCATATAACAGCAAAAAATTGATTAACTCTTTCAGAATTAAATATATCTGCATGATATTTCGAATGCTTATTGTCTAGACTCCAATTAAAAATCCCAATTTTTCCAAAGTTTGATATATATAATTATTTCACAAAATATCCACATATTAGATTTTTCGAAATTTTAATTTAACATATCAAATGTATAAACTTTAAAATGTAATGGTTACCGAATTCGACTTTACTTATCTTAATTGATTGGTACGAGGGCGCATCGGAAAGTAACGCACAATAATTTTTTTCTGCCTTGGTATTGCAGCTAGAATGTTGAAATTTCACAGAGATATAGTTTGAAGTTTTCACTACAGATGGTATTTTTTTCTCAGGTGCACCTCTTGCGAGAGAAGCTTGAACTATGCAACAAAGATGGCGCGCATGCTACAGTCGTCCACCTGTGAGGAACAGAGAAGTGTTGTTCGATTTTTGTGGGCCAAAGGGCATAAACCCAGTGAAATTCACAGGGACATGCGTGGCGTGTATGGGGATGATTGTATGGACCGTAGCAATGTCTCCAGGTGGTGCACATTCTTCCAAGAGGGACGCGTGAACCTTAGTGATTCACCACGCTCCGGCCGGCCGACAACAGCAGCAATCCCGCAGAATGTCAGAGGCATTGAGGCGGCAATTCTGAACGACCGGCGTGTGCAACTGCGAGCCTTATCGCAGAAGTTCAACATTTCCTATGGTGCGTGTACGATATTGTTCATGAAAATTTGAAATTCCGTAAAGTTAGTGCTCGCTGGGTGCCTAAGAACCTGACAGACGACCACAAGGGCCAGCGAATGATGGCAAGCTTGGACCACTTAACGCAGTACACCGCACAAGGACATGACTTTCTGGAAGGAATCGTCACAGGTGATGAGTCGTGGGCGTACCACTACACGCCCGAAACAAAGCAGGCATCAATGGAGTGGAAACATGCTGGTTCCCCAGTAAAGAAAAAATTCGAAGTGACTCAATCTGCCAGGAAAGTGCTTGTGACAGTGTTCTGGGATATGCATGGTGTTTTATTGGTGGACTTTGCTGAACACGGGACCACTATGAATGCTGCGGCCTACATTAAAGCTTTGGTAAAGTTGCGTCGTGCCATTCGTGACAAACGTCACAACATTAACGTTAAACTTCTTCATGACAATGCTCGCCCCCATGTTGCTGCTGTCGTTCGTCAGAAAATCGCCGAATTTGGTTGGGAGGTGCTCCAGCATCCACCATACAGTCCGGATCTTGCACCATCGGACTTTCATCTGTTTGGTCCCATGAAGAAATTCCTGGCCGGCAAACGCTTTGAGACAGATGTGGAAGTGAAATCAGCAGTGCGCAGATGGCTACACTCCAACCAAACGGACTTCTACGAACAGGGCATATTGAAACTGGTAACACGATGGGAAAAATGTGTTGAGAAAGTTGGTGACTATGTCGAAAAGTAGGTAAAAGATGTAAGTTCATTTGTGATTTTTTTCCTTTTTTTTTTTTACTATTAAACTTTTTAAAAAAAATTATTGTGCGTTACTTTCCGATCCGCCCTCGTATTTGCAAATACGCACATTTTCTTGTCATGATCATTTTTGGTGCCTTCTATTATATGGATGCGAAAAATGAACTCTTACTTTAAAGGAGGAGAAAAGATTGCGAGTATTTGAAAATAAAGTTCTTAGGAAAATTATTGGGCCAGAACAAATATAAAAATTAAATTAAACAGTTAAGTCTCGTAGACTGCGAAGGTCAGGACACGTGGCACAAATTGGGAAATAAAGAAGAGCATGGAAGCTTCTTGTAGGAAAACCAGAGGGGAAAACGCTCAATTGGTAGACCAAGAATGTAGGGAAGTAGTTTATACCAGGGATAATTGGAAAACATCAGTTCGGGATAGGAGTGTATGGAGAGCTTATGTCCGCGTGGATATGAAACTACGGGTTTGATAGTGCCAGTGAGTTAGGTTGGTTAGTTAGTTACGAGGTAGGATTGATGAATAATGGTAGAAAAATATTCCTTCGGAATTCGCTAATTTATAGTAGCAAAAAATAATGGTCATAACTACTAGGAAAATGCTTTTCTCGCACCCTCACTTCTATCTACCTGTGTATTCTCATTGCAGAATTCGCTGAGTTTAACTGGATGATCCTTGCAAATTTTGTAATGTAGTTAGGTCGTTCTTGGAACTGAGGTACGGAGTTGCAAAGAGACCGAATTAAAACACTACAAAGCTCATATAAAGACTGGTCAAAGTGCTTTTACTCTGCTTTGATCTAGGAACGTGTTTCATAAAGATGGACTCAAGTTTGAAAGTCTCTGATCTTAATTGTCAATAAAAGCATGCTTTCTCTTTGCACTCTCGTTGCCTACATCCGTTCCTTATTTCTCAAACACGCCGTATGAGCGCATTTTTATTGCGTTGTTCTTTCGTTCCATTTTTATTTTTATGTACGTTCATATCAACAACGAAAATATATCACTGCATATTGTTGATACGTCAATCCACACATTCCGGTATAAATATAGTTGTAAAGTTAGTACATGCAATTTCGTCACACAAACATATGCTTGACATATCTCTGTGTTCTAATTTTGGACAAACAAAATACAAACAAAGGCTTCAATACTGATATCAAACACTTGCAATACAACGAAAAATTAACAAAGAATTCGCTTTACAACAATAAAGTATTATAAAATAATTGAACGAATACGATAACTGAGGTTTGAAAATTAATTTAGAAAACAAAATTATATGGGATGTGGAGCAGAAACCGAATATGTAATACAGTAAAACTTGTTTAATCCGGAATGCAAATTTGTCCAATGTGAACAAATTTATTGGTCCCGGCAAATTAATAGTAATTTAAGTATATTTATTTAGTATAAAACGTAATCTGTCCAACGCGGAAACGGAAGGATATTTCTATACAATTCATGAAAAAACGTTTATAAGGCGGAAAGATAGAGAGAGAAATAACATTTCGATGAATTCTCCTTAGGTGAATTAACATTAAATGATGATTCCTACCGCAGGGAGAAGTAGAGTTTCTACCTGTATCTGGAACTTTCTTCCGGCCTCACTGCACACCCGTTTTGTGAAATACAGATTCCTTTAACAAATATTTGGCGTGTGACATATGTCTTACAAATAACCAGTGCACTGTAAAATCTTAAATTAGTTTTAAGATCTGAGACCGATTGTGTACGTATCATTCACAGGTAGCGTTCTGAATTTATGGAATAAAGATGGCTGAATCATATGTATCATTGTCATTAAACGAAAAAGTGAAAGTGATTGAAGATAAAGAAAAACAAACTCTCAGTATACAAAATAATGACTAAATTTAAAGCGGAAAACCCTAGGTATATGATATTTTAAAACACAAAGAAAAACAATCTGAATGAATGGACGCAAGAAATGGTCAAAAAGAAAGAAAAAAAATCAACGAGATGTTTTACAAGTCCACGATAAAAAAAAATCTCCAAATTTCCGGACCGATGCTCCAAAGTCAAGTTCTAGCTGTTGCTATATCCCTAGAGAATAACGATTTCAAGGCATATTCCGGTTGGTTGTGGACAGTTTTAACCCTTAAATTCATAATGTATCCTTTTGGATACATCGGTTGGTTCAGTTAATTTAATATTTTAAATAAATCAGAAGAAAACGAACAAAATGAAACCACTTAAATGTGTGTATAATTAAATTTAATTATACAATGTACACAATAACAACAGTTATACAAGATTCCGTTTTCTGTGCGGTCCGCCACATTCAAATATCTAAGAGAAGAAATTTGTGTTTTGCCAATTTAAGGGTTAAAAGACGACACAATGAAGTGTGGAATAAAATTTGCGGGGAATCAAAGGATGTGGACAAAGTATAGTTAGTGAGTGGAAACCGAAACTGCATACTTTAATTTCAGGATACGCGCCTAAGAAACTTTTTAACGCTGACGAAACGGGACTTTTTTTCGCGCGTTACCGTCGAAGTTGCTCGTACATACTTCACTTTCCAAAGGCAGCGGAACTACAATTAATTCAAGGTACATAAAAAAAAAACATCCGGTGCTCTATAATTTAAGATTGGCTATTTTTTATAATGCGGAATGTTATCTAATGTGGAAAAAAATTGGTACCATGCGATTCCGCTTTGAACAAGTTTTATTGTATAAGAAGATCGGAAGGAGTATATTAGAGGATGTGAAGAATTTGAGTATTTGGTAGTAAAAGTGGATAAAGAGGATAAGCAAGAAAGTGATATTACGAACAGAATAAACAAAGGTAGAGCAATAACGCAATAATAAATGGAGTCTTATGGAACAAACATCATCATCATCATAGTACATTCACGAATTTAGGCCATTTGTTGACCTGTTTCGGCCTCAAGAGAAACATCATCCAGAAGTCTTTTGAGTGGACGTCCTGGTTGATATCTTAACATTTGTTTGGGTATCCTGTGATCTTCCATTCGATGAACATGTTGCATACATCTTGACTTATAATCAGAAATTTTGTTTTCTAAAGGTTCCATGTGTAATTCTTCTAAGATCTCTTCATTTTTTTTGTGATCTAGTAGTGTGTATCCTGCAGTCCTCCGAAGGTATCTCATTTCAGCAGATCTAAGTGTCTGTATATTCTTCTGTTTCAACGTCCATACTTCGCTACCATACAAAAGAGTTGGAAGAGCCAGTGTTTTATACACTTTCAGTCTTGAATGTTTTTGGACTAACTGTGGCTTGAAGATAGCATTTATTAACCCTAAAATTCTTAAAAATGTATATATTTTTGCATTTATATCCTTTTCCAAAATGTTATTGTCAAGTACAATTTTACTTCTGGCAGGATCTACACCTTGAAATGCCATAATTTTCGTTTTCACTGTAGAACAAACGTACAACCAGAAAAATAAGCTACAAATATATAATTCAATAGTAAGAAGCACTGCCACATATGGAGCTCAAGTTTGAAAATTTAACAAAAACTTATGTCGATGGAAATGAATTTCTTGAGGAGAGCAGCAAATTAGAAAAAATAACAAATACTATCATACGAGATAAAATGAATAATAGATATTCAATAGTAGATTATATAAGATGCAATAAATCAAATTGATATGGGCATGTATGACGAATTCAAGAAGAAAGGTTACCCAGAAAAACATTAGAATGGTGCCCCCCTGGAAGAAGAAACAAAGGAAGACCTCGAATCTAGCGGATGCAAGAAATAAGAACTGGAATGAGAACACGAGGACTGGAGGAAATGGAGTGGATGGATACAAACGAGTAGAGAAGGAAAATAAAACTATAGGCACAGAAAGATGTGTAAACATTGAAAATCTGTATATAAATGAATTATTATTATTATTATTATTATTATTATTATTATTATTATTATATTTAATTGCCCTCTTTACCATCTAAAGAATTTGACGTCTTTACCATCTAAAGAATTTGACGTCAAATTACGAATCTTGGCGTAAAAGTGCAGACAACTTTTACACTCAGGTTTCTTATTCCAGGTTTGAACTTATTTTACATGCTGTAAATCTACGACACGGCACCAACTGATTTAGTTACCTTCTGAAACAATACACACTCAGGATTCTTACGCCCAGAAAAAGTCATCGGTTATGGCCGGGTATAAAAAATATTTAAAAAATACAATAAATAGCATTAACAGATGCATATATATATTATATATATATATATATATATATATATATATGCTTAGAAGGGATTTGAACCCGGACCTCTGGATTGATAAACCACTGCGCTACCATTTACGCTACCAAGCAAATATAGTACAAACATTTATTTTTCTTTATATATATTCTCTCTGTTACGAGAGGTAGCGGGAACTCGGTCTTCACTGCCATCTAGTAGCTCCTCTAACAAGTAAGCAACTTCAAGAGAATTATTATTTTTTTTTTTTTACTTATAGCAGTGACGCTTCTTTATTTCGATGTTATAATTATGTGAGTCCGTTATGGACTCAAAACCTACTTGACCGATTCTCATTTAGAGAAATTTTATGTGACAACGTATATAACACATTACCCTACGTAGGCCTACTAAAAAAAAGGGGGTATCGGTGTACTAAAAAGTCGCTTTCTGGACGCTTAAATGGCTTATGCTACCTCAACCATAACAAATACACCAAATTAATGTACACAGAATTGAATATATGGAAATAAGTTTCAAAAAAAAAAAAAGTCTGCGACAGCTAATGTCAATCTTCTAAGGATAACTCACAATAACAATCTTTGTCTTTCAGCTCATTGATGCTAAGAATATCGGAATAAGTAGATTCCAAGGGCAACGCCAGGTAATCAACACGGGGTAACTAACTCACTGGCACTATCGAACCCTTAGGTTCATGGCCGCACGGACATAAGCTCTCCATACATTCATATCCTGAACTAATGTTTTCCAATCATTCCCTGTATAATCTACTTCCTTCAAATCATAGTTAATGTTATTCTCCTACCTCATTATTGGTCTACCAACGCGGAGTATCTAAAAATAATTACGATATACATTTATAATTATTTTTGTGTTAACTTATTCAATTAAACATGAAAACACATTTCATTTATTTAGGTGAAGCAGCGCACGCCGGGTATTAGCTATATATATATATATATATATATATATATATATATATATAAAGTAAAGTAAAGTGATCCCACAACAGGCCTCAGGACCCCCTTGGGGTAGTAGGAGGTTAAGGCTCCCACTTTTTCTAGACAATCGGCACTTTATGTCAGCCGGGTTGTCAGCCCTGCGTGACGGCCGCCTTTACCCCCAGAACAAGCGTCTGGTACTCATTTCCGTTAGAGGCTGAGTCTACCCCAGGGGCATAGTGCCGCCAGAGGGTTTGGGTCAGTTTAAAAATCCTGACCCCAACGGGACTTGAACCCTCGACCCTCCGGCTTGTAGCTCAGTGCCTTATCCACTACGCTACGGCGTGCCCCCATATATATATATCATCATCATCATGGACAAATTCGTTTTAGACCATGTAGCCTGTACGGTAAACCTAGCAAAGATGGTCTTGATCTTTCCACCGATGTTTTGGTCTTCCTTGGTCCTTATGTCCAGTTGGGGTATATTGGAATGCCAATTTTGGAAGTCTATTTCTTGCCATTCTCCTCAGATGATTTTTCCAATATATATAATATATATATATATATATATATATATATATATATATATATATTATATGTCCACCGCTGTGGTCTCGAGTTAGCGTGCTGCCTTGTCACGCAGCGGGCCCGGGTTCGATCCCCGGTCGGGGCAGTTTTTCTGGGTGAGATTTTTATCTGGGTTTTTCCTCACCTGTAAGACAAATGTCAAGAAAACTTTAAGGCTCAAACGGTCCCCGAAATCATATGGCCATCATCTTCCTTATCATTATCATTCTTATAGTTATCATCATCCTTCACCGGTGTGGAAAGCAACGGGAAGCTACCACACCTATAATTCCCTAGTAAAGCTGCAAGCATAGCATGGAAATGCTATGATTGCAGTGAAGGACCTGCCTTTGGGCAGAATTACTATGGATGGATATATATATATATATATTGTGATGGTCATTTTCGATGTCTAGTACGTAGGATCGATGGGAAGATTTTTAAAAAATTCACGAGTACAACCTCAAGAGCTCATCTTCACAATTCGGTAAAAAGTAGTAATTTTTGTATAGGGAGTTAATTTTGCAGACAATGATACATCAAGACAATAAGATTAATGCACGCGCGTCAACATGGGATAATCCTACCACGCACATAACGCCATTACATCTGACAAACAAATGAATAAAAGACGCCGTGGTCATGGTAACATGACATGCCCTGCCCTTACAACAAGAAAAACACGCTACACGTGCAGATTCCAATAACCAACCAACCCTCTCCTTCCTAACATTAACACTATCGAACCAAACATAGATATGAAACATCCTTCTTCGCTTCACGGGCAAGGCAAATTGGCTGTTCCGGCTCACAGTTGTTCTGTCCATCTTTTCACTGGCCTTCCTACGTTCCTTGAACCCCTTGGCTTGTAGTTAAATGTTGATTTTGGCAACATTGTTACATTCATTCTTTCGACATGTCTAAACCATTTATCTCTATATTCTTTGATTTCATCATTTAACCTTTACACTGCCACGAACGGGTATATCCGTTGGCAAAGAAAATGCTTGCTGTGCTATGGGTGTGTATATCCATTCTCAACTCCAAACGCCTGCTAGTTATATAATACGTATTGCATTGCTTTCAAACTAAGCAGGCATATACTGCCATCTCCTAGGAACCTAAATAAACTTTTTCCACATTTCTCCCTGCATTGAGCAAGGAGGGGTTTAAAGGCTGGAAATATCTCAGCAGTGAAAAGGTTAATGGATATATATTTAACTCTATTCTTAAATCTTCATTCTCTATCCGAACCAATCTTGTTCTACTAAAGAAGTCCATATCAACTCTTTGTATTCTACTTTGTAATTTCTTGGTCATTACCCAAGTTTCACTCACATAAAGTAATGCATGAACTGCCAATGTTTAATGTATAGTTCTGCATATCATTTGAAATTTCGACATGTTTCATATTTATGTCTCTTTCAGTTTTTGTGTTTATAGTAAAATTACAACCCAAATAATTAAAATTTGTTATTTGTTCTAGAGGTTTGTTTTCTACTATGATTTTTGATCTTATATGTTCATTTCCCCAAGATGTCACAATTTTTGTATTTTTTCTTTTGATTTTAAAATTATATTCTTGGTATAACTGATTTAATTTATGTATAGAGTACTGCAAATTATTTTCACTTTCTTGAAAAATAACCACATCAACATACTGTACCGAAATCACCTTTTCGGTACGTAATACTACGCAACTACTACGTCATCGTATTTTCCCTCTTCAGTGATCTTATAGAACAGTGCCAAATTCCTATCTTCGTTGTCCTCTCCTACGTACCACCCCTTCCTTCTTTATGCGCTGCGTGTAACCGCGCATCTTCCCCTTGCTAGTGAAGTTCTCAAATAAGCTGCGCAAGTGAATATCAGTGTCATCATCAACTTTGGTTTCGTCGGAGTCAAGCCGATAGTAGTTCGAAGGAGCTGTTTGCTTTGATCAGTCCCATAAGTCAGGGTAGGGCAACTAGGACTGTTAACCCTAACCCTTGGCTGGACTGGATTGAGTGTGTGTGTGTGTGTGCATGCATGCATGCGTGTGTGTGTATGTATGTATGTATGTATGTATGTATGTATGTATGTATGTATGTATGTATGTATGTATGTATGCATGTATGCATGTATGCATGTATGCATGTATGCATGTATGCATGTATGCATGTATGCATGTATGCATGTATGCATGTATGTATGTATGTATGTATGTATGTATGTATGTATATATGTATGTAGGCCTATGTATGTATGTAGGCCTATGTATGTATGTATATTATTATTATTGTTATTGACTTTTTTCCTTTCATGACCGATATATAAATATATATATATATATATATATGGTATGATAAGAAAAATAAATGCCTGGACGGGATTCGAACCCGGATCTCTGAGTCTGTACCTCAGCGTGATATCCATTACACCACCAGGCGAATCCAATTCAAACACTTATTTTTCTTATATATGTATTATACTCTTCATATATATATATATATATATATATAATCGGCCGCGGTGGACTAGTGGTTATGATCCTTGCCTCTGGTCCCGAGGGTCGCGGGTTCAAACCCGGCCGGGGTCGATGGATTTTTTTAGGACGGGAAAATCCAAGGAGCAAGTCCTCCGGGAGGGACTTTAAGCCGTGGGTCCCGAGTCTGAAGATTTTCAGGCTCGTAAAAAATCTTTAAGCCTGAATGAAAAGGCCTGTAAGCAAAATTTACCGAATTTTCACGTCCTAGTACTACCTTGGTTTCCTAGATGTCAGTATGAGGCGGAACGCTGACCACGTACCACTCAAAATGACACCTATACGAAAACAAGTGTAAGTAAATAAATATGGTTCAAATTCTTCCCTGTAGGGGGAGAGCGCCTAAATCTCTGTAAAGGGAAAACATAGGCTTACAATACATTACAATACAATATAATATATATATATATATATATATATATATATTATTATTATTATTATTATTATTATTATTATTATTATTATTATTATTATTATTATTATTTCATTCATGTCTTTTTCTTTGGTCAAGAAGATACACTTTTGTTATATTTGTATTTCAATTATCTGACTTACGACTCTAATTAAAGTTACATTATTTTTAGCTAACTTATGTTTACTAATTGAGTAGCTAGTCATGTTTGGCATTGATTTATATTCTAAAGCTTTCTCAAGCCAATTTAATCCCCTTTTTCCTCCAAGCTTCCACGATTATAATACTGTTTAGCATACAGTACTACGAGTATATGTTTAATAATTTACTAAGGAAAGGTGGATTAATCTTTGCCTTCTATGGGCCCGGGCAAAGGAATGTTGATTTAGGCACTCAATACTTTCAAAGGTTGCAAAATAGTTAGCATAGCGTGGGTGCGAAAATGGTAACAGAACGCGGCACAATACATTAAAACGTTTAGTATTTTAAAATGGTATATTCTTATACCTATATTAACATTTATTTTCCAATGTTGGGTGATGTTATTAATATATAAATAATAATGTTTTATTTAAGCTGGCAGAGTTAAGACCATAAGGCCGTCTCTTCCACTCAGTAATACAAGTATATACAACAATTAAATACGTATTACAATTGTAAAATAGTACTAAAACATGGATTAAACAAAGCATAACGCGGATGTGGTCTAAATATTGACTAACAATATCAAAACATGGGATATAAATAAAATAAATAAGGTAAGAGAAGCTTCCTAGATGCATATTTTATATGCTACCGAAATGAGTGCAGATTTTCCATGTGGTGGTAGGGAACATCCATATAAGTATTTTAACACAATTAACGTTGGGTCGGAAATGCATTGTTGTGGGTCTACAGAATAAAACAGCATTTACAGTTGTTAAACACATTGTTGTTTATTAATTACAAGAAAATAGAAGGTATTACATGTTATTTTACAGTAACTGTTGGGAATGGCGACCATTGACCTGGATGCACAGCTCCGCGCGTCTCACCTCGGACTGACGAACTCTGAGAAGCATATATTATCTGGATGCTCCCTGATTTCCGCAGCCGCTGCGCCGCCAGGATCCTTGCTACAAGCTCTGAAGCTGTGCATCCAGGTCAATGGTCGCCATTTCCAACAACTACTGTAAAATAGCACGTAATATCTTCCATTTTTCTTAGAATTAATAAACAAACAACAAAGTGTTCAACAATTTTAAATGCTGTTTTATTCTGTAGACCCACAACAATGCATTTCCGATCCAATGTTCATTGTGTTAAAATACTTGTATGGGTGTTCCCTACCACCACACGAACAATCTGCACTCCATTTCAGTAACTTCCTGTATACAAAATGCTGAATGGCTGGCCTAGTGGTCAGCGTTCCTGACTACTGTTCATAAGGTTCCGGCTCTATTCCCGGTCAAATCATAAGAATTGTTCCATGAAGGGAATTATTTCCTATGGTTGCCCATGGTCTGGAAGTTTAGGTTAAGAACTCTCCTGGCCCTTCATTATAATTAATCACCCATCATACAATCGGGGTATTGTAACTCCGCCTTCCAAGTGCCCCAACCTATGAAATGGATTACAAATCTGCTAATGCTAGGGGAGAAAGCCAAAAATGTCATAAAAGACAACCTGATGCCATTAGACAAAAAAAAAGCTGAATATACCTGTTTTGCAGGTAGTACTTTCATTCTGTGGAACTTAAGATATCAGTTAATTTAGATTGAAAAAAATGATGAAATAACAAAGAATATTCTGTAAGCTGCCACCAACGGAAAGGATTTTCATCCACTAAAAGTAAAGATTTCAACACAGATGAGTGCAAAATTTATGTAAATGGAAAACGTTTCCCACAAATCATACATAATAAATAATAGTTTTAAAAAAACTAAAACAACACGCTTTATTAGAAAATCGAACTAAAAAAATGAAAAATAATTTTAATTTCCAACACTATTGGGATTAATAATTTTACCATCAAAAGCGTGGGATGCTCTTTATTAATTAGTATATTTGATAACAAACGGATATTGGTGAAAGTAAAGTCTCTAAGAAGAAAATGTAAAAATCATAAAAAGCACCCCACGCTTTTGATGGTAAAATTATTTATCCCAAGCGTGTTAGAAATTAAAATTATTTTTCATTTTTTTAGTTCGGTTTTCTAATAAAGCGTGTTGTTTTAGTTTTTTAAAACTATTATTTATTTTTTAGTTTTAATATTTTACAGAATAAGATAAAAATGTAAATATCTTTAAATTCAATACTATTGTAGTATGAGCTAAAAGTAATACTCTTCTAAAAAAAATACCTCCCAGCCGGATTTGAACCAGCGACGTATGGATTACTGAAATTATATACCACTAGAGTTCACCGCTCTACCAACTGAGCTCTTACAACGATTGACTAAAAAGTCGACAACTCCGCAACCTATTATACCAGTTTTCATTTTTTTGATTTTCTGATGATTCTGGCCAGGATTTTAGAAACAAAATATGAAATTATTGTATTGTCACGGGTCCTCTACACGTATACAAAGTTTCAAGTCGATCCAATGTTTCTAAGTGGGTGAAAATCGCGTTGAAAGATTCCGTTACATTGATACAAAAACACTTTTTTTATTTTCTGATGATTCTGGCCAGGATTTTAGAAAATAAATATGAAATTATTGTATTGTCACGGGTCCTCTACACGTATACAAAGTTTCAAGTCGATCCAATGTTTCTAAGTGGGTGAAAATCGCGTTGAAAGATTCCGTTACATTGATACAAAAAACACTTTTTTTTATTTTCTGATGATTCTGGCCAGGATTTTAGAAAATAAATATGAAATTATTGTATTGTCACGGGTCCTCTACACGTATACAAAGTTTCAAGTCGATCCAATGTTTCTAAGTGGGTGAAAATCGCGTTGAAAGATTCCGTTACATTGATACAAAAACACTTTTTTTTGATTTTCTGATGATTCTGGCCAGGATTTTAGAAAATAAATATGAAATTATTGTATTGTCACGGGTCCTCTACAAGTATACAAAGTTTCAAGTCGATCCAATGTTTCTAAGTGGGTGAAAATCGCGTTGAAAGATTCCGTTACATTGATACAAAAACACTTTTTTTGATTTTCTGATGATTATGGCCAGGATTTTAGAAAATAAATATGAAATTATTGTATTGTCACGGGTCCTCTACACTTATACAAAGTTTCAAGTCGATCCAATTTTTCTAAGTGGGTGAAAATCGCGTTGAAAGATTCCGTTACATTGATACAAAGACACTTTTTTTGATTTTCTGATGATTATGGCCAGGATTTTAGAAAATAAATATGAAATGATTGTATTGTCACGGGTCCTCTACAAGTATACAAAGTTTCAAGTCGATCCAATGAATTTAAGTGGGTGAAAATCGCGTTGAAAGATTCCGTTACATAGATACAAAGACACTTTTTTTTATTTTCTGATAATTCTGGCCAGGATTTTAGAATATAAATACGAAATTATCGTATTGTCACGGGTCCTTTACACGTATACAAAGTTTCAAGTCGATCCAATGTTTCTAAGTGGGTGAAAATCATGTTCAAAAATTCCGTTGCATAGATACAAAGACACTTTTTTTTATTTTCTGATAATTCTGGCCAGGATTTTAGAATATAAATACGAAATTATCGTATTGTCACGGGTCCTTTACACGTATACAAAGTTTCAAGTCGATCCAATGTCTCTAAGTGGGTGAAAATCGTGTTCAAAAATTCCGTTACATATATACAAAGACACTTTTTTTTATTTTCTGATAATTCTGGCCAGGATTTTAGAATATAAATACGAAATTATCGTATTGTCACGGGTCCTTTACACGTATACAAAGTTTCAAGTCGATCCAATGTTTCTAAGTGGGTGAAAATCATGTTCAAAAATTCCGTTGCATAGATACAAAGACACTTTTTTTTATTTTCTGATAATTCTGGCCAGGATTTTAGAATATAAATACGAAATTATCGTATTGTCACGGGTCCTTTACACGTATACAAAGTTTCAAGTCGATCCAATGTCTCTAAGTGGGTGAAAATCGTGTTCAAAAATTCCGTTACATATATACAAAGACACTTTTTTTTATTTTCTGATAATTCTGGCCAGGATTTTAGAATATAAATACGAAATTATCGTATTGTCACGGGTCCTTTACACGTATACAAAGTTTCAAGTCGATCCAATGTTTCTAAGTGGGTGAAAATCATGTTCAAAAATTCCGTTGCATAGATACAAAGACACTTTCTTTTTATTTTCTGATAATTCTGGCCAGGATTTTAGAATATAAATACGAAATTATCGTATTGTCACGGGTCCTTTACACGTATACAAAGTTTCAAGTCGATACAATGTTTCTAAGTGGGTGAAAATCGTGTTCAAAAATTCCGTTACATAGATACAAATACCTTTTTTTTTTTATTTTCTGATGATTCGGCCATGATTTTAGAAACAAAATATGGAATTATTGTATTGTCACGGGTCTTTTACAAGTGTACAAAGTTTCAAGTCGATCCAATGATTTGAAGTGGGTGAAAATCGCGTTGAAAGATTCCGTTACATAGATAGATAGATAGATAATAGATAGATAGATAGACACAGGTCAAGCTTAATAAAGCGTGTAAAAAGAGGAGTAAATTCTCATAGATTGCGATGGCAGGACCTGTGAGACGAATGGGGAATGAAAATAAGTACCCAGTAGAGAACTCAAGGGAGGTGAATTATACAGGGAATGAGTGGAAAACATTAATTCAGGATAGGGATGTATGGATAGCTTATGACCGCTATACAATGGAATAGAAAACATTTAATGACTACATTGTTGAGATTTGCACCCTCAGGGGTCCTCATCTAGGGGATATTTGGATGGCAACCACAAGGTGCCCAAGCTGAGCAAAACATTTCTTCCACTTACTTGTGTTTTGCGCTCTTTTAACTTTACTAAATAACCTCTCTTGGTTAACTCTTGTTTTTTCGACCCCGACGCTATTAGGACATCCGAGGGCTAGGGAGTCTTTCCTTTCTTCTTTCCTTTATTTTCTTTTCTTCTCCAGAAAAGCCTGACCAGAGACTGTAAGATGGCAGCCCCATCACTGGTCTTGCCTTCCTTTGGCCAGCAACCAATCGAAGGGACTATTATTATGCTTTCAAGTCTTATAGGAGAATTTCCCAGACATTTTCTATAGGATCGTAACAGGCCTTGGCGTAATACTTGGAAGGAAGAAGAAGAAGAAGAATTTATTGCACTTTCGCTTTATTTAGCTTTATATTCTCCTTTCGTTTATTTTAATTATGAATTATACTTTAGAATAGTATTTTTGACAGTTTCTGTTTTTTTTTTACATTTCCGGGTTCTACAGTGCCATTGAGTTAGTGATACAAAAGTAACATACAAATAATACAAATATTTAGGGGCAGCGTTTTTTCACAAATTCGATTAGCACGAACTGTTCATAAGTTATATAATCAATTGAGTTGGTGTTTACTTGATGAAAATCCATATTTATTAATTAAATAAAAATAAAACGTAGTTTTATTTGATTTTCATATTTATTATATAATTCAGTGACAGCTGTTTCGGTACACTGTACCTCTTCAGACATGTTAACAAATTATGAATTGTGTTCCAACTGATCTAAGCAACAATACAACAATATTTATTTAATTTTTTTTTAATTTAACAAAGGGGATTCATTCAAATCAAGTTGAGAATTTAACAGTTTTTTACTACTTTTAAATGTATTAATTTCTACACCCTGCAAAAGATCTAACTTCTTACCCTTATCACAAATATGTAAAATTTCAAAATTTGGATCGAAACAATGATTAAATTGGAATAGGTGGTTAGCATATTTTGAATTTTCTAAATTTCTGTTATATGCTCTCATGTGTTCCTTTATCCGAGAGATAAAAGGTCTACCAGTTTGTCCTATATAGACATTGTCACATGTGCCACACTTCAATTTATATACACCTGATAATTTTTCTTTTTTTGTTTTGGTTTTATTGTTTTTTATTATATTTTGTAGAGTTTTATTAGTTTTAAATTTAAAAGTAGTAAAAAACTTAAATTCTCAACTTGATTTGAATGAATGCCCTTTGTTAAATTAAAAAATTTTAAATAAATATTGTTGTATTGTTGCTTAGATCAGTTGGAACACAATTCATAATTTGTTAACATGTCTGAAGAAGGTACAGTGTACCGAAACAGCTGTCACTGAATTATATAATAAATATGAAAATCAAATAAAACTACGTTTTATTTTTATTTAATTCATAAGTTATATGATTGTATTACTGTATTTTTATATTCACGACCTGTAAAATAGCTTTTAATATATGGCAAAATGCGATATAAATGCTAAATTGACTATTAATCCGTTTTTTTCTAGATATTTTCAGAAAGATAAAGGTGTTGATTAATTACAAATGCTGTTAGCTCTAAGTTCATTCACTAGAGTTTGCCTAAACAGCTTTAAAAAAACTGGGGATTTACCAAACAGCTTAAGTAGATGTTAAAGTTAATTCAGTGGATACATTTTAATATTGCAAGAGAAAGGAGACCCCGAATGACAGAGCAAATGTTGATCAGCGTTCTATCACTTCATTCAACAATGTTACTCAACTTTCATGACTTAATGTTATTTTTAATTTATATAATTTTGGGTTTTTAATAGTTTAAATTTATCGTTCCTGGAGGACCCTAAAATACTTGAATTATAATAGCAAAATATAAATAATTATATCAGCAATGTGTTTTTATTTCCAAAAAATACTTGAAAATTGAATGAGAAGTTGGCGTAAAATTACTCTAAAATATGGCATATTTATCATCATTGGAAGATATCATACTATGGTTGCTAAAACAGAATAGCCAACTTACGAAAAACAAGTTAAAAATATGAATGTATACAAACACATGAGAGCATATAACAGAAATTTAGAAAATTCAAAATATGCTAACCACCTATTCCAATTTAATCATTGTTTCGATCCAAATTTTGAAATTTTACATATTTGTGATAAGGGTAAGAAGTTAGATCTTTTGGAGGCTGTAGAAATTAACTTAATTTTAATAAATTAATGATCTTCTTGGTGATAAAATCGTAAAACATGTAGTCAATATACACATTTAACCAACTAGAAATTAAAACAGTCAACATGTTTCAACAGCGAAGTTGTCATTTTCAAGACTAAATATTGACGTTTTTATTTTTTATAACCTAATTTAGTTAATATAACATACCAAACTTAACCATAAATAAAATAATAAGCAATAATGAATAATAATAATAATAATAATAATAATACTTTACTGAAACTTTTAGTAATATAATTGTGTAATGTAGGTAAACATTTTAAATTGAATTAAAAGTTTTAGAATATAGACTATATAAAATCTCATAAGAGTTAAAGCCAAAATTGTGTTGGGATGAAGGTATCCAAAACAAAATTAATAAATATAGGTATGTATTGTATTGTAAGCCTATATTTTCCCTTTACAGAGATTTAGGCGCTTCCCCCTACAGGGAAGAATTTGAACCATGCTAATTTAGTTACACTTGTTTTCGTATAGATGTCATTTTTGAGTGGTACGTGGTCAGCGTTCCGCCTCATACTGACATTAGGAAACCAAGGTAGTACTAGGACAAGAAAATTCGGTAAATTTTGCTTAGAGGCCTTTTCATTCAGGCTTAAGGATTTTTTACGAGCCTGAAAATCTTCAGACTCGGGACCCACGGTTTAAAGTCCCTCCCGGAGGACTTGCTGCTTGGATTTTTCCGTCCTAAAAAAGCCATCGACCCCGGCCGGGTTTCAACCCGCGACCCTTGGGACCAGAGGCAAGGAGTATAACCACTAGTCCACCGCGGCCGACTATGTTGTGTTAATAATAGATTCTTAATAATACCAGAAAAGAAAGTAAATTTAAATGTTATAAAGTAATGGCGGTTCCATTGTTGTTTTATGGTTCGGAGTTTTGGATCCTGACCAGGAAAGAATAAAGGAGAATTAAAATTACATCAATGGATTATCGAGATGTACAGCTTACTGGATAAGAAAATAAGCGAAGATACATGGGGAAAATAAACTAATTTAGACCAAATGACACCAAAACAAAATTAATCAATCGATCTGGCGTTTACGTGATGAAAATCCATATTCTTTATTAAACTTTGATAGTTTTATTTAATATATAAAAAAAAACAAAATTCAAGAAACCGAAGAAAACAATAAAATATTTCCCCAGTTTTATTTCTAAGCCTTTGCAGGGCCCTGCATTCCATGTTCCTAGAAGAATCTTTCATAGATTACTTGGTCGTTCAGACAAATAAAACATTCGCAGTAAAAGTATTAAAATGGATGTCATCAGGTAGAAGAAGAAGAAAAAGAAGACACGACGACAAATAACGTGGATTGCCGATGTCTTTCGCAGTTAGGGGAAAAACGTTTAGACTATGGGGATTGGAATGACGAACACATGTGGAGGAGAATGACACTAGATTAAATATTGGTGCAGGAAGATTGCGTGGAACATGGCGAAACCTGCTAAATAAATTACGTTAATATCCGAATTATATCCTTAAGCTCAAAATCGATATAGGGTGAAGAAGATAACTTCGTCACAAAAGTTATTTCGTGATATGTTTATAACAAAACAAATGTGTGTTCAGGAAGAATAGTCAGCCTTATACAGGGTTTTTCATAAGTAATACATAAAACCAATGGAAATAAAAGTTTTTTTATCTAAATGTTCAGATACGTCAAATTTAATATTTATTAAAAAATTGAGCTATTATTCTAGACAAATTATTTATATCGACTTTTTTTTTAAATAGAAACATTTGTACCGGTATTTATTTCCTTTAGTTGCATGCAAAATGTATTTTGATTCATGTAACTTTTTTTTTTGCAACAGAAACAGTTTATCTGTTGTCTTGTTCCGTTAGTCTTCTCTAAAATTAAAACTGCTAGAATAAATGCAGTTCACATATTTTAATAATGTGTTTTCAAAATGTTCCCCGTTTACTATCTGTCGATGGCCAAGTCAAAGTTTGAATTATTGTTGAACATGTTCAATTGTTGTCTTGTTTACAGAATTCGGGTGATGAAAACTTGTGCTGTTGAACATTTTCCATAACACAAGTTTTCATTCACCCGAATTCTGTAAACAAGAGAACAATTAAACTGTTCCCATTGCAAACAAACACAGAATAAACAGACGACATTTTTATGCAACTGAAGAAAATAACCACCTAAGAAAAGCAAATAGATGGTCATTTAAAAATAGGCCTACATTGTTATGACGCCCTGTAGAATAGTTGAAAAAATGTAAAATATTTTTCTTAATATCATTATCCATAATATCATCGAGGCAGCCGTAACCCCGCCTTCCAGACGCCCCAACCTCAGAAGTGAGTTATAATTACGCCAACGCCAGGAGAGCACACCAGGAATGTCGAAATGACAACTGGGGCATTGAATAAAAATAAATAAATAAAATAATTATTTTGTTACTTGTAAAACCCCTGTATGTACGCAATCACTAAGTTATTTGTATACAAATCATAAAGTAAAAACTACGGCCAAAGTTTGCCTTATTTAATAATGTTACCTGTTTGTGCATCACAGCCTGCAGTTGCACGCACTTACTCTTGTCAAATTCCTTCTTTATGTTGGATAAACCCCGAAACTTCATGGCCATCCATACGCCAGCATCTCTGTACAACTCTCATTCCCAATCATAGCTGGACAATGGGTTAGCATTTTTACCCCTTACAAGGGGAGGAAGACCGACAGGGTTGATATAAGGGGTGGATGAGATCGATACACGAGTATACAGTGGCCAAATTCGAGTGAGGGCGGGGAACTGTATAGGAAGAGGGAGGGGAGGACCATGTTTTGTGGTCTGTCTCCATGGGCGGAAAAAGCGAGCGGAGGCCGATAGAAAAGAGGAAAGTAGAAACGGCGGTGCGGGAGGTGGAAGAGAAGGACGGAGAGAATCCTGCTCAGAACACAGGCAACAAAAAAAAAGTCATATAATCTGTTCGGAAAAAAGTACATCGCCATTGTGTAATAATTGGTACATTGCGAAATATGGGATCTGCTCCTGAGCAACGGAGGGTAATATTTATTGCTGTGTGTAATATTTACGTCTTGCCTCCGGGCACGATCATATTCATACAACTATTTCAGGTATACTTTTTAATTTACCTAAACCTTTTGCAAGTAATGAGTATTTCATATCTACTTTTTTGGTCCCTCAGTCAAGCGCCATCGGCTCGTAGGTTACCATCACGATCTAGGCATACTCGGAGACATTAAAATATATTTATAATATAGAGAGAAAGGGGGAGTGACCTACCTCTGAAATACATATTCCCTGATTTAGTTCCTGCCTTGTGTTTAGTTCAACGTTTGATACAAAAAAATATATATCACGTGACGAATAGTAATCTATGTTACTAAATCGATGGATTCGTCCTCTAAATATCTCATAATTGATATACAAAACAAAACATTTAAGAAAAATATAATTCCGTCTTAATTAAATCACAAAATACAAAATTTATATTTATAATGAAGCAAAGAAAAGAGAGACGAATGAAGGGATGTTAAGAAAGTGACGGAGCGAATTAAATTAGAACAAGTAAAGAACGTTACAAAACCGATTCCAGCACTTATCACTTCCACAAGTGTTTCATAGCACAAAACACTATATTGTAAACAACAATGAAATAAAACGAGTGCAAAATTAAATAATTCCCCTTCTTCAGATCTTACAAGGGAACTGTCAACCATTGCTTGCCGAAATCTACCTTGAAATTTCTTCTAGAGAAGTGTTGTGAAGTACAAATGCCGTGTCAAAAATAATCTGCCGTTTTTAACTACAAGACACTAAAATCCAGGGCCAAAGACCATTATGCGAGCGTTCAGGTTATGACATTGCAACTGACATTTATATTGTGCTTTTTATTTTACTGACATCTCGCCTAGTAAATAACATCTAGAAGTAAGGCAAGCTATTAGTCTGCAAAGGCCAAAATAGGACCAGCGCGTTTCAGAACCACGGTCTGTGACATCAAGTCTACGTCACAAGTATTACAGTTTCTTTCTACAAGATACCTAGTTCAGTTGTGGTATACAACGTTTACGCGTTTGGTTCAACTAATTAGCCACAATGAAGAGGGAAGTACTGCATAGTCGAGCTGGACACATTGTACACAACATGATTAAGTTTTGTGAAGTAATGTGTTAAATTAATTTCGCCATCGTAGACCTAGCTCAGTTCTGTAATAGTGGCGTTTGGTTCGCAGAGAAGAGGGAAATACTGCATAGTCAACCTAAGCAGATTGTATGTAATTTGATTAAGTTTTGTGAATTAAAATGTGTTTAAATCCATTTCGCTATCGTCACAAGTACAGTACTTCCCCTTCTCCCCAATAGGCCTGATTCAGTTTTGTGTACAAGGTAGGGTTTCATTCAACTATTATGCCGAAGTGAAGAGGGAAATACTGTAGGCCTAAAGTCAAGCTAGGCAGATTATATACAATGTGGACTGTGCAGTCTGACCTTATGTTTTCCCGCTCATTATACCAGTGACACTGCTCTATCCTATTCCTGCCTTTGTATACTAATACATTACAGTCCACAAACGAGAAGAATGAAAGCAAGGGACGAAGGGAGGCACGGGAAATTTCAAGCGATACAATTTTCCTCCGATCACTAACAGGAGTAACTTTAAGGGATAGAATGAAGAGTGATGAGATAAGGATGCAGTGGAATAGTAGGGAAATGGTGGAACATATACAAAATTATCAGATGAAATGGTTCCAACACGACCAGAGAATGTCAAATTCCCGTTTACCAAAGATGATTTGCCACCTCAAACCTAAAGGCAAAAGAGACCTCGGAAGACCCTTCAACCGATGGAGAGATCAGTTTTTGTAGTCGCAGAACGGACATCATCACCCAATACTGCAAACGGAAGAAGAAGAAGACAATGGGTTACTACCTGAGAATATAGGAACAGTCCATGGTGTCACTCACATCTGTAGTTTATTTCAGGAGTATTCAATTTTGTTTTATATTTTGTGTTTTACAGTAATTAAATCTGATCTTATCCAGTTTAATTACTTTATAGTTTAATGTTTCGTAGTTCACTGTGAGGTGAAGTGTGTCCGTCAGACTCGGAAGTAACACGCCCGCTCAGCGTCTAAATGAAGGTAAGTTATAGTATAATCCTTTATGATATAATGTGCTGGGTATGAGATACCTACTGCTTTCATACACTTCTTCTATGAACTGGTGTTTGCAAGTAAACACTGAAGCGCAATCGAAGTCGTTTTAATGTCCCCGAATACATAATAGACCTCCTTCGGCCTCATTTTTAATGATCTTCAAAGCAATAAGATTCATTTTTGGTTACTATTCTTGTATTTAAAAATATGTTCAGTTTTAATTTACAATGAATAACAATTAAATGTCTTAAGGCCACGATTATCAGCGATAAGATCTGGGATGAATTAACTTAACCAAGCAGTGTACGTCTTTGAAGCGCACTACGAGCAAATGTGTGTGTCTGTCAATGCTGTAGCGGATGCATTTTTTATTCGGAACCAAATTCGGCATACAATAAGAAAGAAATGTCCAGTTCGTTAATATAAAAAATCAGGCTATTAGGAGGAGGGTCAACCAGGAGCCAAAATGTATTAATCGCACTAGCAGCAGTTTTTTTGTTAACGAAACTTGATACAGGCCTGATTCACCGATATAAAACGAAGGTATTCTTCAAAAGTCAGCGAAATCAGACGTGTTAGTAGAAGGCATTTACCTAAAAGCTAAAATAAAATATATCTAGAAGCAGTCACTTTTTTTCGCAGTGAAAATAAATACGCAGAATTTCACAAAATAAAAAAATAAATAAATAAAATAAAAATTCGTCAACCCCGGACGGGTCTCAACCATCGACTGTCGGGAATTTAACTACGAGGTCAACAAGCCCGACGTAAAATATACATCAGGATTTAGTGATTTTGAATACAACAGTCCTCAACACCTTTGGACCTTGCATTTGATAGTAGGCCTACAGTAGAGCCAGCACAGAGTTGTGTTTGAATTTTGAAAGACACGCTCAATTTATCTCTTACCATTAAAATGCATCTACATCTCTGTGAGGTTATGTAATAATTGTATATTTCGTTGGCTGATGGCAGCAGTAGGCTTTTATAATTGACTGATTGGAGTATAGAGTCATATGAAAACCCGTGAGACATGAATTCTCTCAGCGGGACGCAAACCCTCAGCCCCATACATCAAGGGTTAACGCGAACCTTGGCAAAACTGCTTGTTAATCTCCCAATGAACTGCATATACTGAAATATTTATTCCAAATAACCTACACAACAGTAATATGATGCTAGGATTATATTTTTAGCGAATTCTCGGCAAATGTGTGTGTGATTTTAATAAATATATCTTTATTTTACGCATGTCCCATTACACTGTGTAATACTAAACTTTAAGGAAAAAAACTGCCAAAAATCCAAGAAGATGAAAAGATTGTTTTGAGACTTCTTGATGTTGAAACGAACCAACACCCATAAACAATGTGGACGATGATGATGGCAATGGCAATGGCAATGATAATGATAATAATAATAATGACTATTTAACTCATGCCCCAAATGGGAGTCAATGACCAATCACGTTTCAATGATTTCTGTTTTACAACCAACCACAGTCGTGTTTCACAATATTTATCAATATTAAATTTACCATATTAAAAAAAGCTCCTTTTTAATATTCTAAACAGGTCTGACCATTATTTTGCAGTGACTGACTCTGTAAGAAATACGGCTACCAGATTGTATATATAGTGCATGGATGTCAACACATAGCGCTTGCAGGAGTTAATATAAAAGCATTTGTAACAATTGATTATACCACCAAAAAAAGAAACCACTGTTTGCACTTTCATAAATGTATTTTTTCCCAGGTAATAATCCAGAAAAATAGAATTGTCATATTTACATCATACGACATCAGAAATGAATTAATATACAGTTTGATGTGTTTCATTTTTTTCCACTAGAGAGCATTCTTACAATATAGCGTTCCTTTGGCAATAAATAGTATGATCTGGTTGCAGTGATAAACAAACGAAGCAGATGAAGCGTACCTATCGTTTCTCATTTGTTTTCAAACATCGCCGTTTACATTAAATATATAAATATTTTAAAATAACTATAGTTAAATAATGGTTTGTGAGTAAACAGTTTAATTTTATTCGTTAAATAGTCCTAACAGATGCCACTCTTGATTTCCAAATTCTCTACATAAAGTCACTCCTCACTTCGTGAGTCGTGAATTTATCGATAATTTGGAAATCACTCGTGGCATTACTTATGATAATGGCTTCTATTCCATCCCATATCTGGCCCTGGCATTAAGTCGAACACGAATAGAAGGTTTAGGCCTACTGTTTTTCTAAACAAAACTCTATAGTGCGACAGGCCTAGAAAAACCTTGGCCTACCAACCGCTTGCTGGCCACACCTTCATTTGTGTTAATCATAGATATGGACAATCATTAAGCCGTATAAGGATATGCAATCAGCATGACTTGACCCCCAGCTGTTTTCTACCTCGATGCTCACGACGCTGGGTGGGCACCAGAACCACCCATACTAGCCGAAATTCCATGAGAAAATTTATTCCCTATGGAGAGTCTAACAAGCGCAAATTCGTTAGCTCTGCACCAAGGCAGATGCCTCAAACCGCTCAGCATGGCGCGAGACCAAATAATAATAATAATAATAATAATAATAATAATAATAATAATATAATAATAATAATATAATAATAATAATAATAATATAATAATAATAATAAGTAGACTACAGCTAATTCCGAAGGAATGACGCTACTGAGGTTGAACTCATGGAAACATTTCTGGAAATTGTTTACAGACCTTCACCGATTCTATGTAGTATACTCCGAAAATGACATGATCAAAATTTATATATTGTGTGTGTGTGAAATAACATTAACCACACTTTAAGGGAAGTATATTATACTTACTTACTCACTGGCACTATCGAACCCGTAGGTTCATGGCCACACGGACATAAGCTCTCCATACATCCCTATCCTGAGCTAATGCTTTCCAATCATTCCCTGTATAATCTACTTCCCTCAAATCATAGTTAATGTTATTCTCCCACCTCATTCTTGGTCTACCAACTGGGTGTTTTCCCTCTGGCTTTCCCTACAAGAAGCTTCCATGCAAGTCTTTCATTCCCCATACGTGCAACATGTCCTGCCCATCGCAGTCTACGAGACTTAACTGTTCTTATTAGTATAGTATATTATACATGGGATAATTGGAAAGCATTAGTTTAGGATAGGAATACGTGGAGAGGTTATGTTCGATAGTGCCAGTGAGTTAGTATGTGTATTTTAACGCTGTAGCGACCATAGTTTTTGTTTTATCCGAATCAATCTTGGCGAATAGCAATTAATTTTAAAAAAAGGTCGAGTTTCTTAACCAGCAAAACCCGGATAATTAGGCGTAGTAATTTACCTCATTCGAAAATTAAAAAATCCGCTAGCGGCCGCAATTTCCGATATTTTACAACGTATTCAGTACTGTATATTAATATAAAACGAGGAAGGTATCATCCGAAAATCAGCTAAATTCACCTTCTGAAATGGGGGTTTACCTGAAATCCGAAATTTATAATTCGCTCTACCAATCGCCATGTTTGCTTTGTAGCAATCTATAGGCCTACATATAACTGGTAATGTATCGTATAATAACTATTGGTTAATTTATTTAATATTTTTAAAGAATGATAGAAAAATTAATCGCGAGATACTATTTAAATTATTGTAAATTATACAACAATATGCATTAGATAATACATTATGGTTATGAATGATTTCTTTTCACTGCAGTCCGACACCTTTAAATAAGCTGGAATCAGAAATTCAGTTTCTCAAATTTAACAAAAGAAATATATATTCTGTAAACCAGTAAAATCAGACCATAAAATCGACATACTCAGGAATTAGCTTAGTTTTTGCAGTTCCTGTGTGACTTCTGTTTAAGCACATTTCTATGATACAACAATTTTCCTTCAATTTTATTCCACCGCAAATTTCTATCTTGGCACATCATCTCTCGAATTATTTCTGTTCATATTTCTCCTGACTCCATTAATCCTGCATCCATTGACATCGTGGATTTCCTCTTCTACTTGTGCCTTCGGCACCACACTGTAAGGTATTTTCATAACTCCATCACCCATTTGACATGTCAAAACCATCCCAATATCCGCCCTTTATTTACCTACAAAATATTCTTACCGACATTCATAATAATAATAATAATAATAATAATAATAATAATAATAATAATAATATTTTTAAATCGGCTTTATTCAGTATGCCCCATTACATGGCGTAATACTACATACTATGTTTGTATTTACATAAAATTAATTTGACATTATGGCTCTTGTTTACATGTTGTTAATTACTTTAACTTAATCTGATATCTGCCTATTTGGCAATACAATATTTACAATATATACAAAGTTTGTATGGTGATACAATTTGTTTATAGGGTGCTAAAGTCCATGTTTCTAATAAATTTGGAAAAATTCTTTAGGTGTCTTGATATTAGTTGCTGCTCAGGTACTGGCTATTGTGCTTTTTCCAGCTCAATCGTCAGTTTCATCTCGTCCCCTTGAGTTCGTAGTTGAGGACACCTGTAGAGTAGATGTTGTACGGATTGTTCCTCTTGAAGACAGGTACAAGTGGGATCATCTATTGCGCCAATCCTGTAGAGATATGCCTTCGTTTTGCCGTGTCCACTTATAATTGCTGTTGTTGCTGAGTTAATAGAGATGTTTAGTTTCATTCTGAGGATGACAGAAGGAAGGAATCGTTTGCATTGGGAGCCTTTGGTTGTGTTGTCCCACTGTTGTTGCCATTGCTGAAGTCCTTCCTTGACAGCACTCACGATTGAGGTTTTGGGTTGTTTGGTATATACTAGGTTTGTGCTGTTTTCAAGAGCAGCTTCTTTTGCATATTTGTCAACTAGCTCATTCCCGATGAATCCTGCGTGCGCTTTGATCCATGAGAAATGTATGACCCATTGTTGTTGTTTAAGGTTTCTGAGTTTGTTGTGTATTTGTCCTATTAGAAAATTATGTTTGGAATTGTTTTTTTAATAAATCTAATGTTATTACGCTGTCCGTATAAAGGGCGATATTTCTTTCCCTTTGCATGATGTCCAGTTCGGGTAGGGCTTCCAATGCTTTTAAAATTGCAATTTGTTCAGCCTGATTGTTGGAGCACTTATCGTGCAGTTTGGCTTTAATTCTGTGTAATAATACACCTTGTTTGTAGAATACTGCTGCTGCTCCAACCGTGCCTTGTATCCTACCCCCATCAGTGTATCTTTCTAGATTACACATATTGTTTTTATTTATATCCTCTATGGCTATTCAGTCGGCTGAATGGGGCCAGGTACTTTTTTGGAGTGGAGTGTCAAAATCCACGCCGTCTAGTGTCATTCCATGTGTGCTTCGTTAATAGTTATATTAATAGGTTTGATGCTAGCAATTACACATGAAGCTTCAAAGGACAGTGTTTTGTAAGCCTTAGCTATTTTGACTTTTATTAATCTCTGAACTCTCTGCATTTTGTGTAAGTTTTTCTGCTTCCTTATGGCATGTTCCCAGACTGGTGATCCATATGTTAGAATAGGTACGATTGCACCATTGTAAATAGTCCTTAGAGCTTTGTGGTCTAGGCCCCATTGCTGTTATGCTGTTTTGCTCAGCATATTTGTTAGAAGAAGTGACTTCCCGGATATATAATCTATATGCTTATTGGAATTGAGCTTTTGATCCAAAAATATACCTAAATATTTTAGTTCTGTTGTTTGTGAAAGTTTCCTGTGATTCAATAATAATAATAATAATAATAATAATAATAATAATAATAATAATAATAATAATAATCTAATAATAATAAACTAATAATAATAATAAAGTAATAAATATAACGAGTATAGTGATCCCACTGCAGATCTTAGGAGACTCTTGGGACATGGAGTTAAGGCTTCCACCTTTATAGAAATCAGCACGAGATAAGAGCTGGGTTGTGAGTCCTGCATGATGGCCGCTTTCACTCTCAGAACGCGACCCGGTACTCATTTATGTTAGAGACTGAGTCCACCCCAACGACATAGTTAGTACTGCCAGAAGGTTTAAGCCAGTTTAAAAATCCTGACCCAATCGTTACTCGAAACCTCTCGAAAGAACGGCTTGTAGCACATTACCCTAAACAACTATGCTACTGCGTATAACAGCAGCAGCAACAACAACAACAACAATAATAATAATAATAATAATAATAAACTTAATAATAAAAAGATCCTTAATTGGAAAAGTAATCGAAGAAGTGGAAGAGGCAGACCTAGAGAATGTTGGATAGATGGAGTGAGGAAGGTAGAGATTTGAGGGAAGAAGATGCTTTAGACAGGAACCTCTGGCGACAAATCACTTTGGGTCCAAGGAGAAACACTGTATTGTGGAATATTCCTAATAAAAAAAATGTGTAAACAGGTTTACAATGTAATAAAACATCTTCCTGTGCCCAAAGATTTTTAAGATTTTATCTTCTTTCTCCATTCTTCTCTATTTTCCCAATCCAATTCTTCCAGACAGGCCTAACTCCCTCATACCTCTTATATCATCCAAATATTTAAATCTCTAAGTTGACCTCTCTTTCCTTTCCGAGGGGGAATTCATTCCAAAGCTTGTCTGGGTAAACTTGAATCTGGCATTCTACGTATATGACCATATCATTCTAGTTGTCTGCATATAATACAGTAAAACTTGTTTAATCCGGAACGTGAATAACGCGGAAATCTGTCCAATGTGAACAAATTTATTGGTCCCGGCAAAATAATGGTAATTTTACGTGTATTTGTTTTGTATAAAACGGAATCTGTCCAACGCGGAAACCGAAGGATATTTCTACATAATTCATGAAAAAGATGTTTATAAGGCGGAAAGATAGATATAGACATGAATTAGTTTCCACTTCATTGAATTCCCGTTAGGTGATTTAACAATAAGTGATGATTCCTGCCGTCGGTGAAGTAGAGTTTCTACATGTATCTGGAATTTTCTTTCGGCCTCATTGCACACACGTTTAGCAAAATATAGGTTCGTTTAACAAATATTTAGCGTGTGACATCTAATCCCACAAATAACCAGTGCAAAATCTTAAATTATTTTAAGATCTGAGACCGATTGTGTACGTATTTTTCACAGGTAGCGTTCTGAATTTACGGAATGAAGACGGATAAATCGTATGTATCATTGTCATTAAACGAAAAAGTGAAAGTAATTGAAGACAAAGAAAAAAACTCTCAGTACGCCAAATAATGACTAAATTTAAATGTGGAAAAACCCAAGTTTATGAGATTTTAAAGCACAAGGAAAAAATAATGAATGAATGGAGTGCAGGGACATGGTCAAATGGAGAGGAAAGAGTGGGAGTGATTTATAAAAAAATCTCCAAATTTGCGGACCGATGCTCCAAGCTCAAACTCTAGCTGTTGCTATATCCCTAAGGGTAAACGATTTCAAGGCATCTTCAAGTTGGTTGTGGACAGTTTTAAAAGACGACACAATGTAGTGTGGAATGAAATTTGCGGGGAATCAAAGGATGTGGATGAAAGTATTGTTAGTGAGAGGAAACCGAAAGTGCATACTTTAATTTCAGGATCCGCGCCTAAGAGACTTTTTAACGCTGACGAAACGGGACTGTTTTTTTCGCGCGTTACCGTCGAAGTCACTCGTACATACTATACTTCACTTTACAACGGCAGCGGAACTACAATTAATCCAAGTTATATAAAAAGACATGTATGGTGCTATATAATCTAGGATAGAGAAAGATTTGCGTTTAGATCGGTACTTGCTCAGGTAGCTCAGTTGGTAGAGCACTTGGTCTAGAGAACCAAGGGTCCCGGGTTCAAGTCCCGGTCTGAGCGTATAATTCTTCTCTTCAAATATGATTTATCCATCATTGAGATGTACGAAATCAATAATAATAATCTAGGATTGGTTAATATTTTTTATAATGCGGAATGCGGTCTAATGTGGAAAAAATATTGGTCCCATGCGATTCCGCTTTGAACAAGTTTTACTGTAATAATTGTATTGTAAGCCCATGTTTTCCCTTTTCAGAGATTTAGGCGCTCTCCCCCTACAGGGAAGAATTTGAACCATACTAATTTAGTTACACTTGTTTTCGTATAGATGTCATTTTTGAGTGGTCCGTGGTCAGCGCACCGCCTCATACTGACATCTAAGAAACCAAGGTAGTACTTGGACGGGAAAATTCGGTAAATTTTGCTTAGAGGCCTTTTCATTCAGGCTTAAGGATTTTTTACGAGCCTGAAAATCTTCAGACTCGGGACCCACGGCTTAAAGTCCCTCCCGGAGGACTTGCTGCTTGGATTTTTCCGTCCTAAAAAATCCATGGACCCCGGCCGGGTTTGAACCCGCGACCCTCGGGACCAGAGGCAAGGAGCATAACCACTAGTCCACCGCGGCCGATTACTGTAATAATAATAATAATAATAATAATAATAATAATAATAATAATAATCTATGTTCGTTAGTTTAACCTCCCTTATATGTAGTTTTAAGTCCTTACAGGGACACGGGCTGTCTGAAGAGAAATTGAAACCCTGGATTATACAGTTACTTTTTTGACCACACAAGGGCATGGAGAACGTCTCCGAATGAGCGATCAACTTAATCCAGAGCCTCCTACGAACCAATACAACATTTAGACTAAACGCGGCATTCACTCTCCTATTCATAATAAAAATGGCGAATATGATGATGATCGGGAGCACGCCGTAGCGTAGTGGTTAAGGCACTGAGAGCTACAAGCCGGAGGGTCGAGGGTTCAAGTCCCGTTGGGGTCAGGATTTTTTAAACAGACCCAAACCCTCTGCCGGCACTATGGCCCTGGGGTCGACTCAGCCTCTAACGGAAATGAGTACCAGACGCCTGCTCTGGGGGTAAAGGCAGCCGTCACGCAGGGCTGACAACCCGGCTGACATCAAGTGCCGATTGTCTAGAAAAAGTGGGAGCCTTAACCTCCTACTACCCCAAGGGTCTCCTGAGGCCTGTTGTGGGATCACTTTACTTTTTATGATGATGATCATGATGCCGGTTACCGTTTAGGTGTTGAGTTTCGTGACTTTTGTCTTAAAGGCAAGAAAGAAAACCAGAAAAAAATCACCCAGAAACCTGTCTTGAACGGGGATCGAACCTGCATAAGTTTCGAGACCATAGCAGTGAACAAATACAATAAACAAACAATCGTAAGAGAACTTCAAGAGAATGAATGAAAGAACACAAGTTTAATAAGGAAATCAGAGCAGGAATTTAAGTTTTAAGTAGGTAGGAGAAATGCATAGCAGGCAGACAGTTTTCCAGCGCAGGTTCATCTCGCCGAGTGATTAATGTAACGGCGTGTCTTGCACTGCAGAATACATTCATGAAGCGACGCCATTTATATTAGCGACTGCTGGCAAATGGCAATACTTCATTACCCTTCTCATCTCAATACTTTACTGAACGCATCCATCCTGACTCTTACAACCCAAGTCGTGCTCTCGCCTCCCCTTTGGGATTTCTTAACCAATCTGATTCAGTTATGCTTATTTCCCTACAGATGTTAGTGACATGCCAGCATGTCGCCTCAAGAGACATATATGAGGAACTAAGGTATTACTATTGGTAAAAAGGTGAGGTCAACCCAATATAGGTCATAGGAGATCCTCGAGGTAGTGGGAGGTTAAGTTTCCCATTTTTTTTCTAGACAATCGGTATTTGATATCAGCCGGAATATCAGCCCTGCGTGACGGCCGCCTTTACACCCAAAACAAGTTAAACAAGTTTATATTACTCATTTCCATTAAAGGCTGAATCGACCCGAGGGTCATGATGACACCAGAAATTTTGTGTCAGTTTAAAAATCCTGAGCCCACTGGGACTCGAACCATCCGCTTCCGGTTTGTAGCGTATTGCCTTAACCAACTACGCTACGGCGTGCCCCCTATTACTATCGGTAGAATCTCGATTAAATTTTGCTCAGCGGCCTATTTTTTCAGCCTTGAGGATATTTTACGAGCCTGGAAATCTCTGAACCCAAGGCTTAAAAGTCTCTCTCGGAGGGCTTGTCCCCTCCTAAAAATCCATCGATTACTGCCGGGTGTGAACCCGCGACCCTTTTGATTATAAACTATATAAATTATTAAATATATATTTAGATGAGAGCACAAATACCAGCCCAGTGGTATGGGGGTTAAGTTACTCCTTCTGGATGCAGAATGTTCAGGAACAAACCGGCTATACTCCAGGAAATATCCAAGAGGAAAGTCCTCCGGAAGTCGTACGTGGGTCCCGAGTTTGAATATTTTTGGGCCTTTCCCATCCAATTAATACCTTAAATGCCACTTTATGTATCTTTGAGTCGATGAGCTACCCACATGTCCTCGCTGACATATTACTTACTTACTTCTCACTGGCACTATCGAACCCATAGGTTCATGGCCGCGCGGACATCCCTATCCTGAGCTAATGCTTTCCAATCATTCCCTGTATAATCTACTTCCCTCAAATCATATTTAATGTTATTCTCCCACCTCATTCTTGGTCTATCAACTCGGCGTTTTCCCTCTGGCTTTCCTATAAGAAGCTTCCATGCAAGTCTTTCATTCCCCATACGTGCAACATGTCCTGCCCATCGCAGTCTACGAGACTTAACTGTTATTATATCTGGCTTCCTAGTTATATATAGGGAAATAAGCGTAACTAAATTAGCTTGGTAAACTAACTCCCGCGAAGGAGCACTGTTACCCCACATTGTATTGGTAAAGAAAGTCAGAAACAAACATATACTACTTTTAATTTTTATTTCTGAATTTTGTTTCAGGTTCAAACTTACCGTTTTTTAATCGTGTGTCACGGAGAACGCTGAATAAGATTGAAAAATGTAATTAATGAAGAAACAAACATTTTTAGTGATTTATGTACATAACAAGGACTGAACAATCAGCCATAATTAAAAAATCGCTCTAGTGGCAGCCATGTTTGTTTTCTCGCAACGAAGCTGAATACATAGGACTTAATTATCAAAATAAAGATATACCCCATAAACAAGTGTGAAAAAGGGAGCACTGGAATGGAATCCATTGAGATTGCATAGAAAAAGAGGAAGACCAAAAATTACATGGCGCAGCACTGTAACAACAGAAATTGAGCAAGGGAAAAGCGAAAATGAAGTCAGGAATTTGGTAAAAAAAAAGCCCAATGGCGTAATTTCATAAAGGCTCTATGCTTCCAAGAGGAGTGACAGGAACTTACTACTCCATAAACTTGGCATTTTTAAGTCACGCTTATACAAATACATGCTTTAAAATAATTAATTTTTCTTGGCAACTAAATTTATTCAATGTCATTAATTGTTTTTATCTGACTTTTCTATCTTGTATATCTTATATTTCAATCGTTAACTCTAGATTGAATCAAATATTTTGTAAATAATAATTATATTTTAGACGTGCCATGTATATTTATCATCATCATCATCCGATATCATGGCAGCTGCCGCCGTCTTCCGGAAACCAAACGCCATTCCTCTCTATCGATCCATTGATCTTCCTCCATTCCTCTGATATTCATAGCTGCTTGTACCCCTTCTATCCAAGTTTTCTTCGGTCTTCCTATCTTCCTCCTTTCCATTGGGATCCATTCATAACAATTTTAGGCAATCTTTGTTCTGGCATTCTTTTGACATGGCCATACCACTGTAACATTTTCTTTTCTATAATGCCTATGATGTCCGGCTCCTCTTGTACACCCATAATTTCCCTCATTTCTTTATTTCGTATTCTATCCATTCTAGATTTTCCAGCTGATCTTCTTAAAACATCCACTTCTGTACTTAAAATTCTTTTCATTTCCCTGGTAGGAATTTGCCAGACTTCAGCACCATATGTTAAAATGCTCTGAATTATGGTTGATATATTTGTAATTTTCTATTTTTTGTAATATTTTTGCTTCACCAAACAGAGTTTAAAGCATTTATTGCTTGTTTTGTTTGTGCGGTTCTATTTTTAATTTCCACTGTGTTATCGCCTGAATGGTCTAATTTTGTTCGTAAATAAGTTCATTCAATACTAGGTTTTAGTTCTTCTCCATTGTTGAAATTTATATTTTCCATTTCTTCTCCTATACACAGATATTTAGTTTTCTCAATGTTTATATAAAGTCCCTATTTTTCATATTCTTCTTTTAGTTTTTTAGCCATACATTCTATGTCATCGTGGTCCTGTGCTATTAATACCTGGTCATCTGCAAAATTTAATGAACATACATGTGTATTTTGGATGGGTATGCCCATTTTTTGACATTTTTTCCTCCAGTCTCTTAGTTCTCTTTCGAGATAAATTTTAAATAGAGTTGGAGATAAACTGCAACCTTGCCTTAAACCTTTTGTAATAGTAAATCCCTTTGTTATATGATTTCCAACTTTTATCTTCGAAATAGATCCTTTGTATAATGCTTTTATAGCTTCTACTAATTTTTTGGTAATGTTGGAATCGTCTCAACTTTCCATGTAATATTTATGTCTATTATAATTTAGATGTAAGAATATTTTTTTAACCTGGTTGAGTGGTAGACAAGGCCTTAAGGCCTTAATTCTACCAGATAATATAAAGATATTATTATAAACTAGCAAAATCGGACCATGAAGTCTAATTGCTTAGTTCACGCAGTTTCTGCGTGACGGACTTTTTGTAAACTGGTAAAATATTGAAATTAGAGATAGTATGAAATAAAACAATATTCTTCACGCACCAGGAATAGTTGTGAAATTAGCAGAAAGAGACGAAGGTCACGGCGAAACAAAGAGAAAAGTAGAGTGGGTGGCGTGAAGAAACAGAGAGTTGATACGGCGCGGCGTCATCAAATCAATCACGGTTGAGAGAGCAGCTTCAAATTGAAGAACGAACACAAGGAAAAGTGGAGAACGACGACTGCGTCTGGATGAGACGAGATAAACCAGCTCCCACAACCCACCTCTTCATAACACAATCATTACCATCCTCATAATGGGCTTCCCTAACCACCGTAGGTTCGTGTGCGCGCTGAGACATAAGCTCTCCGCACTTCCCTATCCTGAGTTAATGTTTTCCAATCATCCTCTGTATATTCTATTTCCCTCAAATCACACTTAATGCTATTCTCCCTCATTCTTGGTCTACTAATGGTGTTTTCCCTCTGGTTTCCTACTTTGATTCCTTATTCGTGCCACATGTCCTGCCCATCACAGTCTACGAGACTTAACTGTTCTTATTATATATGGTATCCTACAAAGGGCATGTATTTCACTGCTATTTATACTCTTCGCCATTCGTCTATACATGACAAATTTTAAGACTGGTATAAGAAGTCCATCACACAGGAATTGCGTAATTAAGTGAATTTCTCACGTAGTCAAAATGTTGGTCCGATTTTATTAACCTAAGGGATATATATTTATCCCAACTATTTAACTCATGCAACAAATGGTTGTCAATGACCAATCACGTTTCAATGAGTTTTGTTTCACAACCAATGACAGTCGTGTTTCACCTCGCTCTTTACCGATTTCTCTTTATCAGCTGCTGCTTTTGTGATAAAGAAAGCTGCTCCTTTTTAATATTTTGAACAGCTCAGAGCATTATTTTTCTCCAACAAATACATTGGATGTAGCAAATAACAAAAAGATTCCGTAATTTTACTGAGTTGTTTACTAAAAAAAATGAATAACCTATCATGTTGATTATAATATACAGTTTGGTGTGTTTCATTGTCTCCACTACGGTGCATTCTTACAATATTGCGATCCTATTTGGCAACAAATAAAATGATCAAGTTGCAGTGAATATACATAACCTCAAATTTCTGATTTATTTTCAAACATCGCCATTTACATTAAATATATATATATATTAAAATGCCGGTAATTATATTTAAATAATGATTTGTGAGTAAACAGCTTCATTTTATTCGTTAAACAGTCCTAACAAATGCCACTCTTGATTTCCAAATCCTCTAGATAAATTCACGAATCACTTTATGACTCGTGAATTTATCGATGATTTGGAAATAACTCGTGACGTTACTTATGATAATTTAGTCATGTATTCCAATTACCAAGTTTCAATGCGAGAAAACAAAAACTGCGCCCTGTACAATGTTGAAAATCTTCCCATTAAAATGTCAACCTTAAGATTAATCCCTAATCTTCCTGTCGGATTATCCTAATTACTTATTCAGATGTTACATACGAGATTCATTGCTTTCTTACAAAAATTGTGGTCATGAGATTTTTTCACGTAGACTTTCACGGCCGGAGTTGCTGTGATGTGCTTGATGAAGATTTTCGGGCTGTAGGCCGTGGTCGTCGGGGAACAACAAGCCTCACGACCACGGCCTACAGCCCGAATGTCTTCATCAAGATCATGAGATTTTTCTTTGTTTTTTTAATTTCGGGTTTCAGGACTTCAATTCTGAAAATTGGATTTCGCTGATTTTTATTTATTCAATATTTCGATAGCTAATGGGGGTAATGACATAAGTATCGAATTTCGTTTTATTCTCACAATGCCCATGGACATGTAGAATAAGAAATCTAGAAAATGGACTTAGTGGTAGAACAATGAGTATGTTTGAATGGCACGTATAGCCTATATAAACTAACTTAAACTCACTGGCACTATCGAATTCGGAGGTTCTCATAGCAGCGCGGACATAAGCTATAAACTATCAATTTTGAGACTTTATTTTATTATAAACTATCATACCCGGCAGACGTTGTCCTGCCCGAACGTTCAATTCTAAAGTCATGGGCGGACGATAAAAATATGTTACTTTTTTACCATAAAATTCAGCAATTAGGACATAATTAGATATTATTAAATAAGTTCGCAAGAAAACCTCTTACAGCCTTCTGTTGCGGCTCAAGAAGTGTGAATGATGACGTCACACAGTCATGAACATTAGAATTGTACCCTCCTTTGCAGATAAGTTAAGAACCGTCATATAACAATTATATTAGAGTGGAAAAAAAAAAAAAAAAAAAATTCATGAGAGTGAGTCAAAACAGTTTTTTTCCCCCCCAGCTAGATTTCATTTCTGACCCACTGTGCACCGGTCGCACGCTGGCCGACATTCCATGAGAAAAAATTCTTCCCCCGTAGAGACTCGAAACAGCGTAAGTCCCGTAGTTCTGCGCCAAGACTTCTTGCCTTAACCACTCGGCGACGGCGCGAGACTCTTGGTATTAATGAAAGACAAAAATGGTTTTTGTGAGTTATCCGTAAGAGATAAACATATGCTGTCGCGAACTTTTTTGTAGAGCTTTTTGAGATATTCAATTCTGTGTGCATTAATTTTATGTATTTCTTATGGTTTAGGCAGGTAAGCCATTTAAGCGTCCAAAGAGCTACTTTTTTCACGTTTTCCACTATAAAGGGCGATTTTTAAGGGTGTAGGAGTTGAGTATCACAACTCTGTTATTGCCTATGTTCATCCCGGGAATCTACTGAACATTTTGCAAAAAATCCCATCACAATCGGATCAACGGTATGGCCGCGCATAAAGTACGAACAAACAAACAAACATTCATTTTATATATAAGATTAATCAGTTTATTTCAGTGAATGGGAAGTTGTGACGATTAATTCAAACAGCATTTAATAACTTTTTATTTGATTAAATACAATTAATATTAATGGGATTTCTATTGTTTTATTTCTTCTACATCCTGAGCTGTTTTCCAATCGTCCCCAGTACAATATACCAACCTACCTGTTGGGCGCTTACGCTATGCATTTCCTTCAAGAAGTTTCCATGAAACTCTTTCATTAACCATTCGTGCCACATATCCTATCCATCGCAGCCTAAGAGACTTAACTGCTCGTGTTACATTTAGTTTCCCATAAAGATCACGTTCTTACAATTATTTTTTTCTTTTGACCAAAAATTCTCATAAGAAATTTATTCTCAAATATTCGCAATGTCTTCTCCCAACTTAAAGTAAGAGTTGTTTCATATTTATATAATTGGAAAAATAATCGTTTTTTTAGATAAGTTGCGATGACAAGAGTGCCTCTAATAAATAATAACATGCGTTTCCAGAATCGACTCTACTTTAAATTTATTTCTGCACTTCATTCCTGTTCATACTTATTAAAACTAAACCAAATATATGTCAAACGGTAATTTTTTTCAGTTATTATATTCATGCGGAACATGCTCTCTTATTTGAAGGGAGGATAAAATTTATGGGTATTTGAGAACAAAGTTCTTAGGATAAAAAAATGTTATATGATCAAGACAAAAATTTGTACACACACATATATATATATATATATATATATATATATATCCATCCATCCATCCATCTATAGTAATTCTGCCCGAAGGTAGGTCTTTGACTGCAATCATAGCATTTTCATGCTATGCTTTGCAGCTTTACTAAGGAATTATAGGTGTGGTAGCTTCCCGTTGCTTTCCACACCGGTGAAGGATGATGATAACGATAAGAATGATGATAAGGAAGATGATGGCCATATGATTTCGGGGACCGTTTGGGCCTTAGAGATTTTCCTGACATTTGTCCCTTACAGGTGCGAAAAGAAAAGGAGGGAAAACCCCGGATAAAAACCTCACCCAGAAAAACTGCCCCGATCGGGGATAGACTCCGGGGCCCCCACTGCGTGACCAAGGCAGCACGCTACCTCGACTACAATAGCGATGACATGCCGGGAATTGAAAGACGTGCATGCAAAGCTTCTAATAGGAAAACCAGAGGTAAACAACGCCACCAGTTGGTACCAAGAATGAGGTGGGAGAATAACATTAACTATGATCTGAGGGAAGTAGAAGATACAGGGAATGATTAGAAAACATTAGCTCAGGATAGGGATGTATGGAGAGCTTATGTCCGCGCGGCCATGAACCTACGGGTTCAATAGTGCCAGTGAGTTAGTTATATATATATATATATAGTCCACCGCTGTGGTCTCGAAGTAGCGTGCTGACTTGTCTTCTCACGCTTTGGGCCCGGGTTCGATTCACGGTCAGGACAGGCTCCATGGTGAGGTATTTTTTCCCCTGGTTTTTCCTCACCTGTAAGACAAATGTCAGGAAGCTTAGGGTCCAACGGTCCCCGAAAATCATCCGGCCATCATCATTATCCTTTACCGGTGTGGAAAGCAACGGAAAGCTACGACACCTGTAAGCTGCAAAGCATAGCATGAAAATGCTATGATTGCAAAGACCTGTCCTCGGGCAGAATTGCTAAGGATGGATATGTACATTTTTGTCTTTTGTCATTTTTCGGTGTCTAGGAAGTACGAACGATGGAAGATTTGTAAAAAAGAAATAGAAGAATTTTTCATGAAAACACCTGAATATTTAAGATTCGTTTGGAATTCGCTAAAACTTGTATTGAAGTAAAGATTTGCAGAAATGTGAGAGGTCGATAAGAATCAGGTAATGAAGGAGGGTTCGTGTCTAGATAAATCATCATTAAAGAACACAAGACAGTTTAGAACCAGTTTATCATTAATTCCATCTCGCCCCGCAGTCGATAAATCGCAGCCTGACAGCATGCTATCAATGTGATCCACCTTGCGCTTTCTCAAACAATTAATAACTGCATCCCCCCTCCTCAACGCACAAACAAAGAAAAAGTATTTACTACAGTACGACATCAGTATCAACTTGTTTCGAACACGAGCAAGGTGGCTATGGGTAATTCAGTCACAAAACTTATCCATCTAATTCACTGACATTATCGAACCCGCAGTATCATGGCCGCGCGGACATAAGCTCTCCATACATCCTTATCCTTACCTAATGTTTTTTTAATCATCCTCTGTACAATTCATCTCCCACTAACCATAAGAAGAACTCCCATGGCGCGTCAGACATAGAAGGCCCTTGGCCTCACATCCACATGTGTTAATCCAGCCAGTGTATGAATGACAATGGTCAGCACGTCGTGTCCTCCAGCCCTTATAGCTGGTTTTCATAAACTGATGCGCTTCTTATTGTATGAGTAAAGTAAAGTAATTTCACTACAGGTCTCAGGAGGCCCTTGGGGTATTAGGAGGTTAAGGCTCCCACTTTTTGTGGACAATCGGCACTTGATGTCAGCCGGGTTGTCAGCGCTGCGTGGCGGCCGCCTTTACCCCCAGAACAAGGGTCTGGTACTCATTTCCGTCAGAGGCTGAGTCGACCCCAGGGCCATAGTGCCGCCAGAAAGTTTGGGTCAGTTTAAAAATCCTGACCCCACCGGGACTTGAACCCTCGACCTTCCGGCTTGTAGCGCAGTGCCTTAACCACTACGTTATGGCGTGCTTCTTATTGTAGCTATCCAAATGCCTCATGATAATGGTTAGGCACCCAGTCCCATACTGGCCGAAATTACAGGAGAAAATTTCTTCCCTGATGGAGTCTCGAACCAGCGCAAGTTCCACAGCGTTGCGCCTCTCGGCTACGGCGCGGTTCATGGTTTGCGTTATTCTCCCATCTCATACTTGACCTATCTACTGGGCGCTTTCCCTCCAGTTTTCCTACAATTAACGGGGAATAAAAGAGGAGCATGAAGTAGTAAAATCAGATGAAAAACGCCCAGTAGGTAAGAGGTTTGGAGAATAACATTGACCAAGATTTGAAGGATCGAAATGGTAGAAGATTAATTAACTTTGCCTACTTACTTACTTACTCACTGGCACTATCAAACCCGTAGGTTCATGGCCGCACGGACATAAGCTCTCCATACATCCCTATCCTGTGCTAATGCTTTCCAATCATTCCCTGTATAATCAACTTCCCTCAAATCATAGTTAATGTTCTTCTCCCATCTCATCCTTGGTCTACCAACTGGGCGTTTTCCTTCTGGCTTTCCTACAAGAAGCTTCCATGCAAGTCTTTCATTTCCCATACGTGCCACATGCCCTGCCCAACGCAGTCTACGAGACTTAACTGTTCTTATTATATCTGGCTTCCTATAAAGACCATGTGGTTCACTGTTATGTAGTCTTCTCCATTCACCTGTCTGTTCATCTCTCTTTGGTCCAAAAATTTTCCTAAGTACTTTATTCTCAAATACTTGTAATCTCCTTTCCTCTCTTAAAGTAAGAGTCCATGTTTCGCACCCATATAATATAACTGGTAGAATAATAGTTTTATATATTTTCAGTTTAACGTTTTTTGAAAGGAGTTGGGACATCAAGAGTCTCTGCAATGCATAATAGCACGCATTTCCAGAATTGAGCCTATGTTTAATTTCTTTGTGCATCTCATTCCTATTTGTGATTATTGTTCCTAGGTACTTGAATTCAGCCACTTCCTCAAAATTTCCCTCATTTGTCATTAGCTGTCCATTTCCATTACATAATGAATTTCTACGTGTGACCATATATTTAGTTTTATTGATATTTACTTCCAGTCCTAATTCCTTAGTGTGTGTGCGTGTTGTTCTTTAGTATCTCCTCGCTATCGGCCAACAATACTACATCATCAGCATAAACTAACAGCTTATTAACGCCATTCAGTTGTAAGCCTTCCTCATTCTCTAAAGATTTAATGGCATGCTCTAGTACAAAATTAAATAGTAGAGGAGATAGTGCATCTCCTTGCTTCAACCCATTCTGGATTTCAAAAGTGTCCGAAAACTGTTTGCCTACACGCACCCTACTCTTTGCTACCTATAATAACTTTCCAATTACAAACACATTTTTTCAACATAAAGACTGCCATAAATATACATGGTCTGCTCGGAATTCTCAGTCAATTATAGATTATGTACTAACTAATCGTAAACTTTTTAATTATGTTCTGGATACCAGAGTTTTCAGGAGTCTTGAACTGGAAACAGATCATTTTCTGCTTGTCTCCACCTGTCGCTTCCCTCCATGTTATATAAAACATTCAAAATGTAAACCACGTTATCAGGAAAAACACATCTTTAAAGTTAGTCTTTTACAGCAAGATAGTATTCGATGGTTATACCAACAAAGAACAAAATCACACACAATTAATTCTGATACCTCAAATTCCGTAGAAGAAGGATGGAATAACATCTGTAACATATTACGAAAAGCAGCTCTAGAAAGTTTAGGGACAAAACTAAAATGACACAGGAAAAGAGGTCTCAGAAAATGGGATGATGATATAGCAAAAATTATTGCTGAAAAAAGACAAGCATTTAAACAATATATAGCAACTGGGTTGTCGAATGACAAAATTGATTATCATCATAAAAGAGCTATTGCAAAACGAGAAATCAGAAGAAGACACAGAGAAAATTGGGACACTTTCGTCTCTAATCTAGAGAGAGATCTCACCAAACTTAACCCAAAAACTTACAAAGGTATAAATAATCTTAGCCAAGAGTGTAAAGAGAGTGTAAAATTAAATTTGATTGATAAAACCACTTGGGTTACATATTTTCAAAATGTATGGTCCATTCCCAGACTAATTTTGATTTACCCATATCTCAGAATGACAAATTTCTATATATCACTGAAGCAGAACTTGACACAGCTTTAGAGTCCTGTAAAAATAATAAAGCACCTGGTGAGGATGGACTTCATATAGAATTGTTTAAATATTCTGACAAAACTCTTAAACAAACATTTCTGCACTTACTAAACAAAATAATCTTGGGAGAAGACCTACCTTCATCTTGGCAGAAAGCCATTATCATACCAATTTTTAAAAAAGGTAACCTCAAAGATTGTAATAATTATCGAATCATTAGCCTTCTCAACAGTGGATATAAAGTTTTTTACAAAAATTCTAGCATATAAATTACAAAAACGCTATGAAAACTTATTAGAGGAAGAACAAAATGGTTTTCGTAAGGGAAGATACTGTGCGATGGTTATTTCACCCTAAAACTTCTTATCGAAAAGCACAAAGAATTCAATAAAGAACTACATATTAGCGTTTATAGATTTTATCAAAGCATTTGATCGAGTTGACAGACAAAAACTTTTAGATATCTGAACTGATGATGGAACACCAAATCAACTGATCCAAACCATTTTTAATCTGTATCAAAATAGCATCATAGCAGTACAAATAGGAACAGAATTGTCAGATTGGAAACATATAAATTGCGGAGTCAGACAAGGATGCCCTCTATCACCACTTCTATTTAATGTATACATTAATGCTATCATCAGACACTGGAGATTGACAGTTCATGGTAATATTCCTCTCTCAAGACACACAATTTTAGACACACTCTTATATGCAGATGATCAGGCTCTTTTCGGCAATAATGAAGATGAATTACAATATTCCACTCATCATCTTAATATAATACCCCACGATTTAACATGGAAATATCAACAACAAAATCTAAAGTTATGGCCTTTCAAGGGAAATTCCCAGTAAGAAGTACAATTTGTATTCAGAACTCAATATTAGAGCAAGTAAATTCATTTAAATACTTAGGATATAATCTAACTTATAATGAGGAATGTGATATATCCTTTAAAATACAAAACTATAATAAAGCTTTAAGAATTATCAACCAAATTTTTAAACCATCAAAAGTGCAGAGACACACAAGAATGAAAATCTATAAAGTTCTCGCTAGACCCATAATCTGTTATGGCAGTGAAGCTTGGACCATCAGAACTCAGGATGATCGTCATATTACAGCCACGGAGATGAAATTTCTGCGACGAACTGCAGGTTATAGTCTTCTAGATCACCAAAGAAATTCAACAATAGCCAGAGAGTTAAATATCGTACCTATATCTGAATACCTCCAAGAATATAGAAACAATTGACTAGCGCATGGATCGTCACAGAATACCAAAACAAATTCTTCACTACATTCCTCGAGGCAGAAGATCTGTGGGTCGACCTTTTCGGAGATGGCGGGAGACCGTAACGGGCCACTGGGCCTAATACTTGAAAGACAGATGATGATGATGATGATGATTTGAAGGAACTAGATTATACAGGGGATGATTGGAAAACATTAGCTCAGGATAGGAATGTATGGAGAGCTTATGTCCGCGCGGCCATGAATCGATAGTGCCAGTGAGTTTTAGACTAGGGCTTGAGAAGTTCAAATGAATATGTAAATACTACAAAGCCAACAACAAAACTTTTATTTTTCGTCCAATGCCACCAAGTTGTCTTCTGACATTGAAGGAATTGTAATTCATTTATAAGCTTGGGGCATTTGGAAGGTGAAGTTACGTAACCCCCATTATACAATGGGTGATATATGACAACAAGGAAGTCCTTAACCTAAATTCCAGACCATGGACAGTCACAGGAATTATTCCCTTTAAAGAAAAATGTCTATCGTCTGACTAGGAATCCGAACCCTGGACCTCATGAACTGTAACCAGAAACGCTAACCACTAGCCCATGAGGCTTTATTTTTTTTAATTATTTTAAAAAAATTATTGTAATCGTGTAGAATAGGTAGGCCTATCTCTTTTGAACTTATTGTATGAAGTGAACTGGCCAGACAAGTAGAAGGCCTTAACCACCATCCAGCTGCTGTTTTCACTTCCACTCGTCCCATTTATAGAGGTGACATGTGCTCAGCACATCTATCCCTACAGCCATTATAGCTAGATTTTTTTTAAATCTTGTGCTGTAATTTATTATAACTAGCTTAAATCCTCACGACGCTGGGTGGGCACCTATTCCATACTGGTCGAAAACCCATGAGGACTCGATCCAGTGTATGTCCCATAGCTCTGCCGATAACACAGGATGCCATAGATCACTCGATTAAGGCGCGAAACCCGTTCAGTGAACTATCATCATCATAGTCCGTCACGAATTAAGACAATTTATTTCTGCCTCAATAGAACACCCAAAGTCTTTTGAGTGGACATCCCGGTCTTCTTCTTCCTGTAGGTTGATAGCTTAACATCTGCTTGGGTATCCTGTGATCCCCCAACCGATAAAAATGCTGCATGCATCTTGACTTACAATCGGAAATTTTATTTTCCAAAGATTCCATGTACTTGAACGAAGATATCTTCAATATTTATGATTAGTGTGTATCCAGCAGTTCCCCGAAGATATATCATTTTCACAGCTCCTAGTCTCTGTCCATACTTTGCTCCTACACAAAAGAGTTGGAAAAGCCAATGTTTTACGCACTATTAATCTTGAATGTTTTTTGTCTAACTATGGCGAACGAAGATAGAATTTATGAACCCTAAAATACTTAGAAATTGTTATATTTTGGCAATTACAAGACTTCCTCTTCATATCAGATATTGCATCCTAGATAAGTGAAATTATTCACCTGCTCCAAAATTTTATTGTCAAGTACAATTTTACTTCTGACAGTATATCATCATCATCACTCCAGGGATTAGGCAATTGCCCGTTCCGACTTCATAATGCATCAGCCCAACGTCTTCTAGGTCTTCCAACATCACGTCTTCCTCTTGTTTGATAATTTCTGGCTAACAATGGATATCTCTCCTTACTCATTCCATCCATATGATCAATCCATTTCTGTCTGTAATTCGTGACTTTATCCAATAAAGGCTGTACTTTCAATTCTTCTCTTATATCCTCATTTCTTATTCTATCAAGTCTTGTACATCCTTTTACTTGTCTTAGGAACCTCATCTCCGCCGTCTGTATTCTATCCTTCTGTTTTTTCACTGGAGCCCAAGTTTCACATCCATACAATATTGTGGGAACCGCCATAACATTATACATTTTTATCTTGGTTTTTTCTAATTTTATTTTTGAATGTTCTCTGTATTGTTCTGAAATTTATTTATTTTGGAGTCAAGATCTCTTTCCACATTGTAGCCAACATCACAGCCCAAATATTTCTGACAGTATATACAGCTTGAAATGCCATATTTTTTGTTTTCTCTATTGATATCTTCAATCAATATTATTCTGTATTTTTTTTGGACCAAAGAGAGACGAACAGACAGGTGAATGGAGAAGACTACATAACAATGAACTACACGGTCTTTATAGGAAGCCAGATATAATAAGAACAGTTAAATCCCGTAGACTGCGATGGGCAGGACATGTTGCGCGTATGGGGAGTGAAAGACGTGCATGGAAGCTTCTTGTAGGAAAGCCAGAAGGAAAACGCCCAGTTGGTAGACCAAGAATGAGGTGGGAAAACAACATTAACTATGATTTGAGGGAAGTAGATTATACAGGGAATGATTGGAAAGCATTAGCTCAGGATAGGGATGTATGGAGAGCTTATGTCCGTGCGGCCATGAACCTACGGGTTCGATAGTGCCAGTGAGTAAGTAAGTATTTTTTTTAAGTTTATACAGACTTTTCAGAAAGTCCCGTGACTATAATGTAAAATTTATTTACTTTATTCTAGTGGCATAATCCATTGTTAACGAGAAAACGTTTTTAATAAATGCTCCATTTTAAATAAGAAATCGTAAAAAAAAAAGAACTAAAATTGTTTCATTAACCTTGTATTTGTGTTTTTAGTCCAGCTTATGTTCTCAGTTAGGTTGAATTCCGATCGGCTAGCTTTTAGGATTTCCTCTTTCTTTAAAAATTACCATTTATTAAAACTAGAAGATCACTTGTAACAATGCGACGTCAATAAAACAATTAGGGGTGGTAAAATTTAACATAAGCAAAATAGCACGTAATGCTCATATAGGTTTGTACTCTTAAAAGAGTTTTATTTTCAATTTTGAAAGTATGATATACAGTGTGATTATAAAGTCCCAGTACATTTTGTGGATAACGTAGCGCAAATAAAACAAAAATTATAAGGTAGTTTCTAGTATCAAGTTAGTGTTCAACATAACCTCCATCAATCTCAAAACATGTTTTCCAACGACGCACCATCGCCCGGAAAACATGCACCAACATATCCTCTGTAATCATTTCACTCGCTTGGCGTATGCGTTCTTTCAGCACTTGCAGATTAGGAAACTTGGTTCTGTACACCTGTTGCTTGATGAACTCCCAAGCAAAAAAGTCCAGGGGTGCGAGGTCTGGCGAACGAGGTGCCCAGATACGAGGAGATGCCCTTCCAATCCACGTTTTGGGAAACCTGTCACTGAGATACCAGCGTATAGCCAGAGCAAAGTGTGGCGGTGCTCCATCTTGTTGCAACACCACTGTATCAATGATACCATCTTGCTGTAACTGTGGCTGTAAGAAAAGTTGCAACATATCAAGATACACGTCTCATATGATGGTTTCCTTTGGAATCTGTCTCTAATTTCCTCGTACGACTGACCTCTTAAACGCGCAGCAACAATCTCTATCCGCTCTTCAATGGTGAACATATTTGTATCTTTCGAATGGCTGTAACAGAAATATGATATGTAAGTGATTTCTTTAAAATGTACTGAGACTTTATAATCACACTGTAATGTGAAAATTGGTTTAAAGGTGAAAATTGTACCAAATTGAGATTATAAAAAATGATAAATCGACTGCTTTGGAATTCATTTTTCTGAAAACTTCAAAAATGAAAAAGTGTACACAAATACCCACAGTTATCTCAAACAGCTGCGTGTAGATGTTAAAAGTAACTTCAGTAAATAACACTTAACTTTTAATTCTATAGTGTTTAGGCTTTTATCATAAGTAAGGCCACGAGCAATTATCGACTCACGAAGTGAGGAGTGAATTTGTCTAGAGAATTTGGAAATCAAGAGTTGCATTTGTTTGGAACATTTAACATTAAGCTGTTTACTCACCAATCGTTATTTAAATATATATATATATATATATATATATATATATATAATGTAAACAGCGATGTTTGAAAACAAATGAGAAACGTTTGCAATGCTTCATTTGTTCATCACTGCAACCAGATCATATTATTTATTGCCAAAGGATCGCAATATTGTAACAATGCGCCCTAGTGGAGAAAAAAATTATGTAAATATTTTTCTGGAACGTAAATTCCTAGGAAATAATACGTTTAAGAAAGTGCAAAGAGTGGTTTCTTTTCATTGTAGCATAATCAATTACTACGAATGTTATATCCCGCAAGCAGTATCTGTTTACATTCGTGCACTGTATATACAATCTGGTAGCCGTATTTCTTAGAGAGTTAGTCACTATTCAGAATGTTAAAAAGGAGGAGCTTAATTTTAATATGATAAAATTAAACTGATAAAGTCGAAGTGAAAAATGACTGACTGTGATTGGTTGTAAATCAAAACTCATTGAAATGTGATTGGTCATTGACTCCCATTTGGGGCATGAGTTAAATAGTCAATATAAATGTATCATTTTCTGCACTTTTTTTTTTCTACATCTGTTGAACAATTTCCCTGTGTGATGATTTAACCCATAACTAACTAACTCACTGGCACTATCCAACTCGTAGGTTCATGTCCCCGCGGACCTAAGTTCTGCAACACATCAATATCCTGAATTAATGTTTTCCAATCATCTCCTGTATAATATACTTCCCTCAACTCATGGGGCATCCCATTCTTAGTCTGCAAACTAGGTGTTTTCCCTCTGGTTTTCCTACAAGAAACTTTCATGCCCCCCTTTCATTCCCTATTCGTGCCACACTCTAAGATACTTAACTGTGCTTATTATATCTGGTTTCCTATAAAGACCATGTAACTCACTGTTATGTAGTATTCTTCATTCGCCTGTCTGTTCATCTCTCTTTGGCCCAAATTGTTTGCTAAGAACTTTATTCTCAACTTATATTAATTTAAAATAAATGTACAATTTAATTTATTAATTTTATCCCACTAACAGTCCTTTACAAGTGACTTTAATTTCGTATTAAAGCAATTTCAAAAGTCAACGCGTGTCAGAATTAATTCATAACAACTTGAATATTTTTCTTTAATATATATAAAATTCACAACAGACAAAAAAACACAACACAAAAATAAGACAGCAACTAGAAGTAGAGGAATTAAACACAATAGTGAAATCTAGAACAAACTGGAAAGAACACTTAGCAAGGATGACTGAGAATAGAATACCAAAAGCAGCATACAACTATTCACCAAGAGGAAGAAGAAGTTTGGGAAGACCAAAGAAAAGATGGAAACAGCAGCAATTTGGAGCCGGAACAAGCTTGCAAAACGCCTAATCCATGAATAAGAAGAAGAAGAAGATAAAAGTCAAAACTGTAAATACATTACAAAATGCAAAATATACAATCAAAGCTATTTTTATTATTCCAAGATGATAAAAATCACTACTCCTGATCATAGATAAGTAGATAAAAAAGTTTTATAAATCTGTATCTTGGTTTCCTCAGAAAGCCTGATTCGGCTGATAATATGGACCTAACAACTTTAATTTTATGTTATAATATTTAAAATAGGCTGCATCAATTCGAAATAACCTTGCAGTATCTTGTCTTCAAGACTAACCACATTAATAATTTATTATAGTAAACGTGATGTAAATGCAATCAGTCTGTTTACAAAAAACCGGTATTTAATGTACCGTTGAATGTTCCAATCGTTATGGTGTCGTGATAGTGAAATCGTAATTCAATGTTGAAGTATGATTCAAGGAACAAAGATGAATTAATACTTTACATTTAAAATCTATGATAAACCACCGTTGAGATCAAGTAAAAGGTTAAAATCTTAAAATTCGTACCTGAAAAAAAAATAGTCATCCTCAACTAACACAAACGTTCAAAAACTTCGTCAGACATTAAATAATGTAGGGCCTTCAGAAACGTGTTCTATCATCAGCATGTCTCAACTAAAACAAACTTAAGTTTAAAAAAAACTTCATCAAACATTAAATAACTGCTTTCAGAATAAGTTCCATCATCTGCTTGTCTCAACTAAAACTTTGTCAAATATTAAAATAATGACGGTCTTCAGAAGCATATTCCATCACCAGCATGCCTCAACTAAAACAAAATTCAGTTTAAAAACTTCGTCAAACATTAAGCAATATAGGGTTTTCAGAATTATGTTCCATCATCAGCGTGTCTCAACTAAAACAAACTTCGCCAAGTATTAAATAATGACGGTCTTCGGAAACATGGTCCATCATCAGCATATCTCAACTAAAACAAAATTCAGTTTAAAATCTCTGTTAATATTAAGTACTGTATGTCTTTCAGAAACAAAACATTGGCACAGGATAGGGATGTGTGGAGAGCTTATGTCGCGCGGCCATGAACCTACGGGTTCGACAGTGTTAGTTAGGTATTTCGGAAACATGTTTTATCAACAGCATGATACTTGTTGAATGATAGAACATGTTCCTAAAAGGAGTACATTATTTAATGTTTGAAGAAGTTTTTAAACTGAAATTTGTTTTAGTTGAGGTCGGCTGATGTACAGGCACGAATTTTAAGAGTTTAACCTTTTAATAAAGATGAAGTTGTTAGGCAAGCTTGCGAATATAAAGAATACAGAATACCAGAGTAAGAGAATGTTTCTTTCAAGTTGAAGTACATAATGGAATGTACGATAAGATGGTATGGCCATGTTAAAAGAATGAATACTGGAAGTAAAGGTAAGCGCTTAATTTAGATTAGGAGGGAAGGGAACAAGAGGTCGGCTAAGATGAAGATAGGGGAAAAAATTAAGAGGATTGCCCGAATGAGAAAGGAGGAGGGGGAGGAGTAACACCTCGTAAAAAAACCTTGTTCAGCTGGCCCGGCTGATAGTACCATGTGAGGGCCCCTTGCCAGGGAAAAGTGAAGACCTCAACGGCAATGAAGGCGGAGAGGATACCATTAATACGGCAGATTTGGCGGAAGAGGCACCCTACCCTCACTCAGGGAAAGAGAGAGGAACCGCTGCCTTGCGGAGAAGGAGAAACTTCAAAGGCTAAGGGAGCATCCCGTACAGAAAAGCATGCCTGTCCAAGAGGCATTGAGGTGGCAACCCAACTATAGGCTGGTAACCTATAATGGGGAAAACTTAAATACTCGAAAGACTACATAGTAGGGAAATAGTTGAACATATACAAAATTATCATAAGTAATGCCACGAGTGATTTCCAAATTATCGATAAATTCACGATTCACGAAGTGAGGAGTGAATTTATCTAGAGAATTTGGAAATCAAGAGTGGCATTTGTTAGGACTATTTAACGAATAAAATTAAGCTGTTTACTCACAAATTATTATTTAACTGTAGTTATTTTAAAATATTTATATATCTAATGTAAACGGCGATGTTTGAAAACAAATGAGAAACGATAGGTACGCTTCATCTGCTTCTTTTGTTTATCACTGCAACTAGATCATACTATTTCAGAATATTAAAAAGGAGAAGCTTTCTTTAATATGGTAATCGTAACACTGATAAATATTTCGTGAAACACGACTCTGATTGGTTGTAAAACAGAAATCATTGAAACGTGATTGGTCATTGACTCCCATTTGGGGCATGAGTTAAATAGTCAGATTAAATGGTTCCAACACGTCCAGAGAATGTCAAATTCCCGTTTACCAAAGATGATTTACCACATCAACCCTAAAGACAAAAGAGACCTCGGAAGACCCTTTCAACCAATGGAAAGATCAGTTTTTGTAGTCGCAGAACGGGCATCATCACCCAATACTGCATTCGGAAGAAGAAGAAGAAGATTGGATGGAAATGATGAAAGAGGAAAAATGGAATGACCTAAATAGATGGAGGCTTTTTCCAAAATTGGAATGGTGACACGACAGTAGATAAAGACAACCTTAGTTTGTCGTATTCGGACCCGGGATGTGTCAAGTTTTTTTGCTACTTTTTAAATTACGGATATTTAATAAAATAATGTATTTTGTAAAACAAATTATACAAAAAGAGGCGAAAATACCGATCGAAACTACAGTAGAAAAAAGTTACTTATACAAACCCCATGGGCCCATTGTCGTGGATTTACGACGCGTATAAGAAACTTAAGAACGAAGTAGACTATGTTTGTATTTTTTATTTAACGACGCTTTTTAACAACAACAGTCATTAGCGTCGGAATACAAATCTGAATATGAAAGGGCCGATAAATTTTGCTCAGAAGCTTCTTTTTCAGTATAGAGGTTCTTTTGCATTCGTTCATGGCTATACTAATTTTTCTCATTAGATGTACTAAATACTGCATGCGAATAACATGCCTGAGTAATTTAATTACATTCGTATTTAGTTGACATGGCACGGAATAATCTCTTCTTGGTAGAAACAATCCTGTTGTAATATGAATAGAGCTTAGTACCATGGGTACATGGATTTTTAAGAGAGAAATTTGTGCCTCTTCCTGGACTGCCTCGATACCTCATATCAGCCGGAGACCAAAACTTCAAATAGCTGTAATATATATTATTTCTATCTTTAGATAGATAGATAGATAGATAGATCATCGGTTGATTAATGTCTTTGACATCGTCTGATTCCTAATAGCCAGTTTTGTCGGTACATCCAATCTCCTGGTTGTAGATGTTTCTCCTTCATATATAAACATATTCCCTGACTCCAGGAGGTTTTAGGTCTTCCTCTGCTTCGTCTTCCCTCATGTTTCCATTCTAAAACAGATTTTGGTAGTCGATCCTCTTCCATTCGCTGGACATGTCCGTACCATCTTAATTGCTGAGTTTTAATATAATCTAAAATAGTGTCTTCAATCTTCATTTTCTCACTTATAACTGAGTTGCTAATTTTTTCTCTTCTTGAAATTCTTGCGGCCCTACGTATAAAATCCATTTCCGTTGCCAAAAGGTACTTATTTGTTTTTGTTGTTAATGGCCAAAGTTCTGCTCCATAAGTAATGATGCTTTTAACAATTGTATGATATATATTCATTTTATTTTTATTACTTATATTTTTATCCCACAATATTCCATTGAGGCAAGCAATTGCAAATTTTCCTTTATTATTCCTATTTCTTATTTCCTCTTCATAACTCCCATTTTTATTTATTTGTATTCCTAAATATGTGACCTCACTACAGTATTTTATTGTTTTTCCAGTCTCCAAAATTAAATTTTGTTCTGGTTCACCAATTGATAAATATTTTGTTTTTTTTTTCATGTTTAAATTTAAACCCCATTTTTCATATTCTTCTATTACTTTTCTAGTCATATATTCTAAATCTTCATAATCTTGTGCAATTAACAATTGGTCATCTGCAAAATGTAAGTTGTATAAAGTTTTGTTGTTTGAAATAGGAATTCCCATGCTTGAACATTTTCTCCTCCAATTCTTTAATATTTCATGTACATATATTATAAACAGAGTCGGTGATAGACAACAACCTTGACGAAGACCTTTATTTATCGCAAAACCATGTGACAATTTACTGCCAATTATTCTATCTTTAAAAAATACAAAATAAATATTGAAATCGCACAATAAGATCTTCAATATAATTTTCTCTCGGAAAAATAAATAAAAAATAATTTAAACTTCTAAAAGTACAAACACTCCAATCAAGAGTAAAACAGAATTTTACTAGGGATGAAACAGGTAATAAGCTAGCATCCGGCTGGATACCGAATTAAAAAAAAAACGAAATGCAAAATTTAGGTACGTTATTTAATACACATAACAAATATAATCACCATATTTTCATTTTACAACAAAAAAACAAGTACTCATATTGCACTAAGGGGAAATTATGATGAATGAATGTGAATTTCTCTGTATTAAGAGGCAACAAACGGTTTCGCTTATCTTCATAGACAAAGCCAGCTTAAAAAAAAGTATTTCGTTATACATGCTGCTGCAGGATGTTGGCACACGATCGCGACCAATTCGCACTGACTTCGGATAGAAATCAATATCACCTGCAATCGCGTTTATTTTCTTAATCTTTTGAGACTGACTACCGTTGTTTTCAATTGCTACCTCATTGAAGTCATCCCAGAACGTGTCATGAGCTTAGCGAGGCACGAGGGTCTCTTCACGGCGAATTTTATATTAAGCTTATTTTCTGGGTCCTACTGGTGTGAAGGATAAGGAATTCGATGATCAGTAACAATGAGTTATGTCCGATTCCGATTGAGGGTCTTTCCACTTTTCAGCGGTTGCCCTTTTACCAGCCGGCTGCTGGCCCTTCACATCCACATGTGTCAATCACACAGGTAGATGATCAACAGCCAGTGTAGGGGTGACATGTGGTTAGCATGTCGAGTCCCCCAGCCGTTATAGCTGGTTCCTCAACCTGGAGCCGCTACTTATTTTAGCTACCCAATTGCCTCACGATGCTGGGTGGGCACCGGTCCCATACTGGCCGAAATACCATGAGAAAATGTCTTCCCCCATGGAGACTCGAACCAGCGCAAGTCCCGTAGCTCTGCGCCAAGGCTTCCTACCTTAACCGCTCGGCTACGGCGCGGGACATGAGTTATGTAAGTAATTAAAAAGGGTTTATTTTGTTAACCTGTTATGAACAACACAATACACAACAAATTAATAATAGTTTGTAGACTACTTGAGCAAATCTAGACTTCCCTAGTATATTTACGTACGATATATTGATTCATACTTTTAGGTAGTAATATGGGAGCAACAAGCTTCTCTGAATACTAGTAATATGGTAAACTAGCCCACTCTGTTTTCGTAAGAGAGCTACTGGTTCCTCTCTGTATTTACTCGTATGGGAGCTATCGGTCACACTGTGATCGTATGAAAGCAACTGGCCTTCTGTGTATGTACTCGTATGGGAGCTATTTGCCACACTGTGTGTGTGTGTATGAGCCACTAGCCACACTCTTAACAATAAATATTTCTTGGCCTTTTATATTCATTTCCCAAGGAAGTTTTAAAATTGGCTCAAGTATTCCTTTTAACAAAAGTTATTGTTTTGCAAATTTGAACATATTCAACACGTCAATCAAATTTACACTTTTATAATAAACATTAATTTCGCTTCGCTAGGTACATGTACCTGCCAACCCTTGAGTTACCGTTAACCACTGTATATATAACAGCTTATTGTGTGGTCCCAAATAATAACCAAATTAATTTTAATTCTAAGAAGTACCCCAGCCTCACGAGATACAGTGGACACTGACTACTTTTCTTAGCCGGTGTTAAAGACGAACTGCTACTGTCATTTTTCGTCGCTAAATATTTTCAGAACTACTTAAAATGATGTTATAATAACTTCAAACTACAATCGCATGTTATTTAATAAGCTCAACTGATCCTGTTTGGAATCAATTAAACACTTGCTGACTTCACTCATGAACGAAAAGACCCGAATCGACACGATGCGATGGTTCGTGCGCCACCAATGCGAGCTCACTTGTTACGATGCGCCAATCGGCAATGTTCGGCCGAATATCCGGTATCCGGCCAAACAGCTATCTGTTCTTTTACATTACTCGATAAGTAAAGGTATCGTCTGCGTTCTGTTACAATCTTGCAACTCCAAGATTATTTTTCTGCTATCTATTAACGATTACAAAAACTATGTATTTCCTCATCTATTAACCCCAGGTCCAAAAACTCGCACCTCCGGCCAAGATGAATAGCGAAGTTTCGTCTGTTCTAATCTCAGACCCAAGAACTCGGATATCCGGCAAGACAATTTTCAAAATCTAATATAAAAATATAATAATTTTTTTTTACTTAAAAATCAAACAGTTATAAGATTTCTTCTTTATCCTGATTTTTTTTAATTATGGAGATTATGAGATTTTGATTTCCGGCGGGCGACGATATTTAGAATGTCATCCCGCAAAATTGAAATCCTGGGTTCAAATCCCTCTTCAGGCACAAAGATGTCTCTTTAGTTGTCTTAACTATTGCTTGCGGATGACTTGCCTGAGAATACTAATTACATTCTTACAGGATGTTCGTATATATCTCTTTTATTCTTTTTTATTTTGTGTACCTAACCGTCCAGCTCATAAAAATTTCACTAGCTATGATTCTGCCTATATCTCATTTCCATACAGCCCAAGTTTCGCTTCCATATGCAAGCATTGGCCTTACCTAGATTTTAGTTCTCACTTTTGTCTCTGCCTTAAAGATAGTTTGAAAACACTATCACACCCATAGTCTTGATACATTTCATATTTTAGCTGATATATCAAATTCATTGGAAGTATACGTACATGGGCTCGGATCATCATGCCCATAACAGGGAACGTAGTGTAGGTTCATTGTATTATAGATCTATGATGTGGTTAGGAATATATAGATATCAATTTACAATTATTATTATTATTATTATTATTAGTAGTAGTAGTAGTAGTAGTACGGGCACATTAGAAGGATGGAAGAAGGAAGACTACCTAAGATAATCATGGATTGGGAACCACAGGGAAGGAAAAAGAAGGGTAGACCAAATATTACGTGGGTTCAGGGAATCAATGAAACTAAGAGGGAATGGGAAATAGAAGACGATATATGGATGAACAGACAGGAATGGAAAAATGTGTTGAAACAAATGTGTAGTTAACTGTGAACATGGGTACTGGAAAAATGTATATTCATTGTAAAAGCCGGAATAATAAAAATAATTATTATTATTGTAGTGTGACCGATATATATATATATATATATCCTTTAATTTTATTATTATTATTAAATCGTCTTATTCTCACCATCACTGGTCATTGAACTTTTAATATCACACGAATTAATTGAAGTTTGATAAGAAAACTTAATACTTTGTAAATAATAAAATACACTTACAAAATAAAGTATATTTAGCAATGAATAATAAAATTATATTATATAAACAATTATAATGAAATGACGTATGAGGTACAAATCCCTCGTATATTAATTGCTCTTCCCCTAACTCTTGCAATTAATATAATTTCGATTTTCTCGTTTCCCTAAAATAATCTGATCAATCTTGCAACCTGTTTACCTTATAATATTCTCGTGTTTAAAATATTTTATTCCTTTATTACACAGATATATAGAAATACATGAATATATATATATACAGCCAGCTTGTTATAATGTAATTACTTTAAATTGTTATAACATATTAATTCCTAAACATCACTTACTTTTCCCTAAAGCGATTAGTTAGTGAATTAATTTTGAAAATTTTAATTAACGAAGTGGACAGACTTACCGACAATTAAACACCAAATCCCCATTGTTCCCTTGTAAATCTTCAAGTGTCTCTGTCAACCTTTAGTTTCCAAGTCACACTTAACTACATAATTTTTGACTTTGTATACAATCATTTCGTCCCGCGCCGTAGCCGAGTGGTTAAGGTAGGAAGCCTTGGCTCAGAGCATCGGGACTAGCGCTGGTTCGAGTCTCCATGGGGGAAGAAATTTTCTCATGGTATCTCGGCCAGTATGGGACCGGTGCCCACCCAGCATCGCAAGGCATTTGGATAGCTACAATAAGTAGCGGCTCCAGGTTGAGAAAATCAGCTGTAACGGATGGGGGACTCGACATGCTGACCACATGCCACCCCTACACTGGCTGATCATCTGCTGACTGGCACATGTGGATGAGATGCCAGCAGCCGGCTGGTAGGCTAAGGGCCTTCTAGGCCTGTCGCGCCAGGAGTTTAGTTATACAATCATTTCAGACTAGGAAGATTCCCTCAATATTCTCCCTTCACAACATTCACCTCTACTTGCATAGGGGATTGATTTTAAATAATTATCATTCTGTTTCCCTATTTTCAACCGCATGCAATATTAGCATATATCACTACATTAATTTATAATAACATTAAGAATATAACGACATTAACACTTCTACGACACAAAACTTAGGAATGAATATTGTAGCAGTTTGGCCGTAGCGTTTACTTCACGTCGTTTTCTCGTGAATAATCACGCATATTATCGTGTAATATAACACAAAACTTCATTCGATTCCAAAAACTATCAGTTAAAGATCGCTCGCAATTTACTTTAACAATTATTCTTGTTGAATGTTTATCTTACAATTATTTTGCAGTCTCTAATAAGTCCACTCGCTGCAGCTCTCTCTCTCTCTATGTGCGCTATAACACTGCCAATTCATAACTAAGTGACTTCCGTCTCTAGCGGCAGCAGACTATATAGGGAGGGAGACGGAAATATCTCGGTCTCTAATGGAGAATGTTCCAGTGTGGAAATCTCTGGCCACCGATCTTTCTCGAAAAGGGAAGTAGATGTTCTAGAATGAGAGCCCAGACATTTCAATGGCCTGTGCGGGTCTTTTCACTCGCGTGTTTCTACTAATGCGAGGTCATATTCTCGCTTTCCCCCGCGAAATTCAAACGTCGTTATTGCGACCCGTTACAATATAAATCAAATATATTCTACGGTATTGTGTAGCCTGTTATGATGTTCCTGGTTTCGATACATATCATTTCCTGGGCTGGGACCAAGTCCTCAAGGGAAGCTATAGCCCTAAGCTGTTACATAGGTTCAGAGTCGTGGGGAAGTACATGAATGTGCCCCATTGCCCTGGATCGCCACCACATATTTATATCAAACTATTTTTCCTAATTGAGATGAGGTGCAGGGTGATATGAAGTGAAGATGAGATTACATTGTAGGGTAGAAGTGGAGAGAGCTGGTGGGATGAAATTCGGAAAATGGGAGGAACCCCGAGAAAAACCCGAAAATTCCCGGTATGCACACCATCATGTCCCTCCGAAACAGCGAGGATTCCAACCTTGGATCTCAGTCGGGGCAGCAATGCAACTCCGATTGAGAGTCTTTCCACTTTTCAGCGGTTGCCCTTTTACCAGCCGGCTGCTGGCCCTTCACATCCACATGTGTCAATCACACAGGTAGATGATCAACAGCCAGTGTAGGGGTGACATGTGGTTAGCATGTCGAGTCCCCCAGCCGTTATAGCTGGTTCCTCAACCTGGAGCCGCTACTTATTGTAGCTACCCAATTGCCTCACGATGCTGGGTGGGCACCGGTCCCATACTGGCCGAAATACCATGAGAAAATTTCTTCCCCCAAGGAGACTCGAACCAGCGCAAGTCCTGTAGCTCTGCGCCAAGGCTTCCTACCTTAACCGCTCGGCTACGGCGCGGGACGCAATGCAACTACCGAGACAATTCATTACCACAACATAACTGACATTGGTATTCTAAATATTTGAATGAAGAGACGTCATTTTAGAAACTGTCAAAGAATAAGTATCTTTAAAAAAGCGTTTATATATTTATATTTAGAAAATAATGTGTTTCTACCCGTGCCAATCAAAATGTATGAATGAGCCAAGTTGGCAAGCCTACTCTACTTGCCGGAAACAACGCAAATCATCTGATCCAGACTGTGGAAATCTATCACCTCTAGGCTTAATAAATAAAAATAAACCGCTAAGTAAACTGATCAAGGGAAATATAAAGGAAAAGCTCCAGGTTTTTTTTAATAATCCTGACTCACACTTATGTTTTTACCTAGTAAAAGCATGTATCACTCTGAGAGGGGCATGTACAAGAGGGAGAGGTTTAAACTAATAATACAGAATGCCTATTAAAGAGAGACGATCATCATCATCATCTGCATTCATGGATTAGGTCTGTTGACCCGTTCCGACTTCAGCCCTTCTTCTGCTGAAGTTTATGAGTAAGTTATTTTTTACTAGTAGTTATTTTGTACCAGCCTCTAGCCAAACCCCTCTTCCTGGAGGACAGGGAACTGCAATTTCGGAGTGTTCGTCTCCTAGAGAAGTTGCCTTCACTACGGTTTTGGGGACTTCTCTTCTCCCCACGTAACCCCGTGGACGGGGCCCTACCCAGGTACTATCCACTGGGCGAGTGGGACCTGGAGCTCACAAAAGGGCAGGGGCGCCTACTCCCTGGAATGGACTACCTCTTTCAAGGGTACCACTCTGTTACCCTTAAGAGAGACGATATAAAAAGTAACTCGTTACCTCTCCTTAACCTCTCCCCATATAGGTACCCGAGTCTTACAGGAGAGGATTTAAAACTATGCTTCACACACATCTTTGAGCCCACAAAGACACGGAGGGTCTCCTGGAGGAGTGGTCAGCTCAATGGCAGGCACCTCCGAGACAGCATAAATATTTAAAACAAAACACACCATTCACTAACTCATCCATACCAAACAGGGCGAATATGATATGGATAATGACTATCGGTGACCAGATGATGTTCGGTGACCATTTGTGCCTTAAATATTGTTTTGACAGAACCAGAATGTTATATCTACAATTTTTTCTTGTTTTTCATATTGAATATACGTTAAAAATGAATGATTTAACTAGCATTAGTATTTGTTCATAATCCTTATAATATCTCAGGTTGAACACTATACACACCTTTCTGCAGAAGGTAGAAGCCGATTTCCGAAAGGCCTACAGTAAAAAAAATAACTTAGTTGAGGACGACGGCACCTGCCAAGATATTCATTTATTTTAATATCTTGCTTCCAATATTAATTGTAAAGCACCGTTGAGGACTCTACTTATAAGTAAGTACCGGGCTTCCAATATAAACCCGGACCGGCCTCACGAGGTTTCACCCGTCAGGCAGCGCTCTCTCCTCGTCCGCATTTCACTCTGCCAGCCGCTTGTCCTTGAACTAATCAGTTTACTATCGTTCGACAAGATGTGACGTCAGCTGACATTAGAGCAGCGCATTTGTGTGTGTAAATGTTATTATAAATATGAATCAGCTCGTCGCGTTCGCGAGGAATTTATTCGGAACTTCCCTGGACAATTGCCTCCTTCCAGATCGACAATCCACGATCTTGTGACTAAATTTGAGACCACTGGTTCAGTACAAAATAAGAAACACTCGCTCCCCAGATCTAACAGTGTGTGATTTTTATTTGTGGGGTAGCCTGAAAGAGAAAGTGTACAACACAAATCCGCACACATTGGAAGAACTGAAGAACAACATAAGAAATGAAATCAGAAACTTGACAGTGCCCGAACTACAGCGTGTCAATCTAAATGTGTTTACTCGGTATAATGCCTGTTTAACTGCGGCAGGACAACATTTCCAGCATTTTCTATAAGGTAAGAAACAGTTCAAGGACGGGTGGCAGGCAGGGTGAATTGCGGGAGGAAGAGACAGCACTGCGTGCCGGGTGAAACTCCGTAAGGCCGGTCCGGTTTTATATTGGAAGCCCGTTATATATTGATGTCCCCTGGAGATGTTACTGGCGTCTCGCAGGGTAAGATATCTGATGGGGCTGCCATCTACGACTCAATGCCAAGCCTTCTGTTGTATGAACCCCAACAAAGGTGTACCTCTTCCACTCTGCTGACCGTTGAGGACTTTCTCCTTGTTACTCCGGAGATGGGACTTCATATTTGTCCCTTGAAGAATATTTGATCATATTTTTTAAATAAAATGAAGTCTCATACGTACTCAGATTTGAGTTGTCATAAAGAAGATTTCTAATTTATATCAAATTCATAATCCCTTTATCCATATCTTCCTAGGTCTCTCTCTTCTTTTCCTCCGTATTCGAACCCACTCCCAATTCCTAACTGGCAATCTATATTCATTCAACCTCTTCCTTCACGTGTCCAAAACATTGTAATTGTTTATTTCCCACAAATTGTATAATTGTTTCGACTATTTAACTCATGCCCCAAATGGGAGTCAATGACCAATCACGTTTCAATGATTTCTGTTTTACAACCAATCAGAGTCGAGTTTCACGAAATATTTATCAGTGTTATAATTACCATATTAAAGAAAACTCCTCCTTTTTAATATTCTGAATAGGTCTGACCATTATTTTGCAGTGACTGAGCCAGTAAGAAATACGGCTACCAGATTGTATATATAGTGCATGAATGTCAACACATGCCGCGTGCGGGAGTTAATATAAAAACATTTGTAGCAATTGATTATACCACCAAAAAAAGAAACCACTGTTTGCACTTTCTTAAATGTATTTTTTCCCAGGTAACAATCCAGAAAAATATAATTGTCATATTTACATCATACGACATCAGTAATGAATTAATATACAGTTTGATGTGTTACCAAAAAAAGAAACCACTGTTTGCACTTTCTTAAATGTATTTTTTCCCAGGTAACAATCCAGAAAAATATAATTGTCATATTTACATCATACGACATCAGTAATGAATTAATATAGTTTGATGTGTTTCATTTTTTCACCACCAGAGAGCATTCTTACAATATTGCGTTCCTTTGGCAATAAATAGTATGATCTGGTTGCAGTGATAAACAAAAGAAGCAGCTGAAGCGTACCTATCGTTTCTCATTTGTTTTCAAACATCGCCGTTTACATTAAATATATAAATATTTTAAAATAACTATACTTAAATAATGATTTGTGAGTAAACAGCTTAATTTTATTCGTTAAATAGTCCTAACAAATGCCACTCTTGATTTCCAAATTATCTAGATAAATTGGAAATCACTCGTGGCATTACTTATGATAAAGTTCATTTTTTCCCTTGTAAGGTAAAGAAAGAAGGAAATTCTTGGAAATATTATTTCACAGGCAAAGCTTTTTATTACATAATTCATTAGTAAATATGAATGAGTAGAAAATTATAAATTTAAAAAAAATGAAAGCTACTGTAGGTAAACTCGCTGCACCCTGTTCACTGTAATTGTAGCTGCACGTAATTGCCGATAGTTGACGTGCTCATTAGCCCGGATATCAAATATTTTCATTCGCTTATGTCCGACTAATGAAATGGGTCCCCGGAATGGATCCAGAAAAAAATAAATATGCGCCAGACTTTCATATTTAACTTTTATGTTGACTAATTACCTCATCAGTTACACACTTGTTTATTTTCTGTCTCTCTGTTTGTTGCTAACCGATACCTCCATATTCCACCATCCAAATCTTGATGTTATAGACAAAACAAGCTTCTAAAAGTAATATTCTCTGTTGAAAGCACCAGGACAATAAATGCCGATAAGAAAGTTTAATAATACTGATGGATGATAATGCTATATACAGTAACTTACGAAGTTTCAGATGATCGTTATGGGGAGTCAGATGTGAAGAAAGGCAAATCTAACTTAATTAAAAATTATATATCATCATCATCTTCATTCATGGATTAGGTCTGTTGACCCGTTCCGACTTCAGCCCATCTCTTTCTAGGTTTGCCCACATCTCGGGTGCCTTTAGGTTTGTATTTTGTTATTTGTTTTGGATATCTATCTTCATTCATTCTGTCTATGTGTTGCTTCCATTTTTGTCTATATGTATCCATTTTATCAGTTATTGCAAATATTTCAAGTTCCTGTCTTATTTCTGTGTTCTTGATTCTGTCTTCCTTAGTGCACCCTTTAACAGATCTCAAAAATTTCATTTCTGCCGCCGTTATCCTACTTAGGTCTTGTTTTTTATGTATCCAGGCTTCTGAACCATAGAGCAGTACCGGTACTGCCAACATTTTATAAAAATTTCAGTTGGGTCTCTCTTCTTGTTTTGTTATTTAGTGTTCGTTTTATCGTACCACATATTCCCTGGAATTTTGCTATTTTATTATTTATATCATTATCATAATTAAATGAAATGTCACATCCTAGATATTGAGATGGTTCACCTGTTCTATGATTTTGTTTCCTATTACTATTTTCGATCTGATTTGATTTTTTCCTTGGAATGCCATTACCTTAGTTTTTTCTATGGATATTTTGAGATTATATTGTTCACATATATTATGTAGTTTAAAAATATTCCTCTGAAGTTCGTCTTCTGTATTTGCTATTATTACCTGGTCATCAGCGTATAATAATGTTTTCAAGTAGTGTGTTTTATCTAATTTTATTCCTTTATTTGTTTATTCGTTCCATTTTTTTATTATATCATTGATGTATAGGTTAAATAAAACTGGAGAGATACTGCATCCTTGTTTAACTCCTTGATTAGTATGAATTTTATTTTTACTTACTTCGTTTCTAGTTTTTATAACAAAATTTGTGTTCCAGTACAAACTCTTTATAGCTGCTATTAAGTGTTTCGGAATTCCTTTTTCTTTTAAAATTGTCCAGAGTTTTCCTCTGTCTACTTTATCAAATGCCTTGACAAAATCAATAAAAGCTATGTGTGTTTCCATGTTATATTCTCTTCTTTTGTTTATAAATTCTTTTATCGTAAATATATTTATCCATACATGAACGCCCTGGTCTGAATCCACTTTGTTCTTCTGTTAACATTACCTCTGTTATTTGTTTTAACCTAAATGTTAAGAATTATAAATCTGATTCTAATTATAGTAAAAGCTCCTTATGTTCCGTAAATATACCGAATATGGACTGGTAATGTGTATGGGTATATAGGAGATATGTTCCAAGGTTCAAAATAAAATAAAAATTATCATAAGTAATGCCACGAGTGATTTCCAAATTATCCATAAATTCACGACTCACGAAGTGAGGAGTGAATTTATCTAGAGAATTTGGAAATCAAGAGTGGCATTTGTTAGAACTATTTAACGAATAAAATTAAGCTGTTTACTCACAAATCATTATTTAAATATAGTTATTTTAAAATATTTATATATTTAATGTAAACGGCGATGTTTGAAAAAACAAATGAGAAACGATTGGTACGCTTCATTTGCCTCTTTTGTTCATCACTGCAACCAGATCATATTATTTACTGCCAAAGGATTGCAATATTGTAAAAATGCACCCTAGTGGAGAAATTTATAATCAACATTATAGGTATTAATTAATTTCTGATGTTCTATGATGTAAATATGTCAATTATACTTTTCTGCAACATCATTTCCCAGAAAATAATACGTTTAAGAAAGTGCAAAGAGTGTTTTTTTTTGTGGTATAATCAACTGCTACAAATGTTTTTATATTATCTCCCGCATGCGCTATCAGCTGACATTCATGCACTATATATACAATCTGATAGCCGTATTTCTTAGAGAGTCAGTCATGGTAAAATAATGCTATGACCTATTCAGAATGTTAAAAAGGAGGAGCTGCTTCCTTTAATATGACTATTTAACTCATGCCCCAAATGGGAGTCGGTGACCAATCACATTTCAATGATTTTTTATTTACAACCAATCACATTCGTGTTTCGCCTAAAATTTACCAACTAAAGTTTATCATAATAAAGAAAGCACCTCCTTTTTAACATTCTGAATAGGTCATAGCATTAGTTTGCAGTGACTGGCCCCTAAGAAATACGGCTACCAGATTGTATTATAGTGCATGCATGTCAGCAGAAAGCGCATGCGATAGATAATATAAAAAAATTTGTAACAATTGATTATACCACAAAAAACACAATGTTTGCACTTTCTTAAACGAATTATTTTCCAAGAAATGAAGTTGCAGAAAAATATAATTGACATATTTACATCATAGGACATCAAATTAATTAATACCTATAACATTGGTTATAAAGTTCTCCATTAGGGTGCATTCTTACAATATTGCGATCCTTTGGCAATAAATAATATTATGATCTGGTTGCAGAGATGAACAAAGGAAGGAAATGAAGCGTACCAATCGTTTCTCATTAGTTTTCAAACATCGCCGATTGCATTAAATATGTAAATATTTTAAAATAACTATAGTTAAATAATGATTTGTGAGTAAACAGCTTAATTTTATTCGTTAAATAGTCCTAACAAATGCCACTCTTGATTTCCAAATTCTCTAGATAAATTTCACTCTTCACTTCGTGAGTCGTGAATTTATGGATAATTTGAAAATCACTCGTGGCATTACTTATGATAAACTTGTTTGATAAATTCGAGGTGAAACACGAGTGTGATTGGTTGTAATTAAAAAATCATTGAAATGTGATTGGTCATTGAATCCCATTTGGGGCATGAGTTAAATAGTCAAAATCAATTTCATTACAGATTTTGAACAATTTCTATTAATTATTGTTGTCAGGCTTAGGCAAGGGGTTACAGAACTAAGTAACTCTATTTAGCCGCTTATACGTCTCGCCAACGCGTAAAAGGTCAAGCATTTCTATTTTACTTTAAGTGGCAACACTACTTCTTTTCGCTTCGGAACAAATTTTTCTTTCCTTTTACTGGACGTTTTAAATTGGAAACAATGCAGCAGGAGACACGTGTTATTCAAACAAAATTATTGCAACGAAGTTGAATCAATAAAACACTGATCGTGGCAGAGCAGGATTTATTAAAGGACATGGCGTCACGTGAATTACCGCGGCGGCGGCTTTTATCAACAAACTTTAGGTTTAGTGACAATACGGTTTGTATAATTTTTGCTGCCCATTTGGTTTGAATCACTCTATGTAAAACCCGCTTTGGCACGTGCCTGAAGTAAAAAAAAAGTTGCCGATGCGTAAATAAAAGATACTTAATCCTTCTAATATACCGACTGGATCCGCAATTAATGAAATTTTAGCCGCGAATACAGGAACTGTGTCGCAAGTTTTTAACCTGTGAATAATGAAACCGTGAATAAGGAGCCTTTACTGTAGCCTACTTGAAAATATAATTATTTCTTATGTTAATTGCGGATACATTTCGCTTTAAAAATATATTTATTCTTGTTCTTATTCCACATTATAGTTTAATCTCTCACCTTATATATACTTTTACAGTGCCACGACGTGACGGCAGAGGGATTTTAAACTTTGGTCTCTAACAAACTTACTTAATCACACAAGGGCAAGGAGGGCCTCCCCCAATGAGTGATCAGTTCAATCCGGAGCTTCCTCCTTGACAACACAAACATTTAAGACGAAACACACCATTCACTCATAACATTCATACTAAACATGGCGAATAAGACTGTAATAATAATAATAATAATAATAATAATATAATAAATAATATCATCAACTCATATCCAATTCAGAGTCGGGTCGAGGGATGAGATGAGGCCCCTCATATAAAGGTCTGTGAATGACAAAAAGAGTGCCGGACGACCACTCCTGTAGCACCATCACAGAGGCAGATGAACGAAATGGATGAGTATGGAGAAATGGTGAAATGAAATTGTGGCAGTGGAAAACGGGAGAAAACCTCGAGAAAAAACTGCCTAAGCTCTGTTTCGATTATGATAATTATGGTGGCCGGATGTTATTAGGGGACCATTTGAACGTTAAAATTGCTTGACATTTGTCTTAGGGTGAATAAAAAAACACCGAAAAAAGTAATACCCAGGATACCTGAAACGACCGAGGATTAAACCCGGGCGAGCTGGGTAAGAAACAGCGACCTTACCCGAGACCACAGCAATGGATCTCATTCTAATGGCCTGATATTATAATTTTGTATATTAATTAAGGGCACATTTAGCTTTAAAAGTACGTAAGTATTTTTTCTTCTTAAGCCCTTTCCATCCCTGTGCCGGGATTAGAACGCTCCATAATGGGCACTTGTTCACCAAGTTAATTCAGTTGCGAGTAATAGGGGGTGGGCCAAGCGCCTCTAGGAAACATCTAATGGGAAACTAGGATATTTCTGGATGGTAAGAAGTGTGTAAATTTTGCACATAGGCCTTTTTATTCAGGCTTGTGATTCTTTTAGGAGCCTGAAAATCTTCATACTCGGGACCCACGGCTTAAAGTCCCTCCCGCAGGACTTGTTTCTTGAATGTTTCCATCACGTACGGCCGGATGTGAGCCCGGAACTAGAGGCAAGGGACATAGCCATTGGGCCACCGCGGCCGACATTAAAAATCATTGTCTGAATTAATTTATAGATAATTGCTCAAAATCACATTTTGGTGCATTGTTCTCAGGAACTACTTGATATAAGGTTATGAATTTTTTGGGAGATTTTATTGACAACATGATAGGGCCCCTATAGTATATTAGAAAAAAATAATCCTTCCAAAACCATACATTCATCAATAGTTTATATGAAAATTATATATATATATATATATATATATATATATATATATATGGTATGATAAGAAAAATAAATGCCTGGACGGGATTCGAACCCGGATCTCTGAGTCTGTACCTCAGCGTGATATCCATTACACTACCAGGCGAATCCAATTCAAACACTTATTTTTCTTATATATGTATTATATTCTCCATTATTACTAGATGTCGCTAGAACTCGGTCTTCACTGCCATCTAGTAGCTGACTATAACAAGTAAGCAAATTAAAGAGAATATTTTTACCTTATAGCAGTGACGCTTTATAGATGTTATAATTAATATATATATATGTCAATTTGGTGAAGCCTGCAGTTCTTCTCACTTGTTATTCTTCTCTATCATATTTCCGCAGGGCCCATGCGTTACTACCTTAAGTGAGGACATGCGTGGCCCGCGTTTTTACATATATATTTTTTTAGTGTTTCTGTGTCTGTCCTAATGGTAATTTGTAAACTAGATAAATTTACCTAAATAAGCAACACAATTGTAAATATTCTTAATTCAGAGTCATGAAAACCTTACTTCACACCAACACATCTGCGTTGACAAGTACAACGCGTTTACTACATCGCTGTCTCTTAACAAACTGTGTCTTCATATAAGTTTCTCATAGGCAGGTTGATTACAGAGGTTCTGCTTCTGTTCCTTTGTCGGCTAAGCCCCTAATGAGGCGAGCGCGTCTGTCTGTTTATGGCTACATGCTACCCGAAACTTTTCATCATTCCAGAAACAGTATAATATTGGATAAATGTAAAATTTTCAAAATGTGCATTATGTATAAATTTAATCCTAAACAATTGGAAAACTGCAGGAAAAGTTAATCTATTTTGAATGGAAAAGACTTCAAAGCATTGCAGAGACTCTTGATGTCCCAACTCCTTTCAAAAGACGTTAAACTGAAAATATAGGCCTATAAAACTATTATTCTACCAGTTATATTATATGAATGCGAAACATGGACTCTTACTTTAAGGGAGGAAAGGAGATTACAAGTATTTGAGAATAAAGTACTTAAGGAAAATTTTTGGGCCAAAGAGAGATGAACAGACAGGTGAATGGAGAAGACTACATAACAACGAACTACATGGTCTTTATAGGAAGCCAGATGTAATAAGAACAGTTAAGTCTCGTAGACTGCGATGGCCAGGACATGTTGCACGTATAGGGAATGAAAGACTTGCATGGAAGCTTCTTGTAGGAAAGCCAGAAGGAAAACGCCCAGTTGGTAGACCAAGAATGAGGTGGGAGAATAACATTAACTATGATTTGAGGGAATTAGATTATACAGGGAATGATTGGAAAGCATTAGCTCAGGATAGGGATGTATGGAGAGCTTATGTCCGTGCGGCCGTGAACCTACGGGTTCGATAGTGCCAGTGAGTAAGTACCCTAAGTAAAGACTTCAAACAACTAATACGAGAAATATAACCAAGTTGTATAAAAATATGTATTCGTATCAAAATCCGGGCTCAAAACTTTAAACCGTAACTGGATACAAAGTAACGCCCCGCCATGCAAGAAATGCGTAAATTAAACGAATTTCTCAGAAAGACGAATTTATGTTCCGACCTTGGTCTATGGAGTCAACTCTCCATGGCGCAAAAGGCATAGAAGGCCCTTGGTATACTAGCTGGCTGCTGAACTCACATCCATGTGTGTTAATAACGAGGTAGATGATCATACAGCCAGCGTACGGAAGACATCTGATCAGCATGCTGTGTTCCCCAGCCGTTATAGCCGGTTTTCTTAACCTGGAGCCGCTATTTATTGTAGCTACCCAAATGTCTCACGATGCTGGGTGGGCACCGGTTCCATATTGGCCGAAATTCCATGAGAAAATTTCTTCCCCCGTGGAAACCCGTAGCTCTGCGATAAGGCGCGAGACGGTCTATGGAATGTATACTTTATATTATTTTATTAACAAAATCGTATGCATCTAGTTTTGTTGCGAAAAAACAAACATGTTAGCTGCTAGAACAATTTCTAAATTTCCACTTTCAGATAAACCCCATTCTTAATTATTTAATTTTCATTTATGTTTATCCTAAAGACCCGATTTCACTGGTTAATAAACAAGATCTTAACTATTTTACTCGAACCTGTAAGTTCATGGCCGCGCGGGCATAAGTTCTCCGCATATCCTTATTCTGACCTAATGTTTTCCAATCATCCCCTCTATAATCTACTTTCCTCAAATCATGTTTATTATTCTCCCACCTCATTCATGGTCTACCAACTGGGCGTTTTCCCTCTGGTTTTCCTATCCCCTTTCATCCCCCATTCGTGGCACATGTCCTCCCCATCAAAGTCTACGAGACTTAATTGTTCTTATTATATCTGGTTTCCTGCAAAGATGATGTAGCTCACTGTTATGTAGTCTTCTCCATTCGCCTGTCTGTTCATATACCTTTGGTCCAAAAAATTTCCTAAGAACTTTGTTTTCAAATACTCGCAATGTTTTCTCCTCTCTTAAAGTAAGAATTCATGTTTTACATCTAAATAAATGGGAGAATAACAGTGTATTTTCAGTTTAACGTTTTTCGAGAGAAATTAGGACAAGTAACGAACTCGACATCAGGGTCATACTGAAAGTCATGAGCAACTTTTTTTTAACAATCATAATATTTATTTTAGACAAACCAAGTACACCATGTTAATCTACAGACCTTTATGTCACTTTTCAACATAGTCTCCATTTCTTTGCACACATTTTGTCCAGCGTTCTACAAGCTTGAAAATTCCCTTATGATAGAAGTCCGTTCTAGCTGCTCGAAGACACTGACGCACTGCTTTCCGAATATCCTCCAGCGTCTCGTAGCGTTGGCCTCTCATCTGCTCCTTCACAGAACCGAAAATATGGTAGTCGAAGGGTGCCAAATCGGGACTATAGGGAGGATGTGGAAGAATTTTCCCACCCAAATGTCCTGATCTTCTCCACAGTAGCACGAGCAGTGTGAGGACGCGCGTTATCGTCTTGCAGAATGACCTTCTTTCCAGGGCGTTTGTCGTGCTTCACAAGTGTCTGGATATAGCGGGCAGCATTTATGGTTTGTCCACGTTCAAGAAATTCAACCAGAATGCAACCTTGCGCATCTTAGAAGACGCTGCCCATAACTTTCCCAACAGATTGCACTGTCTTCGCCTTTTTTCTTTGATGGCGAATGGTGCAATTCCATACTCTGGCGTTTCGTTTCAGGCTCGTAGAGATGAAACCAGCTTTCGTCACCTGTCACAATACTCGTAACTTATATGAAAATAATATATATTATATATATATATATATATATTCTCTTTAATTTGCTTACTTGTTATAGTAGCTACTAGGTGGCAGTGGAGACTGAGTTCCCGCTACATCTGGTAATAATAGAGAATATGTATAAGAGAAATAAATGTTTTTTTCTGGATTCGCCTGGTAGCGTAAGTGGTAGCGCACTGAGATATCAACTCAGAGGTCTGGGTTCAAATCCCGTCCAGGCATTTTTTTTCTTATCTTGTCATAAATATATAATATATATACACACATGTCAATTTAGTGAAGCCTGCAGTTCTTCTCACTTGTTATTCTTCTTTATCATAAAATCATTACTTTCATTTCGAAATCTCTGAAGAAGGTTATGGGTGATGGCTCTTCTCTGAAGTTTGTGGTCTTCCCTCAATAAACGTGGAACCCAACGGGCACTAACTTTTTCGGTAACCTAAGCTGTGAATAATTTCTTGCACTGCACTGTGTCCTGCTGGAAGTGTTGTAGCGATTTCATTCGATATGATACGCCTGTCGTCTCTAATGAGCGCATCAACTCTTTCCTTGTTGCAATCCGTGGAGGCAGAGCGTGGGCGACCGCTACGAGGCTCATTTTTGATACTCGTGTTCCCATCTTTAAAATGTTTCACCCATCTCCTAACACTGCTGGCACCCATGCAGGCATCTTCGTATGCACATCGAGTGAATGTCAATAGCAGATTTTCCTCTTTAACAAGGAATTCAATGACAGCACGCTGTCGGAACGAAACGCTGATGTCCGCCATTTTGGAAACTGCGTGTGGTCACGTGATAGAAGCTGTGGTATAAAGTCTGTAGATTACGATCCTGCATTCGTTTTTGTTACATTGTTGAAATTTGATTGTTAACAATGGGTTGCTCACGACTTTCAGATGTCCCTCGCATATGTCGAGTTGGTTTAAAAAGATTGTGGCGTTAACACATTAAAATATACACGAATATGTAGCCTATAGTTTCTCTGGTCATTTTCAATGTCTACTAATTAGGATCGATGAAGATACAACACTCTATTGAGTAACATTAAGAAATTGGAGCTAAAAGTAAACATCAATAAAACTAAATGCATTATAATTATAATGGAAATGGACAAAGTGATCCCACAACAGGCCTCAGGAGGCCCTTGGGGTAGTAGGAGGTTAAGGCTCCCACTTTTTCTAGACAATCGGCACTTTATGTCAGCCGCGTTGTCAGCCCTGCGTGACGGCCGCCTTTACCCCAGAACAAGCGTCTGGTACTCATTTCAGTTAGAGGCTGAGTCGACCCCAGGGCCATAGTGCCGCCAGAGGGTTTGGGTTAGTTTAAAAATCCTGACCCCCAACGGGACTTGAACCCTCGACCCTCCGGCTTGTAGCTCAGTGCCTTAACCACTACGCTACGCAGGAAGAAGAAGACCAGGACGTCCACTCAAAAGACTTTTGGATGGTGTTTCTCTTGAGGCCGAAACAGGTCAACAAATGGCCTAAATTCGTGAATGTACTATGATGATGATGATGGAAATGGACACTTAATGTCAAAGGAGGAAAATTTTGAAGAAATGGCTGAATTAAAATACCTAGGACCAATTATTTCAAACACGAATGAAGTGCATAACTTGTTTCAAAAAGATTTTTCATAAGTAATGCCACGAGTGATTTCCAATTTATCTAGAGGATTTGGAATTCAAGAGTGGTATTTGTTAGGACTATTTAACGAATAAAATTAAGCTGTTTACTCATAAATCATTATTTAAATATAGTTATTTTTAAATATTTATATATTTAATGGCCGCGGTGGACTAGTGGTTATGATGCTCCTTACCTCTGCTCCCGAGGGTCGCGGGTTCAAAACCCGGCCGGAGTCGATGGATTTTTTAAGATGGAAAAATCCAAGGAGCAAGTCCTCCGGGAGGACTTTAAGCCGTGAGTCCCGAGTCTATAAGGATTTACAGACTCGTAAAAGATCCTTAAGCCTGAATAAAAAGGCCTCTAAGCAAAATTTACCGATTTTTTTCCGTTTTAGTATTACCTTGGTTTCCTAGATGTCAGTGTGAGGCGGAACGCTGATCACGGGCCACTCCAATGACATCTATACGAAAACAAGTGTAACTAAATTAGTATGGTTCAATTTTTTCCCTGTAGGGGGAGAGCGCCTGAATCTCGTTGAGGGAAACAAGGGCTTACAAAAAATATATATTTAATGTAAAGAGCGGTGTTTGAAAACAAATGAGAAATGTTTAGTTATGTTTCATGTGTTCATCACTGCAACTTGCCAAATAGAATCGCAATATTGTAAGAATGCACCCTAGTGGAGAGAAAATGAAACATCAAACTGTATCTTAAAACGAACATTATAAGTTAGATATTAATTATTTTTTTACGAAACAACTCCAGTAAAATCATTATTTAAAAACACAATTATTGAACACAATTATCAAATATGTAGTTCGAAGGAATCTGTTCATTCGCTACATTCAACGTATTTGTTCGAGGGTCAGTCACTGCATAATAATGCTCTGGTCTGTTCCGAATATTAAAAAGGAGGAGCTTTTTTCATATGATAAAAAGAGGTAGATAAATATTGAGGTGAAACACGACTGTGATTTGTTGTAAAACAAAATTAATTGAAACGTGATTGGTCATTGACTCTCATTTGGGGTATGAGTTAAAGAGTCATTAGAAAAGTATTTCTTCGAAACCCGCTAAAATGAAGCATTAGAAAACATTGGCATCAAACTTCGGTTATAAAACGACATTACCTTGTTCAATAACATAAATAGAATGCACTTAACGCTGTGTAAATCGATGTAGCGAGGTTGACATTCAAACAAATAGGCTATAGGCAAGACATTTTGAGAAAGGAATAACACCTATTTATCATCAGTTGGACATAACCGGTAAATCATTGCTAAAGTTGATATCTTGGTCACGTGTACTTTCTCTTACTGATTCCATTCATCATCTGTTTCTCCCTTATACCGATAATCTCATATCGCTGCGTTTCTCCCGATCCACTGACGTGTCCTGACGGTCCCCAATGTGAAAAAGAGCCCACAAGTATACTCAAAGGAAAACTGTAATAAAATACAAAGGCATTCGATAAGTAACGGCAACATGCTATATGCTATAACATAACAAAATATTTGATTAGGTTACTTTTTACATTACGGACTTCATTTATAGTCCCCTGCCAAGTCAACTATACGTTGCCAAATCCTTGAAAGACACTCCTTCTGCAGCACCATTTCTGATCGATCTGAATATCAACTCTTGATTGAAATCGAGTGCCTCGCAGAGGTTATAATAAGTTATAGTTACACGGGCTCCTGTCTGGTGAATTTGGTAGATGTTCCAGTACTTCTCAATTCCACTTTCTAAACAAATTCTAAAACATTATTTTAGGGCGGTACTACTTACTAAATGTTAGAAACAGTAAATGTATTCATCACAAAATATTGCTATTTCGAGAATGTCAATATTACATATTTATACAACAACTTTTGGTAATCTTCCTCTTTACATTTCATACAAATTTAGCTTTAAAATATAAAGTATTTTTTTATATCTTAAATCATTCAACTTAAATCTAATATATAAAAATTAATGTTTGTTTATTCGTACTTTATGCGCGGCCATACCGTTGATCCGACTGTGATGGAGCTTTTAGCAAAATGTTCAGGAGATTCGCGGGATCAACATAGGCTATAAGAGAGTTGTGGTACTCAACTCCTACACCCTTAAAAATCGCAATTTGAAGCCGGAACAGGCTAGTAAATAAGCCTAAACCGTGAAGAAGAAGAATAATTAAACTTTATAGTGATTTTTCCTGTGAAAGTTAAATTAAATTGTTTCAAGAATGATTTATTAATTAAATCACTCTCAATGGTTTAGGATATCATTATCAGGTTTTTGCCTGTTCCGATCTCACTTCTGTTCTGCCCAGCGCTCTCCGTCCGGCTTAATCGTGTGACTCTTGAGAAATATCGTTTTACGCGGTGGGTTTCCAGTCCCAACCTGGAGGACCGGAGGTTTTCCGTTGTGGTCCCTTTCCCTTAGAAAGTTGCCTCGGCTGAAGAGAGTCCTCTTCCCTGGTTTATTTTCGGAGTTTTCCTTCTCCTACACCCTTACCAATACTCACACTTGTTGGGACAGCCATGTCTAGATCCGCCGTATTCAGTTAAACAGGTCCATCTCTTGCAGGATGTGGTTCTTCAGCACGTACAGACGGTCCTGGTTACAGCTTCATCACATATAAAGGTCTTGTATATCTCCTCCACTTAACCCTGGGTTGGTGAGGTCCAGTGTAGGGTCTACCCCTAACGAAGGTACTAGTTTAGGATAAATGTTTTTAAAATACATTACGATGCCCTCTATCACCACTTCTATTTAATGAATACATTAATGCTATCATCAGACACTGGAGATTGACAGTTCATGGTAATATTCCTCTCTCAAGACACACAATTTTAGACACACTTTTATATGCAGATGATCAGGCTCTTTTCGGTAATAATGAAGATGAATTACAATATTCCACTCATCATCTTAATATAATAGCCCAACGATTTAACATGGAAATATCAACAACAAAATCTAAAGTTATGGCCTTTCAAGGGAAATTCCCAGTAAGAAGTAAAATTTGTATTCAGAATTCAATATTAGAGCAAGTTAATTCATTTAAATACTTAGGATATAATCTAACTTATAATGAGGAATGTGATATATCCTTTAAAATACAAAACTATAATAAAGCTTTAAGAATCATCAACCAAGTTTTTTAAACCATCAAAAGTGCAAAGACACACAAGAATGAAAATCTATAAAGTTCTCGCTTGACCCATAATCTGTTATGGCAGTGAAGCTTGGACCATCAGAACTCAGGATGATCGTCATATTACAGCCACGGAGATGAAATTTCTGCGACGAACTGCAGGTTATAGCCTTGTAGACCACCAAAGAAATTCAACAATAGCCAGAGAGTTAAACATCGTACCTATATCTGAATACCTCCAAGCATATAGAAACAATTGGCTAGCACATATTCAGCGTATGGATCGTCACAGAATACCAAAACAAATTTTTCACTACATTCTTCGCGGCAGAAGATCTGTGGGTCGACCTTTTCGGAGATGGCGGGAGACCGTAACGGGCCACTGGGCCTAATACTTGAAAGGACGATGATGATGATGAAAATACATTACGAAACTCCGTTGAAGTTTTATAATTGTAAAACAGTATCTGATATCTCAGTCGTGCTCAATAGTTTGCAGTGTTGTTTACAGTGTACTCAAAGTACCAAAATGAAAATAGAGCTATTGAAAGGCCTCCTATAAAACAACACTGCAAACTATTGAGGACTAGTTGAATGCAGGCTTTCACGGCCGGTAATCGTAATGTTGAGTGATTCCGGGTTATGTGGCCGTGGTCCATAGTTGGTGTTGATACCAGACGTTTCGCCCTCAACTGCGGAGGGCTGTTTTACAATTATTAAAACTTTAGTTTAGGATAACTCAACATTATATATACTTTTTTGAAAGGTAAATTACTCCATAATTAACACAAAAAACCGTAATAAACTCTGATAATTAGAAACAGAGATGATTTTTTTATATGGTTTAACTTTTAACCCTCTTTAAGGAAAATAATTAAAATAATACTAGAAAATACCCAGCGAAAAGTTATTTATTTAGCCATGTTCTTTAATATCTCACATCATTAACTTCAACTAAGAGTCAAAAGGCTAAAAATGGTTGCACAGCGGACTCTTATTTCAGGCTTACCATAAATCTGACACATTATCCAGGGCACAATTGCACCCTGACAACAATGAACGGCCAGGATTCTTACAAAACTGACTATATGATAAATAAAAAAAACAGTGGTCACAGTTCGTAAATGTATGCCTTTAACTCTGGCATCCAGGCTTTTACCTGCGGGTAGAGAAATTAAATCTTCTCTTTGGATCGGAATGCGTGTCACTTATCTCGTAATGTATGCTGTCGTCGGCGTACTGGTAATCACAAAATCACACATTCAGGAAATGTCTCCAAAGAATATGTTGTTAGGGTAAGTTTGTGATAGTGATTAGTTACTAATCTACTCCAGACGGATATTAAATATGAGATGTTTGGTGATTAGTTAAATAAAACTGTTAAAGTTTTATAAGATTACTTATTTTTATACAGATTCGTTACAGCTGTTTCAGTAACTTACTCTTTAATAAAATAAATACGAAAATCGTATAAAACTTTAATCACTAAACATAATGGATTTTCATCAAGTAAACACCAAATCAATTGATTAAATATGAGATGGCATGATTTAATAAATAATAGTTTTAAAAAACTAAAAGAACACGCTTTATTAGAAAACTAAAAAATGAAAAATAATTTTAATTTTCAATTCGCTTGGGATAAAATAAAGTGGTCAACAAAAAAATCATCTCCAACACATATAGAATAAAACTAGAGTTATCACCAAAAAGAAAATAATTTTACCATCAAAAGCGTGGGGTACTCTATATCAATTAATATATTTGATAATAAACAGATATTGGTAAAAGTAAGCTCTCTAAGAAGAAAATGTAAAAATCATAAAAAGCACCCCACGCTTTTGATGGTAAAATTATTTTCTTTTTGTTGATAATTATAATTTTATTCTATATGTGTTGGAGATGATTTTTTTGTTGACCACTTTATTTTATCCCAAGCGTATTGGAAATTAAAATTATTTTTCATTTTTTAGTTTTCTAATAAAGCGTGTTCTTTTAGTTTTTTAAAACTATTATTTATTTTTTATTTTTTAGTTTTAATATTTTACAGAATAAGATAAAAATGTAAATATCTTTAAATTCGATACTATTGCAGTATAAGCTAAAAGTAATAGTCTTCTATAAAAAAAACTCTCCCAACCGGATTTGAACCAGCGACGTATGAATTACTGAAATGATATACCACTAAAAGTTCACTGCTCTACCAACTGAGCTTTTACAACAATTGACTAAAAACTCGACAAGTCCGCAAGCTATTATACCAGTTTTCATTTTTTTGATTTTCTGATGATTATGGCCAGGATTTTAGAAACAAAATATGAAATAATTGTCACGGGTCCTCTACACGTATACAAAGTTTCAAGTCGATCCAATGTTTCTAAGTGGGTGAAAATCGCGTTGAAAGATTCCGTTACATTGATACAAAAACACTTGTTTTGATTTTCTGATGATTATGGCCAGGATTTTAGAAAATAAATACGAAATTATTGTATTGTCACGGGTTGTCTACAAGTATACAAAGTTTCAAGTCGATCCAATGTTTCTAAGTGGGTGAAAATCGCGTTGAAAGATTCCGTTACATTGATACAAAAACACTTTTTTTGATTTTCTGATGATTATGGCCAGGATTTTAGAAAATAAATATAAAATTATTGTATTGTCACGGGTCCTCTACAAGTATACAAAGTTTCAAGTCGATCCAATGATTTTAAGTGGGTGAAAATCGCGTTGAAAGATTCCGTTACATAGATAGATAGATACAGGTCAAGCTAATATAAAGCGTGTAATATCAAAGTAGGAATTATGGTATAAGACTGAACAAACACCCATTCAAAAACAAATAAAAGAATGTAAGTAGCGTTGGACATACTCTACCCAAATCAAAGAATTCAATATAAAGATGTGCATTGGACTGGAATGCACAAATCGCAAAATAACATGGAAGAGGACAGTAGAAAATGAATTAAATGTGATGGGTAAAAGTTAGAAACTTAGGCGCAATAAGTAGAACCAAATGAAAGAGTTTCATTAAGACCTATGTTCCAACTAGTTTACAGATACTTTTTTAATTTTTCCAAATAAATAATTGTCATCATTTTTAGCGTACATGAGCGATTTAACGCAACATATCTTGGTGCAGAGATACGGGACTTGTAGACCTGCTGCTTAGTTCCTATGGTAGAAAAAAATTCTCGTGGAATTTCGGCCCAACTAGCATCATGAGGCATTTGGAGAGCTACAATAAGTAGCGGTTCCAGGTTGAGAAAACCAGCTTAACGGCACCCCTAATACTGGCTGGATGATCTTCCACCTCTGTGGATGTGAGGCCAGCAGCTGACTGCTAGACCTAGGACCTTCCAGACCTGTCGTACCATGGAGTAGGCCTACATAACACACACTATTCGTTCTTTTTGATCACATCAAATAACAATGAATTAAGAATTTGAATTATTTACTTACAAAAATATAACACGAAATAACCCCTGTCATGAATTTACTTATTTTTGCCCTAGGTCCCAAGGGGCAATGGAGATATAAAAGTCCCATGGGATATACATTATCTGCAATGGCGTAACAGCCCAATGTTGAACCTCAGCTTCTCCTTTGTTAGGAGTTACTAGACCAAGTTAATTTAGTTACGCTTATTTCCCTAAACATGTCTAGAAATATACAGTAAATTTTACTCACACGTTTTCTAACAGCCTCAGGGAAGAACACAACTTACCTGAAACAAAAGAGAGAATAAATATTTATGCAACTTATTTATTTATGTCTAGTATCATGGTCTTGCGGTCAGAACTCCCGAATACAGTTCTGAGGCCTCGGATTCGATTCCCGGCCACTCTACACGGATTTTTTCCTTGATGTGGGTACACGCTTTCAAGCACGATTGTACAAAATGTTTCTAGACACGTTCAGGTATGCTTGCATAAGCATCCTTATGCGTGTGTACACACCTTTAAAGATAATTAATTCTATGTCGCCTTGAATTTAGTATAAGTTTGGGTTTAATGACTCTCCCGGTGCTTCATTACTACGTATCAACCACCATAACGTAAATACACCTTCCAGGCGAGCCAACCTCCGCTAATGTCAGAACAGAATTCCATAAATGTCATTGGACAACTTGCTGACATTGGATAAAAAAAAATAATTCATCAAGCACTTACAAATAAAAAAGAAAGTGGCAAATGTAATAAAACGCAACAAAAGGAAATGAGTCTTGAAGTAGGTGTTTTGCTTCCCATATGTTGTTCTCATGCTGGCTGTATAAAAAGGTGGTTTAGGTCCATGCACGCTGGTGGCCTTCGATGCAGCCCCAATAAATAGTATATTACGAAGCGAGGTTGGGAAGTGCTTTTTACAGAATCGAGGAAAATATTTCAAAACCGAGCGATAGTGCGGTTTTCAATTTCCGAGATTTTGTAAAACACTTCACAAACGTGCGTTGTACATTATTTTTGCGCGATGGTATTTTTAAAATAATAAGTAAATAGTAAAACAATAACATATTTGTTGGATATATTTTCGTTCATTATAAACAGCACGCCGTAGCGTAGTGGTTAAGGCACTGAGCTACAAGCCGGAGGGTCGAGGGTTCAAGTCCCGTTGGGGTCAGGATTTTTAAACTGACCCAAACCCTCTGGCGGCACCATGGCCCTGGGGTCGACTCAGCCTCTAACGGAAATGAGTACCAGACGCTTGTTCTGGGGGTAAAGGCGGCCGTCACGCAGGGCTGACAACCCGGCTGACATCAAGTGCCGATTGTCTAGAAAAAGTGGGAGCCTTAACCTCCTACTACCCCAAGGACCTCCGGGCCTGTTGTGGGATCACTTTACTTTACTTTACTTTTACTATAAACAACTGACCAACGTTAACAGTGTAGGCAATGTTTATTAGTTGCAACAACAGGAGGCCGTGAGACCAATTGGTGATAAAATGGTGGCAAGTACGTATTTATTGTTTTATATTGTTTCAAAAAAGTTCGGTTCATTTAACATGCAGTGATTTCTTTCGTATAATGTATATTAACACCGCCTTTTGGATTTATTTTTTTTGCATTTACATTGTATGTAATATACATAGAGGGCAGTAGTTTTACTTCCCACACGCGTGTTTGTAATATGTAACATTACAATGTAGTATTATATTACAGTATAGTTATTTAGGTTGGCAACCCCGAAATGTAGGAAGTTGAACTTGCAATCATGGTCGCCATTCCTAAGTACGACAGAACGCACTATCGCGCAAAAAATAAAATAAATAACGAATAAAACCTTGTACATCCCTTGATACTGAAATTAACGATGATAAATAAGGGCACATCTGGATTATCAAAATTAAATGGTGTTTTATTGGATAAGAATATAAGTTCTAAAACAAAAACAAACATTTTTTAATACACTGATAAGGGATACAATGGCATAAGGTGCAGAAACATGGAAAGTAAATTAAATTGCGCAGAAATATATTTTTGGAGGCGTTCAGCTTGAATTTCTAGAAGAGAGAAAATAACAAACGCGAACCGGTAACAGAACAAAAGATCAATGTTCAAACTTCAATTGTGGGCTTCATAAAAAGAAAAAAAATGATTAAAATGGTATGGTCAGGTAAGAAGAATGACATACGACAGACTCCCAAAAAGATTACTAGAATGGGAGCCACTTGGTAGAAGAAAGAGGATGGCCAAAAATAACATGGATTGATGGTGTTTTGAGCAGCGTGAGGGGAAAAGAATTGCATGGATTGATGGTGTTTTGAGCAGCGTGAGGGGAAAAGAATTGCATGGATTGATGGTGTTTTGAGCAGCATGAGGGGAAAAGAATTGCATGGATTGATGGTGTTTTGAGCAGCGTGAGGGGAAAAGAATTGCATGGATTGATGGTGTTTTGAGCAGCATGAGGGGAAAAGAATTGCATGGATTGATGGTGTTTTGAGCAGCGTGAGGGGAAAAGAATTGCATGGATTGATGGTGTTTTGAGCAGCGTGAGGGGAAAAGAATTGGACGATGGGCATTGGAATGACAGAGAGATGTGGAAGAGAATGACAGTAGATTAATTGGGCGCAGGAAGAAGTTGTGAAACATTGTGAAATCCGTTAAATAAAGAAAATAAAAACTCACTGGCACTATCATGGCTGCGTGAGCATAACCTCTTCGTACATCCCTATCTTGAGGTAAAGTTATCCATCCAATCATTCCCTGTATAATTTATCTTTCAAACTATGCGTAATATTATTCTCCCACTTCATTTTAAACCAAACCGACTAGGAGGGAATATAAGCTCTTCATGGCTCAGAGCTATATCCTGAAGTACAGTTTTCCAATCATCCCCTGTATAATTTACCTCCCAAATAATCATCATCATCATAGTACATTCACGAATTTAGGCCATTTGTTGACCTGTTTCGGTCTCAAGAGAAACACCATCCAAAAGTCTTTTGAGTGGACGTCCTGGTCCCAAATAATGCGTAATGTAATTCTCTTAACTCATCCTAAACCAACTCTGAGGCGCTTCCCTTCTGGTTTTACAAAGTTTCCAAGTCCCTCTTCCACTCCCCACCCGTGCCACATGCCCTGTCCATAGCAGTCTAGAGTCTTAACCATTCTTATTACAACAGGTATTACCTAAAGATAATGTACGAGTTTCTCACAATTATGTTGCGTCTTCTATTCCCCTGTGTGTTCGTCTCTCTTTGGTCCAATCATTTTATATTCGTAATATATTCTCCTCGCGTAGATTGGAATGGTTGGGCCATGTTTTGAGAATGAAAACACAAGAATAATCAAAAGCATTTTGGATGAGAAACCAGAAGGACGGAGAAAGAGAGGGAGACCAAGATTACGGTGTATGGATGATGTGAATGAGGACTTGAGATTGATGGGATTAAGAAATGGAAAATTAAGGAAAATGGATAGATAAGAATGGGCATTTGTCTTAAAGGAAGGCAAGGTTAAACTGGAAGAACTGCAGTACTAAGAAAGAAGAATATCTTCTCCTCGCCTTGTTTCGTATCCACATAGTATAACTGAAAGAATCGCCGTTTCATGTTTTAGTTTAACAATTGGCGGATAGGTGTGTAAAATGTGTTAACACCAATTCTGCACTGCATCCCCTTAATTGATAGTCTCATTTAAACTTTAAAAATATTGTAAATCACGTGGTTTTAGGTTAACAATACTAACGAACGCTAAAACGAACCAGGCAATTTAAGTATTCAAATTGCGAACCTTTTTTAAAAACTTTCAAATCCCTTTATCTCACAATATATATTTTTTGAACTTCACATACCCACCTATCCAACATATATATATATATATATATTAATTCTGCCCGTAGGCAGGTCCTTCACTGCAATCATAGCATTTTCATGCTATGCTTGCAGCTTTACTAAGGAATTTTGTAGGTGTGGTAGCTTCCCGTTGCTTTCCACACCGGTGAAGGATGATGATGATAATGATAATGGTAAGGATGATAATGATAAGGATGATGGCCATATGATTTCGGGGACCGTTTGGGCCTTGAAGTTTTCCTGACATTTGTCTTACAGGTGAGGAAAAACCCCGATAAAAACCTCACCCAGAAAAACTGCCCCGACCGGGGATCGAACCCGGGCCCGCTGCGTGACAAGGCAGCACGCTACCTCGAGACCACAGCGGTAGACTATATATATATATATATATATATATATATATATACATTTTTTTGCGATAGTGCGTTTTGTTTGTACTTACAGCAATGGCGACCATGATTGTAAGTTCAACTTCTTACATTTTGGGGTTGCCAACCTAAATAACTATACTGTAATATTACATATTACAAACGCGCGTGCGGGAAGTAAAACCACTGCCCTCTACGTATACTACATACAATGTATATAAATATATCCAAAAGGTAGTGTTAATATACATTATACGAAACAAACCACTGCATTTTAAATTAACTGAACTTTATTTGAAACAATATAAAACAATAAACACGTATTTGCCGTCATTTTATCACTCATCGGTTGTCACGGCCTGCTGTAGTTTCAACTAATAAACATTGCCCACACTGTTAACGTTAGTCAGTTGTTTATAATGAACGCAAATATTTCCAACAAAGATATTATTTTACTATTATTTATTATGTTGAAAACACCATCGCGCAAAAAATAATGTACAACGCACGTTTGTGAAGTGTTTTACAGAATCTCGGAAATTAAAAACCTCGCATCGTAATAAACTATTAAAGAAGTTGGGATGACAAAAGTGGTGATACTTCACTATAAAAATACAACCGTCAACAAAAGCGGACATGTGCTCATCAGAAATTAAACTTTCTGGAGATAAAATGCCCTCCTTCCGTGAGGGGACTACTTCAGGGGTGTGCGGTGCACATTGTGCATAATTATTTTGCAGTTAATTTAGTAAGAGAATTTAATTATTGGAGAGATTCACCTGAGAAGTCATTCCGGAAGAAGCGTACAATATAAGAAAAGAACTCGGACTTGCGGCATAACCATGGGCGTCAGTTGTTCCTCCTCCCCCCGTGTCTGTGACACAAAATCAATGATAGCCTGGCTTGCTGCACACCTAATATGTGCTGTACCTGCCATCGTCACACTTTTATAAACAGACAAAGTTTAACACCTTTTAGCGAATTCGAACGGACATAGATAATTATTAAGATAATTTTCGTTAAAATAATTTTGAAAAACGTTTTACAAAACTTCAACGATCCTATTCACTAGGCACGAAAAATTATATTGACAAATAAATAAAAGTAAGAACAAATTTTATTCACAAATAAATGTACACAATATTGACACGGGAATGAGCAAGGAACGAGCTTCAAGACATAATATAAATTATGGCACATAACAAATTACATAAGAATAATACAAATGGAAATAAAATAGACAAGAACGATATATAATAGAATAATACTAGACTAAAAAAGGTAATTACAGACATTAGGAAATATTATAAAAAATTTAGGAGAAAGTTTCAAAATATAAAACGCACTCTGACACACAAAATTAATTAAAAGGAGACAAACAAAATGTTATATAACAGATTAATACTACACTGAAGAAAGTAATTAAATGCATTAGGTAATAATATAAAGCAAAACAGACTTAGGAGAAATTTAAAAACATAAAACTCACTCTAACATACACAAACAATTAATGCCAGTGGATAATGATATAATACAGTATATATATATATATGTGTGTGTGTGTGTGTGTGTGTGTGTGTGTGTGTGTGTGTGTGTGTGTGTGTGTGTGTGAGAGAGAGAGAGAGAGAGAGTATTTTTTCAGAACCAAACTCTGCATATAGCAATCATTTTAAAAAGGTCGAGTTGTTTTATGAGCAAAATCGAACCATTACGAGTGAGGGTTAATCTGAAGCGAAGACTGCTGTAAAAAAAAAAAACTGCCGCAATTTTCGTTTTTTCGCCCCGAAACTAGGTATATGCTATTGAAATAAAACCATAAAAGCAATCTCCAATCTTCAAAATTCAGTGAAATACGACCGTTTGGAAAGCCATAATATAAAAATAATGACCGCAACGTTTGTTTTCTCGCAACATAACTGGATACGTATTATTTAATTAACAAAAGATATATAAATTCAGAAAACCAACATATGATCATACATTTGACTTTAGTTCAGTTAACGCATTCCTGCCAACATAATACTTTTTTATAAATAGACAATGTTAACACCTTTTACTTGTTTGTTTTTAGGTGTGAATATTTAAACACCTGATAGCTAATGGAATCTAATTACAAAAAAAAATGGAAAGGAGATTGCAGATGCATGTCCGATGAATGGGAACTGAGCAGCAGCTTCGCGAAATACCGTCAATAATTCAAAAAAAGTTGGAATTTTTCCATTAAAACGGTTGTTACCTGGTCGTTTTAAAAGCTGGCTTTCAGCACAATGCATTGCAACGAGTGTTCTGAAGGGCGTTGACAATATAATTTGCTAATTCCGCCATTTAATGACTGCTTCAACAATTGCCAGAGCTCCCCACATAAACGAAATGTGCTCTACTTCAACTGTTTTGCGAAATTGAATTAAATTCATCTGGTTTTCTGTTTCTAAAGCTACCTGGGTTTGTGTTAACATCTCGAGATGTTTCATATTTTACAGTTATATTATGTCATTTGTTTATCCCTAATTAAATGCCAGAATTCTACCCGGAGCTTTCTTATTTTCAACGAAGAAATTTAACGCGAAAAGTTGGCACTATAGTTCTTGAAATACCTTGGCCGTTTCACATATTACCTTCCATTCATTCCTATTTGTCCATATCGTCACGTTATTTCTAAAATCTCGGTCTCATTTAACAATTTTTTTCAAGAGAGTACAAAACATTTTTGGCATTGCTTATTATTTTGTAACTATGTTTTAATGTATTTTTGATTATTATTTTAAAACTTTGTTTTTAATTGATTCTTTTGAATGCAAAACTTTCAAAATAAGATATTAAAAACATATTTACAAAATAATGTCAAAAATGTTTCTATGCTCTCTTGAAAATTCTGTTAAATTAGACTTACGAGGTTCTAAAAGTAAGGTTACGATATTTTAATTATAATTATTCTCAAGAATATGAAGACATGCAGTTTATGTTCAGAAAATAATTGGACTAATACGATAACTGGGGTTTGAAAATAAATTTAGAAAAAAAAACATTTTATATGGGACGTGGAGCAGAAACCAAATATTAAATATTAGAAGATCAAAAGGGGTATATTAGAGGATATGATGAATTTGAGTATCTGGGAGTAAAAGTAGATAAAGAGGATAAACAAGAAAGTGATATTAAGAACCGAATAAATAAAGGTAGAGCAATAACAGCAATGATGAATGGAGTCTTATGGAACAGACATATAACCAGAAAAAAAAAACATAATTCAATAGTGAGAAGTATTGTCACATATGGAGCTGAAGTTTGGAAATTCAACAAAAACTTAGAATAATAAATAGTAGTTTTAAAAAAACTAAAACAGCACGCTTTATTAGAAAACCGAACTAAAAAAATGAAAAATAATTTTAATTTCCAACACGCTTAGGATAAAATGAAAGTGGTCAACAAAAAAATCATCTCTAATACATATAGAATAAAACTAGAGTTATCAACAAAAGAAAATCATTTTACCATCAAAAGCGTGGGGTGCTCTATATCAATTAATATATTTGATAATAAACAGATATCGGTAAAAGTAAAGTCTCTAAGAAGAAAATGTAAATCATAAAAAGCACCCCACGCTTTTGATGGTAAAATTATTTCTTTTGTACATAACTCTAGTTTTATTCTAGATGTGTTGGAGATGACTATTTTTGTTGACCACTTTAATTTTATCCCAAGCGTGTTGGAAATTAAAATTATTTTTCATTTTTTAGTTCGGTTTTCTAATAAAGCGTGTTGTTTTAGTTTTTTAAAACTATTATTTATTTTTTATTTTTTAGTTTTAATATTTTACAGAATAAGATAAGAATGTAAATATCTTTAAATTCGATACTATTGTAGTATGAGCTAAAAGTAATACTCTACTAAAAAAATCCTCCCAGCCGGATTTAAACCAGCGACCTATGGATTACTGAAATTATATACCACTACAGTTCATCGCTCTACCAACTGAGCTCTTACAACGATTGAATAAAAAGTTGATAAGTCCGCAACCTATTATACCGGTTTTTATTATTTTGATTTTCTGCTGATTCTGGCCAGGATTTTAGAAACAATTTATGAAATTATTGTATTGTCATTGGTCCTTTACAAGTGTACAAAGTTTCAAGTCGATCCAATGATTTTAAGTGGGTGAAAATCGCGTTGAAAGATTCCGTTACATAATTACACAAACACTTTTTTTTTATTTTCTGATGATTCTGGCCAGGATTTTAGAAAAAATTATGAAATTATTGTATTGTCGTTGATCCTTTACAAGTGTACAAAGTTTCAAGTCGATCCAATGATTTTAAGTGGGTGAAAATCGTGTTGAAAGATTCCGTTACATAGATACACAGACACTTTTTTTTATTTTCTGATGATTCTGGCCAGGATTTTAGAAGAAAAATATGAAATTATTGTATTGTCACGGGTCCTTTACAAGTATACAAAGTTTCAAGTCGATCCAATGTTTCTAAGTGGGTGAAAATCGTGTTCAAAAATTCCGTTACATAGATACAAAGACACTTTTTTTTATTTTCTGATGACTCTGGTCATGATTTTAGAAACAAAATATGAAATTATTGTATTGTCACGGGTCCTTCACAAGTTACAAAGTTTGAAGTCGATGCAATGATTTTAAGTGGGTGAAAATCGCGTTGAAAGATTCCATTACATAGATAGATAGATACAAAAACTTATGTCGATGGAAATGGATATCATAAGGAGAACAGCAAGATGGTCAAAATTAGAAAAAATAAATAATGTCATATGAGAAAAAAATGAATATTAGATATTCAATAGTAGATTATATAAGATATAAGCAATTCAATTGGTAAAGGCACGTACGACGAATGCAAGAAGAATGGTTACCCAGGAAAACATTGGAATGGTGTCCACCTAGAAGAAGAAGGAAAGGAAGACCTCGAAACACATGGATGCAAGAAATAAGAACTGGAATGAGAACAAGAGGACTGGAGGGGTTGGAGTGGATGGATGGAGACGAGTGGAGAAGGAAAATAAAACTTTAGGCACAGAAAGATGTATAAACATTAAAAATCTGTATATAAATAAAATTATTCCCAAATCCTAATCCAATCAACTTAGTTAACTTATTATTCTTTTACATGCATTGGTTGTATAATTTGATCAGACCAGTTTTTTACAGGGTGAGGTTGCCCCCTCCGATGGTATATGTACCTTGTAGTGGAGTGGTTCGGATGCTTAAATGACTCCGAGCGCTATGCCGGCGGTAGCATTGCTCCCCAAAAGGTCATCCATGACGAATAGGTCAAAGACTATAAACCAGACGAAAAAAAAAATGATCTTGATTGAAAGAGTGGCTATATTTCACAGTAAAAATACAGCCATCAAGAAACGCGGATATAGATTCTAATAAGGTAAAATTTTCTGGAGGTAAAATAGAACCCCATTCGGATCTTCGGGCGGGGAATCAATGTGAGGCTTAAACGCAGACACAAGTTCGTCCGAACATAATAAGTGATGAGTAAAATTAAATCTGGTTAACATAAATGATTTAATAAACTAATCAATTCCATTTCCAAATTATTCTTCATGCAATCTAAACAATAAATAAAATTTCATCTTCCAAAATGTAGGAATCATAGGAGGCTTATAGTAACTTAGTTGGTCACTAGAAATATTACCACGGGAATTGGATAAATCTTTCTTAGATATAGTCGCTTTACATGGAGTTAGAGAGCTAGGAGACGACAGGAATCAGGAAACTTTACACTGTACCATAGGGGTGCAGCGAGTTCAGAATTCGAAAAGACCTCAGTAGGTAGGATAAGAATGGGGTGGGAGAGTAACATTGACCATTATTTCTTCTTCGACTTTCCCCCACACATAGGTTTGCCGTCTTCAGTTTCCATTTATCTCTATCATTCTAAACTCCCTCTTCCATATTCCTATCATCCATTATAGTTCTGACGTAGGTTTTCCATTTCCATCTTGGTCTGCCACGTTTATTTCTTCCAGGGGGTGACCATTGGTATATATTTTTGGCCATCTTTCATTTTCCATTCTTTGTACATGTCCATAACATTTAAGCGTTTGATTTTCAATCCTCTTAACAACAGATGTGGTGACATTAATTTCTCTCCAAAGGAATTCATTAATTTTATCCTGTCTTGTTTTTTGGAGGCTTCTTCTAAAATAATCAAATTTAACTGTTCTAATTTTATTCTTTTGTAATTCCGTCAAAGACCAACTTTCACTTCCATATGACAAAATATTCTGTATTATGCTCTTATAAATTTTCATTTTAGTTTCCTTTGTAATATTTTTATTCCAAATTATTCCATGTAATGTCTTAGTTGCATTTTTTGCCATAGCAATTTTAGTCTGTACATCTCTCTCACAGGTACCTAAACTTGTAATTATTGACCCAAGATATTTAAAACCCTGTTTCAAGTATGAGGTCATCCACATCCTTTCCCAAACACATATATTCTGTTTTCTGTAAATTACCATTATTTGAGAGAGGTAAGTTATATAGGGATTGATTGGAAAACACTAACTCAAGATAGGGATATGAGGAGAGCTTATTTTCGAGCGCCCATAAGCCACCGGGTACAATAGTGCCAGTGAGTTAGATAGGATGTGGTTGTCAGCCCCCCAAGAATGTATGGAGAGATTATGTTCGAGCACCCATGAACCATTGGGTTCGATAATGCCAGTGAGTTAAATAGGGTAGGGTTGTCAACCCCATAGGATGTATGGAGAGTTTATGTTCTATCGCCCATGAACCACTGGGTTCGATAGTGCCGGTGAGTTAGTTAATTAAGGTGGGGTTGACAGCCCCCCCCCAAACTTGGGAGGTCCAGGATATTCCTTTCATCCCAATAGCTAAGCTACCGCCAGCACAGCTATTATATTTTATCTGAACTCACAAGCCCCAACACTACAACAAAGTAGAGATCATTTCGGGAGGGAAAGTTGGCCATTATCCTTAGTTATTCCGCTTTTCTAGCTCAAATGAGTATATGAATCTTGGAACAGAAACAAGTTGCTAACAACAAGAAGTTGGCTTAAGTGGTAGCGTTTCAGACTCGAATTAGGGAGGTCCCGGGTTCAAATCCCGGTGTTAACTAAACTGACTGTGATTTCTACTTGGTTTGCCTCAATCATTAAGATAAACGCTGGGTTGGAATTTCGTTACCAGGACCAATTACATAGTATCATATAAATACCATAACTAACCAGGAGGTTCATAGCCGGGCGGGCATAAGTTCTCCATACATCCCTATCCTGAGCTAAGGTTTTCCAATCATCTCTTGTATACTTCCTTCAAATCATGGTTAATCTTATTCTCCCGCCTCATTCTTGGTCTACCAACTGGGCATTTTCCCTCTGGATGTCCTACAAGCTTTGATGTCCTTCTTCCATTCCTCATTCGTGACATATGTCCTCCCGTCGCAGTCTACGAGACTTAACTATGCTTATTATATCTGGTGTCCTATAAAGATCATGTAGCTCAGTGTTATTCAGTCTTCTCCATTCACCTGTCTGTTCATCTCTTTTTTGGTCCAAAAGTTTCCCCAGAACTTTATTCCCGTAATCTTTTCTCCTCCCTTAAAGTAAGAGTCCATGTTTCGCATCCATATAATATAATTGGGATAATGATAGTTTATATATTTTCAGTTTAAGGTTTGATACAAATACCATAATCATCATCTAAAATCTTCAAATGTTGGACCCTATTGTGGTCTCATGGCAGAGTTTTCTAGGTATTTTGGTGTATAAGCAAGAATTTGACCTAATGCTATCCATCCTTTGCGCATGGTCTTTCCAATGAAGTAACGGTGTATATTGAATACTAGTCCACCGCTGTAGTCTCGAGGTAGTGTGCTGCCTTGTCACGCAGCGGGCCCGGGTTCAATCCCCGGTCGCGACAAGTTTCCTGGTGATGGTTTTTTCGGGGTTTTCCTTCACCTGTAAAGCAAATGTCAGGAAACTTTAAGGCCCAAACGGTCCCCGAACATCACCTGACCACCATTTTCACCATTAACATATTCATTAAGTTAAGGATTAAGGCCTCTCGACCATCATTACCATCATCACAATCATTATCATCGGGGCAGTGTAACAGCGCATTCCAGGCGCCTCAACTTCTCAAGTGGGTTACAATAACGCCACGCCAGGAGTGAATACCAGAATGTCGAAACGACGTGGTGGCATTGAATAAAAAAAATATATTGAACATAATTAACTACATGATCATAACTAACCAACTCACTGGCACTATCGAACCTGTAAGTTCTTGACCGCGCGGACATAAGCTATCCATACATCCCTATCCTGAGCTAACTTTTTCCAATATTTACCTGTATAATCTACTTCCCTCAAGTCATTGTTAATGTTATTCTCCTACCTCATTATTGGTCTATCAACTGGGCGTTTTCCCTCTGGTTTTCCTACAAGAAGCTTTCATGCACTCTTTCATTCACCATTCGTGCCACATGTCCTGCCCAACGCAGTCTATGAGATTGAACTATTCTCATTATATCTGGCTTCATATAAAGACCATGTAGTTCACTGTTAATGTAGTCTTCTCCATTCACCTGTCTGTTCATCTCTCTTTGGTCAAAAAATGTTCCTAAGAACTTTATTCTCAAATACTCGTAATCCCCTTTCCTCCCTTAAAGTAAGAGTCCATATTATCATATAAATCAAAAATATACATGTATAATATTTGGATAATGTCCACCGATGTGGCCTGGAGATAGCGCGCTACCTTGTCACGCAGCGGTCGGGACAAGCTTCCTGGATGAGGTTTCTTTTCTGGAGTCTTACACACCTGTAAGACAAATGTCAGGAAACTTAGGATCCAAATGGTCCCCGAACACCATGTGGTCATCATAACCATCACCAGCATTCATATTCGCCTTAGGTTTAGAATTAAGGAATCTCCTGGCGAAATATTATCATGACATTATATCATCGGGGCAGCGTAACCCCGCCTTCCAGACGGCACAACCTCAGAAATGCCAAGAGAGAACACGAAAAATGTCGAAAATATAACCCGGGACATTGAATATAAAAGAATAATACGATTTGGATAATTAGACGTCACATGACCTTAGATGTTAAAAGCGTTTACATAAAAAAGTTACTAACCGATTCCGATTAAGGGTCTTTCCACTTTTCAGCGGTTGCCCTTTTACCAGCCGGCTGCTGGCCCTTCACATCCACATGTGTCAATCACAGAGGTAGTAGATCAACAGCCAGTGTAGGGGTGACATGTGGTTAGCATGTCGAGTCCCCCAGCCGTTATAGCTGGTTCCCCAACCTGGAGCCGCTACTTATTGTAGCTACCCAATTGCCTCACGATGCTGGGTGGGCACCGGTCCCATACTGGCCGAAATACCATGAGAAAATTTCTTCCCCCATGGAGACTCGAACCAGCGCAAGTCCCGTAGCTCTGCGCCAAGGCTTCCTACCTTAACCGCTCGGCTACGGCGCGGGACTAACCAATTTACTAATTATATTAATACTTCCGGGTTAACTTCGCTTTTTCGCCATAATCTTACTTCACATGATTTTTTTCTATGCAATAATAACACATGCTACAAAAGTTGACAAATGGGGGTCAACAAGGTTACCAATTTTTGAGTTTAGGCCTAAGAGTGATAGGAGTTGCTCTTTTAGCGTATTCCCGTAAGTTGGCTATCGTGTTGTACCCTCGATTCACAGCTATTCTCCAAAATTACAAATTATTAATATGAAATTTTAGGTTATTTCTATTTCAATTCCGCTCTCAAATTTCGAGATTTTTCGTACTTTTTACACACACACACATACACACACACACACTGCCATGGCCATTTTCTGCGTCTAGTTAGCAGGATTGGTGAAGGTTTGGAAATATATTTTTTAATGTATTCTTGAGAACATCAATAGCTATTTTCCTTTTTTCAGGGAGAATCATTCCAACACACTTCAAGAGAACATTTCTTCTTGCATTATTTTTATGTATCCATACTAATTCAATAATTGCTTATTCCTGAGATACTACAGCGTCGAATTCTTAACATTCATTTTTTCTCCTACATTGTTTCTACTTTTTTTGTTTCTAATTGTTCAGTTATATTTGTAGTACCCAAGAATACTAGATTTAAAAAAATGGGTATGCTATTTTGAAGTTCTCCACCTCTGTGGTCTCGAAGTAGCGTGCTGCCTTGTCACGCAACAGGCCCGGTCGGGACAGGCTCCTTGGTGAGGTTTTTCTGGGTTTTTCCTCACATGTAAGACAAATGTTAGGCAGCTTAGGGCCCAACGGTCACCGAAAATCATCCGACCATCATCATCATCCTTATCATCATCATCCTTCACCGGTGTGAAAAGCAATGAGAAGCTACCACATCTATAATTCCCTAGTAAAGCTGCAAATCATAGCATGAAAATGCTATGATTGCAGTGGAAGACCTGCCTCGGGCAGAATTTTATGGATGGATGGATGGATGGATTTTGAAGTTTCGTGCTTTCTATTTCCTCTACCAGATGTTTCAATCTTTCACTCGAGAATGTGTCCACAGATTTTCTCTAGTAAAGAAAGTGCAAGGGAAACAATAATGCATATGTCACTTCAGCCAATTATGCCGGTACACGTCTCCTCCTGAAAATGTGTGAATTGTCTGTTTTTGCATTAACTGCTGTTTCACATTCAAACCTGGCATGGGTCTTCCTTGGATTATCTCCAATTTCTCTTCAGTGGAAAATAATGAAAACAGCTTAGATTCTAGACCCTTAATGTAATCATTATATTAAATTCTTAGAGAAAGCAGCAGTACACTCTCCACACGTCTCGACAATCCCGCGTTTGCGGGGAGACGGCAACATAGATAGGTCTTAACTGCTGGTTTTACGTAGGAGAGTAAATAATAATAATAATAATAATAATAATAGCTTTATTTTACCTGGCAGAGTTAAGGCCTTAAGGCCTTGTCTACCACTCAACCAGGTTTAAAAAAAATACAAAAGAAAAGTCTTAAATCTAAATTACAATATATATATATATATATATATATATATATATATATATATATATACATAAACGATTACAAGTTATGAATACAATACAATTAATATTTATAATGTATTTTGATTTACTCTAAATTTAACGAATTAAATATATAATGTGTACAAGATATATAAAAAAACGAGGAAAAGATTAATGACATAGTATAAAATTAAATAAATAGAGAAAAAAATAATTATTAGACAACAGGTAACTGTATAAGCGTGACTTAAAGGTGCCAAGTGTGCGGCAACCCCTGATATCTTGAGGAAGGAGATTCCAGGAGCGAGCGGAGGCTACTGTGAAGGAAGTAGAATAGGAGGAAGTGCTATGAAGAGGAATTGTTAGCAGACTGCTATCTTGTGACCTAGTGTCAATATTGTGGTAGGAGGATAACTTCTCAAATCTGGACGCCAGGTAAGTAGGAATGTAGGAATTCAGAAGCTTGAAAAGTAGCGAAAGAGAGTGCAATTTACGTCTGTCAGTAAGACGGAGCCAAGAGAGGTTATTAAAGTGTTCGGAAATATGGTCATAACGGCGGATATTGAAAATGAATCGAATGCAAGCATTATGAACACGCTGCAGTCTCTGCGACAAGGCATAATTTAGATCATTAGGCCTATATATAATGTCACAATAATCGAAGTGTGGTAACACAAGATTCTGCACTAGGATTTGTTTTAACGAAACTGGGAGAAAATTCTTTAAACGTCTAAGATAATGTAAGATGGAGAAAGTCTTTTTACATATGTGTTTCACTTGTGTTTGCCAGGTTAAATTTGCGTCTAGATGTAGTCCAAGATCTATTACTGAAGAAGAATAAGGGATAATTATATTATTTATAGTAATGTTTGGAAGTGTAGATATGTCAAAGGTTGTAAGCAGTCTTTCTTGTCCCATTAGAATTACTTGTGACTTGTTAGGATTTAGATTTAGACCGATACTTGAAGACCAGTTAAAGATGGATATGAGATCGTCATTCATTTTCATCAAGCTGTTATAGAGAGAATGAGGAGGTGAATGTAGGTAAATTTGGAGATCATCAGCATAGAGGTGATAACGGCAGTGCTTTAGTACAGTTGGCAAATCATTTATGTAGATTGAGAAAAGAAGAGGTCCGAGAACACTGCCCTGGGGGACTCCAGCCGGCACGTTACGCCAAGTCGAAGATCTAGAGTTTAATGAAACGTATTGTTGACGACCGTGCAGGTATGAGTCGAACCAGGATACAGCGCTATCAGACAAATGTAGGTGCTTGAGCTTTATCATAAGTAAGTCGTGGTCTACTGTGTCAAAAGCTTTGCTGAAGTCAAGTAAGGTTAAAGGAGTCAATTGACGTCTGTCCACAGCTTCACGAATATCTTCGGTAATTTTTAGCAAAGCTGTGGTTGTGCTATGACCAGATCTAAAGCCGGATTGATAAGGATCAAGGAGGTGATTTTCTTGGAGATAATCAGTCATTTGCTTATGTACAATATATTCCAGGGCTTTAGATAATGTCGGAAGGATGCTAATCGGTCGGAAGTCATTACAGTTAGTTGGTGTACTTATTTTTGGTATAGGCCGAACTCTAGACTGTTTCCATACAATAGGGAAGATAGAAGTTATAAGGGAAGCATTGAAAATATGAGTCACTGTGGGTAGAATAATGTCAATGATTTTATTTAGCATTAAAATGCTGATGTTATCTGTTCCTTGCGCATTGGATTTAATCCGCTTGAGTGCTTTTTTAACGTCTATAGGCGAAATGTCGTAAAAGTAAAATTTATCTCTTCCTATATGTGGGGATGGGGATAAGTCTTTAAGAATGTCTATTTTAGTCTTGTTGTCTGGAGGTGTCATGGGTATTGAGGTAAAATGTTCATTTAAGTCATCTACAGAAATGTCTATAGAGTCAGTTGAGGGATTCAACTGTCTAAGTCCCATTGCACGGAGCTTTCGCCAAGTGTCCCGTGCACTTATTAAATTAGAGTAAATATGCGCGCGCAGTTACTAATAAATATTAAATCAAATAATAAATATATATTACAATACACAGAACGAACAAAACTGCATTTCAAGTTCTGTTACAGAGCATCTTATTATATGGGTCCGAAACCTGGACAGTAAGTAGAAAACAAGCCAATAAGCTGTTAGCAGCAGAAATGGATTTTTGGAGGCGATCTACGAGAATTTCAAGAAGGGATAAGGTCAGAAACAGCACAATAAGGGAAATTACGCAAGTTGAAGAAAAAAAACTTATTAGAAAAAATTGAAGAAAAACGTTTGAAATTGAGGAAGAGAGAATACCACAGATGATCATTAATCGGAAAGCTAATGCAACCCTAGAGAACTTTCGATGGATGGAGTGAGGAGAAGTATGGAAGCTAGAGGTTTAAGGGAAGAAGATGCTTTAGACAGGAACTTCTGGCAACAAATCACTTTGCGGTTGAAGTAGAAACACTGTATTTTGGAATATTCCTAATAAAAAATAGTAAATATTAATAAAGAAAGAATAACTTACTTGAAAACTGGTGATTGTGCAAATCTTTAACATCTCGTAAAAACAGCTCCTGTCTACTAACGTAGGTAATATGGATGAAGAATTGTATTTTTTCTTTCAAAAATCTTTTCACAAGATAACCTTAGGAACTCGCTAAACTATGTTGTCAGGATGGCTTCTAACCATTAATCAAAACAGATGTTAACATATGTCCCAAAGGTTCGAAGAATTTGGGATGAAAAAATAAAAAAGAAAGCTAGAGTCCATAAGAAATGAGCAGGACGGTGTATGAAGAATAGCATTATGCTATAATATTATGACCCGAGTGTGTTTCTTGCTTCGTAGTAATGGAAAATGTAAGTCCATTTACAGTGAGGTTAACCATTTGCAAGTTAGCCCAGCAGTGCTAGTTCGCTCTAACCTAACCTCAAACTTCCTTGACCACAGGCTGGGTGTGGTGTGCGGTATTTGTATTTGCCAGAGTTTCTACTCCCTCCTCCCTGCTCCGCACAACCCCGGTCATTTCGTCAGGAGGCGATCTTCCCCTCTGTGTTATTATGTTTTCAGTACCTTAACTTATTACAAATGTAAAGCTCTTTCCGCTGATGTACTGCGTGTTCAAATGAAAACAACCTATTTTTTTAAGATATTGTGCTTTCATTTCCATTTGCATTGATGGATGTCGCTTAATAATAACTAGTGTTCGCCCATTGGTCGAAATTCGACCATAAATAACACGTCACCGCACTTGCTATCTCACTTTATATTATATTGGACACGGTTAGTTTTAAATTGCATTTTCCACGTTTTATTTTAATATATAAAAATTTCGTGTCACGTTGTTTGTCCGCGATGGAATCCTAAACTACTGAACCGATTTTAATAAAATTTTGCACACTGTGTGCAGTTTGATCCAACTTGAGACCTAGGGTAGTTTATAACTAAATTTATAGTCATAGTATGTTTTTATTACAAATTATTTGTTTATTATTTAACAACGAGTTATAATTATCTCTGAGTTCCATACGATTCTAACAGATGGCGGTGTAATTATCTGTGAGTTCCATACGATTCTAACAGATGGCGGTGTAAGGTAATTTGGTAAAGTAATTGGTTTATTATTTAACAAAGAGAGATCCAGATGGCTGTGCTTTTTGTTGCAACCGCGAATTTCAATTGAATTACAAATATTGATTATTTCATAATTTAAGTGTGTTCAGTGTTTATTTTATTTTCAATATTATTAATTTCGTGTGTTAGTATTAGTTTTAAGTTATCTGGCTGAAAGACAGCAACTTAATTTATATTTTTAACGTATACCTTAGCCACAGCAACGCGTGGCCGGGACTTCTAGTTATATATATATATATATATATATATATATATATATATATATATATTATATATATAAAGAAAATCGGTTGACAAACAGAGGAGAAAAAAGGCGTTTAACTGTCGAAGATAGTAGGAAAACACTTTCCAATTTTCTTTTTGTTGAAAATACTGAAGCCCATAATCATAATTGAATCAGAAATGTTTATCCTCATAAAATATGTATACTTACGTTGAAGTGTAACTGATGGATGTTGTGGGTGATAGTATTCTAAATTAATACCCAGCATCGTGAGGGATTTGGGTACCTACCTAGGATAAGTAGCGCCTCCACGTTGAGAAAACCAGCTATAACGGCTGGTGGACCCGACATGCTCACCACATGTCACCCCTACACAGGCAGGATGATCGTCTATCTCTGTGATTAACACACGTACATGTATTACTTTCCTATAGTTTTAATGGGAGCTTCGGCGCTGGTTTTTAGTGCCTTGCAGTTAAAACCGGCAGATATTTTTTGGACATGGCTTTTGTACTTCACATACTTCTCTGGAAGAAATTTGACTCTTGCACCATAATCACTGCCTTGCAGTTTAAAAACGGAAGAATTAACTGTTTCCATTTTTTATTAATAACACTAAAACTCGTCAATAGCTTTTAAAAAAATCGGTTGACAAACAGAGAATAAATTGGTACTTAAGTGTTTTGTCTTTGCCTATTTATATATAGATTACAACAACAATAATAATAATAAATAATAATAATAATAATAATAATAATGACCAGCCTCATGGGCTAGTGGTCAATGTTTCTGACTACTGTTCAAGAGGACCCGAGTTCGATTCCCGGTCAAACCGTAGGAATATTCCTTAAAGGGAATAATTCCTGTGGTTGCCCATGATCTGGAATTTCGATTAAGTTTATGTTAAGATCTCTCCTGGCGCTTCATTATCATTTATCAACCATCATATCATCGGGGCAACGTAAAACTTCGCTTTCTAGGCGCCCAAAACTTCAGAAGTGGGTTACAATTAAGGCAATGCCAGGAGAGACCACCAGAAATGTCGAAATGACAACCTGGGGCATTGAATAAAAAATAGTAATATTATTAGAGCTGGAATTTTTATATACAGTTCTAAAAGTTAAATAGCAACATAGTAGGCATATATATTATTCAACTGTTTTTATATAGAACCAAGACAAAAGACAGAAGTCCTATTTCTTAATATGCTATGTTGGAATTTTAACTTTTGGAACATCAAAATCTTTTCCCCCTGATGATGATAATGATAATAATAAATTTAAGGGCATTTATACAATAGAGTAATTCTCCTTCAACCCAACGTAATTTTATTCTTCCACGAATTTCTATCTTGATTATCTTCTTCTCTCAAATTCTTCTCGTTCATACTCCTGAGTCCATCCATCCGTTGGTCTCGTAATTTGCACATCTTATTTTGCCTTTGGCATTACATTCCAAGATCATTTTCGGACTTCTTCCTTCCCCCATCCTTTTGACATGCTCAAATCATATCAATTTCCGTCTTCAATCACTTACAAACATTATTATCGATTTTTATGTCTCTAATCCTTACATGTTCATTGTTTCTTTTGATTCTTGGCGTTCTGTATCCTGGGCAAATATTTCCCAATCATTTCACCTTCTTCTTAACATAGTTAGTTGCTCTCCCGCCGCATTATTGGGGATTAATATGTCTACTTTCGCGTGCATTTAATTCCCTTATTCGGTTAATTTAATCGTTTTTGCACTCATTACCAGATCAGCGATGTGCAGTCTTAGACTAGAGTGACCAGTTGTCCATTATTTAACGGGTCTGTCCGTTTTAAATACCCCGGGTGACCCAAGAAATTTTTAACGTTATGCCAAATGTCCCATTTTTCTCTTTTTGAACTTACAAGAAATTTCCATTTAATTTATTGTATTTAAATGTTTATAGTTACAGAAATGGATTTTTGGAGGCGTCCAGCTGAGTTTCTAGATGAAATATAAATTATGCAATTAAACAGAAGATGAATTCAAACTTCAATTGAATGAGTCATTTCGAAAAGGGATCATCTACTGCTGATCAAATTTTACAGGATAAAGCATTGAATCTGAAATTGCTACTGAATAAAGTCACAAAGTGGTAAAGGAATAGCGTAGCTGATCCGTTCTCACGGGGAAACGATGGGAGTAGGCATGTAAACAAGGAATAACGAAAGAAGTGAATTTCAGAATAAATAGTAGATGATCCCTTTTCGAAATGACTCATTCAATTGTGAGTTTCTTAAAAAACAACTAAAATAATATAGTAATGTAAAAGGAAAAATAGAAGACAGATTCCCAAGAATAATACCAAATACTAAGATGAGTCCCTTCTGGTAGAATAAGAGTACGACCAAAAATTACGTGGACTGATGGTTTATAAGCAGCATGAGACAAAAGGACTGGACGATGGAGATTGGAATGACAGAGCAATGTAGAAAAGAATGACGTCAGATTAATTGAGCATAGGAAGACGTGAAAAATTTAAGTGCTGCTATATAAAATAGGTCTAAAAATCAAGCATTCAACCTCTATGTTTTTTTACAGCCATTAGGTTTCTCAAGATGAGAAAACGCATACAGATTAGGAAAGTAGAGCCCTAACCTACATTATTAGATCTAAATTAATTTTGTTACAACCAGGTAATACCCGATACCCTGCTTCCGATTGTTGTTCCTCCTTCCGTTGTTATCGTCATACCCTTTTTGTTTTTATTTAACGACACCTTTAACACCTAGGTCATATATAGTGTACGTATATATCCATCCATAGTAATTCTGCCCGAAGGCAGGTCCTTCACTGCAATCATAGCATTTTCATGCTATGCTTGCAGCTTTACTAGGAAATTGTGTATGTGTGGTAGCTTCCCGTTGCTTTCCACACCGGTGAAGGATGATGATGATGATGACCATATGATTTCGGGGTCCGTTTGGACCTAAAGTTTTCCTGACATTTGTCTTACAGGTGAGGAAAAACCCCGATAAAAACCTCACCCGGAAAAACTGTCCCGACCGGGGATCGAACCCGGGCCCGCTCCGTGACAAGGCAGCACGCTACCTTGAGACCACAGCGGTGGACTAAATAAATAAATACGTAGTCCACCGCTGTGGTCTCGAGGTAGCGTGCTGCCTTGTCACGGAGCGGGCCCGGGTTCGATCCCCGGTCGGACAGTTTTTCTGGGTGAGGTTTTTATCGGGGTTTTTCCTCACCTGTAAGACAAATGTCAGGAAAACTTTAGGTCCAAACGGACCCCGAAATCATATGGTCATCATTATCATCATCATCATCATCCTTCACCGGTGTGGAAAGCTACCACACCTACAATTCCCTAGTAAAGCTGCAAAGCATTGCATGAAAACGCAATGATTGCAGTGAAAGACCTGCCTTTGGGCAGAATTACTATGGATGGACATATATTTAACTAGCGGAACCGGTAGACGTTGCCTTGCCGGAACGTTCAATTCTCGTGTCATGATCGGAGGATAAAAATATAAGTTACTTTTTTACAATAAAATTTACTAATCAATAAGTTAGCAAGAAAACTTCTTACTGTCATCTGTTGTGGCTCAAGAAGCGTGCGTTATGACATCACATTGTTGTCGCCCGGAATATGTCGGTAATGCAGATGGCTATACATCTGACATTAAAAAATCCTATTACTCGATTTCAGCGCAACCTACCGGGTCCAATTGTGAATTTGAACCATCCAGGGACCCACTGAAACGCACATAAAATGTCATCATAATCGGTCCAGTCGCTTAGGCAGTTTTTAATTTCGGATTTCAAGTAAACTTCCACTTCCAATTGTCTAATTTCACTCATTTTTGGACAATATCTACCTCGGTTTATTTTAATAGGATATAATGACTTCCGTTGTGAAACATCGGACATTGTGACCGCTAGAGCATTTTTAAATTTTCACTTCATGTGAACTTCTACACCTAATGGTTTTAGAGGATCCAATTGTGAATCTGAACCATCCAGGGACCCATTCAAATACACAAAAAATGTCATCAAAATCGGTCCAGTCGAATAGGCATTTTTTAATTTCGGATTTCAAATAAACCCCGACTTCTAACGGTAGGATTTCGCTGATTTTTTGATAATACATACCTCGGTTTATTTTAATAGGATGTTCCTAGTTTTGTTTTGAAACATCGGTTTTTAAATTTTCGTTTCAGGTGAACTCCTACACCTAATGATTTTAGATCATAATAGATAACGTATATACAAATGTTCACGAAGATAGGTTGAACAGTTTAGAAGTATATAAAGGACAGACATACACAGGCCTACATTCATTTAGGGCGTGTATGTATATATATATGTATATATATATAGATATATAATATTCTCTTTAATTTGCTTACTTGTTATAGTCAGCTATTAGATGGCAGTGAAGACCGAGTTCTCGCGACATCTAGTAATAATGGAGAATATAATACATATATAAGAAAAATAAGTGTTTGAATTGGATTCGCCTGGTTGTGTACTGGATAACACGCTGAGGTACAGACTCAGAGTTCCGGATTCGAATCCCGTCCAGGCATTTATTTTTTCTTATCATGCCATATATAAATATATATATATATATAAGGCACGCCGTAGCGTAGTGGTTAAGGCACTGCGCTACAAGCCGGAAGGTCGAGGGTTCAAGTCCCGGTGGGGTCAGGATTTTTAAACTGACCAAAACCTTCTGGCGGCACTATGGCCCTGGGGTCGACTCAGCCTCTAACGGAAATGAGTACCAGACGCTTGTTCTGGGGTAAATGCGGCCGTCACGTAGGGCTGACATCAAGTGCCGATTGTACAGAAAAAGTGGGAGCCTTAACCTCCCACTACCCCAAGGGCCTCCTGAGGCCTGTAGTGGGATACTTTACTTATATATATATATATATATATATATATATATATATATATAAGCGTTACTGCTATAAAGTAAATATTCTCTTTAATAATTTGCTTAACTGTTACGTTAGCCGCTAGATGGCAGTTGAATGATCTTTCCGCTACCTCTTGTGTGAATTGAGAATACTACATGTATAAGAAAATTGTATGTTTGTCTTGGAATTCTTGGGTAGCTCAGTTGGTTAGAGCGCTAAAGGTACAGACTTTAGAGACTCGAGTTCAAATCCCGACTCAAGCATTCTTTTTTCTTTTCATATCATATATATATATAAGATTATATAAGGAAATGGCGAACATGATTAAATGGGTCCCTGTAATTAATTCCAACCCAGCATTTTCCTTGACAATTAAGGAAAACCAGGAAAAAAAAACTCACGTTGGTAAGCACTAAGACCTACCGAATACGAGACCCGAACGCTATCGCTTGAACCATTCTTTCGGTTCGTCTAATTGTTCAACGTCGTTCTGCAGTCAACTGTCTCATTCTGTACAAGCTATTATAATTAATATCATTTTTCAGAATCTGTTTTTACAGTAAATTATGCTGTTAATGAATCCAAAATCTTTGCAGGAGATAGTGTTAAAATTTAATCATAGAATACTGAACTTACTCTGTTCTTTTTTTTTATGCAGGTGTCCTGTTTTGTCCTGTGTTACCCTATGGACGTGAAGGAGATGAGATGCAAGTAGAATCACTGCTGGTCAAATGGATATACTACGTTTGAGCATAAAATAAATGAAGACATGTTAAAGGAACTTACAATGAGCTCTACACTAGCAGACACATGCCACTATCAAGGTAACTGACATCAGTATGTATAAAGCGTGTGTTTAGAACAAGATCTCTATGCATTACCAACCTAGAGGCAGGAAATCAATTGGACGTCCAATGAAGAGTTTCGCTGAAATATTTGTAGGCCGTAACAGTTCATTAATGACAATAACATGAATGGCGGGCCCGGATTCGATCCTCGATTGGGACAAATCTCCTGAGCGAGATTTTTCGGTGTTTTTCCTCGCATATAACGGAAATGTCTAAAAACGTTAAGACCACACAAACCCCAAACACCACGTGACCATCACAATGATCTACATCATATTCGTCTTATTTTGTATGAATGTATGATTAATGGTGGTTTTGTCTTAAATGTTCATATTGTCTCGGAGGTAACCTGGTTACTCATCCAGAGAGGCCCTCCAAGTCCTAGTGTGGTCAAAAAATTAGATTATGTGTGTGATCAGTAAGGCTAGAATTTGTACGTAATTACTAGAGGGCGGATTTCTGCATATTTACATGTTTTATTCCTTCAAAGATAAACATATGCATGGAAGAGGAAAATGCGTTTCATGTCATTTGGAATCAATTGGCAAAATTGTATAGTGCATATATTATACTTTTTTCTCTATTTAATATTAAAATACTAGTTTGTACCCCATAAAATGACAAGTTTATGCTTTATTGTCATGTTTTTTGCAAATGAAGACAATCTTGTTTTCGTAGAAAGCCAGAATCATTATTTCACATTTTTGCACAAGTGACAATGCCGAGCAGGGGGTCTGCAGTTTTAAATCTCAACAGGTCAATAAAGCAATGTGACCTAAACCATTTCCTGAAACGAAGATTTTGGAAGAGATGAACATGCTTGCCAACAATGGAAAGTTTATTGGTGGTAATTTCCTTGTTTTAGTTTTCAACCTGCAATATTCTTTAAAGTTGGAACATCAGCTTTATTGAGACTGTCGGCATCATGACAAAGGCTCAAAAATGATTCCTGAAATATACGTTAGGAGACATGTTGTACATTATTGACCACGGTGACAAAATAAATCGGGAATCGAAGTTTAAATTATTTTCTCAAATACCATTTTGTGACGAGTGTTAGTGGACCAACGCAGAAGGAAAAACCTAGTAAAATATCTTTGCTTCATCAATGGATTGGTGGGAATCCTACATTAACAGCAAATGGAACAATTGTCCTATGCCAAGTCTGCTACAAACATGTGAGTATTTTAAATAACTTATTGTCAGTTTATCGCATTATTAAATCAATATAATTCTTATTCTGTGAGTGGCAGCCTCTTTGCGATACTGTTCCTGTGACCGCATGTGAAGTGGAGAGATCATTCTCTTCGTCCAAACATTTTTTAGATTTATTTATTTAGCCAGGTGGAGTTAAGGCCATGTGGCCTTCTCTTCCACTCACCAGGGCAAACATATATTACATCAGAATATAACAATCACAATGAACTCTAATATTAAATACTAAATAAAAATTTGATCAAAAAGATAATATCTATTATATTACGATCTATAATGCAACTAGTTAATGTTAGTTAAAATTAAGACTAAAACTAATAATAAAATGTATACAATCAAGACATATTAAATTGTCCCTGTCTAATGTATATAAAAAACAAAGAAAAATAATGAGATATAGAAAACTAATTTTACGTTTGTACAATATTTAAAACAAAACAAAAGAAAATATTTGTTAATCTTAATATTATTTTCATAGATAATTAAATTTATTGTTAAAAGAATACTATCAGTGAGGTGTATAAGTTAGTTTGTTATTAAATAATTATGTAATTTGTTTTTGAAGGATGTTATAGTTTGACAGTCTCTGACATAGGGCGGAAGTGACGGAAGGGGTTTCTACCAGAAAATGTAGAAAAATATTTGGTTATTTATTGTAACAAAAATTTATAAGTGATTATTAAATAAGTGTTGACTTACATTTCATAAAACAGACAAGATTAATGAGAATGACGCTATAAAATACAATTATTAACTTCAATTCAGAGTGAAAAAATAGAAATATTACAATCTTTGCTTCATAAATAATTAATTAAATGTGAGAAAATAGTGTATTTTACTGTAAGTAGAAAATTAATTTTTGTGCATATTTCTTTAATTATAAGAGCGTATTTTTAACCTTTTTTCTGCATAGTTGCATGCATATTATTTCCCTTTGCTTATACACGGGTAAAATTGATACATTTCCACGAATTAGAAACTTATATATTAAAATTTTATCATTACATATTTTTACATAATTAGACCTACATATTTTTACCCCACTGAAAGATTTTTTATGTAAAACTACATATTCTGCCAAATAAAAATACTTTTCGTAAATGGAAAATAATTTAAAACAGTCTTTGTAACAATATTTTACATTAAGAACTCTGATATGTGATTTTACATTGAAACACTTCTTCCAACCTATGCAAAAACTGCTGAGAAACGGTCAAAGAAGAATTCAATTTTCCTAGATACGATAAATACAGATACAGGAAGGCACTGAAGATTTGGATGTAGGGTTCCACATAACAATATACATTTTGAAACCTGAACGATATCCTCTGTTCATGAGTGAAATAGTAGAAATATGTAGGGAGCACGCACTAATACAGTTGGTTAAGGCAATATCCTACAAACTGGAAGGTCGAGACCCGATAGTCAGGATATTTAAACTGCTTAATCGACCCTGGGGTCAACTCAGCCTCTTACAAAAAAATCAATACAATACTATGTTGTAGGAGTAAAGGCGGCTGTCACACAAGGCTGATATCTCGTGCCGAATGTCTAGAAAGATGGGAGCCTTAACATCCCAATACCCGTAAGTAGATCACAGAAACATGACAACACTCTTCTTATCACGTTATCAAGCATTTAACAGTCGCATGTCTTAAAGTTAATGTTCAATATACAATTTTGTACAAAAATTAAATTTTAATGTATTTAATATTACATATTTTAAGGAAATTTTATATAGTCTTACACATTTTACGTAATGTTATTACATAAATGTGTACATATTTTGCATCTTAATATTACAAAAACATCCTAGCCTTAGTGATCAGAGTTTAAAAATTATCTCCCAACAGGTGGTGTCTCTTTATGCCCGAGTGGCGTGGGACATGTAAAAGTTCTTACAGAGAGAGGTGTTTAACATAAAAGCCATACAGGGTGTCTCTAAAGTCACTATTCATTTCAATGAAGGAAGACAATGATTGTAAAATCAATGTTATTTTATTGCCATTCTACATGACCTAGGTAAAAACATACTTCAACTTTCAGCTGTGAAACAAAATGTAGACATTAGCATTAAAATCGTAAAAAAAGCCCACTGCTTCTGTGTTACGATTCCGTAAATCAACAAGACGTGTCTGTAATCTCGTGCAAAATAAATAAGACAAATTTCAAAACGCATAAGGCCCTGAAGGCTGCCTACTAGCCGTCTGCTGGCTTCATAACTACATGTGTCAATCACAGAGGTTGGCGATCTTCTAGCGTATAGAGGCAACATATGGCCAGGATCTAGAATCCCCACATGTTAAACTTTTTCTCAATCTGAATCCGCTACTTATTGTAGCTACGCAAACTCCTCACAATGCTGGATGACAACCGGTATAACGACGATTTCGTAGAGTGAAACGTAGAATTTTCTACATTGTGTTGCGAGGGACGTTCAACTCCCTACCGAGGCGTCGAGTTGATGCGTTCGGACTATCAATGACAATTTGAACCTACTGCACTGTTTCTGCTTATACGTATGGTCGACCATGACGTGCCTCATCACATATTGGTTCATGAAAATTATGGCTAAATTCAGCTCTGGTGTATTCATATGACAATCCGCGTACCTGTGCACAAACAATGACAACCCGTTATTCCCTGCTTAACATGTTGCACTAAACTATCAGTGTATGCATAGAAAAGAGGAAAATAGTAGTGTTATCATGGAAATGGATAGTGACTTTTATATATAGTACGAGTATATACATACACCAGAAACACCGTGCCCTTATTTAAATGGTTATAACTGGAAACGTACATGTCAAAGAGAAATGAATCTAGTCAGGTTTGGTAGTGCACATCTTGTAATTTATGTAACAATGGTTGCCATGGAGTTTTCTTTGAAGGCTGTTCATTAAGTTACATATTCATACCCTACCACCTGTTCCAGTTATTATTCAGCTACACTATTGGCGGAGGAAAAATGTACCTGTTATAGTTTTATAGAACAATTTAATGTTTAAAAGAAAATTAATGTTATCATCATCATCATCTGCATTCATGGATTAGGTCTGCTGACCCGTTCCGACTTCAGCCCATATCTTTCTAGGTCTGCCCACATCTCGGGTGCTTTAGGTTTGTATTTTGTTATTTGTTTTGGATATCTATCTTCATTCATTGTGTCTATGTGTTGCTTCCATTTTTGTCTATATGTATCTATTTTATCAGTTATTGCAAATATTTCAATTTTTCAAATATTTCAATTAATTTGTTATTGCAACTAAATCATCATAAAGCAAATCTTTGGGTTTTAAAAGAAAATATCTTTTAATTTGAGAAGAATATACATTTACTTTAAATAATAATGGACATTTTAGATGGTACGTTGAAAAGTGAAAGTTAAAATTAACAAATACATTTATTTCAAATGGACCTATTTAGATGGTTTCAAAAAGTGAAAGCTAAAAGTTAGCAAATTTAGGTAAACTCCAGAACAATACTTTCACTCCCTTTCTCAAACCTTGGAAGTATTATTGAAGTAAACAGATCGAAGATATATATTTTGGGAGACTTGGACACGATGGAGAAGGAGATGGAAGAAGACACATCCATCATGTAAGTAGATCTCTATAAGCATATATAATTTTAATACTTCCATAGGCCTAATGTTTTAGTTTCAAAATGATGACGAATGCCTAAATTATATATCAATAATCTTGCACGTAGCTTCCAAATTGAAGCTTGATTAGGCCTAAATGTGAACTTTTAAACTTCTGAACTTATAAATTATTAAAATATTTTCAAGTATGATATTTAAGGCAAAGAACAAAAATTACAATTTGGAAAAGTCTACGGTTAATTCTTAACGCTGTTACACATTCTCTCAAATTAAGAGTTAAACGTATTTAGCAAGTGCTCCTTCTACCCTATCATATTAATGTAATCCAAAAATGTGTCATTGTAAAATTTGTTATGTGTTAACTTGATATTACAGTTGTTATAATAATAAAATGTAAAAATCAATAGTAGCGACATTAATAGTACTGCTGTCCCCTTATAGCCGCGACCGCTCCCGAAAAAATAGAGTTCACCCTAGATTTTAACTAAAAATTTAGGGCTTATGTATTAACCTAGGCCTCGCTACCATAAGTCAAAGAATCCCTGTAAATATAAGAAAACCTCCGAAGAACGATACGACCTAACTTACGACAGTACCTTGCAGTTATGTAAAACATTGTTATAGTAACATGCTACTATGGTGTTGTGGAGAAGTGACAACATGGAGTATTGGAGGTACAGCTATCAAAAATGAAAGTGGCCGCACTCTTGAATAGTGAATACATTCTACACTCAGAAAGATTCCGGACTCGAATAATCTGTTTGAGATAAGATTAAGCCCGATATACCATACTTTTATCTGTATTTACACGTGATTCCCCCCTTAACAGTGGGGGTTGAAACAAAGCAGGATATCAGTCACTCACAATGGAGCTGCACCTTGAACATTTTCGTTCCACGATTTATTATGATTTTAAAATCGGGTTACATCATGAACAAAGTCTTGAGAGACTTAGGCAGGCTTTCGGGGACCTTGCTTCCTCCCGTACAACAGTTTTCAGTTGGTTCTCGGAATTTAAGAGGGGCCAAACTTTCCTCAAAGAGGAAGAGAGAAGCGGAAGGCACTCAACGGCAGTTACTGAGAAAAACATCATCGCTGTGGTGAAAATGGTGCAAGAAGATCCACGAGTAACATACAAGGATATTGAGGCAACCCTTGGTATAGGATAGGAAGTATTTAAAAAATTGCATGATTTTTTAAGGGCGAGGAAAATTTCTTCTCGCTGGGTGCCCCATAATTTAACTGAAGGGCAAAAGGTAGTTCGTGTGGAATGATGCCGTGAAATGCTATAAAGATACGATAACGGAAACTCTCGCGTGTTTCTGAGATTGTAACAGGTGATCCAGTACCAACCAGAAACAAAGCGACAGTCATCAAAATCGAAAAATGAGATACATTTTTGAACAAAGACATGAAATAATGACATATGGATGCTCAGCCCATTACATCAATTTGTTGGTAAATGAAATTTCAAATAAGACAATCCTAGGATATGTTATTGAAGTTAATAAGTTTTTTCGCAACAACCACCAGCCTCATGGATGGCTGAAAGAAAAAGAGGGTTTTATGCCACAGATCCCAAATGCTACACGTTGGAATTCCAAGCTTGACTCTTTAATGTTAAAAATTATCCTAAATATGTATAAATGCATCAAGAGAAACATTCTGAAATTCCAGAAAATATTACCCGAATTTTGGAAAATGTACTTATTTACAAAAATGTTTGCATATGCAGAAACAGCTGATATTTATTTGAAAAATATTTGATCGTATGCAAGCTCAAAAAACTAATATTTCTGAATCTGTGGAACTTTGGATACACTTAATGGAATGTGCAGATCTTCAAATGCATAAAGACAGTATTCAACGTAGAACGAGTGAAGCTGTTTTGCCAATACACTATCTTGCAAATATGATGAATCCTAAATATGTAGGAAGACGCTTATCTTCTGATCTAGAAAATCAGGCTGAGTCTTGGTTGACAAGCAAACACCCTGAATGGCCTGTACCATTTTCAGCATTTAAAATTAAAGACGAAGAAATATATCCACCATCAATGTTTGCGGATGATGTAATAGCTTTAGTTGTGCCCGGTGGTGGAGTATTTTGGAGAAATGTTCTACAAATGAGAACATTAAAGATTTGTGTAACTTTTTTAAAGGACTGGCTAGTTGCCCAGCTCATTCAGCATCAATAGAACGAGTGTTTTTAACCTTTGCATTAATATGGTCGAAAATGTATAACAGGTTGGGTTGTGAAAAAGTTAAAAAGTTAGTAAAAGTGCACAGATACCTTAATAATGACGCAGTAAAATAATACGATGTTGATGAGTGTGATTTCGATTTAGAAATTTAATTATTTGTTACTACTTTTAATAACCATCCGGCTTTATCCTTCGCTTTTTAGTAATAGAAAATTCATCTGGCCGTCTTACAAGGGCTGCGTAGATATAGTGGGTGGTGGTATTGCCACCTTACAGCCTCCCAACTTGCTTCAGCTTTGTTTTTAGGGTGCCTTCCTTTAGGTAGATTGCCTCCTCTTCGGCTTTGAGCTCTACCTGCCCATTATAGCCGTCCAATCTGGAACAGACGCTATGCTGATTTTGGTTTACCCCGGGTATTTAATTTCCCCGGTAACACCTATATTTACGAGGCATTCCCCTATCCACCAGCTGCAACGGCGCCCGATGGGGGATCAGCAATCCCTCACTAGCAGAAAAACAAAACGGGTTCCGTAAAGGAAGATCTTGTGCCGATGGAGTATTTGCCCTGAATCAGATAATAAACAAAAGACAAGAAAAGACCTAGAAACACATTTGTTATTTATAGACTTAGATAAAGCTTTGATCGAGTAAACAGGGAAATATTGTGGAATATCCTAGAAGAAAAAGGCCTCCCTATTCAGATTATAGAAATTGTTAAGAGCTTGTACTATTGAACAAATATTTGTATTGACCCTCAGTTGGCTAAAAATAAGACTTTTTTTTTTCAAATAAACCAAGGAGTACGACAAGGGTGTTCACTCTCACCTATATTATTTAATATTTACATGAACGATATCCTAAAAGAATGGAAGAAGGTTTTAACTAATGAAGGAATATTAATTGATAATAAAGATAAAATAAATGCTTTATTATTCACTGACGATGTTGTACTTTTAGCAGAATCTGAAAATGAGCTCCAAATGTTAGCATATAAATTTAAATTAATAGCCAATAGATATAATTGTAAAATATCAATAAATAAGTCAAAAGTAATGGCATTTATTGGTAAACATGGAATTAGATCAAAAATTGTACTGGATAACAAAATAATAGAACAAGTATCACATTTCCAATATTTAGGATGTGATATAACTTATAGAGAAAATAAAGGTATAGAAAATAAAGTAAATAAATTTCAGGCTATTTGTGGAACCATAAAAAGAACCTTAGGTCGGAAAACAAGGAAAGATACGAAACTTAAATTATATAAAACAATGGCTGTTCCTTTGTTGTATGGAAGTGAAAATTGGATAATGAAATCAAGGGATAAAAACAGGATACAGACTGCGGAAATGCTGTTTTTACGTAATGTGAAAGGATGCACAAGAGCGGATAGAATAAGAAATGAAACTATACGAGAAGAATTAAATATATATAGAATTGAAGATAAAATCAGCGAAAATAATAAGAAATGGACAGAACACTTAATGAGAATGAACAACGAAACAATACCAAAAAGAACCTTCCTGTATAATCCCAGAGGAACAAGATGTTGGCCGACCACGTTACAACATGGACTCCACTTTTAACTTCGCCGGAACAGGCTGCATAGCCTAAACCTTGTAGTAGAAGAAGAAGAAGACTTTTAATAACCGTTGTATATTGTGAATTAAATATACTGCTTGAAAGAATAATTTATAGGTAATGCCATGAGTGAATTCCAATTTATCTAGAGAATTTGGAAATCAAGAGTGGCATTTGTTAGGACTATTTAACGAATAAAATTAAGCTGTTTACTCACAAATCATTATTTAAATATAGTTATTTTAAAATATTTATATATTTAATGTAAACGGCGATGTTTGAAAACAAATCACAAACAATTGGTACGCTTGATTTGTTTCTTTTGTCATCACTGCAACCAGACCATATTATTTATTGCCAAAGGAACGCAATATTGTAAGAATGCTCTCTAGTGTATATTAATTTATTTGTGATGTCATATGACAATTATATTTTTCTGGAATGTTATTACCTGGGAAAATTACATTTAAGAAAGTGCAAACCATGGTTTCTTTTTTTGGTGGTATAATCAATTGCTAGAAATGTTTTTATATTAACTCCCGCATGCGGCATGTGTTGACATTCATGCACTATATATACAATCTGGTAGCCGTATTTCTTAAAGTCAGTCACTGCAAAATAATGCTATGATCTATTCAGAATGTTAAAAAGGAGGTGCTTTCTTTATTATGATAAACTTTAGTTGGTAAATTCTAGGTGAAACACGACTGTGATTGACTGTAAATGAAACGTGATTGGCCATTTGGGGCATGAGTTAAATAGTCTTTATTATTTGGTTGAGCTATTTATTTCTCTTTCTTAGTATCTTGACTAATAATTATTTTTTACATACATTGTTAAAAATAAAGTAAGTTCAGAAGTGGGTTTTTTTTTTTTTTGGGTAGTTGGTGGTTTTTTAAAGTGGGCTGTAAAAAAAATGCGCTAGGGTTTTTTTTTGGGGGGGGGTGAGTGGGTAGTAAACTCTGATATCAGAACTTAATTTAACACAAATGTTAACTCCACCTGTAAGACAAAATAATGTCGATATACTTTAGGGACCAAATGGTCCCCGAATATCACTTTTTTTTTTGTATGAATCACTTACTCGCTGAATGGTATGCCTTCTCTTAAATGTTCGTGTTGTCTCCTTGGTGGTCATGACATTGAGCTAATACTCATTCAGGGACATCCTCTATGTCCTTATGTGAACCACAGTTATAAATCCTCTCCCTACTGGCTGTGTCCCTGTAAGGCCCTGTGGCGTGAGACATGTAAAAGTACCTATAAGAGAGCGGTGAAGAGAGGCAATGACTAAGAACAGTATTAATTTCAGCACAAGAGTGTATAACAATGTTACGAAAATTAACCCTGAGCTCAGTAATCGGATTATTGTAAATTCAGAACTGAAATAATGACAAAACATGTCCAGCAAGAGGCAGTCAACAATTATTAATTAGCCTATTGCGATGTAAAAAGGTAAATACACAAGTTCATCTATAAAATAGGTACGTAATTTGGCTTAACCGTTATTTTACTAAGTGCAAATACAAGCAAAATCTTTTATTTTTTATGTCATATTCACATACGATCTTGTTTCAAAATTACGTTATTTTTCCATTTATGTTTAATTTTCATGCATACGACATAAATACAAAAACATGTTAATGATTGACAATGTAATTTTCGTAAATTCAAATATTATTATACGCGTTTTCTTTTTCTTTTGTTATATTTGACTGAGCCCAAACACGAACTACTGTTCATTCCGTTATCGTTTTTGGAAATGTAATAATAAGTTAATTGTAATAACGAATTGGGAATGAAAGAGGGGCATGGAAGCTTCTTGTAGGAAAATCAGAGAGAAAACCTCAGTTGGTAGACCTTGAATGAGGTGGGAGAAAATATTAACCATGATTCGATGGAAGTAGATTTTACAGAAGATGATTGGAAAACATTAGCTCAGGATAAGGATGTGTGGAGAGCCTATATTCGCTCAGCCATGAACCTACCAATAAGTTAGTTTTTTTGTTACTTATTCTACTATCCACTCCCTGGCGCAGCTGGTCTAGAATTCTCTCGGCCCACCAGCCCGCTGCTGGTCTCACATTCACCTGCGTTAATGGCAGAGGAGATTATATTTATTATAACTAACTCACTGGCAGTTTCGAACCAATAGGTTCATGGCAGTGCTGACATAAGCTCTTCTAACATCCCTATCCTGAGCTAATGTTTTCCAACAACTCCTGTATAATAATCTACTTTCCTCAAATCGTGGTTTATGTCATTTTCCCACCTCATTCGAGGTCTACCAACTGAGCGTTTCCCTCTGGTTTTCCTACAAGAATCTTCCAGAAAAAATAGAATGAAAAATGTCCAGTTGGTAGATCAATAATCAGGTAGGAGAATAAGATGTTTGAGGGAAATAGATTAAACAGGGGTCGATTGGAAAACATTATCTCAGAGTAGGGATGTATGATGAGGTTTTATTATTATTATTATTATTATTATTATCATCATCATCATCATCATCATCAAACACAAAAACCGAGTGGTTCAACATGAATTGTGTTAAAGTGTAGCAAGGGAGCGAGAAAGTTTGATAGCACACAACTGTATTGTTGGAGTAAATTGGTCTGGTATCTGAAATGAAAGGTGTCGCATAAGAGCAAACACGCCCTTAGCGTCGACTAACTCCATTCATTAATCTTCCTGTAACCACTTAAAAATCACTTTTCCCCTCCTCAGACTTTTTCTTTCACTCAGTTCCTATAGCTTGTGAACAGCACTGACAGAGGGGGAGACGAGAGCCCCGGGCTTTTCTAATAACTGTTCAAATCAGATGACCTGGAATTTCACCACAAGGACGGTAAACTGCAAACCTGTAATACCACACACAGTGACAGGAGAATATTCCCGCTAAAATATTTTTAGGGAATAGAGGATGAGGGAGAGTTTGAGTACTCTTTGGATATAACTACCAGGTCACAGGAAGAGTTGTAGTAATTCTCAATATCAACCAGAAGCAAGACAGCAGTTCCTCGGAGTCTCAATATGATGCAGCACTCTAAATGAGGTATATTCCCCCCCCCTGAAGTTCTAATCATAAGATATTAAAGGAAAATTTAAATACTACAAATATAAAAAAAATACTATAGAACACATTAACAAAATAACTTCTTCTTCTTCCCTTGACTCTACGGTCCTCTAAGAACCTTGGCCTCCTTTATAACGCCCATGCTTCTCTATTCCTAGCTGTCTCCAACCTTCAGTTGTCTTAAAAGTCTTCCTCAAACTTATTCAAACACTGAACAACAAAGAAGAAGAGAAGGCCTTAACTCCACCAGGCTAAATAAATCTAATCTCAATCTAATCTAATATTCAAACACTGAGCAACAAAAAAGAAACTTCTTTTTGTCTCAGAAAGAAAAATATGTGATTCTGATGGTATTTTTTTCTCCTGAATTCAAATATGATATCGGGTTTTCTCCATCACATAAGGTCTCCAAGAGACAGGCATTTATAATTTCAAACACTAATATTTTTTACATTCGTAACTACACAATATTCGAACATTCGGACTCACCTAGAAAGTAAGAAATGACGATTTTCTGCTATATTTCGCCTGTGGAGCATCCCTCTTGATGGTACAACAATAATCGGCCAGCATATTAGAATTCCATTTGCCTTGGTATCTCTTTTCCATAGCTGAAATCTCCTGATGAAAGTGTTTCCCGTGCTCATCGCTCACTGCGCCAAGATGGACAAATGGACGAAAAAAGTTTATTAAAATAATTATTATTTAAATCCATTAATTGAAATTGAAATAAAAAACTGTGGGTGATGGAGAAATTCCGAATACATATTTGAAAACACGATAAAAAACTGCATTAAGTACAACTATTAGTACTCGTGAGACAAAAAATCATGTTGACCAGTGTAACCTTAGTTTCTGTCTTCCAATCTTTCTCCTTCCTTCTGGTTTCCCGTCCAAAATCATTCTTGCGCCTCTTCCCTGCTCCAACAGCAACACATGTCCTACCCATTCCAGACTATTCTTCCTAATATCTCCTACCACATCTAAATACTTATATTTATTTATTTTTTTCAATTCCTGGTTCGTTTTAAACGTCCACATATCTTCCGTTATAATTTTCTTTCCCGTGCATTTAATATCAAATAATTTTCTGATAATGTTCATATTTCACTTCCATACAGAGATATTGGTTTCAGTATTGTTTTATGTTTCGATTTTTGCTAACATATTAACTAAGAACTTATTTTATTCGTAGTATATGCCCGGGTAGTAGCCTATAGCATCAATATAATTATGTTTCGTATTAAAAATACGTTAAGAAATTGAAAGTAAAAAAAAAACTAAAAATTGTACAAATGAAATATAATGCCATATATAGGCTAATATACTATAATTTGTAATATAGTGATTTTTTCCTCATGTGTGTTATTATATAAGAGTATATAGCGTTAACATATTTTTGAAACCTCAGTTACTTCCTCTCGCCCTTTGCTCTGCCTGAAAGTCAATGTCGCGAAACTGTAAGTCTCAACTAGTTCCCGTTTCCCAATATATTTGAAATTACAGTAAATACAATTACATTTTACAGTCAATAAAATTTTATTTTTCTAGACTACAATGTATTTTATTTCTTGCAAAAAGTCAAATAACGTATCCGTCTTTAGCAGTTTAATTGATCATTCAAATATTTCTTAATAATGCTGGGATTTTTATGATGTGGCATATACTTTTGTGTCCCTTAAATTTATGTAAATACTTACATATATGTAAATAATTAACTAAAATACTTTGTTAAACCATATGTACGTATATTGGCTATTTCTATATGAAAGAGCATATTTATTAAGTTAACGGTCGTATTCGGCTTATTTTCAGTCTTTGAAGAAGAAAAAGAAAACTTGTATCATGCAATTTCTATCTTCCATATTTGAGTTATAAAATTTCTCAGATTTCACATTTTTTGGGGTAAAATTATAAAATCTACTTTCTGCCCCTACTTAATACGAATTTTAAATATGGACTTCACCTACACGCATCAGTGAGTAATGTTTAGCGAGAATCATGCAGTAGTTAATGTGTAGTACAGTTAATGTGTAGTACAGTTAATGTGTAGTACAGTTAATGTGTAGTACAGTTGATGTGTAGTACAGTTAATGTGTAGTACAGTTAATGTGTAGTACAGTTAATGTGTAGTACAGTTAATGTGTAGTACAGTTAATGTGTAGTACAGTTAATGTGTAGTACAGTTGATGTGTAGTACAGTTAATGTGTAGTACAGTTAATGTGTAGTACAGTTAATGTGTAGTACAGTTAATGTGTAGTACAGTTGATGTGTAGTACAGTTAATGTGTAGTACAGTTAATGTGTAGTACAGTTAATGTGTAGTACAGTTAATGTGTAGTACAGTTAATGTGTAGTACAGTTAATGTGTAGTACAGTTAATGTGTAGTACAGTTAATGTGTAGTACAGTTAATGTGTAGTACAGTTAATGTGTAGTACAGTTAATGTGTAGTACAGTTAATGTGTAGTACAGTTAATGTGTAGTACAGTTGATGTGTAGTACAGTTAATGTGTAGTACAGTTAATGTGTAGTACAGTTAATGTGTAGTACAGTTAATGTGTAGTACAGTAATGTGTAGTACAGTTAATGTGTAGTACAGTTAATGTGTAGTACAGTTAATGTGTAGTACAGTTAATGTGTAGTACAGTTAATGTGTAGTACAGTTAATGTGTAGTACAGTTAATGTGTAGTACAGTTAATGTGTAGTACAGTTAATGTGTAGTACAGTTAATGTGTAGTACAGTTAATGTGTAGTACAGTTAATGTGTAGTACAGTTAATGTGTAGTACAGTTAATGTGTAGTACAGTTAATGTGTAGTACAGTTGATGTGTAGTACAGTTAATGTGTAGTACAGTTAATGTGTAGTACAGTTAATGTGTAGTACAGTTAATGTGTAGTACAGTTAATGTGTAGTACAGTTAATGTGTAGTACAGTTAATGTGTAGTACAGTTAATGTGTAGTACAGTTAATGTGTAGTACAGTTAATGTGTAGTACAGTTAATGTGTAGTACAGTTAATGTGTAGTACAGTTAATGTGTAGTACAGTTAATGTGTAGTACAGTTAATGTGTAGTACAGTTATGTGTAGTACAGTTAATGTGTAGTACAGTTAATGTGTAGTACAGTTAATGTGTAGTACAGTTAATGTGTAGTACAGTTAATGTGTAGTACAGTTAATGTGTAGTACAGTTGATGTGTAGTACAGTTGATGTGTAGTACAGTTGATGTGTAGTACAGTTAATGTGTAGTACAGTTAATGTGTAGTACAGTTAATGTGTAGTACAGTTAATGTGTAGTACAGTTAATGTGTAGTACAGTTAATGTGTAGTACAGTTAATGTGTAGTACAGTTAATGTGTAGTACAGTTAATGTGTAGTACAGTTAATGTGTAGTACAGTTAATGTGTAGTACAGTTAATGTGTAGTACAGTTAATGTGTAGTACAGTTAATGTGTAGTACAGTTAATGTGTAGTACAGTTAATGTGTAGTACAGTTAATGTGTAGTACAGTTAATGTGTAGTACAGTTAATGTGTAGTACAGTTAATGTGTAGTACAGTTAATGTGTAGTACAGTTAATGTGTAGTACAGTTAATGTGTAGTACAGTTAATGTGTAGTACAGTTAATGTGTAGTACAGTTAATGTGTAGTACAGTTAATGTGTAGTACAGTTAATGTGTAGTACAGTTAATGTGTAGTACAGTTAATGTGTAGTACAGTTAATGTGTAGTACAGTTAATGTGTAGTACAGTTAATGTGTAGTACAGTTAATGTGTAGTACAGTTAATGTGTAGTACAGTTAATGTGTAGTACAGTTAATGTGTAGTACAGTTAATGTGTAGTACAGTTAATGTGTAGTACAGTTAATGTGTAGTACAGTTAATGTGTAGTACAGTTAATGTGTAGTACAGTTAATGTGTAGTACAGTTAATGTGTAGTACAGTTAATGTGTAGTACAGTTAATGTGTAGTACAGTTAAGGAAAAATGCTTGAAGTGAAGCAAAGCGTTCAAGTGAAATTAAAACAGTTTGTATCTCAGTATGAAAAAAAAAGTCGACTGATGGGAAAATAGACATTTGGCGAGCCTAAATATAATATCAAATACCATATCTTTACTTCTTTCTCATATGCATTTTATTCTTCACTATGTGGCATTTGCAAAATGTATTTCATCAATTTTGAAAATTAAATGTCTCTATCACTTTGTCCTTGTGGCAATCCTCTAATGAGGAAACTTTTAGTAATAAAAAATGGATTTACTGTTTTTATTTTACAAATAATTATTGCCTTAATTATAATATTGTTAGGTCATAGATTTTGTGTTTAAGTGAATATTTTTGTAGATTTTAGGTTATAACTTCCCTTAACGGACACTTCTCAATAGCGGACGCCTCTCAATAACGGATATTAAAAAATGGCTTTTACGGGGAAATCTATTACCAATAGCGGACATTCTTAATAACGGACAGCGCGAAAAGTGAAAATCTTATATTGTACATGCAATTCTTTGCAACAATAAATATTACGGCACATTTTGAACATTATTATAGATTTTGAAAATTATTATAGCGCATTTTTGAACTTGAATATCGGGAGCAGCAAGTTAATGCGAATACTGCTTGTGTCTTTCAGAGATAAAGCTACGTCTTGCTGAAATGTCACAAAAACACAAACGATTAACACTAAATGAAAAGGTTGAGATCATCAATGTCTACAAAAAGGTAAGACAATTGAAACAGTACTTTGAATAAAAAATGAAAAAGGGCACAGTTAACGTCTGCGGTTGAAACACATTGAGAAGACAATTCTAAACGACTCCCTTGTCTAGAATATACATATATGTATGTCCACCGCTGTGGACTCCAACTAGCGTGCTGCCTTGTCACACAGCGGGCCCGGGTTCGATTCCCGGTAGGAGCAGTTTTTCTGGATGACGTTTTTATCGGGGGTTTTCCTCACCTATAATACAAATGTCAGGAAAACTTTAAGGCCCAAACAGTCCCCGAAATCATATGGTCATCATCAACATTCTTCACCGGTGTGAAAAGCAACGGGAAGCTACCACACCTACAATTCCCTGTAAAGCTGCAAGCGTAGCAAGAAAATGCTATGATTGTAGTGAAGGACCTGCCTTCAGGCAGAATTACTATATATATATAGAGTTGATGTATTCCCATTTATTTTCTAGATTCTAATCATCATCATTATCAACAAGGATTAAGCCCAATGGCTGTCTCGATCTCATTATAGGTCGAATTGGTCCTTCCATCTCTTCAATGGTCTTCCCAACATTCTTCTCCCTTTTGGTTTATAATTATACATTCTTCTTGGTACGCGCTGTTCATTCATTCGTAATACCTGCTGAAGATAAGCTAGATTCTAATATAAACACAAATATTATTCTTTGTCTTCCTAAAAAAATACATAGAATAAGTAAAATTACATTTATTTTTCTTATAAAAGCAATTATCTTCTAGAAAAGAATTAAATAATATTGGTGATAAAAAAAGTCTGTCACGCAGGGATTCTCAGCAGATTGAATTCATGAACCAATTTTGCTGATTAGCGGAGTACATAATTATAGTATTAAAATATTCCGGGCTATGTGGCCGTGGTCTATAACTGGCGTTTCTTCCAGACGTTTCTCCCTCAACTGCGGAGGGCATCTTCAGTGGCGAGCACTTTCAGCTGTTGTTTCCCTGTCGTAGACTCGACTGGCCACATAGCCCGGAATCCTTTAATACTATGATTACCGGCCGTGAAAGCCTGCATTCCGGAATACATAATTGTTTTGTTGATTTAATTAAATTCTATGTATCTAGTTTTGTTGCCACAAAACAAACGTGATGGCTGCTACAATGATTTTTAAGTTTCGTCTTACAGGTAAACTCACGCTCCTAATGTTGCAATTTCGCTGACTTTTTGATAATTCAATGGCATATGTCGAGCTTCGTTGAAAAATCGAAAATTGCGACCGCTAAAGTGATTTCGCTTCAGGACAACCCAAAGTTTCGATTTTCTTACTTAAGGAACTCGATATTAATTTTCTTAATTGATTACTATATTGAGTATAGTTCCGAAAAAAAATTGAGGCCGCTAAAGCATTAACACACGCAAATGCGCGCGCGCGCGCACACACACACACACACACACACACACACACATATATATATATATATATATATATATCGATGTTATAATTAAATTTTGACATTTAGCAATGAAGGCCAAATGTGATATGAAAAGAAAAATAAACGCCTGAACCGGTTTGAACCCGAGACTTTAGAATCTAACTTTAGAATCGTTAGTAACTAAGCACTAGGCTCCTTGCACAAAAAAAAATATATTTATATAGGAATATATTTTCCTTATATATATGATGGAAAAATAAATGTTTGTGCCCTGAGTCGACTAGTGGTTATGTCACAAACGTACAAACTTAGAGGTCTCGGGTTCAAAGTCCGGTTTTTAGGTGTTTATTTTTATTTTCATGGCATATATATATATATATATATATATATACTAGAAGTCCCGGCCACGCATTGCTGTGGCTAAGGTATACGTTAAAAATTTTAATTAAGTTGCTGTCTTTCAGCCAGATTACTTAAAACTAATACTTACACACGAAATTAATATTATTGAAAATAAAATAAACATTGAACACACTTAAATTATGGAATAATCAATATTTGTAATTCAAATGAAATTCGCGGTTGCGACAAAAAGCACAGCCACCTGGATCTCTCTTTGTTAAATAATAAACCAAGTACCTTGCCAAATTACCTTACACCGCCATCTGTTAGAATCGTATGGAACTCACAGATAACTCTTTGTTAAATAATAAACAAATAATTTGCAATAAATAAATAATGCGACTATAAATTTAGTTATAAACTACCCTAAGTCTCAAGTTGGACCAAACTGCACACAGTGTACAAATTTTTATTAAAATCGGTTCAGTAGTTTAGGATTCCATCGCGGACAAACAACGTGACACGAAATTTTTATATATTAAGAATTAAGATATATGATCTAAAATATTTTTTAGATATTCTTGCTATGGGTGAATGTCACACGTCCTTGATCACGAGCAATGCGAGAATAATATAGGATTTCAAAATATCGGATTCATGTTTTATTCTCAAAATGCACATGGACACGAGATATTCCCCTACCTTCGTATTTCTGGCATTGAAGTTTTTTAAGAAGAAAATAAAGTAGGCCTATGTACGAAAGGAAAGACATGAGAGGCCAAGAGTGCGCAATGAAAAATACATATAATGCCTTAGACTCGCTGGGCACACGTTACTCTAATGACTTAGAGAAGAAATATGTCAATAATATTATAAATATAGATACACCTAACAAGACTTAGAAAAGAAATGTGGCAATAATACACCTAACTGCTCAAAGAACGAACAGGACTATGGATTCTTTCACTATCATATACATCTTCAAATAAAAGGGAATATTCAGAGATATCGGACTGAGATACATTAGCATTAACGGTCAACAAACATATTTAATATAAGTAAACATGTATATATGACGTAGCTTTAACAAGAACCAATTACACAAAATATAAATACCGAGCACTGCTGATAATGTTACATATTTAACATCCACACACACTATTTTTTGCTCAAAGATGCATTCAAACTAAAATTGATCTTAGCTATATAGTTTTCCACGTGTAGAAAATAGCATTGCTCTTATGGAACAATTCTTGCTAGTAAACGTGTCCTTTTGTGTGAGATTGATTTATTAGTTGATTCATTTTAAATAAATAATCAATTTCATTAATTTCACTTATAACGTTGCCAAAAAAGTGTGTGCACCATTTATGAAAAATTATCACACAATTATTTAATAAAGTTAGGGGGTGAAGTTAATTATCGGAACAGCGGCTAGCGGAGAAGCCACAGAATCATCCCCTTCCAAAGTAACTTGTTTTCTCACGTACAGACGGTGGTAACTAATATATCACATGTGGTTTACTCAGCGACAATGTTGTGAAGCTGCTCGAGTGTCTGTCATCACAATCTATAAAATTCCAAACATTAATTGTTCACTATTTAGATTTTAGTAGCAGAACTGAAGATAATAATTGTACCGTAAATTTATGTTGATGATGTACTTTGCTAGAAGAAGAGGGAGACATATTTCCATCTCTGTCACTACACTGCAGCCGCTGATTCTCCGGCCTTGACGTTTTCACGACAGTGTTGCCGATATGGATATTCAGTGGGAGTGGCCTCTTTATGTATGCGGTTAGCAGACATACAGCTGACAACATCTCAGCAATTTCAAACCTTACTAGCGCGCTATAGCTGCGTCAAGAGCAGTGATTGGTTGTGGCAGACATCTACTCCCACTACAATCGTTTCCTTATTGGCATTAGAGGGCGAATTCTACCTTTACCCCTCGTTTAACCTAAACTTCAGAGCCGGATATATGGCGGCTGGGGTATAAGTATACGGCGCCAAGTGACAACACTGTCCCCATAAGAGCAATACTATTTTCTAGACATTGAAAAATCCTATAGTGTACAAAATAAAATAAACAAAAATTATGCCCTGAGTAGCTCGCCAGACCGTAACTCTAAATGCTGAGAGGTTTGCAAGACTGGAAGGAATCGTGCAGCTAAAGACGTGAAGGGAACGTGGTGGACAGGAAGAAGCACAATTCACAAATCTGAATCGTTTCACGACGAACAGATTATCCAATAGTGGAGGTTCTAATTTTCTCGGTTGCGTGCACTAGGAGTTTATCTGCGGCAAACACATCTGCCTGTCTCCCGGCACTGAAACATTTAGTCTAGAAATGTATACTTACCAAGCTCACAAACTGAAATTTTGTTCTATTAACATTTTAACCATCGGAATTCTGAATGACTTTAATTTCAGTAATTGTATTGCCTGACAAGCGGACCCGTTACTTACTCCTGTTTCCTGCGTCAAACCGCTAATAGATTCTTGCGAGGTATGCTCTAGTATCTGTCCTATCTCGTATGTTTTTTCTTCTGTAAGAACATGTCTCATCCTCCCTATTTTATGATCCTGGCTTTTCGAACTTTTTTGGCTAAACTTCTGATTATCTTGACATTAGAAATGCGACTATTCTGAAATTTATTCCGGAATTTTTGTCGTGCTTTCGCACAAGATTTGATGTGTGTGTGTGTGTGTACACACACACACACATACATACATATATATATATATATATATATATATATATATATATAAACACGTTCATGTAATGACTATTTAATTCATGCCCCAAATGGTAGTCAATGGCCAATCACGTTTCAATGAATTATATTTTACAACCAATGACAGTCGTGTTTAACCTGGCTCTTTATCGATTTCTCTTTATCAGCTCCTGCTGTTGTGATAAAGAAAGCTTCTTCTTTTTAACATTCTGAACAGGTCAGAGCATTATTTTGCTCCAACAAATACATTGAATATAACAAATAATGAACAGATGCCGCGATTTCACTGTATTGTTTACTAAAAAAATAAATGAATAACATATAAAAGTAAAAAAGTAAAGTATTCCCACTACAGGCCTCAGGAGGCCCTTGGGGTAGTGGGAGGTTAAGGCTCCCACTGTTTCTAGACAATCGGCACTTGATGTCAGCCGGGTTGTCAGCCCTGCGTGACGGCCGCCTTTACCCCAGAACAAGCGTCTGGTACTCATTTCCGTTAGAGGCTGAGTCGACCCCAGGGCCACAGTGCCGCCAGAAGGTTTGGGTCAGTTTAAAAATCCTGACCCCACCGGGACTTGAACCCTCGACCTTCCGGCTTGTAGCGCAGTGCCTTAACCACTACGCTACGGCGTGCCCCGAATAACATAATGTTGATTATAATATACAGTTTGATGTGTTTCATTATTCCTCCACTAGGGTACATTCTTACAATATTGCGATCCTATTTGGCAATAAATAATATGATCAAATTGTAGTGAATATACATAACCTCACATTTCTGATTTGTTTTCAAACATCGCCGTTTATATTAAATATATAAATATTTTAAAATACCGGTAACTATATTTAAATAATTATTTTTAAGTAAACATCTTAATTTTATTCGTTAAATAGTCCTAACAAATGCCACTCTCGATTTCCAAATCCTCTAGGTAAATTCACGAGTCATTTCGTAACTCGTTAATTTATCGATGATTTCGAAATCACTTATGAAAATGGCACTGAAACAATGCAGAACACACTGAGCAACAACTCCATAGCACGATAACCCTAAAAGGCCCTTAGTCTACCAGCCAGCGGCTGGCCTCATATACGCATTTGTTAATCACAGAGGTGGACTATCATCTGCCAGTACAAGGGTGACATATGGTCAGCTTATCGGGTCCCCCTACCGTTAAGCTGGTTTTTCTCAATCTGGAACCGCTCCTTATTGAAGCTATCCAAATTCCTCACGAGGCTGGGTGGGTACCGATCCAATACTGACCGAAATTCCATGAGAAAACTTCCTCCTCCATGAGGAATCGAACCAGCGCATGTCCCCTCCCTAGCTCTGTCCTAAGATAACATGCCTTAAAGCACTCGGCTATACATACACAGAGCTCATGCGGGAATTAAAATTGCAAAATGTGTGGAATGCAATAATTCTAAGACGAAATTGAAGGATTTTTACATGTGCTGAGGGAAATAGAAACAAGGCAGTCATGGTATGGTCATGTGAAAAGGACGAATGAGCATATATGGCCAAAAAGAAGTTGAATTATAATCCAAAGAAAAAAGGGTAAAGAGGAAAACCTGCAAACGCAAAGGACAATGGTAAACAATGAATTATAATGGTTATGCTCGACAGAGCAATTGGAGAAGATGAATGGAATGGCAGAGAGACATGGTGATTGAAACGCGGGATGCGGCAAAGGCTGGAGTAACCCCACTTGATCAATTGATTGATTGATTGATTGATTTATCGTATGAAACAATTTGATTCAGAGTATCAAATATATGAGTACGACTAAATGATAACCACAACTAAGCGTTTGGCGGGACTGTCAACTTGCGGGAGACGAGACACCTAGCGGGCGAAGGTGGTTATTTGATATAATCAGTTTCCCACTGTTTGTATGTGCGTGTGTGTGTGTGTGTGTATGTATATGTATATATATATATATATATATATATATATATATATATATATGAATTAATGCCTGAACCGGGACCTCTAACTCTATACGTTAGTGCGTTACCGACCACGCTATCAAGGCATCCCAGTGTAAACATTAATTATTATCCTTACTTATATACAGCAACGAAGTAATATGTTGCTGGAACAAGAAATATAAATTTGGAATAAGAATATCAGAAAATACAAAATTAAACACCCTATTGTTGCAGATGGCTAAATAATAATTGGAAATTCAGAAGATAATCTGCAGAAAGGTCTGTATGAACTTAACAAAATTACAGAAGAATATGGATTGAATATATCTACAGAGAAAACAAAAATAATGGCATTTCAAGGTGTAGATCCTGTCAGAAATAAAACTATACTTGACAAAATTGTGGAGCAGGTGAATAATTTTACATATCTAGGATGCAATATCTCATATGAAGAAGAAAAGGATGTAAATGCAAAAATATCTAATTTTTTTTAGAATTGTAGGGTTAAGAAATGTATCTTCAAGCCACAGTTAGTCCAAAAACATTCAAGACTAAAAGTGTATAAAACACTGGCTCTTCCAACTCCTTTGTATGGTAGCGAAGTATGGACGTTGAAACAGAAGGATACACAGAGACTTAGATCTGCTGAAATGAGATACCTTCGGAGGACTGTAGGATACACAGTACTAGATCACAAAAAAATGAAGACATCTTATAAATTACACATGGAACCTTTAGAAAACAAAATTTCTGATTTTAAGTCAAGATGGATGCAACATGTTCATCGAATGGAAGATCACAGGATACCCAAACAAATGTTAAGATATCAACCTGCAAGAAGAAGACCAGTACGTCCACTCAAAAGACTTCAAAGATAGTGTTTCTCTTGAGGCCTAAATTTGTGAATGTACTATGATGATGATGATGATGACTTATATACAATGTCGAAGAGTTACTTGTACTGATATAGACTATAAGAGAAAGCGCGCGAGGGGGTGGGATGAGGTGTATCACATAGCTGCATATTTACCGGACTATGAAGAGAGCTCTGCTATGTAGAAAGACGCAGTAAAGAACGTTTCATTTAGGAAAGAAGTGGAGTTATTGCATAGTACGATAGGACAATCTTTATCTTAAAATGTTTCATTATTTCGCAGCCAATGCAAACCTAAGTAGGCTATATTTTATTGTATTATGCACCTTATATAGTTTCCTACTGTTTATATTACATAAGAATAGTCCGATAGATATGCAGACACGTGATACACCCCATCCATCCCCTCCTGATTGCTCTAGTAAGTGAACGGCATTATGGAACAAATTCCACTCTCTACTTATACAGGGTGTATCAAAAAGGATGGCGCAAACTTACGTGGTTGAAAGTACACGATAATAGAAGCAACAATGTCCCAGTAAACATGGGTCCGCAAACGAGCCGTTTGCGAGATAATTACGAATGTACGGTTACAAGCCGCCACTGACGTCATTGTTTGTAACATCGTACGGTTTTTACTCCTTGCGCACTTGAAGCCGTCCTATGTTCTTTGTTTACAAAACTGAACATTGCCGAGAGATGGAGTTGTAATCAAACCATGCACGCAGAACGTACAGGACGGATACAGTACACAGTCTCAAAAAGGTATCAGTCTCGTCTGAGGAGTTGCCACTTGCTCTGTGTTGTAGTTACAATGGAACCTTACAGTAACGAAGAGTATGCGGATATGCATTTCATGTACGGTAGGGCTAATGGCAATGCACGGGAGGCTGCACGCTTGTACCAAGAAACATATCCTGATCGAAGACACCCCGAAAGTCGTACATTTACAAGGGGTCCATCAGCACCTGAGAGAAAACGGGGGTTTTGCACATGGCAGAGCAGTAGGTAGGCCTGCTCGCATTACGCCTGAGGTTGAGGATATGGTGTTGGAAGCAGTACAGGTCTCTCCAGGAACCTCGACGAGAAGAACTGCCACACAAGTGCCTGTGCTAAGCCACAATAGTGTATGGAGAATTTTACACCGCAATTTACTGTACCCTTACCACCTCGAACGAGTTCAATGTCTCATTGATGCGGACTTTGTTCATAGAGTGATGTTTTGTCATTGGATGCAACAACAGACTGTAGTCAACCCTCGTTTCGCAAGTAACATTTTATTTACAGACGAAGCAGGATTCACATGCGATGGTGTTTTTAATTATCATAATACACATTTTTGGTGTGACATAAACCCACATGCGTTTTCATAAGTCACCACATCAGCACCGTTTCTCACTGAATGTGTGGTTAGGGGTACTCCGTGATCATCTCATTGGGTCACACATTCTTCCACGAAAACTTAATGGACAGAGGTACCTTAGGTTTCTGCGGCGTCATCTTCCAGGATTGCTTGAGGATGTTCCCCTTCAGCAACGTCGGAGTTTGTGGTACATGCATGATGGAGCTCCGGCACATTTTCCTGCTGCCGCGAGACGGCATCTATCGCGCAGATACGGCCAAAGATGGAGAGGTCGAGGCGGATCTGTACCTTGGTCTCCAAGATCACCTGATCTAAATCCTTTGGATTTTTGTGTGTGGGGTCACCTCAAAAGCGAAGTGTACAGCACACCCGTTAACCGGGTTGAAGAACTGGAGCAGAGAGTTGTACATGCTTGTCAAAAATTCAGAAATGACCCAGGGGTTTTCGAAAGAATTCGACATTCATTGCAGAGACGATGACAGTATTGCATCCAGATGCAAGGAAGACACTTCGATCACCTCCTTTAACAGGTAACCCATAAGTGAAGTGAACTGTGAAACGTGAATTAGATGAGATGAAAAATTAATACTAAAGTCTAAATTCAAATTAATTTGCACTAACTAGGATAATGTTTACAAAGAAGTTAGTGGCGGCTTGTAACCATACATTCGTAATTATCTCGCAAACGGCTGATTTGCGGACCCATGTTTACTGGGACATTGTTGCTTCTATTACCGTGTACTTTCAACCATGTAAGTTTGCGCCATCCTTTTTGATACACCCTGTATATAATCCTCAAATCATAAGAGGCAGCTGAAGCGTCCGCAAGGCCATCTTACAGCTTCTATAACAAGAAAGCATTTTAATGATAATATGTTTACTCTACAGTATCGACGCTTTTTTTATTTCGATATTACAATTAAATTTTGGCATTAAGCAACGTAAGCCAGACATGTCATGAAAAGAAAGAATATATATACTTATATATGGATACTTTTTAATTCGAACTCAAGGGGGAATTTTTAAAAATTCGAATTATCGAAACTTCGAATTAACAAAAGACACTTTATTTTACATAGTACTGTACCCTGAAATAAATTTATTTCATACAAATACTGCAACTATCATGCCCTGTAACTCACCTTTTAATTTCCATAGTTTGTCATAAAATAAATAGCACTCTCACCACACACGTTTTTAAACGAAATGCCATTTATTTTCTGAAAGCCACTAAACCCCCTCTTGCTTTAAAATTTTTAACGCCCAACTTTCCTGCAAATTCTTCGGCTTTACCACGCACCAATTCAATGGTATGTTATGATCACACGATTGTTTCAACCATTTGAACACACACTCTTCAACTTCAGGAAATTCGCCTCCTCTTATGTGTTTCCTACTTCCACCACTTCATAGGTTCCAACTCACTATTATTTTTTTCTTTATTCTCTATGTAGGTGGATAAAGTGTTCGGCAGTATTCCGTATTCCTTGGCAATATCGCACTTCTTATTTGTTCTTTTTCTACTTCCCTGAGGACTTCAACCCTTTTTGCTAATGTTAAACTGGTATACATTCCGCGTTTCGAAATTGTGAATCGAGTCACTTAACATATTCGTACGGAGTTAAGTATTTTAACTGTAATGTATGTGTAAATGTACTACCTGTACTGTAAAAGTAAGGGAGGGTACATGCATTATTCTCAGTTTTTGGGCTATAAGTGAGGGGTGGGTGTCTATGTACTGTACCCGGTGAAACAAAGCGCTGGACAGTACGGTCTAGTTCGCTTGCCTTCTAACGGGACTTTAACAATAAGTAATTAGGAATACAGGCACTAGTCGAATTCTTGGAAATTTTCAACCATATTTTAAACTTTTATAGAATTCAGATTACTTTTTTGATTATCAATGAATTGAATTGTGGCTTTGAATTATCCAAATGTTGGTTCAAGATGTCAAATTAAACATGGATTTTTTAAATTATTTTAAATAGGAGTTTCAAGGGAATTGTACTTACATTCGAATTACCCAATTATTCGAATTATCGAATGTCGAATTAACCGGGTGTCCACTGTGTGTGTGTGTGGTGTGTGTATATATATATATATGTGTGTATATAGGTGTGTGTTATAATTAAATATTTAACATTCAGCAATGCAAGCTTAATATGGTATGATAAGAAAAATAAATGTCTGGACGGGATTCGAACCCGGATGGATATCACGCTGAAGTACAGACTCAGAGATCCGGGTTCGAATCCCGTCCAGGCATTTATTTTTCTCATCATACCATATTAAGCTTGCATTGCTCAATGTTAAATATTTAATTATAACATCTATAAAGCGTCACTGCTATAAGGTAAAAATATTCTCTTTAATTTGCTTACTTGTTATAGTCAGCTACTAGATGGCAGTGAAGACCGAGTTCTCGCGACATCTAGTAATAATGGAGAATATAATACATATATAAGAAAAATAAGTGTTTGAATTGGATTCGCCTGGTAGTGTAATGGATATCACGCTGAGGTACAGACTCAGAGATCTGGGTTCGAATCCCGTCCAGGCATTAATTTTTCTTATCATACCATAAATGTATATACATAATCATGATAATTTTTGGAATCTAGTAAGTATGATCGAAGAAATTTTCAAAAAATATTTTCTTTGAATATAATAGTCCATCGGAACTCGTTAAATTATGAATGTGATCAAGACGTGGCGTGTCCTTGTTGGCTCGTATGACGTGGGGCACTTGAAGTACCTACAAAGGGAGATGTTAAACAAATTAAGATTTTTTATAAAATTAGTGAAACATTCCAATTTACAGTGAGCCATAATGTGTGGTAAGTTTAATCCAGAATCCTAAAGTTTGCCACTGGAGACTTGGAAAAGTAAAATATGTGGAATGGAAGTAACTTTGTGTGGCCACCGTCAAGTTTAGCGAAGGCTTCTCCAACTTAAAACGTGACGTACTATTGGTCAAGTGCAAAGAGCTTCAAACAACAGATGGACGCCATCTTCTGTTTAAATAAGACAAGTTTCCAAAACCCTTCGCCTTTACTTTGCGGCCGGAAGAAACTTGTATACTCCCCTAATGCCTTCCCAGGGATATTATTTGTATCACATTCGATATTCAAAGCTACACAAGTTCCATGACTGCAGCTCTTCGCATTGAATTTTTTTTCATATCTAACACAAGTAATGTCAAGAAGATGTGCCCGGAGGATGTAAAACAATACTATAATACATGTTTAGGAGTGTGGTCTCGAGGTAGCGTGCTGTCTTGTCACGCAGCGGGCCCGGGTTCGTTCCCCGGTCGGGGCAGTTTTTCTGGGTGAGAGGTTTTTATCGGGGTTTTTCCTCACCTGTAAGACAAATGTCAGGAAAACTTTAAGGCCCAAACGGTCCCCGAAATCATATGGCCATCATCATCATCCTTATCACTATCATCATCACCATCACCATCATCTTTCACCCGGTGTGGAAAGCAACGGGAAGCTACCACACCTACACAATTCCCTAGTAAAGCTGCAAGCATAGCATGAAAATGCTATGATTGCAGTGAAGGACCTGCCTTCGGGCAGAATTACTATGGATGGATGTTTAGGAGTGGTGATTTTTTTAATTGCTCATAAAGGCTTGTACTTCAGTATCTTCTTTTTTCACAGCCTGTAAGCAACTTTTTATAGTTAATACGTAAATCTGTGAGATTGTTCTTTAATTCTACACAGATCCAACTTAATAGACACCAAAAAATGACCATGACAAAATATATATATATATATATATATATATATATATATATATATGTGTGTGTGTGTGTGTGTGTGTGTGTGTGTGTGTGTGTGTGTGTGTATGTGTGTTATAATTAAATATTTAACATTGAGCAATCAAGCTTAATATGGTATGATAAGAAAAATAAATGCCTGGACGGGATTCGAACCCGGATCTCTGAGTCTGTACCTCAGCGTGATATACATTACACCACCAGGCGAATCCAATTCAAACACTTATCTTTCTTATATATGTATTATATTCTCCATTATATATATAATATATATATATATATATTATATTCTCCATTATAATGGAGAATATAACATATATAAGAAAAATAAGTGTTTGAATTGGATTCGCCTGGTAGTGTAATGGATATCACGCTGAGGTACAGACTCAGAGATCCGGGTTCAAATCCCGTCCAGGCATTTATTTTTCTTATCATACCATATATATATATATATATATATATATATATATATATATATACACACACACGCGCACATACATTACTTAAACTATTAAAAACTCCATGGCGCGACAGACCTAGAAGGCCCTTGGCCTACCAGCCAGCTGCTGGGCACACATCCACATATGTTAATCACAGAGGTAGACGATCATCCAGCCAGTGTGGTCACAATATCGGATCCCCCAGCTGTGCTTTCAACTGGAGCCGCTACTTATCGTATGCCTAACGATGTGGGTCCCATACTGGCCGAAATTCCATGATAAAATGTCTTCCACCTTAGAGTCTCGAACCAGCGCAAGTCCTTTAGCTATTTTTTTCGTTATTTTTGTATCCCTTTATGTTGTATGTTGTCCACCGCTGTGGTCTCGAGGTAGCGCGCTGCCTTGTCACGCAGCGGGCTTGGGTTCGATTCCCGATCGGGACAGGCTTCTGGGTGAGGTTTTTTCGGGGGTTTTCCTCACGTGTGAGACAAATGTCAGGAAGGTGAGGGCCCAACGGTCCCCTAAAATCATCCGGCCATCATCATCCTTCACCGGTGTGGAAAGCAACGGGAAGCTACCACACCTATAATTCCCTAGTAAAGCAGCAAAGCATGCATGAAAGTGCTATTATTGCAGTGAAACACCTGCCCTCGGGCAGAATAACTATGGATGGATGTTTTATGTTGGATAACTGGATTATTCAAGCTCTAAGCGACAAGGCATCTAGCCTTACCATTCGGCTATGGCGCGGGACCTTAAAATATTAAAGAATGTACAAAAAAAAACTTCAATAGAATTACTTTAGGTTTGAAATAATTATATATAGGCGTTCTAGCGGCCTCGATGTTTTTTTTTAATAAGCGCTCGACATATCCCAGAAATTAAAAACCGCTCTACAACGGCCACAATTTTTCATTTTTTGCAATGAAACTCGAACATGTGCTTGAAATAAAACAGGAAAGGTGTTCCAGAAAATCAGCGAAATCCGACCATTGGAAGTGAGAGGTGAAAAATAATGTTGCGAGTTAAAGCATAGAATGTAACTTAAATCACTATCGCAGAACAAACGCAACATTTGTCTGTCATTCGGATTCTCCCGTCACAATTAAATTAAATTAATTTACACTGAAATCTATTTCAGCTGTTAGCAGTAGAAATGCATTTTTGGAGGCGATCGGCAAGAATTTCAAGAAGGGATAAGGTCAGAAACAGCACAATAAGGGAAATTATGCAAGTTAAAAAAATATTAGAAAAAATAGAAGAAAAAGTTTGAAATGGTATGGACACCTATAAGAATGGAAGAAGAGAGAATGCCAAAGAAGATCCTTAATTGGAAAGCTAATGAAAGAAGTGGAAGAGGCAGACCTAGATGGAGTGAGGAGAAGTATGGAAGCTAGAGATTTGAGGGAAGAAGATGCTCTAGACAGGAACATCTGGCGACAAATCACTTTGGGTTGAAGGAGAAACACTGTATTGTGAGATATTCCTAATAAAATAGTTAAATGATCCCACTACAGGCCTCAGGAGGCCCTTGGAGTAGTAGGAGGTTAAGGCTCCCACTTTTTTTGTGGACAATCGGCACTTGATGACTTGATTTTTTTAATTCTTATAGAATATTACAATGTTAAAAGTAATTTTCCCTTTAATTTTTTTTATCCCCCTGTGTTTTATATCAAATTATTGATTTGTTCAGTCAATAATTTTTATTATTATCTTTATATTTATATTTTTATACCCTTATTAGTTGTCAGCCCTGCGTGACGGTCGCCTTTATCCCCAAAACTAGCGTCTGGTACTCATTTCCGTTAGAAGCTGAGTCGACCCCAGGACCATAGTGCCGCCAGAAGGTTACAATAGAATTTAGAATAGATTTATTTAGCCTGGTGGAGTTAAGGCCATGTGGCCTTCTCTTCCACTCACCAGGACAATCATATGTTACATATAAATACAAAAAATTACAATAATAGTCATACTAAACAATTAATTATCTGTCAAATTGAATAATAATGAAAATAATGTCTAATAATACAATAAAATTAAATACAATAAAAATTAAATTAATGACCACAGAAAGGAATAACAGCTCGAAACTACTATACATAAAAAGGAAAGAAAGAAAAAAAATACAAAGAAAGTAATAAACTACAATGAATTAATCTATCGCTTATTATACCAGGCATTAGGTAAATATATTAACAAATCTTAAATCTAATTTTATTAAATAATGAAAAAACACATTAATTTTTTAAAAGTAATATTAGTGAGTTGTTTCTGTTAGTAATTTTATTTTCAATTTGTTTCTTTCTGAAAGATAGTAAAGTTTGGCAGTCTCTGACATAGGGTGGAAGGGAATTCCATGTTTTAGCAAGAGAAATTGTAAAAGATTTCGAATAATAGGTAGTATGATAAGGAGGGATATAAAGGACACTGCGCTCAAGGGATCGGATATCTAATTTATGTGTATCACAGAGTCTAGTGAAGCGGTGTGATAAATATAAGGTAATGATGTGTGTAATATGTTATAGTGAAGGGAGTGGATGGTTCTACGATCTTGTAGATGAAGCCATGGTTTGGGTCGGTTTAAAAATCCTGACCCCACCGGGGCTCGAATTCTCGACCTTTCAGCTTGTAGTGTAGTGCCTTAACCACTACGCTATGGTGTGCCCCTCCTAATATATATATATATATATATATATATATATATATATATAATATGAAAAGAAAAATGAATGCTTGGGTCGGGATTTGAACCCGAGTCTCTAAAGTCTGTACCTTTAGCGCTCTAACCAACTGAGCTACCCAAGAATTCCAACACAAACATACAATTTTCTTATACCTGTAGTATTCTCAATTCACACAAGACTCGAGTTCAAATCCCGACTCAAGCATTAATTTTTCTTTTCATATCATATTTGCCTTCATTGCCAAATGTCAAAAATATATTTATAATATCTATATATATAAGCGTTACTGCTATAAAGTAAATATTCTCTTTAAAAATTTGCTTAACTGTTATGTTAGCCACTAGATGTCAGTTGGAACAAATTTCCGCTACCTCTTGTGTGAATTGAGAATACTACATGTATAAGAAAATTGTATGTTTGTGTTGGAATTCTTGGGTAGCTCAGTTGGTTAGAGCGCTAAAGGTACAGACTTTAGAGACTCGAGTTCAAATCCCGACTCACATTCATTTTTCTTTTCATATCATATTTGCCTTCATTGACAAATGTCAAAAATATATTTATAATATCTATATATATATATATATATATATATATATATATACACACACACACACATCAGCATCTATGTTACTAGTAGGTCCCCAAATGCAGTGCAGTGTTCTTCCCAAAAACTCTGGCCATTTGAGCTTTACAGTTAACAGCATTTGCATGCAGACTACACTTTTCATTTTTTTTTAATTTCCAGAAGAAAATGAAGAAAAAATGAAAAAATTATCGATTTCACATTGCCTCGTACTTTCAGCATCCGTAACACAGGAACTGCGTACTCTACGCGAATTCTTCAGCAAGTTGAATTTATGATCCGATTTTAATGGTTTACGGAATGTATTTCTTTTGTAAATCAAATCGTATGTACCGGCACCTAGTTAGATTGCAAGTAAACAAACGTGGCGGCAGCTAGAGAGATTTTAAATGTCTGCTTTCAGGCAAAAGGTCATAAGTGATTTTCGTAGAATCCCTTTCCAATTGTATTTCGATAGCATACAGTATGTCAATTAGGTATTCATACACAGGCATTTTTATTAATAAAAATCCTATTTTCAGAAAGTTTTTAAAAGTAAAGAAGGAATATGTATTGTGGTTTGAAGGAAACACTAAGTTATATCTAAATATGTAGTTCAAAACTTAATTATAAAATAAACATAATTTTATCAAAATAAATAATCTTTATTACACCCAAATACAAGCCAATTTGCTATTCATACACTAAAGAAAACACTGCAGTCTATTTGCTTGTCTAACTGCTTAAACATTAATGCAACATGAATACTCTAAGTTGTGCATTTGTTTACAACTGCCTACTGTGCTGGTTGTGTACACTAGCAGCAGTCAGTCGCCTCCTAAATGGGTAAATCTAAAGAACTCAGTTCTGATCTCAAGGATACAATTGTAAAGCTTGCACTTAAGGGATATTCTTTGAGAAAAATAGGGCGACTGATAGGCAAATGTCATCCAACAGTACAGTATATACTAAATAAATTCAAGTATAAAGGTTCAGTAGAGAATGTTCCGAGAAAACCTAAACAAAGAAGTGAAAAGGAGGAGAGAACCATTGTGAGGCAAGTGAAATTCAACCCCAGAATTAGTGCTCCAAAATTGCGGTCTACCCTAGAAGTTTCTACTGGAAAAAGGTATGTACTGAGACAGTTCGGAAAGTGTTACGCAGAAATGGCTATCACGGAAGAATGACTAGAAAAAGGCCGCAAGTAAGAAGAACTGTGTTGTAAGACTACGGTTTTCAAAAGAACATGTAAATAAGGGGCAGGCATTTTGGAATAATGTTCTCTGGTCTCATGAGACTAAAATCAACCTGTTCGGTTCAGATGGCGTCATAGAGTCTGGAGAAAAGCAATGCGGATAATGATGTGACCAATAACAACACCTACAGTAAACATGGGGGTGGGTCTACAATGTTGTAGGGGTGTATGTCGGCAAAAGGGGTTGGCAATATACAGTTCATTGACAATGTTATGGATAAATTTGTGCATAACGACATTCTTCGTAAGAATGTTAAACAAAGTGCAGCAAAATTGGATATGCTCCCTATGTACTGTTACACAACAAGATAACGACCCCAAGCATACGGCGAACTTAAATAAGACTTGGTTGATATGGAACGTGCCAAAGCAATTGAAATCCCTCCTCAATCTGCTGACTTAAACCCTATAGAACATTTATGGGCGTTTTTGAAACCTAGGGTCCACAGCAGAAACCCTTCTTCCAAAAAAGAATTGAAGAAGGTGGTTACTGAAGAATGGTGCAAAATCAGTCCTCAGATATGTGATAGGCTTGTTAGATCCATGCAGCGTAGATGTCAAGCTGTTATTAAAGCTAAAGGTTACCCTACAAAGTAGTAAGGACAGTTCATTTATTTCTTTATCCCCCCCCCTCCATTCTGACTGTATGAATAGAAAAGTGACTATAAAATTTACAACTTTTAAAGTTTGTTAATATATAGTATGTAAAGAAGTGTACCTGAAAATGTTTAGTTAATGGCAAAATATAATTGCATTATTCTGAGAATTAAATTGTGCTATTTTCAATTATATAATCTAAGTGTATGAATAACAAATTGACATACTGTATATCCCTACAGAATATCGTTGCGAAAACTATCATTGAAGCAGAGAGCGAATTTTTAAACTTTTACTTCTAGTTTATCCCCAGTCCTAATACTACTATTTTGCTAGTTAAACTCAATCTTACTTTTTAATTGAATTATGGCCGATTTTCCAAAAAAGCAAAAAGATTGGGTGCTAAAACATTACCACAAACAATGCATTCATACAAATAAACGCAGAATCAAGAGGGCATTTTTTTTGAGAGTGAGCATTCTTTGATCTTATAGGATGAAATCTTTAAAATGACTTAAATTCCAACCCGACCTTACTGACAGAACCAAATGTCCTAGGGTGCCAGTAGACGAAAAATGTTGTTTTATAGTGAAATAGAAAAATTCTAACAATTAATGAGTAACTGCACATCGTATGATTGATTCATTGAACTTCTCTAAAAAAAAGTCAAATTATTACACGAGTTTATGTATATATGAGGCTAATTCTTCCGGTTATATCATATGCATGCGAAACATGGTCTCTTACTTTAAGAAAGGAGGCAATATTACAAGAATTTGAGAATAGAGTGCTTAGGAAACATTTTGAACCAAAGAGAAATGAACAGACAGAACAGAGAATATTTCGTAACAGTGTGCTACATGATCTTTATGAAACATTAGATTTAATAAGAACAGTTAACTCTCGCAGACTGCGATAAATAGGAGATGTGACACATATGCGGAATGAAACACGGTCATGGAAAGTTGGTATGGAAGACAGACAGAAAGCGTATAATACGTAGGCCAAGAAGAGTTGGGAGAATTACATTAACCACGATTTGAGAGAGGTAAATTATACATTATGTCAAGATTGATGCAACATGTTAATCGAATGGAAGATCACAGGATACCCAAACAAATGTTAAGAAGAAAAAGACCATGACGTCCACTCAAAATACTTTTGGATGGTGTTTCTCTCTTGATGCCGAAACAGGTCAACAAATGGCCTAAATTCGTGAATATACTATGATGATGAAATTATAAATTCCATTCCATTGTTTTCCATTGTAATTCTGGCCGAGGACAACTCTTTTCACTGCAATCATAGCATTTTCATGCTATGCTTTCCAGCTTTTCTAGGGAATTATAGGTGTGGTAGCTTCACGTTGCTTTCCACACCGGTGAAGGATGATGATGGTGATAATGATAAGGATGATGATGGCCGGATGATTTTAGGGGACCGTTGGGCCCTAACCTTCCTGACATTTGGTCTCACAGGTGAGGAAAACCCCGAAAAAAACGTCACCCAGAAGCCTGTCCCGATCGGGAATCGAACCCAAGCCCGCTCCGTGACAAGGCAGCACGCTACCTTGAGACCACAGCGGTGGATAAAACATGGATTGGAAAAAATGTAAGGAATCCAGAGGGAAACAGAAGCCAGAAGGAAAGTGTCTAATATGTAGGCCAAAAATGAGATGGGAGAATAACATTAACTACGATGTGAGAGAGGTAAATTATACAGGGGGTTTGGAAAACATGTAAGTCTGCGAGTCTTAACCGTTCTTATTATATTTGATTTTCCATAAAGATCGTGTAGCACGTGGGCCAAGAGTGAGTAGAGAGAATGACATTAACTACGATTGGAGAAAAGTAAATTATTTAGGGAAATTGGAAAATAACATTAACTATGATTTCAGATGGGTAAATTGTACAGAGGATAGGAAAACATGTAAGTAAGCCAGAGGGGAGAGTGTCTACCACGTAGAACAAAAATGAGTTGGGATAATGACATTAACTATGATTTGAGATGGGTAAATTATACAGAGGGATTGTAAAACATGTAAGGAACCCAGAGGGGAAAGTGATTAGTACGTTGAACAAGAATAAGTTGGGATAATGACATTCACTATGATTTGAGATGGTAAATTATAGAGAGGGATTGTAAAACATGTAAGGAACCCAGAGGGGAAAGTGACTAGTATTTTGAACAAGAATGAGTTGGGATAATGACATTAACTATGATTTGAGATGGGTAAATTACACAGAGGGATTGTAAAACATGTAAGGAACCCAGAGGGGAAAGTGTCTAGTACATAGAACAAGAATGATTTGGGATGACATTAACTATGATTTGAGATGGGTAAATTATACAGAGGGATTGTAAAACATGTAAGGAACCCAGAGGGGAAAGTGACTAGTATTTTGAACAAGAATGAGTTGGGATAATGACATTAACTATGATTTGAGATGGGTAAATTATACAGAGGGATTGTTAAAACATGTAAGGAACCCAGAGGGGAAAGTGACTAGTATTTTGAACAAGAATGAGTTGGGATAATGACATTAACTATGATTTGAGATGGGTAAATTATACAGAGGGATTGTAAAACATGTAAGGAACCCAGAGGGGAAAGTGATTAGTACGTTGAACAAGAATAAGTTGGGATAATGACATTCACTATGATTTGAGATGGGTAAATTATACAGAGGGATTGTAAAACATGTAAGGAACCCAGAGGGGAAAGTGACTAGTATTTTGAACAAGAATGAGTTGGGATAATGACATTAACTATGATTTGAGATGGGTAAATTATACAGAGGGATTGTAAAACATGTAAGGAACCCAGAGGGGAAAGTGTCTAGTACATAGAACAAGAATGATTTGGGATGACATTAACTATGATTTGAGATGGGTAAATTATACAGAGGGATTGTAAAACATGTAAGGAACCGAGAGGGGAAAGTGACTAGTATTTTGAACAAGAATGAGTTGGGATAATGACATTAACTATGATTTGAGATGGGTAAATTATACAGAGGGATTGTAAAACATGTAAGGAACCCGAGAGGGAAAGTGATTAGTACGTTGAACAAGAATAAGTTGGGATAATGACATTCACTATGATTTGAGATGGGTAAATTATACAGAGGGATTGTAAAACATGTAAGGAACCCAGAGGGGAAAGTGACTAGTATTTTGAACAGAATGAGTTGGGATAATGACATTAACTATGATTTGAGATGGGTAAATTATACAGAGGGATTGTAAAACATGTAAGGAACCCAGAGGGGAAAGTGTCTAGTACATAGAACAAGAATGATTTGGGATGACATTAACTATGATTTGAGATGGGTAAATTATACAGAAGGATTGTAAAACATGTAAGGAACCCAGAAGGGAAAGTGACTAGTATTTTGAACAAGAATGAGTTTGGGATAATGACATTAACTATGATTTGAGATGGGTAAATTATACAGAGGGATTGTAAAACATGTAAGGAACCCAGAGGGGAAAGTGACTAGTATTTTGAACAAGAATGAGTTGGGATAATGACATTAACTATGATTTGAGATGGGTAAATTATACAGAGGGATTGTAAAACATGTAAGGAACCCAGAGGGGAAAGTGTCTAGTACATAGAACAAGTATGATTTGGGATGACATTAACTATGATTTGAGATGGGTAAATTATACAGAAGGATTGTAAAACATGTAAGGAACCCAGAGGGGAAAGTGACTAGTACGTTGAACGAGAATGAGTTGGGATAATGACATTAACTACGATTTGAGATGGGTAAATTATACAGAGGGATTGTAAAACATGTAAGGAACCCAGAGGGGAAAGTGTCTAGTACATAGAACAAGAATGATTTGGGATGACATTAACTATGATTTGAGATGGGTAAATTATACAGAAGGATTGTAAAACATGTAAGGAACCCAGAAGGGAAAGTGACTAGTACGTTGAACAAAATGAGTTGGGATAATGACATTAACTATGATTTGAGATGGGTAAATTATACAGAGGGATTGTAAAACATGTAAGAGTTGGGATAATGACATTAACTATGATTTGAGATGGGTAAATTATACAGAGGGATTGTAAAACATGTAAGAGTTGGGATAATGACATTAACTATGATTTGAGATAGGTAAATTATACAGAGGGATTGTAAAACATGTAAGGAACCCAGAGGGGAAAGTATACAGAAGGATAGGAAACATGTAAGGAACCCAGAGGGGAAAGTATACAGAAGGATAGGAAACACGTAAGGAACCCAGAGGGGAAAGTATACAGAAGGAAAGGAACATGTAAGGAACCCAGAGGGGAAAGTATACAAAAAGGATAGGAAATATGTAAGGAACCCAGGGGGGAAAGTATACAGAAGGATAGGAAACATGTAAGAACCCAGAGGGGAAAGTATACAGAAGGATAGGAAACATGTAAGGAACACAGAGGGGAAAGTGTCTAGTACATAGAAAAAGAATAAGTGGGATAATGACATTAACTATGATTTGAGATGTGTAAATTATACAGAATGATTGTAAAACATGTAAGGAACCCAGAGGGAAAGTGTCTAGTACTTAGAACAAAAATGAGTTGGGATAATGACATTAACTATGATTTGAGATGGGTAAATTATACAGAGGGATTATAAAACATGCAAGGAACCCACAGGGGGAAGTATACAGAAGGATAGGAAACATGTAAGGAGCCCAGAGGGGAAAGTATACAGAAGGTTAGGAAACATGTAAGGAACCCAGAGGGGAAAGTATACAGAAGGATAGGAAACATGTAAGGAACCCAGAGGGGAAAGTATACAGAAGGATAGGAAACATGTAAGGAACCCAGAGGGGAAAGTATACAGAAGTATAGGAAACATGTAAGGAACCCAGAGGGGAAAGTATACAGAAGGATAGGAAACATGTAAGGAACCCAGAGGGGAAAGTATACAGAAGGATAGGAAACATGTAAGGAACCCAGAGGGGAAAGTGTCTAGTACATAGAACAAGAAAAAGTTGGGATAATGACATTAACTATGATTAAACATGGTAAATTATACAGAGGATTGTAAACATGTAAGAACCCAGAGGGGAACGTGTCTAGTACTTAGAAACAAAAGAGTTGGTATAATGACATTAACTATGATTTGAGATGGGTAAATTATACAGAGGGATTGTAAAACATGTAAGAGTTGGAATAATGACATTAACTATGATTTGAGATGGGTAAATTATACAGAGGGATTGTAAAACATGTAAGGAACCCAGAGGGGAAAGTATACAGAAGGATAGGAAACATGTAAGGAACCCAGAGGGGGAAGTATACAGAAGGATAGGAAACATGTAAGGAACCCAGAGGGGAAGTATACAGAAGTAGGAAACATGTAAGCAACCCAGGGGGAAAGTATACAGAAGGATAGGAAACATGTAAGGAACCCAGAGGGGAAAGTATACAGAAGCATAGGAAACATGTAAGGAACCCAGAGGGGAAGTATACAGAAGGATATGAAACATGTAAGGAACCCAGAGGGGAAGTGTCTAGTACATAGAACAAGAATAAGTTGGGATAATGACATTAACTATGATTTGAGATGGGTAAATTATACAGAGGATTGTAAAACATGTAAGAGTTGGGATAATGACATAACTATGATTTGAGATGGGTAAATTATACAGAGGGATTGTAAAACATGTAAGGAACCCAGAGGGGAAAGTGATTATTACGTTGAACAAGAATGAGTTGGGATAATGACATTAACCATGATTAGAGATGGGTAAATTATACAGAGGCATTGTAAAACATGTAAGGAACCCAGAGGGGAAAGTGTCTAGTACTTAGAACAAGAATGATTTGGGATGACATTAACTATGATTTGAGATGGGTAAATTATACAGAAGGATTGTAAAACATGTAAGGAACCCAGAGGGGAAAGTGTCTAGTACATAGAACAAGAATAAGTTGGGATAATGACATTAACTATGATTTGAGATGGTAAATTATACAGAACGATTGTAAAACATGTAAGGAACCCAGAGGGGAAAGTGTCTAGTACTTAGACAAAAATGAGTTGGGATAATGACATTAACTATGATTTGAGATGGGTAAATTATACAGAGGATTGTAAAGCAGTAAAAGTTGAGATAATGACATTGACTATGATTTGAGATGGGTAAATTATACAGAGGGATTGTAAAACAATGTAGGAACCAGAGGGGAAAGTGACTAGTACTTAGAACAAGAATGATTTCCGATGACATTAACTATGATTTGAGATGGGTAAATTATACATAAGGATTGTAAACATGTAAGGAACCCAGAGGGGAAAGTGACTAGTAGTTGAACAAGAAGAGTTGGGATAATGACATTAACTATGATTTGAGATGGGTAAATTAACAGAGGTGTTGTAAAACATGTAAGGAACCCAGAGTGGAAAGTGTCTAGTATTAGAACAAGAATGATTTGGGATGACATTAACTATGATTTGAGATGGGTAAATTATACAGAAGGATGTAAAACATGTAAGGAACCCAGAGGGAAAGTGACTAGTACGTTGAACAAGAATGATTGGGATAATGACATTAACTATGATCTGAGATGGGTAAATAATACAGAGGGATTGTAAAACATGTAAGGAATCCAGAGGGGAAAGTATACAGAAGGATAGGAAACATGTAAGGAAACCCGGAGGGAAAGTGTCTAGTACATAGAACAAGTGTGACTTGGGATAATGACTTAACTATGATTTGAGATGGTAAATTATAGAGAAGGATTGTAAACATGTAAGGAACCCAGAGGGGAAGTATACAGAAGATAGGAAACATGTAAGGAACCCAGAGGGGAAAGTATACAGAAGGATAGGAAACATGTAAGAAAGCCAGAGGGGAAAGTGTCTAGTACATAGAACAAGAATAAGTTGGGATAATGACATTAACTATGATTTGAGATGGTAAATTATACAGAAGGATTGAAAAACATGTAAGGAACCCAGAGGGGAAAGTGCCTAGTACATAGAACAAGAATAAGTTGGGATAATAACATTAACTATGATTTGAGATGGTAAATTATACAGAGGGATTGTAAAACATGTAAGAGTAGGGATATGACATAACTATGATTTGAGATGGGTAAATTAGTACAGAGTGATTGTAAAACTTGTAAGGAACCCAGAGGGGAAAGTGTCTAGTAACTTAGAACAAAAATCTGTTGGGATAGTGCACATTAACTATGATTTGAGATGGGTAATTATACAGAGGGATTGTAAACATGTAAGAGTTGGGATAAGACATTAACTATGATTTGAGATGTGTTAAATTATACAGAGGGATTGTAAAACATGTAAGGAACCCAGAGGGGAAAGTGTCTAGTACTTAGAACAAAAATGAGTTGGGATAATGACATTAACTATGATTTGAGATGGGTAAATTATACAGAGGGATTGTAAAAACATGTTAAAGAACCCAGAGGGGAAAGTGTCTAGATATATAACAAGAATGATTTGGGATGACATTAACTATGATTGAGATGGGTAAATTATACAGAAGGATTGTAAAACATATAAGAACCCAGAAGGGAAAGTGACTAGTATTTTGAACAAGAATGAGTTGGGATAATGACATTAACTATGATTTGAGATGGTTAAATTATACAGAGGGATTGTAAAACATGTAGGAACCCAGAGGGGAAAGTGACTAGTATTTTGAACAAGAATGAGTTGGGATAATGACATTAACTATGATTTGAGATGGGTAAATTATACAGAGGGATTGAAAAACATGTAAGGAACCCAGAGGGGAAAGTGTCTAGTAACATAGAACAAGTATGATTTGGGATGACATTAACTATGATTTGAGATGGGTAAATTATACAGAAGGATTGTAAAACATGTAAGGAACCCAGAGGGGAAAGTGACTAGTACGTTGAACGAGAATGAGTTGGGATAATGACATTAACTACGATTTGAGATGGGTAAATTATACAGAGGGATTGTAAAAAATGTAAGGAACCCAGAGGGGAAAGTGTCTAGTACATAGAACAAGAATGATTTGGGATGACATTAACTATGATTTGAGATGGGTAAATTATACAGAAGGATTGTAAAACATGTAAGGAACCACAAAGGGAAAGTGACTAGTACGTTGAACAAAAGAGTTGGGATAATGCATTAATAAATGATTTGAGATGGGTAAATTTATACAGAGGGATTGTAAAACATGTAAGAGTTGGGATAATGACATAACTATAATTTGAGATGGGTAAATTATACAGAGGGTATTGTAAAACATGTAAGAGTTGGGATAAGACATTAACTATGATTTGAGATAGGTAAATTAACAGAGGGATTGTAAAAACATGTAAGGAACCCAGAGGGGAAAGTATACAGAAGGATAGGAAACATGTAAGGAACCCCAGAGGGGAAAGTATACAGAAGGATAGGAAACACGTAAGGAACCCAGAGGGAAAGTATACAGAAGGAAAGGAAACATGTAAGGAACCCAGAGGGGAAGTATACAAAAGGATAGGAAATATGTAAGGAACCCAGAGGGGAAAGTATACAGAAGAGTTGTAAAAACATGTAAGGAACCCAGAGGGGAAAGTATACAGAAGGATAGGAAACATGTAAGGAACACAGAGGGGAAAGTGTCTAGTACATAGAAAAAGAATAAGTTGGGATAATGACATTAACTATGATTTGAGATGGTAAATTATACAGAATGATTGTAAAAACATGTAAGGAACCCAGAGGGGAAAGTGTCTAGTACTTAGAACAAAAATGAGTTTGGGATAATGACATTAACTATGATTTGAGATGGGTAAATATACAGAGGGATTATAAAACATGCAAGGAACCCACAGGGGGAAGTATACAGAAGGATAGGAAACAATGTAAGGAGCCCAAAGGGAAAGTATACAGAAGGATTGGAAACATGTAAGGAAACCCAGAGGGGAAAGTATACAGAAGGATAGGAAACATGTAAGGAACCCAGAGGGAAAGTATACAGAAGATAGGAACCATGTAAGGAACCCAGAGGGGAAAGTATACAGAAGTATAGGAAAACATGTAAGGAACCCAGAGGGGAAAGTATACAGAAGGATAGGAAACATGTAAGGAACCCAGAGGGGAAAGTATACAGAAGGATAGGAAACATGCAAGGAACCCAGAGGGGAAAGTGTCTAGTACATAGAACAAGAAAAAGTTGGGATAATGACATTAACTATGATTAAACATGGTAAATTATACAGAAGGATTGTAAAACATGTAAGGAACCCAGAGGGGAACGTGTCTAGTACTTAGAACAAAAGAGTTGGTATAATGAACATTAACTATGATTTGAGATGGGTAAATTATACAGAGGGATTGTAAACATATGTAAGAGTTGGAATAATGACATTAACTATGATTTGAGATGGGTAAATTATACAGAGGGATTGTAAAACATTAAGGAATAGGAACCCAGAGGGGAAAGTATACAGAAGGATAGGAAACATGTAAGTGAACCCAGATGGGGAAGTATACAGAAGGATAGGAAACATGTTAAGGAACCCAGAGGGGAAAGTATACAGAAGGATAGGAAACATGTAAGCAACCAGAGGGGAAAGTATACAGAAGGATAGGAAACATGTAAGGAACCCGAGAGGAGAAGTATAACAGAAGCATAGGAAACATGTAAGGAACCCCAGAGGGGAAAGTATACAGAAGGATAGGAAACATGTTAAGGAACCCAGAGGGAAAGTGGTCTAGTAACATAGAACAAGAATAAGTTGGGATAATGACATTAAATATGATTTAAGAATGGGTAACTTATACAGAGGGATTGTAAAACATGTAAGAGTTGGGATAATGACATTAACTATGATTTTGAGATGGGTAAATTATACAGAGGGATTGTAAAACATGTAAAGGAACCCAGAGGGGAAAGTGATTATTACGTTGAACAAGAATGAGTTGGGATAATGACATTAACCATGATTAGAGATGGGTAAATTATACAGAGGCATTGTAAAACATGTAAGGAATCCAGAGGGGAAAGTGTCCTAGTACTTAGAACAAGAATGATTTGGGATGACATTAACTATGATTTGAGAGGGGTAAATTATACAGAAGGATTAGAAAACATGTAAGGAACCCAGAGGGGAAAGTGTCTAGTACATAGAACAAAAATAAGTTGGGGATAATGACATTAACTATGATTTGAGATGGTAAATTAATACAGAACGATTGTAAAACATGTAAGGAACCCAGAGGGGAAAGTGTCTAGTACTTAGAACAAAAATGAGTTGGGATAATGACATTAACTATGATTTGAGATGGGTAACTTATACAGAGGGATTGTAAAGCATGTAAGAGTTGAGATAATGACATTGACTATGTATTTGAGATGGGTAAATTATACAGAGGGATTGTAAAACATGTAAGGAACCCGAGGGGAGAAAGTGACTAGTACTTAGAAACAAGAATGATTTGCGATGACATTAACTATGATTTGAGTATGCGGTAAATTATACATAAGGATTGTAAAAACATGTAAGGAAAACCAGAGGGGAAAGTGGACTAGTACGTTGAAACAAGAATGAGTTGGGATAATGACATTAACTATGGATTGGAGATGGGTAAATTATACCGAGGTGTTGTAAAAACATGTAAGGAACCCCGAGTGGAAAAGTGGCTAGTACTTAGAACAGAAGATGATTGGGATGACATTAACTATGATTTGAGATGGGTAAATTATACAGAAGGATTGTAAAACATGTAAGGAACCCAGAGGGGAAAGTAACTAGTACGTTGAACAAGAATGAGTTGGGATAATGACATTAACTATGATCTGAGAGGGGTAAATAATACAGAGGGAGATGTAAAACATGTAAGGAATCCAGAGGGGAAAGTAATACAGAAGGATAGGAAACATGTAAGGACCCCGGAGGGAAAGTGTCTAGTACATAGAACAAGTGTGAGTTGGGATAATGACATTAAACTATGAGTTGAGATGGTAAATTATAGAAAGGATTGTAAAAACATGTAAGGAACCCAGAGGGGAAAGTATACAGAAGGATAGGAAACATGTAAGGAACCCAGAGGGGAAAGTATACAGAAAGGATAGGAAAAACATGTAAGAAAGCCAGAGGGGAAAGTGTCTAGTAAATAGAACCAAGAAATAAGTTGGGATAATGACATTAACTATTATTTGAGATGGTAAATTATACAGAAGGATTGAAAAACATGTAAGGAACCCAGAGGGGAAAGTGCCTAGTACATAGAACAAGAATAAGTTGGGATAATAACATTAACTATGATTTGAGATGGTAAATTATACGAGGGATTGTAAAACATGTAAGAGTCGGGATAATGACATTAACTATGATTTGAGATGGGTAAAATTAATACAGAGTGATTGTAAAACTTGTAAGAAAACCCAGAGGGGAAAGTGTCTAGTACTTAGAACAAAAATGGTGTTGGGATAGTGACATTAACTATGATTTGAGATGGGTAAATTATACAGAGGGATTGTAAAACATGTAAGAGTTGGGAAAATGACATTAACTATGATTTGAGATGGTTAAATTATACAGAGGGATTGTAAAACAATGTAAGGAACCCAGAGGGGAAAGTGTCTAGTACTTAGAAGAAAAATGAGTTGGGATAATGACATTAACTATGATTTGAGATGGGTAATTATACAGAGGGATTGTAAAACAATGTAAAAAACCCAGAGGGAAAGTGTCTAGTATATAGAACAAGAATGATTTGGGATGGACATTAACTATGATTTGAGATGGGTAAATTATACAGAAGGATTGTAAAACATGTAAGGAACCCAGAAGGGAAAGTGACTAGTATTTTGAACAAGAATGAGTTGGGGATAATGACATAACTATGATTTGAGATGGGTAAATTATACAGAGGGATTGTAAAACATGTAAGGAACCCAGAGGGGAAAGTGACTAGTATTTTGAACAAGAAATGAGTTGGGATAATGACATTAACTATGATTTGAGAATGGGTAAATTATACAGAGGGATTGTAAAACATGTAAGGAACCCCAGAGGGGAAAGTGTCTAGTACATAGAAAAAGTATAGAGTTGGGATGACATTAAACTATGATTTGAAGATGGGTAAATTATACAGAAGGATTGTAAAACATGTAAGGAACCCAGAGGGGAAAGTGACTAGTACGTTGAACGAGAATGAGTTGGGATAATGACATTAACTACCGATTTGAGATGGGTAAAATTAAACAGAGGGATGTAAAACAGAGTAAGGAACCCAGAGGGGAAGTGTCTAGTACATAGAAAAAGAATGATTTGGGATGACATTAACTATGATTGGAGATGGGTAAATTATAACAGAAGGATTGTAAAACATGTAAGGAACCCAGAAGGGAAAGTGACTAGTACTTTGAACAAAAAAAATTTGGGATCATGACATTAACTATGATTTGAGATGGGTAAATTATACAGAGGGATTGTAAAACAATGGCAAGAGTTGGGATAATGACATTAACGATTAATTTGAGATGGGTAAATTTATACAGAGGGATTGTAACATATGTAAGAGTGTGGAAAATGACATTAAACTATGATTTGAAGATAGGTAAATATACAGAGGGATTGTAAAAACATGTAAGGAACCCAGAGGGGAAAGTATACAGAAGGATAGGAAACATGTAAGGAACCCAGGGGGGAAAGTATAACAGAAGGATAGGAAACACGTAAGGAACCCAGAGGGGAAAGTATACGAAGAAGGAAAGGAAACATGTAAGGAACCCAGAGGGGAAAGTATACAAAAGGATAGGAAATATGTAAGGAACCCAGAGGGGAAAGTATACAGAAGGGATTGTAAAACATGTAAGGAACCCAGAGGGGGAAAGTATACAGAAGGATAGGAAACATGTAAGGAACACAGAGGGGAAAGTGGTCTAGTACATAGAAAAAGAATAAGTTGGGATAATGACATTAACTATGATTTGAGATGGTAAATTATACAGAATGATTGTAAAACATGTAAGAGAACCCGAGGGGAAAGTGTCTAGTTACTTAGAACAAAAATGAGTTGGGATAATGACATTAACTATGATGATTGAGATGGTGAAATTATACAGAGGGATTATAAAACATGCAAGGAACCCACAGGGGGAAGTATTACAGAAGGATAGGAAACATGTAAGGAGCCCAGAGGGGAAAGTATACAGAAGGTTAGGAAACATGTAAGGAACCCAGAGGGGAAAGTATACAGAAGGATAGGAAACATGTAAGGAACCCAGAGGGGAAAGTATACAGAAGGATAGGAAACATGTAAGGAACCCAGAGGGGAAAGTATACAGAAGTATAAGGAAACATGTAAGGAACCCAGAGGGGAAAGTATACAGAAGGATAGGAAACATGTAAGGAACCCAGAGTGGGAAAGTATACAGAAGGATAGAAAACATGCAAGGAACCCAGAGGGGAAAGTGTCTAGTACATTAGAACAAGAACAAGTTGGGATAATGACATTAACTATGATTAAACATGGTAAATTATACAGAAGGATTTTAAAACATGTAAGGAACACAGAGGGGAACGTGTCCTAGTACTTAGAACAAAAGAGTTGGCCTATAATGACATTAACTATGATTTGAGATGGGTAAATTATACAGAGGGATTGTAAAACATGTAAGAGTTGGAATAATGACATTAACTATGATTTGAGATGGGTAAATTATACAGAGGGATTGTAAAACATGTAAGGAACCCAGAGGGGAAAGTATACAGAAGGATAGGAAACATGTAAGGAACCCAGAGGGGGAAGTATACAGAAGGATAGGAAACATGTAAGGAACCCAGAGGGGAAAGTATACAGAAGGATAGGAAACATGTAAGCAACACCAGAGGGGAAAGTATACAGAATGAATAAAGGAAACATGTAAGGAACCCAGAGGGGAAAGTATACAGAAGCATAGGAAACATGTAAGGAACCCAGAGGGGAAAGTATACAGAAGGATAGGAAACATGTAAGGAACCCAGAGGGGGAAAGTGTCTATTACATAGAAACAAAGAATAAGTTGGGATAATGACATTAACTATGATTTGGAGATGGTGTAAATTATACAGAGGGATTGGTAAAACATGTAAGAGTTGGGATAATGACATTAACTATGATTTGAGATGGGTAAATTAATACAGAGGGATTGTAAAACATGTAAGGAACCCAGAGGGGAAAGTGATTATTACGTTGAACAAGAATGAGTTGGGATAATGACATTAACCATGATTAGAGATGGGTAAATTAATACAGAGGGATTGTAAAAACATTGTAAGGAACCCAGAGGGGAAGTGTCTAGTACTTAGAACAAGAATGATTTGGGATGACATTAACTATGATTTGAGATCGGTAAATTATACAGAAGGATTGTAAAACATGTAAGGAACCCAGAGGGGAAAGTGTCTAGTACATAGAACAAGAATAAGTTGGGATAATGACATTAACTATGATTTGAGATGGTAAATTATACAGAACGATTGTAAAACATGTAAGGAACCCAGAGGGGAAAGTGTCTAGTACTTAGAACAAAAATGAGTTGGGATAATGACATTAACTATGATTTGAGATGGGTAAATTATACAGAGGGATTGTAAAACATGTAAGAGTTGAGATAATGACATTAACTATGATTTGAGATGGGTAAATTATACAGAGGGATTGTAAAACATGTAAGGAACCCAGAGGGGAAAGTGACTAGTACTTAGAACAAGAATGATTTGCGATGACATTAACTATGATTTGAGATGGGTAAATTATACATAAGGATTGTAAAACATGTAAGGAACCCAGAGGGGAAAGTGACTAGTACGTTGAACAAGAATGAGTTGGGATAATGACATTAACTATGATTTGAGATGGGTAAATTATACAGAGGTGTTGTAAAACATGTAAGGAACCCAGAGTGGAAAGTGTCTAGTACTTAGAACAAGAATGATTTGGGATGAACATTAACTATGATTTGAGATGGTTAAATTATACAGAAGAATTTGTAAAAAATGTAAGGAACCCAGAGGGGAAAGTGACTAGTACGTTGAACAAGAATGAGTTGGGATAATGACATTAACTATGATCTGAGATGGGTAAATAATACAGAGGGATTGTAAAACATTGTAAGGAATCCAGAGGGGGAAATTATACAGAAGGATAGGAAAACATGTAAGGAACCCGGAGGGAAAGTGTCTAGTACATAGAACAAGTGTGAGTTGGGATAATGACATTAACTATGATTTGATGATGGTAAATTAGAGAGAAGATAAGATTGTAAAAACATGTAAGGAACCCAGAGGGGAAAGTATACAGAAGGATAGGAAACATGTAAGGAACCCAGAGGGGAAAGTATACAGAAGGATAGGAAACATGTAAGAAAGCCAGAGGGAAAGTGTCTAGTAACATAGAACAAGAATAAGTTGGGATAATGACATTAACTATGATTTGAGATGGTAAATTATACAGAAGGATTGAAAAACATGTAAGGGAACCCAGAGGGGAAAGTGCCTAGTACATAGAACAAGAATAAGTTGGGATAATAACATTAACTATGATTTGAGATGGTAATATATACAGAGGGATTGTAAAACATGTAAGAGTTGGAGATAATGACATTAACTACGATTTGAGATGGGTAAATTATACAGAGTGATTGTAAAACTTGTAAGGAACCCAGAGGGGAAAAGTGTCTAGTACTTAGAACAAAATGTGTTGGGATAGTGACATTAACTATGATTTGAGATGGGTAAATTATACAGAGGGATTGTAAAACATGTAAGAGTTGGGATAATGACATTAACTATGATTTGAGATGGTTAAATTATACAGAGGGATTGTAAAACATGTAAGGAACCCAGAGGGGAAAGTGTCTAGTACTTAGAACAAAAATGAGTTGGGATAATGACATTAACTATGATTTGAGATGGGTAAATTATACAGAGGGATTGTAAAACATGTAAGAGTTGGGATAATGACATTAACTATGATTTGAGATGGGTAAATTATACAGAGGGATTGTAAAACATGTAAGGAACCCAGAGGGGAAAGTATACAGAAGGATAGGAAACATGTAAGGAACCCAGAAGGGAAAGTGTCTAGTACTTAGAACAAAAATGAATTGGGATAATGACATTAACTATGGTTTGAGATGGGTAAATTATACAGAGGGATTGTAAAACATGTAAGAGTTGGGATAATGACATTAACTATGATTTGAGATGGGTAAATTATACAGAGGGATTGTAAAACATGTAAGGAAACCAGAGGGGAAAGTATACAGAAGGATAGGAAACATGTAAGGAACCCAGAGGGGAAAGTATACAGAAGGATAGGAAACATGTAAGGAACCCAGAGGGGAAAGTGTCTAGTACTTAGAACAAAAATGAATTGGGATAATGACATTAACTATGGTTTGAGATGGGTAAATTATACAGAGGGATTGTAAAACATGTAAGAGTTGGGATAATGACATTAACTATGATTTGAGATGGGTAAATTATACAGAGGGAATGTAAAACATGTAAGGAAACCAGAGGGGAAAGTATACAGAAGGATAGGAAACATGTAAGGAACCCAGAGGGGAAAGTATACAGAAGGATAGGAAACATGTAAGGAAGCCAGAGGGGAAAGAGTCTAGTACTTAGAACAAAAATGAGTTGGGATAATGACATTAACTATGATTTGAGATGGGTAAATTATACAGAGGGATTGTAAAACATGTAAGAGTTGGGATAATGACATTAACTATGATTTGAGATGGGTAAATTATACAGAGGGATTGTAAAACATGTAAGAGTTGGGATAATGACATTAACTATGATTTGAGATAGGTAAATTATACAGAGGGATTGTAAAACATGTAAGGAACCCAGAGGGGAAAGTATACAGAAGGATAGGAAACATGTAAGGAACCCAGAGGGGAAAGTATACAGAAGGATAGGAAACACGTAAGGAACCCAGAGGGGAAAGTATACAGAAGGAAAGGAAACATGTAAGGAACCCAGAGGGGAAAGTATACAAAAGGATAGGAAATATGTAAGGAACCCAGAGGGGAAAGTATACAGAAGGATTGTAAAACATGTAAGGAACCCAGAGGGGAAAGTATACAGAAGGATAGGAAACATGTAAGGAACACAGAGGGGAAAGTGTCTAGTACATAGAAAAAGAATAAGTTGGGATAATGACATTAAACTATGATTTGAGATGGTAAATTATACAGAATGATTGGTAAAACATGTAAGGAACCCAGAGGGGAAAGTGTCTAGTACTTAGAACAAAAATGAGTTTAGATAATGACATTAACTATGATTTGAGATGGGTAAATTATACAGAGGGATTATAAAAAACATGCAAGGAACCCACAGGGGGAAGTATACAGAAGGATAGGAAACATGTAAGGAGCCCAGAGGGGAAAGTATAACACAAGGTTAGGAAACATGTAAGGAACCCAGAGGGGAAAGTATACAGAAGGATAGGAAACAATGTAAGGAACCCAGAGGGGAAAGTATACAGAAGGATAGGAAACATGTAAGGAACCCAGAGGGGAAAGTATACAGAAGTATAGGAAACATGTAAGGAACCCAGAGGGGAAAGTATACAGAAGGATAGGAAACATGTAAGGAACCCAGAGGGGAAAAGTATACAGAAGGATAGGAAAAATGTAAGGAAACCCAGAGGGGAAAGTATACAGAAGGATAGGAAACATGTAAGAAAGCCAGAGGGGAAAGTGTCTAGTACATAGAACAAGAAATAAGTTGGGATAATGACATTAACTATGATTTGAGATGGTAAAATTATACAGAAGGATTGAAAAACATGTAAGGAACCCAGAGGGGAAAGTGCCTAGTACATAGAACAAGAATAAGTTGGGATAATAACATTAACTATGATTTGAGATGGTAAATTATACAGAGGGATTGTAAAACATGTAAGAGTTGGGATAATGACATTAACTATGATTTGAGATGGGTAAATTATACAGAGTGATTGTAAAACTTGTAAGGAACCCAGAGGGGAAAGTGTCTAGTACTTAGAACAAAAATGTGTTGGGATAGTGACATTAACTATGATTTGAGATGGGTAAATTATACAGAGGGATTGTAAAACATGTAAGAGTTGGGATAATGACATTAACTATGATTTGAGATGGTTAAATTATACAGAGGGATTGTAAAACATGTAAGGAACCCAGAGGGGAAAGTGTCTAGTACTTAGAACAAAAATGAGTTGGGATAATGACATTAACTATGATTTGAGATGGGTAAATTATACAGAGGGATTGTAAAACATGTAAGAGTTGGGATAATGACATTAACTATGATTTGAGATGGGTAAATTATACAGAGGGATTGTAAAACATGTAAGGAACCCAGAGGGGAAAGTATACAGAAGGATAGGAAACATGTAAGGAACCCAGAGGGGAAAGTGTCTAGTACTTAGAACAAAAATGAATTGGGATAATGACATTAACTATGGTTTGAGATGGGTAAATTTATACAGAGGGATTGTAAAACATGTAGAGTTGGGGATAATGACATTAACTATGATTTGAGATGGGTTAAATTATACAGAGGGATTGTAAAACATGTAAGGAAACCAGAGGGGAAAGTATACAGAAGGATAGGAAACATGTAAGGAACCCAGAGGGGAAAGTATACAGAAGGATAGGAAACATGTAAGGAACCCAGAGGGGAAAGTGTCTAGTACTTAGAACAAAAATGAATTGGGATAATGGACATTAACTATGGTTTGAGATGGGTTAAAATATACAGAGGGATTGTAAAACATGTAAGAGTTGGGATTATGACATTAACTATGATTTGAGATGGGTAAATTATACAGAGGGGATTGTAAAAACATGTAAGGAAACCAGAGGGGGAAAGTATACAGAAGGATAGGAAACATGGTAAGGAACCCAGAGGGGAAAGTATACAGAAGGATAGGAAACATGTAAGGAAGCCAGAGGGGAAAGAGTCTAGTACTTAGAACAAAAATGAGTTGGGATAATGACATTAACTATGATTTGAGATGGGTAAATTATACAGAGGGATTGTGAAAACATGTAAGAGTTGGGATAATGACATTAACTAACTATGATTTGAGATGGGTAAATTATACAGAGGGATTGTAAAACATGTAAGAGTTGGGATAATGAACTTAACTATGATTTGAGATAGGTAAATTAATACAGAGGGATTGTAAAACATGTAAGGAACCCCAGAGGGGAAAGTATACAGAAGGATAGAAAACATGTAAGGAACCCAGAGGGAAAAAGTATACAGAAGGATAGGAAACACGTAAGGAACCCAGAGGGGAAAGTAGACAGAAGAAAATCAAACATGTAAGGGAACCCAGAGGGGGAAAGTATACAAAAGGATAGGAAATATGTAAGGAACCCAGAGGGGAAAGGATACAGAAGGATTGTAAAACATGTAAGGAACCCAGAGGGGAAAGTATACAGAAGGATAGGAAACATGTAAGGAACACAGAGGGGAAAGTGTGTCTAGTACATAGAAAAAGAATAAGTTGGGGATAATGACATTAACTATGATTTGAGATGGTAAATTACAACAGAATGAGTTGTAAAAACATGTAAGGAACCCAGAGGGGAAAGTGTCTAGTACTTAAAACAAAAATGAGTTGGGATAATGACATTAACTATGATTTGATATGGGTAAATTATACAGAGGGATTATAAAACATGCAAGGAACCCACAGGGGGAAGTATACATAAGAAGGATAGGAAACATGTAAGGAGCCCAGAGGGGAAAGTATACAAGAAGGTTAGGAAACATGTAAGGAACCCAGAGGGGAAAGTATACAGAAGGATAGGAAACATGTAAGGAACCCAGAGGGGAAAGTATACAGAAGGATAGGAAACATGTAAGGAACCCAGAGGGAAAGTATACAAGAGTATAGGAAACATTTAAGGAACCCAGAGGGGAAATTATACAGAAGGATAGGAACATGTATGAACGCCCAGAGGGGAAAGTATACAGAAGGATAGGAAACATGCAAGGAACCCAGAGTGGAAAGTGTCTAGTACATAGAACAAGAAAAAAGTTGGGATAACTACATTAACTATGATTAAACATGGTAAATTAATACAGAAGGATTGTAAAACATGTAGAGGAACCCCGAGGGGAACGTGGTCTTGTCTAGTACTTAGAGACAAAAGTTTAGGTATAATGACATTAACTCATGATTTGAGATGGGTAAATTATATACAGGGATTGTAAAACATGTAATAGTTGGAATATATGACATTAACTATGATTTGAGATGGGTAAATTATACAGAGGGATTGTAAAACATGTAAGGAATCCCAGAGGGGAAAGTATACCGAAGGATCGGAACCATGTAAGGACGCCCAGAGGGGGAAGTATCAACCGAAAGGATAGGAAACATGTAAGAAAACCCGAGGGGAAAGTATCCAGAAGGATAGGAAACATGTAAGCAACGCCATAGGGGAAAGTCTCCAGAAGGAGATGTAAACATGTAAGGAACCGCATAGGGGAAAGTATACAGACAGCATGTGAAACATGTAAGGGAACCCAGAGGGGAAGTATACAGAAGGATAGGAAACATGTAAGGAAACCATAGGGGGAAAGTGTCTAGTACATAGAACAAGAATAAGTTGGGATAATGACATTAACTATGATTTGAGATGGGTAAATTATACAGAGGGATTGTAAAACATGTAAGAGTTGGGATAATGACATTAACTATGATTTGAGATGGGTAAATTATACAGAGGGATTGTAAAACATGTAAGGAACCCAGAGGGGAAAGTGATTATTACGTTGAACAAGAATGAGTTGGGATAATGACATTAACCATGATTAGAGATGGGTAAATTTATTACAGAGGGATTGTAAAACATGTAAGGAACCCAGAGGGGAAAGTGTCTAGTACTTAGAACAAAATGATTTGGATGACATTAACTATGATTTGAGATCGGTAAATTATACAGAAGGATTGTAAAACATGTAAGGAACCCAGAGGGGAAAGTGTCTAGTACATAGAACAAGAATAAGTTGGGATAATGACATTAACTATGATTTGAGATGGTAAATTATACAGAAGGATTGTAAAACATGTAAGGAACCCAGAGGGGAAAGTGTCTAGTACTTAGAACAAAAATGAGTTTGGGATAATGACATTAACTATGATTTGAGATGGGTAATTATACAGAGGGATTGTAAACATGTAAGAGTTGAGATAATGACATTAACTATGATTGAGATGGGTAAATTATACAGAGGGATTGTAAAACATGTAAGGAACCCAGAGGGGAAAGTGACTAGTACTTAGAACAAGAATGATTTGCGATGACATTAACTATGATTTGAGATGGGTAAATTATACATAAGGATTGTAAAACATGTAAGGAACCCAGAGGGGAAAGTGACTAGTACGTTGAACAAGAATGAGTTGGGATAATGACATTAACTATGATTTGAGATGGGTAAATTATACAGAGGTGTTGTAAAACATGTAAGGAACCCAGAGTGGAAAGTGTCTAGTACTTAGAACAAGAATGATTTGGGATGACATTAACTATGATTTGAGATGGGTAAATTATACAGAAGGATTGTAAAACATGTAAGGAACCCAGAGGGGAAAGTGACTAGTACGTTGAACAAGAATGAGTTGGGATAATGACATTAACTATGATCTGAGATGGGTAAGTAATACAGAGGGATTGTAAAACATGTAAGGAATCCAGAGGGGAAATTATACAGAAGGATAGGAAACATGTAAGGAACCCGGAGGGAAAGTGTCTAGTACATAGAACAAGTGTGAGTTGGGATAATGACATTAACTATGATTTGAGATGGTAAATTATAGAGAAGGATTGTAAAACATGTAAGGAACCCAGAGGGGAAAGTATACAGAAGGATAGGAAACATGTAAGGAACCCAGAGGGGAAAGTATACAGAAGGATAGGAAACATGTAAGAAAGCCAGAGGGGAAAGTGTCTAGTACATAGAACAAGAATAAGTTGGGATAATGACATTAACTATGATTTGAGATGGGTAAATTATACAGAGGGATTGTAAAACATGTAAGGAACCCAGAGGGGAAAGTGACTAGTACGTTGAACAAAAATGAGTTGGGATAATGACATTAACTATGATTTGAGATGGTAAATTATACAGAAGGATTGTAAAACATGTAAGGAACCCAGAGGGGAAAGTGTCTAGTGCTTAGAACAAAAATGAGTTGGGATAATGACATTAACTATGATTTGAGATGGGTAAATTATATACAGAGGGATTGAAAACATCTAAGGACCCCAGAGGGGAAAGTTGACTAGTACGTTGAACAAAATGAGTGGGATAATGACATTAACTATGATTTTGAGATGGTAAATTATACAGAAGGATTGTAAAACATGTACGGAACCCAGAGAGGGAAAATGTCTAGTTACTTAGAACAAAAATGAGTTGTGGGATCATGACATTAACTATACGTTTTTGAGATGGGTAAATTATTCAGAGGGATTGTAAAACATGTCAGAGTTTGGGATAATGACATTAACTATGATTTGAGATGGTTAAATTATACAGAGGGATTGTAAAACATGTTAAGGAACCCAGATGGGAAATTATACAGAATGACAGGAAACATGTAAGGAAGCCCGAGGGGAAATTTTGCTAGTACATCAAGAACAAGAAGGAATTGAGATGACAGTAACTATGATTTTGAGATGGGTAAATAATACACCTGGATTGTAAAACAATTAAGGAACCCAGAGGGGAAAGTGACTAGTACGTTGAACAAGAATGAGTTGGGATAATGACATTAACTATGATTTGAGGTGGGTAAATTATACAGAGGGATTGTAAAACATGTAAGGAACCCAGAGGGGAGAGTGACTTGTACGTTGAACAAAAATGAGTTGGGATAATGACATTAACTATGATTTGAGATGGTAAATTATACAGAAGGATTGTAAAACATGTAAGGAACGCAGAGGGGAAAGTGTCTAGTACTTAGAACAAGAATGAGTTGGGATAATGACATTAACTATGATTTGAGATGGGTAAATTATACAGTAGGATTGTAAAACATGTAAGGAACCCAGAGGGGAAAGTGTCTAGTACATAGAACAAGAATGAGTTGGGATGATATTAACTATAATTTGAGGTGGGTAAATTATACAGAAGGATTGTAAAACATGTAAGGAACCCAGAGGGGAAAGTGTCTAGTAGTTAGAACAAGTGTGAGTTGGGATAATGACATTAACTATAATTTGAGATGGGTAAATTATACAGAAGGTTTGTAAAACATGTAAGGAACCCAGAGGGGAAAGTGACTAGTAAGTTGAACAAGAATGAGTTGGGATAATGACATTAACTACGATTTGAGATGGTAAATTATGCAGAAGGATTGTAAAACATGTAAGGAACCCAGAGGGGGAAGTGTCTAGTACTTAGAACAAGAATGAGTTGGGATAATGACATTAACTATGATTTGAGATGGGTAAATTATACAGAAGGATTGTAAAACATGTAAGGAACCCAGAGGGGAAAGTGTCTAGTATGTAGAACAAGAATAAGTTGGGATAATTACATTAACTATGATTTGAGATGGGGAAATTATACAGAAGGATTGAAAAACATGTAAGGAACCCAGAGGGGAAAGTGACTAGTACGTAGAACAAGAATGAGTTGGGATAATGACATTAACTATGATTTGAGATGGGTAAATTATACAGAAGGATTGTAAAACATGTAAGGAACCCAGAGGGGAAAGTGTCTAGTACTTAGAAGAAGAATGATTTCGGATAATGACATTAACTATGATTTGAGATGGGTAAATTATACAGAAGGATTGTAAAACATGTAAGGAACCCAGAGGGGAAAGTGACTAGTACGTTGAACAAGAATGAGTTGGGATAATGACATTAACTATGATTTGAGATGGGTAAATTATACAGAAGGATTGTAAAGCACGTATAGAACCCAGAGGGGAAAGTGTCTAGTACTTAGAACAAGAATGAGTTGGGGTACTGACATTAACTATGATTTGAGATGGGTAAATTATACAGAAGGATCGTAAAACATGTAAGGAACCCAGAGGGGAAAGTGACTAGTACGTTGAACAAGAATAAGTTGGGATAATGACATTAACTATGATTTGAGATGGGTAAATTATACAGAAGGATTGTAAAACATATAAAGAACCCAGAGGGGAAAGTGTCTAGTACTTAGAACAAGAATGAGTTGGGATAATGACATTAACTATGATTTGAGATGGGTAAATTATACAGAAAGATTGTAAAACATGTAAGGAACCCAGAGGGGAAAGTGTCTAGTACGTAGAACAAGAATAAGTTGGGATAATGACATTAACTATGGTTTGAGATGGGTAAATTATACAGAAGGATTGGAAAACATGTAAGGAACGCAGAGGGGAAAGTGTCTAGTACGTAGAACAAGAATAAGTTGGGATAATGACATTAACTATGGTTTGAGATGGGTAAATTATACAGAAGGATTGTAAAACATGTAAGGAACCCAGAGGGGAAAGTGACGAGTACGTTGAACAAGAATAAGTTGATTTGAGATGGGTAAATTATACAGAAGGATTGTAAAACATGTAAGGAAGCCAGAGGGGAAAGTGTCTAGTACTTAGAACAAGAATGAGTTGGGATAATGACATTAACTATGATTTGAGATGGGTAAATTATATAGAAGGATTGTATAACATGTAAGGAACCCAGAGGGGAAAGTGTCTAGTACGTAGAACAAGAATGAGTTGGGATAATAAAATTAACTATGATTTGAGATGGTAAATTGAATGGTTTATTTCAGAAACCAGTCAAACAACAAAAAATCCGAAATTGAGTTATTGGGCGATTACTGTTTTGTGAAGGTAAATACATCGTTTAATGCACAAAAAAGTAAATTGCTGTCCCCATGTGATAGTGAATCAAAGTCTGGAATTTCTTGTTTAGTGCAGAAAGAAGTCAAGTGACAGCGCTTGACTGGTTTCTGCTCTAAACTGCAGGATTTTTGGCGATGTGCTGGATCAATGATTTTGGCAACCGTGATTGTGAATCACAGCTGTCTGACTTGCATTATTCAGTAGTCATTTGGTGTGTGACAATATTGTTGTTCATGTGTATTACTTTACAGTGTCCAGTTTAATAACTGTTTCTTAGTAATGTTTATGCTGAATTTGTTAACATTTTGTGGTGATTACATTGTAATAGTAATGATGTGTAGTTCCGATGAAGAACATGCTCCAAAGCGAAGACGTGAAGTTGTCAACAAAGAGACCTACAAACGTAATGTTGTTAGAAACGCTAGGATTAAACGAGAAGGTTAGTTTCACACTCTTGTAAGCAAGTAGCTGAAGAAACTAAGCCTAGCCTAGACAGTTTAGCCTGTAAGTGTAATGCTAAATGCTCAAAGCAAATTAATCGTCAAACAATAGATAAAGCTTGGGATTACTTTTATTCCTTTGAAAATAAAAACTGTCAGGACACATATATTCAAACATTGATTGAAGTGAATGAAGTCAAACATAGAACTGAAAAGAAAACTCTAGAAGAAGAAACTGGCGAGGAAAACGAAGAAGACAGTTTTAAAAGAAATCATTCTTATAAATATCGCTTAGGGATTGGGGGAGATAGACAGGTCATTTCAATATTCACATTGTGACAACTCCAGACATTACATCTTCAAAAAAATAGTGGCCTGAGTCATACAAAAAATGACAAATTCTGAGAAACCTCTGGTACAGCCTATACAAAGATCAAGAGGGAGACTTTTAAGATTTTAACATACATACAAACACATTTGTTATAACAAGAACTTGCCAGGGAAAGTAGTTGTGAAGCCATTTATAGATGGATATGTATAATCAACATTCACTTTGCTAAAAACACATCCTCCTCCTGCCTTACCTACACAGATAGCATATCCTTTAGGAAGGATGAGTAAAAAACAAAATACTTAATCAAAACATCATATTCTTTTAAATATTTTTATAGTGAGATGAATAAAATATTGTGCTTAAAAATTTAAAAAAATATGGTTTAAGTTTTATTTTATGATGATCTAAAGTACATATTGTTTGTGCAGAATTTTTATTCTATAAATTTTCAGTTTGTGTTTATGGTTTATTTTACTCTGTGTAATACTAGGCCCTAATCTTTTCTTTTTTTTTTTTTTTGTGAATTTTATAGATCCCAATAAATGTGAAAAAAATACATGATTTACAAGCTCTAAAACCATATTTGGTTGGATACGAGGAATTTTATGAGAATATTTTTCAGTTGCCTACAACGGAAGCAGAATGCGCTGTATAGCGAGTATATGATGACGAATAGTCATTCCCGGACAAATATGTATCAATAACAATTATATTAAACTCAAAAAGTTCATTTTTCATTTTACTTTTCAAGTCCCTAATGAAATTCGAATATTTCTTACAACATTTACAATAGTGATTGTTGTTTATTTCAGAAACCAGTCAAGTGCAAACTTTTTTTTTTTCATTTGTCTATATAGATATCAAAGGTATTTTGTTTATCAAACAGTTACATAAATGGATAACTTTCATAAGAAAAAATATGAATTTTCTAAAAATAAATTTGAAGTTGCTAGGGAGTTTTCTTTGATTTACTCAAAACCAACAATTTGTTGTTTAACTGGTTTCTGAAATAAACGATTCAATTATACAGAAGGATTGTAAAACAAGTAAGGAACCCAGAGGGGAAAGTGTCTAGTATGTAGAACAGGAATGAGTTGGGATAATGAAATTAACTATGATTTGAGATGGTAAATTATAAAGAAGGATTGTAAAACATGTAAGGAACCCAGAGGGGAAAGTGTCTAGTACGTAGAACAAGAATAAGTTGGGATAATGACATTAACTATGATTTGAGATGGGTAAATTATACAGAAGGATTGTAAAACATGTAAGGAACCCAGAGCGGAAAGTGTCTAGTACGCAGAACAAGAATAAGTTGGGATAATGATATTAACTATGATTTGAGATGGGTAAATTATACAGAAGGATTGTAAAACATGTAAGGAACCCAGAGGGGAATGTGTCTAGTACGTAGAACAAGAATAAGTTGGGATAATGACATTAACTATGATTTGAGATGGATAAATTATACAGAAGGATTGTAAAACATGTAAGGAACACAGAGGGGAAAGTGACTAGTATGTTGAAAAAGAATAAGTTGGGATAATGACATTAACTATGATTTGAGATGGGTAAATTATACAGAAGGATTGTAAAACATGTAAGGAACCCAGAGGGGAAAGTGTCTAGTACGTAGAACAAGAATAAGTTGGGATAATGACATTAACTAGGATTTGAGATGGGTAAATTATACAGAGGATTGTAAAACATGTAAGGAACCCAGAGGGGAAAGTGACTAGTACGTTGAACAAGAATTAGTTGGGATAATGACATTAACTATGATTTGAGATGGGTAAATTATACAGAGGGATTGTAAAAACATGTAAGGAATCCAGAGGGAAAGTGACTAGTACGTTGAACAAGAATAAGTTGGGATAATGACATTAACTATGATTTAAGATGGGTAAATTATACAGAAGGATTGTAAAACATGTAAGGAACCCAGAGGGGAAAGTGACTAGTACGTAGAACAAGAATAAGTTGGGATAATGACATTAACTATGATTTAAGATGGGTAAATTATACAGAGGGATTGTAAAACATGTAAGGAACCCAGAGGGGAAAGTGACTAGTACGTTGAACAAGAATAAGTTGGGATAATGACATTAACTATGATTTGAGATGGGTAAATTTTACAGAAGGATTGTAAAACACCGATCCAACCAGCGATAACCCAAAACAGAGATACAAAAATCATAGACTATGTCATATACTCTGTGGAGAAAATAGCAATTAGCATCACAATATTGTCTAACAGTGTAGTAGTATTATTATTTGCGTATTTAAATAAATACTTCAAAATTGTCTAATAATGTTATAAAAGTTGTTTGAAAAAGTTTAAAATATTAGATGTTAGTAAATACAGAATAAGAGCTATAATTTACAATAATAGACTGAAAAATCAAGCGCAAGTACAAGTGCAGTTGAGCCAAAATGTTCTGTATTTCGGCCAGTATGGAACCGGTGCCCACCCAGCATCGTGAGTCATTTGGGTAGCTACAATAAGTAGCGGTTCCAGGTTGAGAATATCTACGGCTGGGGGACTCGACATGCTGACCACATGTCATCCCTACACTCGCTAGATGATCATATACCTCTGTGATTGACACATGTGGATGTGAGGCCAGCAGCCGGCTGGTAGGCTAAGGACCATCTTGGAATTAATATTTATTTTTATTATTTTTAATACTTAATAAATAAATAAACACTTAAATATATGAAGTTATATTATATTTTATTACATAAATTTATATTATTAAAGCGTGGTACTGAACACATAATTATATTTATATTGCTAGCTAAATAATGTTATAGAGTTTACGAAGGCAGGAATAGGCCTATTACTTAATATAGTGTAAAGTGGACGTAGATTACGTGGCAGGAATTAAATGTTGTAGGAAGTATTTTGCAAAAATACAAATGAATAAAAAAAAATTGTTGGAGGATTCAAACCCTGGCTTCGATATGCATTTAATCTTTTTTGGTAAGTGGATTAACGATCTACGCTACTAGAACGTCGGATACTAGTTGTCTTGTTTATTTATACACTATGATCGAGAGTTGAACTTTATTTAAAATGTCGCAATTCGAGTAATATTGCATTTGTCGAACACTCGTAAATATCTAGAGACATGTCTCCTTTACTGTTCTTTAACTATTTAAGACGATTAAAACCAAATTACAGCGTATTTAAAATATTTAACAATGTATTACCTCGTGAACCACAGCTTTCGCTTTCGAGCATGCGCAGTGGGCCATAACAGGGACTCTGCTATTTGAAGCGGCTCATTCTTTTTGTTGCTAAGTGTACCTCCGGTTCCAGTGATAGTAATTCTAATTTCAAATTTAATACTGTATTTATAGGAGACCCCGAATAATTCCCATAATAAGGGGTGATGATTTTTTCACAAATGTAATGCAGCGAAAAAGCTTATAAAGGATTGTACTCTATCATTTTCACTTTTCAATTCTTGTAAACCACTTTTAAATGTGTTTTGAAAATACGGCAAAATGCGAAATTGACGATTTCTCAAATATTCTTTTCTTTTCCTACCTTTCTTTCTGCAAACTTTAAGAAATTTAAGGTGTAGACTGGCAGAAATAAACTGTTGGCTGTTAAACTCAAATAACCAATGTTTGTACAAACAGTCCTGCATTGCATTACGAGCTAAGTTCCAGTTGTATTGTAAACAAACTTGCGTAAGATATTACTCCGCCGTCTAGTGAGGGAACCGTGGTACTACTTTTAACCGCCATATGACTAAATTGTGTACGGTAACATTGTTCATAGGCAACATCGTATTTTAAGGGAAACAACACGGAATACAACGTAAGATGATAACAATAATTAAAACTTCCTCCATTTATTTATTTATTTATTTAAAAAAATAAAAGAACTTACCCAATTGGATGTTTACGCTTTTTCCATCATGTCGATAACCTTTATTTACCGGTAAAATATCATTATGAGCAGAATTTATGTTCCATGCCGACTTACCTGATATTATTTTCACGATATCATCAATGGTTAATGTGGGGCATTTTTCACTAAACTGTTTGAAAATATTCATAAGTAATGCCACGAGTGATTTCCAAATTATCTCACTCGTGACTCACTTCGTGAGTCGTGAATTTATCTAGAGAATTTGTAAATCAAGAGTGGCATTTGTTAGGACTATTTAACGAATAAAATTAAGCTGTTTACTCACAAATCATTAATTAAACATAGTTCTTTTAAAATATTTATATATTTAATGTAAACGGCGATGTTTGAAAACAAATGAGAAACGATTGGTACGCTTCATCTGCTTCTTTTGTTCGTCACTGCAACCAGATCATATTATTTATTGCATGGTCCGTCGCCGTGGCGTAGTCGGTAGAGTCCCTACCTCTCAGTCCGGCGACCCGGGTTCGATTCCCGGCGGGGTAGGGGATTTTAAATCTCCACCTTGGGGTCTGGATGTGTGTCCTGTCTCGTGTTTGTACTTACATAGACACGTGCTTAGAGTGTTGATTTTATTTCAGTTAGCGTACATTTACTTACATGCTTAAAGGTAAAATCATTATTCACAAACTCTGGTTTGTTTACATTACAACTGGAACTTAACTCAGAATAAGTATAACCAAAAGCATAGACGCTAACAAATATTTCAATAAATACTGTACAATTTAATTGTAAGAGAAAGAGAGCTCGAATAACAATACATAATATAGAGGTACGATCTATGATTTCATTCTACAATGTTACTCAACTTTCATGATTTAATTTAATATATTTTATTTTTATAATTCTGTTTTTTGTTGTTGTTAATTTTATGTATTTTCTTTATTTTATTCTGGGTTTGTATCGTTATAACGTTATATTTTTATGCTATGCTTCAGTCTGCACAATTTATTACATTTCTCTACATTAATTTAAACAAATGGACAATTTAATTAATTCACTTTTATCTCACTAACTACTTACAAATGCGATTTTAATTCTGCACTAAAGTAATTTCGGAAGGCATTACCTTACTTGTATAAAACTATTATTCTACCATTATATTATATGGATGAGAAATAGACTCTTACTCTAAGGGAGGAAAGAGAGATTACAAGTATTTGAGAATAAAGTTCTTAGAAAAATCTTGGACCAAAGAAAGATGAACAGACAGGTGAATGGAGAAGACTACATAACAGTGAACTACATGGTCTTTATATGAAGCCAGATATAATAAGAACAGTTAAGTATCGTAGACTGCGATGGGCAGGACATGTGGCACGAATGGGGAATGAAAGACGTGCATGGAAGCTTCTTGTAGGAAAACCAGAGGGAAAACGCCCAGTTGGTAGATCAAGAATGAGGTGCGAGAATAACATTAACTATGATTTAAGGCAAGTAGATTATACAAGGAATGATTGAAAAACATTAGCAGAAGATAGGGAAGTATGGAGAGCGCGGCCATGAACCTATGGGTTCGATAGTGCCAGTGAGTTAGTTAGTTATTACCTGTTACTAGAATTAACTCTAATAACATGTATGATTTTTTTAATGTCATAAAATACTATTAAATGCTAAATATGTAAATCAAAATATGCTAAATTTCTGATTTCAAAATTCTGAAAATCACCACTAAAAATCCTTACCTATTGGTTTATATACCCATCCCCTTATTTTCAAGATGGCTACCTCGTCCACGTATTCTAGTTTCGCCTAATATTTACACAAACATCCAGGGGTATGTTAAACAGTAGAGGGCATTTGAGAGGAGCAAAGTCCCCAATTTTGTAATCATAAAACATTTGGAATGTTGAATCATGTACTGCACACTATATCCTGCGCGGTAGTCAAATGGATTATGCCTTGGCGCAGAACTACTGGTTTAGCGCTGGTTAGAATCTCCATCGAGGAAAAAATGCTCTCATATATTATCGCCTCACTATGATGCTTAACAATCGGCTCGCTTTGTTTCCCCGCAGCTATTGTATGTTATTAAAATACAAAGATCCCGAGTGCGGCTACTACGACGATGTTGCCACATGCCTTTCTTGCTTCCGTTTCAATTGAAACATGAAATATGCAGCAGTTGATCTAGTTTATAATTGTATACTTACTTATTCACTGGCACTATCGAACCCGTAGGTTCATGGCCGCGCGGACATAAGCTCTCCATACATCCCTATCCTGAGCATGCTTTCCAATCATTCCCTGTATAATCTACTTCCCTCAAATCATAGTTAATGTTATTCTCCCACGTTATATAATTGCATGCCGTAATTAATTGTTATAATTATCGGTGATATATTGTGATATGTAGCTCGAATAATACAACATATATACATATTATATTTGTTTAATAAGTGATTTCAACATGTGGCGGCCATGGAAAAATATTTCAGACCGAATGGATAATGTGACACAAGAGGAAGAACCTCTTAATAGTTCAAGGAACAATAAATTATATAATTCGACCAGTATGGGACATGTGCCCACCCAGCATCGTGAGGAATTTGGGTAGATACAATAATTAACTGCTATAGATTGAGAAAACCAGCTATAACGCCTGGAAGACTAACATGCGGACCACATGTCACCTCTATATTGGCGGAATGATCGTCTATCTCTAAATGACAGGCTAGAAGTGCACTGGTAGGCTAAACGCCTTCTAGGCCTGTCGCTTCATCGATCATTTACAGGGATTCCTGAACAATTGGGGCGAAGAGGGGACTAAAACCCCCTTCTTCTAATTACGAAACAATATCAATTTTGAACCATATAGATCACTCTACACTCTACAACACTGCCATTTTGTGGCGTCATAGCTTCTATCATGTGACCACACGCAGTGTTTCCAAAATGGCAGACATCAATGTTTCGTTTCGACAGCGCGCTGTCATTGAATTCCTTGTTAAAGAGGAACAATCTGCTGTTGATATTCACCAAAGACTTCAATGTGCTTACGGAGATGCCTGGATGGGTGCCAGCAGTGTTAGGAGATGGGTGAAACATTTTAAAGATGGGAACACGAGTATCATCAAATATGAGCCTCGTAGCGGTCGCCCACGCTCTGCCTCCACGGATTGCAACAAGGAAAGAGTTGATGCTCTCATTAGAGGCGACAGGCGTATCATAGCGAATGAAATCGCTACAAAACTTGCAGTAGGACACAGTGCAATGCAAGAAATGATTCACAGCTAAGGTTACCGAAAAGTTAGTGCCCGTTGGGTTTCCACGTTTATTGAGTGAAGACCATAAGCTTCAGAGAAGAACCATCACCCATAACCTTCTTCAGAGATTTCGAAATGAAAGTGATGATTTGTTGACGAGTATTGTGACAGGTGACGAAAGCTGGTTTCATCGCTACGAGCCTGAAACAAAACGCCAGAAGTAGGAAATGGCACCACTTGAATTCGCCATCAAAGAAAAAAGCGAAGACAGTGCAATCTGTTGGAAAGTTATGGGCAGCGTCTTCTGGGATGCGCAAGGTTGCATTTTGGTTGAATTTCCTGAACCAGGACAAACCACAAATGCTTGCCCTGGAAGGAAGATCATTTTGCAACACGATAACGCGCGTCCTCACACTGCTCGTGCTACTGTGGAGAAGATCAGGACATTTGGGTGGGAAACTCTTCCACATCCTCCCTATAGTCCCGATTTGGCACCCTCCGACTACCATCTTTTCGGTTCTGTGAAGGAGCAGATGAGAGGCCAACGCTACGAGACGCTCGAGGATATTCGGAAAGCAGTGCCTCAGTGTCTTCGAGCAGCTGGAACGGACTTCTATCATAAGGGAATTTTCAAGCTTGTAGAACGTTGGACAAAATGTGTGCAAAGAAATGAAGACTATGTTGAAAAGTAGCACAAAGGTCTGTAGATTAACATGGTGTACTTGGTTTGTCTAAAATAAATATGATTGATTAAAAAAATGTTGCTCATTACTTTCAGTATGACTCTCGTATATATATATATATATATATATATATATAATTATTCATCCATAGTAATTCTGCCCGAGGGCAGGTCTTTCACTGCAATCATAGCATTTTCGTGCTACGCTTTGCGGCTTTACTTGGGAATTATAGGTGTGGTAGCTGCCCGTTGCTTTCCATTGCACCGGTGAAGGATGGTGATGATGATTATGGCCGGATGATTTTCGGGGACCGTTGGACCCTAAGCTTCCTGACATTTGTCTTACAGGTGAGGAAAAACCCCGACAAAAACCTCACCCAGGAGCCTATCCCGATAGGGAATAGAACCCGGGCCCGCTGCGTGACAAGACAGCACGCTACCTCGAGACCACAGCTGTGGACACACACACACACACACACACACACACACACACACACACACATATATATATATATATATAGATATATATATATATAAATTTATATATATGTATATATATATATGTATATATATATATATAACTTTATATATATGTATATATATATATATATACACACACACACATTTATATTTACTTATTTATTCATTTATTTATTACCAAGGTCACTAGGTTATCTTGATTAAATTTCTGGTACTCTCTCCTAGCATGGCGCAATTTTAAGTTATGGCGCCTGGAAGGCGGAGTTACGTTACCCCGACGATATGATAGGCTATGAATGATAATGAAACACCAGGAGATTCCTTAAACCTAAAAACTAAACTAAACTCCATGGCGCGACAGGCCTAGAAGGCCCTTGGCCAGGCAACTGGTTGCTGACCTCACATCTACATGTATAAATCACAGAAGTAGACCATCATCCTGCCAGTTGAGGCGTGACAAGTGGTCAGCATGTCGGGTCCTCCAACCATTATATCTGGTTTTCTCAACCTGGAGTCGCTACTTATTATTGCTGTGTGGGCACCCCTATGATGGTTGTCCAGCAGCTCGCTTTGTTTCCCCTCAGCTGTTATATATGCCGACTACCGCCACTAAAATAATTCCGCATGTTAAGCATTGTCGCGCGGCAACAGCTTTTATATAAGCGGACAAGCATCATAGTGAGGCGATAATACAAGTTTGGAAAGACAATAGTCAAGCACGCCCTTAAATCTATCATCCAAAAGGAACTGGAAGAAAGGACACACCTCAAAAACTGGAAAACTAAGATTGCCAACATTCCAAATGGACCAAGAAGAATGCATCAGCACTGGTCACGACTGTCTCGGGAAACATCTTCATCACTTCGGGATAATGCCATCATCAGCCTGCATGCTAAGCAACTCCCTCCGTACAAGTAATGCTCTGCAGAGGAACTGCGATGTTGGGAAGCAATAATTAAAATAATGAGCATCATGGGGCAATGAATCCCGCCCTTAGATTAAATAAATAAATAAATATTATTATTTCAATATATTTGTAATTTCCATATCAGTTGTTTATATGCAGGCCTATAGATAATTCATAATTGTGTGTATCCTAATGCCGCACTTTTCACACTCCGGGATAAAATGTGTTAATACTTAAATAATGACTTGTGAGTCCCGCGCCGTAGCCGAGTGGTTAAGGTAGGAAGCCTTGGCGCAGAGCTACGAGACTTGCGCTGGTTCGAGTCTCCATGGGGGAAAAATTTTTCTCATGGTATTTCGGCCAGTATGGGACCGGTGCCCACCAACCCAGCATCGTGAGGCAATTGGGTAGCTACAATAAGTAGCGGCTCCAGGTTGAGGAACCAGCTATAACGGCTGGGGGACTCGACATGCTAACCACATGTCACCCCTACACTGGCTGTTGATCATCTACCTCTGTGATTGACACATGTGGATGTGAAGGGTCAGCAGCCGGCTGGTAAAAGGGCAACCGCTGAAAAAGTGGAGAGACCCTCAATCGGATCGGAGTAAACAGCTTAATTTTATTCGTTAAATAGTCCTAACAAATGTCATTCTAGATTTCCAATCCTCTAGACAAATTCACTCGTGGCATTACTTATGACTATTTAACTCATGCCCCAAATGGAAGTTAATGACCAATCACATTTCAATGAATTTTGATTTACAAACCAATCACAATCGCGTTTCTCCTCGATTTTATCCACTTAATTTTATCATATTAAAGAAAGCTCCTCCTTTTTAACATTCTGAATAGGTCAGAGCATTATTTTGCAGTGACTGACTCTGTAAGAAATACGTTGAATATGACAATTTATATATTAAGAAGTGAGAATCCTAGAATGCAAGTGGCTGCCAGATTGTGTATATATGGAATGTATATATATAATATATATAGTATATATATATATATAGTAGGCTTGCGGGATATAATAGAAACACATGTGTAGTATTAATAATTGATTATACCACAAAAAAAAAACACTATTTACACTTTCTTAAACGTATTATTTCCCAGGTTTTTATGTTCCAGAAAAATATGATTCCCAATATGATTGACATATTTACATCATAGGGCATCGGAAATTAATTAATAATCTATAATGTTGGTTATAAAAAAATGAATTTCATTTCTCCTCCACTAGCATGCATTCTTACAATATTGCGATCTTTTGGCATTAAATAATACGATCTGGTTGCAGTGATGAACAAATGAAACATAAACGTTTTTCGTTTGTTTTCAAACATCGCCGTTTACATTAAATATATACATATTTAAAAATAACTATATTTAAACAAAAAGTGGGAGCCTTAACCTCCTACTACCCCAAGGGCCTCCAGAGGCCTGTAGTGGGATTACTTATTTATATTTAAACAATGATTTGTGAGTAAACAGCTTAATTTTATTCGTTAAATAGTCCTAACAAATGCCACTCTTGATTTGCAAATTCTCTAGATAAATTTGGAAATCACCTGTGGCGTTACTTATGATCATTAAATCGTAAATATAACGTTTCATTGTGAGAAAAACATGCGCCTGATAAAACGTTGAAACCCGGAGGAAAAGCGCTCTGTAGATAGGACAATAACACTGACCATGATTTGAGGGGTAATGGTAATTATAAGGGGGATGGTTGGAACATATTAGCTCAAGTTAGATGTTGTATTACGAGCTTATGTCCGGTCGGCCATGAAAAAACCCTAGGGTTTTTCGATCATAGTAACAGTTAGTTAATATCAGTAGCGCTTGAAAACGTTCCCACTAAAATGTCTGCTTTGAGATCTATTTCTAATGCCCGCCGATTTGCTAATCTATATTAGTCTTCTTATTCAAATGTTATTCGTTGCGACAAAAACAAACATGGCGGCCACTAGAGAGATTTACAAGTAAATCCCAACTTCTAAAAGTCGGGTTTAGTTGGATTTTTTAAGAATACATTTCTCGTTTTACTTCAATGGCATCTACCTACTTTCGTTGCGAAAAATAGAACATGCTGCTGCTGGGATATATAGTTTTTCATGTCCAGAAAACAGTCATGCTCTTATGTGGGGGAAACGCTGTTGCCATTGACATAGCAGTCGGAGTGACGAAAAATATATCTCCCTATGCTCCTTCTAGCAAGGGGGACTTTACTACAGCTCAACATAAGTGTACGGCACAACTCCTGCTACTAATGTCTAAATCAAGCTTGTCATACTTCAGAGCTTCAAGTTCCTTTGGGCGGAGCGCCCGCGGCGGTGGTACTAACTATGGAGCAGGATTGCCAACACCCAATGAAAAAAGTGGGCTAAAATTCTTCTTCTTCTTCCTTCATTCCCAAAGTATTAGGCCAAGGCTGGTTACGATCCTATAGAAAATTTTCCCTCCAGTGTTTCATAGGACGGACCCAGTGATCTTCGTCCTCTTGGTTATATAATTATAAACAGCTTTTGGGGATACAATTTGAAACTCATTCGTTCTAGAAGATGCTGTTCCAATTTAGTTTGGTACTGTTTAATATATTCCAAAATTGGTTATAGTGTTCCTTTTCCGATCCCATCTGGTGTAACCAGCTGTTCTGCGCATGAATCTCATTTCACAAGCCGTTATTCTGCTTTCATGTTGTCTTTTTTAGTGTCCATGCTTCACTACCATAGGTCAACACTGGTCTAGCCAAAGTGTTATATAAACGTAATCTGGTGTTTTTTGTACAAGGGATGGTTCATAACTTGATTAATAATTCCCAAACTTTTATTATAACTAGTAATTTTTTCAGGGATATCCTTTTCATCCCAGATAGAGAGATAATATCCAATATATTTAAATTGATTAGATCTCTCTAAAATTTTATTCTGGAGATAGATTTACCTTATACGGGGTCCTTCCCATGAAAGGCTACAATTTTAGTTTTGTTAATTGATATTTCCATATTAAATTTGGCACCTATTTTTTGTAAATTATAAATTGATCGTTGCAAATCATTTTGGGAAAGTGCCAGAAGAGCTAAATCGTCTGCAAAAAACATAGCATCGAGTTTGAGGTTCCTATTGATGGGTATATATCCTCGTTGTGTTTTCCTCCATTCGTTTATTATTCTATTCATATATATATATATATATATAATGAAAAGCACCGGTGAAAGTCCACATCCCTGTCTTACTCCAGTGTTGATCTTTTCCCAAGAAGATAATTTGCCATCTTGTTTAACAGAGATTTCATTATCTTTATAGATGTTGAAGATATTAGTAATATATTGTTGTGGAACGTTATCGTCACCTGAAATTTGTAGTAATATATTTCTGTCTACTTTGTCAAAAGCCTTTATGAAGTCAACGAAGGCGATATGAGTTTCTATATTGAATTCCTTGTGCTTTTCTAATAGTAGTTTTAGAGTGGCTAAAATTACCCCGTAAATATGACTAGAAATGGCTAAAATGCAACTTGTATCCGCGGTGGAAGCTGTACTTTAAAAACCTAGATTATGGACTTGCCAATCTGTGTCTTTGGAATACAATTTAGGCAATACTTTTCTTTTCGTTATTGGAATTGCTGCAATTATTATAGAGATCAAATTATGAATATAAAATATATTTCAAGAAATAAATATATATTCTTACAACGAAAGAGTCTGTAATTCTGAATTTCAAAAAGTTTTCTTTCATTTCTATCTATTTAAGTTTACCTATGTTATATTTTTATCCTATTCTCACCAGAAATTCTATTTCTATGGAATATTCTTTGTTTATATCTTAGTTTCACTAGAAGGAATCACAATCACTTCATACTCTCCAAGTATGTTTAAAATTGTACACTTCTGTATTAATACATGGTCTATCTGATTGGTAATACCATCAGCGAAGGTCCACATTTCTGTGTGTATGTTTTTCTTTGAAAACAAGACACTTTTTTTTTGTGGTGGCAAAATATATTAATATCCATCAGTTTTATTTACATCATCATCGTCATCATCCAGTATTACGCCATGTGGCCTGTTACGGTCTCAAAGAGGAATTTTCCATCCAGCGCTTTTTTTGGACGTCCCAGCGATCTTTTGCCTTGGGGCACTAACGAAGCATGGCTTTTGGAATTCTATGAAATGACATTCGTTCTGGTAGTTTTGTATGTGGTGAAGAATGGGTTCTGCATCCAACTCTTCCATAATTCCATCATCTCTTTAATGGTCCTTTGTATAGCCTGCTGTACAGCGCATAAATCGCATCTCATTTGCTCTTATTCGGCTTTCATCTCTTCTTCGTATTGTCCATGCTTCACTACCATATCTTAATACTGGTCTTGCGAGAACCTTATAAAGCCGTAATCTTGTGTTCTTTTGTACTAAAGATGGTTTTCATGTGTTCTTTTGTACTAAAGATGGTTTCATTATACCGTTATTTATTCCCTTTTTTTATCACAAATTATATTCTAAACTACAAACAATTGTCAGTCATTGTAAATAAATCAGGTATGCTCTTAATCATGGGAGATTTTAATGACAGGATAGGGAACAGTTATCATTACAGAATTTATATAAGATAATTTAAACTGTAAAAATGGCTAGAAATGGCTAAAGAAATGACGGAAAATGACCAGGAAAGCTATTAGTAGCTTTTTCATAAATCTGTAGCTAGATATGTTTTCAAAATGGTCAGGTCTAGCAACAAAATGGCTAAATTGGCAACCCTGCTCTGGAGCATGCATTCTACTTCCTACATCTCCGGCGGGACCTGCACGAAAGACTACCATTGTCATGAACGTTTATAACAGGAGGAATCGAAATATAAAACGCACAAACAGGAGTAAAGAATTTATTAATGAACAGTATTAACTGGTTTACAGTATTAAATAATATCTCAAAGATTTTAATCTGCAATATTTAATATTTGCCTGAAAAAATTATTAAGAACCAACAGGCCTCTACGTACAAACAAAAGATAACAATACGTTTAAAATGTTCATGTGTTTCTACACCATTTTAACAAACTTGATTTAATATTTCTTCGTACAGAAAAAAAAAATCGTGGGTATATTTATTGTTCCTACTGTAGGAAAATAAATCACCCCTTTTCAGGGTGCTACTTCCCGGGCATTCTTACTTGACACATGACATTTTTTATTATATTTTTTATATATAAAACTTTCCTCATTAGAGGATTGTCACAAGGACAAACTGATACAGACAATTAATTTTTGAAATTGATAAAATACATTTTAAAAAATTCAAATTGTAATTGAAATAAATTCTATGAAGTAGAAATTTTGTAAACGCGTTTTTTTTAATTGAAATTGATCCTCTAATGGCAGCGATGGCAATTTTAGAAAGATACACCCTGTCCAAAATCTAAGAAATTGCAAATTTAGCTAAGAATCCTGGTATAGTACCTCTTGCCCCGATCATCAATCCTGTGACAGTTATACTATCTAATTTGCATTTATCTTTGTAATAGTCAACTGTTAGCTCATATATGGCATTCTTTTCAGAGTCAACTTCCTCAGGTTGGCTACTATGAGTGTAAAAACTGATTGTTGGATCTAATACCATACCAATTTTAAAATATGGTCTAAATGCAATAATATTTATTCGTCTATTACTCCCATTTACTAATTTAATATTAAAAATATAAAATTAGTACCTGATAAACCAGTCGTCCTCATCTAAAATAAAGTTCTGTTTCAAAACTTGGTCAAGTGGTTAAAAATATGATGGCCTTTCAAAACAATGTTTCATCTTCTGCATTTCAACTGGTGTTGTATCGCCTCACTATAATGATTGTCTGTTTATATAAAAGCGGGTGGCGCGCGACAATGCTTGACAATGATTAACATGCGGAATTATTATAGTGGCGGTAGTCGGCATCTTTGTATTTAATTATATATAACAGCTGCGGGGAAACAAAACGAGCCGCTGGACAACCATAATAGTGAGGCTATAATACAATACTAATGTTGTTGTATAAGTTGTACAACGGGTTCAGGTCTGCGGGCGTGTTCTTGTTGAGCAAGTCTTTATTCTCAGCTTCTTTTAAAATTTTATATTTCTTCTTGGATGCAAATCTTGTTGTTATTCTTTCTGTGTAATTTTGACATAGTATTATCGATTCTGTCGAATTGATGACCCGATTCTAGTATATGTTTGGCAAAACTTGATTTTTCTTCGTTATTAATATAGTTTTGTGTTACGATAACATAAAAAATTACATAAAACACCTGCGCCTGTCTTGGATACGAGGGCACCAGGGAACTGTGGGAAATGAACGTGCTAATCAACTAGCTAAATCTGCAGCATCTTCTGAGCTTCATTATTCATTTTCAAAGTGTCCAATATCCTAAGTTAAAAAGAAACTGTTGGACTACATCACATCAGTGATTGGAATGAACATTGGATGAGTGCAAATGGTGCTTTCACTAAAGAACTTTTATTTCCTACGGTACACCATAGGCTAAATACAAAACATTTAATTCCAAATTTCATTTTAACACAATTTATGATTGGCCGTGGAAAATTTGGAAGTTATTTTACGAGATTTAATAATATTAACCCAGACAGTGATCATAACTGTAAATGTCAAGAATCAATACAATCCGTAAAACATGTTTTATTTGATTGTCCGGTTTTCGAAAGACAACGATTCTGATTAAACTTACTCTTAAATGACGATGAGGCTTCTGCCTCAATATGTGAAGTGATTTTTAAGAACCAAAATTATTATAAACATTTTATGAAATTAATAACACACATTCATAACAATATGCAGTATTTTCTAAGATTTATGTAATTCATAACATTCATTCAAAACCATAAGATATTATTTCTATTTTACAATGTATACATCCATAGCAATGCTGCCCGAAGGCAGCTTCATGCCATGCTTGCAGCTTTACTAGGGAATGTAGGTGTGGTAGCTTCCCACACCGGTGAAGGATGATGATGATGGCCATATGATTTTGGGGACCGTTTGGGCCTTAAAGTTGTCCTGACATTTGTCTTATATGTGAGGAAAACCCCCGATAAAAACCTCACCAAAAAAACTTCCCCGACCGGGGATCGAACCCATGCCCGCTGTGTGACAAGGCAGCACGCTACCTCGAGACCACAGCGGTGGACTTACAATGTATAGTATAATATAATTATAATAGGTTACAACCCTAACATGCCTTTGTGGCGAAATAGGATAATGATGATGATAATAATAATTTTTTACTGTTCAGTATATCTTGTGTTAAAATGTCTTGTTGTAAAACTTATCGCAATTTTGTACTTCAGTTTATAAACGTCTTTATTTTCGTATTTATTTGTTACTCTTCAATTTTGTTTGATACGATGTTGAGTTTGTTAATAGTTTTAAAAGGGATTTTTATGATTTTGTCTTGTTTTTTCATCGAATTAGCTAATTTAACAGTTTCAAAATTGGGAGAGATATTCTGTGCAAAAAAAAAAAAAGAAGGCTTCATTCTCGCGAGGTCTCCTTGCTGAACGTAGCCATGCTCATCATTGAGTTTGACGAGTGAAACTGAACCAAGTCACCAGGTAGCGTTACCCGTCCTGGTGCATATCGGAGCGCACCGTCTCACGAAGCTCGTGTTTTACATCGCTGTTCTAAAACGTAATCATTCTAATACGGTTACTAAAGAACAATATTAACATCTGAAATGTTACAGATTGTGACCACAGTAACTTCAGAATATTTTCGTCGAATAAACCACAGTTGATATATTAGTTACGTTTTTTTAGCACGGCTGTACGTAACAAAACAAGTTTCGTTGGAAGGGAATGATTCAATGGCTTCTCTGCTAGCAACTGTTCCGATAATTAGGTTCACTCTCTAACTTTATTAAATAAATGTGTGATAATTATACGTTCCTTAAAGGTATTTTTTATAAATCGAGCACCCACTTTCTTGGAAAAGTTATAAGTGAAATAAATTATTTATTTCAAATGAGTCCACCGCTGTGGTCTCGAGGTAGCATGCTGCCTTGTCACGCAGCGGGCCCGGGTTCGATTCCCGGTCGGGACAGGTTCCTGAGTGAGGTTTTTTCGTGTTTTTTCCTCACCTGTAAGACAAATGTCAGGAAGCTTAGGGCCACACGGTCCCCGAAAACCATCCGGCCATCATTATCATCAACAACGTTCACCGATGTCGAAAGCAACGGTAAGCTACCACACCCATAATTCCCTAGTAAAGCTGCAGAGCATTGCATGAAAATGCTATGACTGCAGTGAAAGACCTGCCCTCGGGCAGAACACTATGGAATGGGATTTAAAATGAATTAACTAATAAATCCGTTTCACATAAAAGGATACGCTTACTAGCAAGAATGTTCCATAAGAGCAATGCTATTTTTCAAGACGTGTTAAAAAACCTATACATGAGTGATTTTATTTTGCGCTTCAATTTAACCCCTCTCCGAAGGGTCCGATTTTTCTGGTTATAATTCTCGCTCAAACTTAAAAACCTCAGTTTCAGGAGATAACGTGTATTCACCCCTCCCTTTTGTACTCGGAAATTCCAACAAACAAAATGTGACCCTTCTTAACCTGCTTTTAACAGACGACATTTGTCCTGAAATAAGATGCGGCATTCCTGAAAAGCTTACAGCAAGGAGGTTTGTAAAGCTCACCTGAGGTAGTGACCTTGGACGAGGTTCTTTCAAGTTTTGCTAAAAAGTATAACGATCTAAAGGGGCAACTAAACTTTCATTTTTTTTATTGATTGCTAAAATATGCCATGCCAAGTTTGATTTAAAAAAAAACATTGCGGCCTCTAGAGCTTTCACTAGAGAGATAAACTAATTCACTGGCAATATTTATAATATAAAAATAGAGTGCCTGAGATCTCAGTCTTCCTCAACATTGGACGTGGGGTGTGGAGTAAATTACTTTCTAAGCATATGCTTCATCTTCAGCTTGTGAATTGGTACTGGTTGTTTGTGAGAGTTCTTAGAGCGGGAGAGACAGGCACCATAAGTATTACATAGTGACCCCAACTGTGTTTTATCATGAATTTTAAAAGTATTAATTCATATGGAGGCTCATGGTTGCAGGCACCTTTCTCAATGTATAATGGTTTCTATTATTAATATATCTTAAGAAGATCTGCACGATGCTCTAAAATAGACAGGATATGAAACGGTATCATCCGAGAAAAAATTAACTATAATGAAACAATTGAGGGGTCTAGTGAGAGAGGGAGCTAGCTACCTATGCCACTTTGAGAAGAAATGAAAATAGTCAGTGCTATTATATTATTTATTTTTCCTTTTGCATAATTTTACATAACAGTAATTTAAAGAAGAAAATGTATCCCTTTATTGTACAAATAATTTCGTAACACATTGCTTTATGTAAAACTAATATATGGTCACACGTACAAATTAATTATATAATGGAAATGGACAGCTAATGACAAATGAGGGAAATTTTGAGGAAGTGGCTGAGTTCAAATACCTAGGAACAATAATCACAAATAGGAATGAGATGCACAAAGAAATTAAACATAGGCTCAATTCTGGAAATGCGTGCTATTATGCATTGCATAGACTCTTGATGTCCCAACTCCTTTCAAAATACGTTAAACTGAAAATATATAAAACTATTATCCTACCAGTTATATTATATGGGTGCGAAACATGGACTCTTACTTTAAGGGAGGAAAGGAGATTACAAGTATTTGAGAATAAAGTTCTTAGGAAAATTTTTGGACCAAAGAGAGAAATTGGTTTGGAAGTTAACATCAATAAAACTAGATACTGTATATTGTCACATAGAAATGCATGATATAATGGAAATGTACAGTTAATGACAAATGAGAGAAATGTTGAAATGGCTGAATTCAAATACATATGAACAATAATTACAAACTGAAATGAGATGCAGAAAGAAATTAAACATAGACTCAATTCTTGGAATGCATGCTATAATGCATTACAGGGACTTTTTTGTTATCCCAACTTCTCTCAAAAACATTAAACTGAAAATAATTAAAACTGTTATTCTTCCAGTTATATATGATGTATTATATGAATGCGAAACATGTAAGTTACTTATACTTTAAGGAAGGAGAAAATATTTTGAGAATAAAATTCTTTGGAAACTAAAATTATGGCATTTCATGGGAAAGACCCCATACAAAGTAAAATCTGTCTCCAGAATAAAATTTTAGAGAGAACTAATCAATTTAAATATCTTGGATATTATCTCTCTATCTGGGATGAAAAGGATATCCCTGAAAAAATTACTAGTTATAATAAAAGTTTGGGAATTATTAATCAAGTTATGAAACCATCCCTTGTACAAAAAAAACACCAGATTACGTTTATATAACACTTTGGCTAGACCAGTGTTGATCTATAGTAGTGAAGCATGGACACTAAAAAGACAACATGAAAGCAGAATAACGGCTTGTGGAATGAGATTCATGCGCAGAACAGCGGGTTACACCAGATGGGATCGGAAAAGGAACACCGAGATCTTAAAAGAATTGAAGACTACGCCAATTTTGGAATATATTAAACAGTACCAACTAAATTGGAAACATCATCTAGAAAGAATGACTTCAAATAGGATCCCCAAAGCTGTTTATAATTATATACCAAGAGGACGAAGATCACTGGGCCGTCCTATGAAACGCTGGAGGGAAAATTCTCTATAGATCGTAACAGGCCTTGGCCTAATACTTGGAAGGAAGAAGAAGAAGAAGGAATTTTTTGGACCAAAGAGAGACGAGTTATGGGAAGCCAGATTTAATAAGAAAAGTTAAGTCTCGTAAACTGCGATGATCAGGTTATGTGAAATGGGACATTAAATAAAAATTAATTATTAATAAAATATTAAAGAAAAATTTTAAAGTAACATTATTTCCCATAAAAACTAGAGGGAAAGCGGCCAGAAGTTAGGCCAAGAATGAGGTGGGAGAATAAGTTTGACTAGGACTTTAAGGAGGTAAAGTATACAGGGCATGATTTGAAAATATCAGATCAGCATAGGGACGTATGGAGAACTTATGTCCGCGCGGTCATGAACCTACCGGTTTGAGAATTCCAATGAGTTATTTATTATTTATCTCATCATTGGCCTAACTATTGGGCGCTTTATCCTTGCTTTTCTTACAAGAAGTGTCCAAGCCCATTTTTCATCCCCCATTCGTGCCCCATGTCCTGTCCATCGCAGTCTACGAGATTAACTGTTCTTATTACATCTGGTTTCACATAATGATCATGTACCTCAATAGTAACTTTTTTCCTTTATCTGTCTTTCGCCTCTCTTTGGTCCAAAATTATTCAATGATTTGTATTCTCCAATAGGCCTACTCGTGATTTTTTCTCCTTCCTTACAGTAAGATACTATGATTCGCATACATATAATGCAACACGAATAATATATATTATATACAGTTTTATATATTTTTGTTTGCTTTTTTTAGAGATAGTCAGATGGCAAGAGTTCTCCCTGTAATGCAGAATAGCATGCGTTTTCAAAATTGCGCCTATGTGTAATTTCTTCCTACACCACACCACATTCCTGTTTATTTCTAGGCATTTTCTTACAATTGTGATTAATTATCCATTTCCATTATATGATTTATTTCTAAATGTGACCATATAGGCCACACTTAGGTTTATGTATATATTTTTTTTGCTAAGGACACTTCCAATGTTTAGTAGACAGGATCGATCGAGATTTGTAATAGTATATTACGATGCAAGGTTGGGAAGTGATATTTACAGAATCGAAGGAAATGTTTAAAAACCGAGCGATTGCGAGGTTTTTAATTTCCGAGATTCTGCAAAACACTTCACAAACGTGCGTTGTACATTTTTTTTTTTGCGCGATGGTGTTTTCAAAATAATAAATAGTAAAATAATGACATATTTGTTGGAAATATGTGCATACATTATAGACAGTTGAGTAACGTTAACAGTGTGGGCAATGTTTATTAGTTGAAAGTACAGGAGGCTGTGAGACCATTATTATTTATAATGGCCGCAAATAAGCATTCATTGTTTTATATTGTTTCAAATAAAGTTCAGTTCATTTAAAATGCAGTGATTGTTTCTTATAATGTATATTAACACTACCTTTTTGGATATGTTTTGTATATACATTGTACGTAGTATAGGCTACATAGAGGGCATGATTTTACTTCCCGCACGTGGGTGTAAATGTAATATTACACTATAATTATTTAAGTTGGCAATCCCGAAATGTAGGAAGTTGAACTTTTAATCATTGCTTTAAGTGCGACAAAATGCACTATCGCGCAAAAAAGATTTTTTTCGATAGCTTCCTTCGCAGTTCTCTAAAAAAAACTTTTTGCACTTGGGATAAAATCACATCATTGTACAGAACACGAAAATATAAATCTTAATAATGTTATCATATTTATATTTTGCTAATGCACAACACCAATATTAATATCGTGAAGAAAAAAAAAAGAGACAGGTTGCTTAAGATATTTTTAGCATATGGACACCCCCTAACGCCCGAGGGGACATAACACAACGCTTCAAACTTCACATCACGAAGCTTACCACCGCCCCCGCTCGCTCTCTCTCTCTCTCTGTCTCTGCATTCATCATTTTATATCTCTCCGCACGCGCTAGTCTTTGTTCCGCGGCCCGCCACCTTGCTCTATCGTGGCTCATCACAGCAGCTCCTGACCCCGAGCTTGTTGCTTGCACGACCGCGAGAGGGAAGAGGGGGGAAGCGAGTGTGAGGTGGAGTATGGGTTTATGCGGCGACTCCGTTGCGGTCTGCTGGACGGGACAATTTGGTGGAGAGCTTGCCAAGGAGAATGGAATCTCTTAATTGTCCTACTTTATACGTACTTTCCATAATAGTGTCTTGCCATCACCAAGACCTCAACTCATGCGAAAAAACTCTAACATCATGGCATATAGGAATGTCCTACCGTTTTAATATTTTGTTCTTAAATGATTTGATATATCTAATATGTATATAAAACTCCGTCAAATTATTTAGACAATACAGATGATACTGATATTCACTTGCAACCAAGTTTGGCATGCTCTTATTAGAGTGTAATTCTACTATTGTATGTGTGAACAAAAGCATTTTCCTGCCCACGTAACTTAATTTTTATGTTGCATATGGCACGAAAAACATAACCACACAAATTTGATATCTAGACTCTATCCAACATGGACTTCAAATTGTTGACACCTATATAAAATCAGGAATTAATAACTCACCGCAGCAGATGGGTGCCTGGCAGGGGCTGGGTACATGGCTGCTGTTATAGCGCCTCAATGCCACAGGAACATCACCTCCACATTTTTTTCCACTTACAAGCAAAAATATAGCGGGAATGCACCCACAACACTATCCTTCCTGTCACCAAACACAACCTCCCTTACTTCACAAACTTGTCTACACCACAAACGTCACAGCACTGTTTCACAATATCAACCAAAGACACACGCATCTCCTCGGTATCGTTGAGCTATATTCGCGCATCCTAATTCAAATTTCACAAAAATTGTCAGGTTTTCGCACATCTAACGCGCACAATCCATTGTTCCACCACCGCCAGCGCCAGTTACTCCGCTCATAATGGCGTATATCCCACGTGGTATACCAAACAGAAACGTCACATCCTTCTCCGCCAATAGAAAAGCTGAACTTCGTTTCTCCGCCTACCTGGTAATATGTGACAGCTACTCGTCAACTCCGCGTGGAGTCATGACCAAAGAGTATAGGAGGGAGTAAGTTCACATGCGCGTTGCTTGGTCATAGTATGGTTTTCTTTGGTAAGATGTGTTTAATATCTATATATTTACATTTTCTAGCATGGAAGTCCAACATGCAATAAAATAATTACTATTATGTAAAATGTAATAATATTAAATCAAGGCTTTGAAAACCATGACAAACTATTTTTAAACATTATTTACTTATGCCTTGAATCAACGCTGAAAAAATATCTGTACTCTTTGAGATCGGCTTACAGGTATTTGTTACCACTGCTGACCTCTCATGATCGTCCTTGGAACTAATATCAAGCCTTTGTGTTTTGTTCTTCTGTTCAGTTTGTCCGTCACAGCTGCTTAGGAGAGCTGCGGCGGATAAAATTTGGAAATTCGATAGTTTCAGCATCCTCACGGGCAGTAATAATGCCAGAAATGGACTTAAAAATTGATATATATAATGCAGCAAGAGATGGCAAGCTGAGACGTTTGAAGGTAAGTTTTGTAATACGTATATTTAGTGTTCAGCGTGGGATATCTTGAAATAGGCAATGAAATCATTACGAAAGTGAAAATGTCTTTTTTTAGCCTTGTGAATAAATACTTCATTGTTGTTATAGATAGAATTTGTTAATGTGCGTAAATGAATGACCTTTCTCATGAAACTTAAATTTTGCCCTATATTTTGAGATATACCTAAATTATATTCATATTTATGACATGTGAACAAAACATGTATACAGTAATTGCAAATTGGATTTCATTTGTATTGTATGTAATTATCCTATTGATTGTTGGAGTAATACATACAATAATTATATTTTCTTGTGTATATTACGAAATTAATAATCATGATCAGTAGATTATTTAGAAATGACCTATTTGATTTGATTTATTTTTAGACCTCACAGCGTGCAGTATATATGTATTTTGTGTAGTGTTTACAAATTGATTTTTTTAATTGATTCCATAAAGTGACTCAAGTAAGTAGAATTTTAAGTATAGTCTGTATTTAGAGGAACAGTTGTTTGTGATCTAGATGAATTTGAAGGCTAGTTTTGGCATTTGTCCATTAAAGCTTCCAGAAGTTGTTAGATTATCCACAGTTAGTAAAATCGGTTATATAAAAAGAACTGTGTTTAAATTAGGGACATATAGTCTGTATAGTGAAGAGATGTTGAATAACATTTTTTTTTGTAATAATCACAGTGTAAACTTATAAACATTAATGTGTTATGTGGATTTAAAAAATTAATCAAAATGTATAACAAGAAAAGTAATATGTCCTACTTAAAATACTGTTAATGTTTTTTTTAATAATGTGGGTATTGCACTTTTCACACCTGAGCTGCACGATAAGGAACACAAAATATAGTATATGCCACAATATTTAAATTTTACCTCATATCTTCATACCTCAGTTTTAAATTTAAAAAAAACTAACAAAAATAACTCACCATAACCTTAAATTTGCCCTGGGTATGTTAGTTGGGTTCCTTTTAGGTTCTACTGAAGTAAACCCTTTAAGAGAGGATAAATTGATTACAAGTATTTGAGAATAAAGTGCTTACAAAAAATTGTGGACCAAAGAGAGGTGACCAGACAGTTGAATGAAGAAAACTATTGTAACACAACATCCAGTTACATTATCTTTATGGGAAACCGGATGTAATAAGAATTAGTTTGTACTCGTAGACTGGACAGGTCATGTGACACGAATGGGGAATGAAAGAAGGGCATGGGAATTGTAGGAAAGCTAGAAGTAAAGAGCCCAATAGGTAGGTCAAGGATATGGTGGGAGAATAAATTTTAACCATGATTTGAGGAAGTATATAGGAAATGATTGGAAGGTATTATTACCTCAGGATGGGGATGTCCATGAACCTCCGGGTTCGATAGTGCTTTGCTCCCCCTGTTCTCAAGTTTAGCCCTGAATTCTTCATACAGTGACGTAGACCGACTAATTAATTTGGTGGGCTAATAAGAGTTTAGAAAGTATGGTGACAACTCTCATTCTCGGATGTCTTTGCACGATCATGCAAGCCATAAATATACAAAACGCTTCATAAGGAAACTGGAGCTATTGAGATTTCCTAGCAACAAATCTGTCGATTCCTCTCGAATATATTTTCAGTTTTGTTAGGACACGTTAGTATAATATGAAAAATTGAAGCGTGTAATCTCTTTTAAGAAAACTAAAGAGAAGCGCCCAGTAGGTAGACCAATAAAATATTATTAACCGTGATTTTCAGGGACTCATCCCACACCCCTCTCTGTTCAGAATATAAGAATACATCATCTACGTCAAGTGGTCCGCCGAAGTGGTGCGTAAAATTAAAAATAGATCATATTAACATAGGCCTACGCCCAGCGGGAAACTCGAGGCACAAATAGTGAGGGTCCCATTAGAACACACACAATCATTATTTTGAGGGAAGTGGGTTATACAGATAATCTATATTGAGGGTACTAGACATAAAAGGGTAAAAAATAATAAAATATGAGGGCCTATCTGAGATCTGTCGTCCTCGACTAACTTGTAGGCTTTTGTAACTTGTTCTATTTTCAGCAGTTAAAAATCGACATACAACGTTTAACTGAAATATTATATGACTGAGATCCCTGGTTCATATTATTTTAAGCTTTTATGCAGGGAATGATTAGAAAACGTTAGCTCGGGATAGGGATGCGTGGAGAGCATATGTCCGCGCGTTCATGAACCTCCAAGTTTCTGTAGTAGGCCTACCAGTGAGTTAGTTTGGAGTAGTCTCTGGAAAGCCATACCCTTTCTCAATTCTTTTGGTGGGCCTGGTCCTCTGCTGGCTAGTTTTGAACTTCGAGAACGGTTGTATATTGAACTTAGGTTTAATATTAGATACAGCAAATGATTAAATTTTTGTGAAAAATTCCAAATGTAGAACATACAAGACACATACGCCAACATCAGTACCAAATGACATGCCGTAGATGGAACATGTTCTGAAAGGCCTACATGGTTTTAACTAATTAACGACATTTTTAAACAAAAATCTATTTTAATTGAGGAAGACTGATATAAAAACGTAGTTATATTAATATTTTAAAACATTTTTACTACATAACCTCAATTGTGATTACAATGAATTTTAGAAATATTCTAAAGACACTTATATAAATTTATTAAAAATATGTTTTTTTATACATCGTTATATAATTTGTTTACCTTTTGTTTATATTGTATTGCTCAGTTACACTTGTTTACATAGTTGAGTGTACACACGAATAGAAAATGTATTTGTATTTATGACATTCGTCCGAAGAAGATACAATGTATTGAAACAGCTGTTACGAATGCTAAATAAAATAAATAGTTTTATGAAAATCATATAAAATGTGTTTGTTAAATACAAAAGATATTGTTTCACAAGAATTGCGGTCTACAAAAATGACAGCGGTGCTTCTCAAGGCATATCCCATATCTAATCATTGCGGAAGCTAGAAAGAAGTTGTGCCTTGTATGGACAGTTGTTTCGCAGATAGGAAGTAAATGGAAGGTCAAGGCAGGCTACTCACATTCAAGGCTAAACCCAATAAAATGAGATTTACCATTCATCGCTACCATTTCGCTGAGGTTATTTGTAAACATACGCTTTCCAAGGTCATTGTAGAAATTAAGTTTTGAAATTCGTACATATATGAAACATTAAATTAATCGCTTTGTTTTAATGTTTATTGGATGATGTTATAAAATCGTTCGCCTATTGTACGAGTATAGGCCTATACTTAACGTTACTTTTGCACTACTTGCATAGCTTTTGCACATATCCCTATTCTTTAGACATAACGTTTATGGATGCGAAACATTGACTGTTACTTTAAGGGAGGAAAGAAGATTACGAGTATTTGAGAATAACGTTCTTAGGGGGGAAAAATTGGACAAAAGAGAGATGAACAGACAAGTGAATAGAGAGAGCTGCAGAACAATGAGCTACATGGTCTTTATAGGAAGCCAGATATAATGAGAACAGTTAAGTCTCGTAGACTGCGATGGGGAATGAAAGACGTGCATGGAAGTTTCTAGTGGGAAAACCAGAAGGAAAACGCCTAGTGTTGTTAGACCAAGAATGAGGTGGGGGAATAACATTAACCATGATTTGAGGGAAGTAGATTATACAAGGGATGATCGGAAAACATTAGCCCACGGTAGGGATAATGGAGAGCTAATATCCGCGCGGCCCTGAACCTACGGGTTCGATAGAGCCAGTCAGTTATAGTTAGTTAGACATAGGGTTAAAGTGGGTGATTTTTATTAGCTTTTATCTAATTCCGAAGGAATGAACCTATTGAGATTGTTCTCGTGAAAAGATTTATTTTTTTTTACATATCTTGTACTTGCAAGTGAACTGTCCACCATTGCATGCCGAAAACTACCTTGATTTTTTTTCCAGAGAAGCGTTGTGATTTACAAAGACCATGTCAAAAAATTTATCTGCCATTTTTAACTGTAAGGCACTAAAATCCAACGCAAAATCTCTCATTCAAACTATAGGAAGTAATGCAACTCCTACATTGGCAGACTGGATAACCCTAACTATCCGCCTCACTTCACTCCGCTCTTAACTCATGCAGGGATGTACATTTGCTCCGAACAGTGTGTTACCATTGCTGGATTCTGGCTTCGATTTCTATGCCTTGTAATGAAAAACGGCAGGTATTTTTGGACATGGCTTTGGTACATCACAACACTTCTCTGAGAGAAATTTCAAGGTAGGTTTTGGCATGCAATGGTTGACAGTTTCCTTGTTAGACATCGAATATGGCCATGACAAAAATGTAATATATACTATATATGTGATGTGATCTGTTAACGCACTAGCGGCAGAAATTTTTTTGGGGACCAAACCCAACATATAACAATAAATTTAAAAAAAAGTAAGGTCTAGTTTGTTAGACGTTGCCAAGAATAAAAAAAACTGAAATTGCTTCTTCTTTCATACTTTGTTTTTCTATTTAATTCAACTAGTTTAAAAATTAATTCTGTGTTCATTAAAAAGAAAGTTCTGGAGAATTTAGAATGAACGATTTTTCCCTCATAGAATGAATTCAGCAAACCTGCAATGGATATTCTGCAGAAAGAAATTTATATTGACTATTTAACTCATGCCCCAAATGGGAGTCAATGACCAATCACGTTTCAATGATTTCTGTTTTACAACCAATCAGAGTCGGGTTTCACGAAATATTTATCAGTGTTATAATTACCATATTAAAGAAGGCTCCTCCTTTTAATATTCTGAACAGGTCTGACCATTATTTTGCAGTGACTGAGCCTGTGAGAAATATGGCTACCACATTGTATATATAGTGCATGAATGTCAACACATGCCGCATGCGGGAGTTAATATAAAAACATTTGTAGCAATTGATTATACCACCAAAAAAAGAAACCACTATTTGCACTTTCTTAAATGTATTTTTTCCCAGGTAACAATCCAGAAAAATATAATTGTCATATTTACATCATACGACATCAGAAATGTGTTTCATTTTTTCTCCACTAGAGAGCATTCTTACAATATTGCGTTCCTTTGGCAAATAAAATAGTATGATCTGGTTGCAGTGATAAACAAAAGAAGCAGATGAAGCGTTACAATTGTTTCTCATTTGTTTACATTAGATATATAAATATTTTAAAATAACTACATTTAAATAATGATCTGTGAGTAAACAGCTTAATTTTATTTGTTAAATAGTCCTAACAAATGCCACTCTTGATTTCCAAATTCTCTAGATAAATTGGAAATCACTCGTGGCATTACTTATGAAATTGGAATAACTAGAAACATATTTGACTTAACTACACTAGAATAACAAAATTTGAACTTCAAAAAACTTACTCAGTTGGCATTACAGTATATCACAGTAGTCATCTCATTGTCACAAAGTGTCAACTTTGACAATTTGAAGTCGAATACAGTAGTTCAGGGCAGTCAGTAGGCTGGTTAAAAATAACGGGATATTTTGAGAAGGGGTACTTTTCATATTCCAAAGACTTTTGTTCCTGAACTTGAGGCGGTCAGTAGGAAAAATAATGGGATATTTTGAGAGGGGGTACTCCTGAAACAAAAGTGTTTGGAATGTGAAAAGCATTTGAAAATTAAAACTAGATTGTGTTTCAAAATAACTTTGAATTTAAGACTAGACTTGCGGATTCTTGAATTATACAAATGTATTCAAAAGAAACATAAAAGCCATAAAGACCTTTAAAAAAAGGACCAATAAACCAAAAAGTCCAAAAAGGACGCATAAAACACACCATTTTCTGGCCTACAATTACCCAAAAGATATAATTATGTTGGGCCTCGTTTTTAGACATAAAATAAAAAAAGGATTTTTCTTCAATTTCCGAGCTCTAGTCATTAGTGACTTAAAGAAAATAGTCCAGTGAACTATTAGTCACCATGCTCGCCTCTGGTTCCAAGTTCGCAAAGCTTAAACCTTGCCGGGGTCGATGTTTTTTTTTTTCCGGGAGTAAAAAAACTTCAATAGTATGGATGGATTCCTTCAGAAGGGTACCAAAGCCGTGGATCCCGTATCTTAGATTTAAGGCATGAAGAATGTGAATCTCGCACCGTAAGACAAGATGCCTTGCACTGGTTCGGGTCTCCATGGAGGAAGACTTTTTTTCATTGAATTTCGGCCAGTATGGGACTGGTGCCCACCTAGAATCGTGAAGAATTTGGATAGTTACGATAAGTAGTGGCTCCAGGTTGAGAAAACCAGCTATAATGGGTGGGGAATCCGATATGTTGACCACATGTCACCCCTTCACTGGCTGGATGGTCATCTACCTCTGTCATTAACACATGTGGATGTGAGGCCAGCAGCCGGCTGGTATGCCAAGGGCCTTCTAGGCCTATTGCGCTATGGAGAAAGAATATAAAGTCTAAAAAAAGAGGCTTCTGGGCAAAATTTGTTGGCCCTTTCATGTCCATGTTTGAATTGGGACATTAACGACCTTAACAGTTAAAAGAGTGTCATTATGCAATAATAATATTAACAATAATATAGTTTTTGATTAGAAAAAATACAAAATTAGTGGAAAAAATTAATTAGTTGTATGGGAATAAAAACATGCAATACTGCATAAACATTGTTGATCACGCAAATATATTTATGAATATTATGATTTAAATTGAATTGTCAACTTTTTTTAGAACTGCCAGCTATGCTGGTTCAATCACTATCAATATCATCTTCCATTCCACAAGAATAGAGGATTCAAGTTGTCTTGGGACGAGTCCATTTTCTTAACATAACCCTACTATATGAAGGCTGATCCCTAAGCTGTAGCCCTGACTTATTTGTAGTTGAACATAAATATTGATTTCTTGGCACACAAGCCTTTGACATGTGTCTTGGCAATATGCCAAGTTGCAAGCCTGTGGATGTTTGTGTTCAAACTAACAGATATTTGAAAGACGTAAGATGCAGTATTAGTACAGAATGGAGACGTTGAGCAAAGAGCTGTTATTAAATACCTACAGAAGAAGGGGATGTCTCCTTCTCAAATTCATGAAGTTATGACGGCAACTTTGGGGCAATCTGCTGTGTCTTACGGCAGAGTCAAAAGATGGTTTTGTGCACTTAAATGTGGAAGATCATTCTGTGAAGATGAACTGTCACAACTCCAGAAAACATCAACAAAGTGCATGATATAATACTTCAAGATCGACGAATCACAATCAGAGACATAGTAGAGGAAACAGGCTTCTTATATCACAGTGTGCACAATATTTTGGAAAAGGAATTGGGCATGATTGACTGCAAGATGGGTGCCTCGAATGTTGATGCTGGCTCAGAAACAACAAAGAACAGTACTTTGTGAGCAACATTTAACTAATTTTAGAGCAGATAAAAAATTATTTATTGAGAGATATTGTGACTATGGATGAGACATGCGTCCCCACTATGACCCTGAAACCAAAATTCAAAGTATGCAGTGAAAACATAAGGGTTTACCGAAGAAATTGAAGGTGCTCCCATCAGCAGGCAAGGTGCTGCTCTCTGTCTTTTGGGATGCCCAAGGTGTTATTATGGTAGACTGTTTGCAGAGAGGAGCCATAATAACTGGCCTTTATTACACAGATTTAATTCATAAATTGCCAGATGCTACAAAGAGAAACACCGTGGCAAATTAAATCAAAAGGTCCTTCTTCATCAAGACAATGCCCCAAGTTCACATCCTTAGTTGCAATGGCTGCGATTTCAACAGCAGGCTTTGAATTGCTGGACCATCCACCGATCTGCCCCCAGCGACTACAGGCTATTCCCAAAACTCAAGGAGCACCTGTGTGGGAAGAAATTTTCATCCAATAATGAGGTAATGCTGTCTGTAAACCAGTGGTTCGCAGAGGTTGGACAACCCTTCTTCCAGGAAGCTGTAGAAATGTTGGAGCACTGCTGGGGGAACTGCGTCAATCTCCTATGGGACTATGTGGAAAAATGAGGTAAGAATAATTTTTTGCCCACAATCCTAAGTGGTTCAGGTCTACAGCATAGGGATCACCCCTTGTAGTTAATGTATTGACCTAATTCATAATGTAAAATGACTAGTTTTCTCAGTCAATATACATGTACCACTCCTTTGTTCAAAGTTCTAAATAACCGATTTCTGTCATTCAATGTGGGATTCTTTATGAATCTTTGAATACAATAGTTCTGGCATACTGTACCATAAGACTCGAAAAAATATACTAATTTTATATTTCCTTACCCAACATCCACGCTCTTAACAAATTTTGAATAAGTGGCAAAATTCAAATATCTACGAACAATAATTGCAAACAAGAATGAGATGGAAATAAATAAATAAACATAGGCTCAATTCTGGAAATGTGTGCTGCTATGCATTACAGGTACTGTTCTTATCCCAAATTATCTAAAATAATGTTAAACTAAAAATATACATGAAATGCCGATTTTGATGTGAAAGATGATCCCTTCCTTTAAGAGAGAAGAAAATGTGAATATTTAACAATAAAGTGCTTAGGAAAATTTTTGGACCAAGGAAAGATGGATTGACGGAGAATTGAGAAAACTACAATAACAACAAGCTACATGACCTTTATCAGAAATCAGATGTAATAAGATTTAAATCCAAATTAACTGATATCTTAAGTTCGACACAATGAAAACATTAACTGCATAACAACTATATAGAGCATTCCATTAATAATCATCTAGGAAGCTACTTACTTTATTTTACATAATTTAAATTTTATTATATTCTATGTTTTTGTTAGTATTAGCTAGTATTAGATCACATCATCTTTGTATTTTGTTTAGCCTGTATTTTAATAATATCTTAAAATTGTAATATGTATGTAATTTTTTGTATAATTTTACTATTCGCTGGTTGAGTGGAAGGGAAGGCCTTATGGCCTTAACTCTGCCAGCTAAAATAAAGCATTATTATTATTATTATTATTAAGTCTCAGTCTGTGATAGGAGATTGCAGAGGAGCATGAAAACTTTCTACAGGAAGAAAATTTCTCAGTAGGTAGGCCAAAAATGAGGTCATAGAATAACATTAAGAATGATTTGAGAAAAATTAAGATCAGGGACAGAGAGAATCTCATTAATCCATCAGGATAGCTCAGAAGATAGAGATGGATGGAAAGCTTATGTTTGTATGATCATGAAGACAGCAAGAAATTTTATGAAATTTCATGTTTTAAACTATTAGTTAGGGAGCAGAGACGAAGTATCTTCACATTTTATGAAGTGCAGAATCAAATAAGACCAACCAAAAACTTCATATTTCATAATATTTTGGCAAAATGTTCATATTTTAGTGAAAATTTCATATTGCTTCATATTTTTCAACTTTGAAATCCTGATTTCTTTTTTTCAATAACATCTAGAAATTCGCAGATAGTAAACAAATAGAGGCTGATGAAATGAACATATTGAGAGCAATAGCAGGATACCAAAGGACCGATAAAAAGAAAAACGAAGATATAAGAACAGAACTTAATATATTTAATCTCTGTGAAAGAATAAAATATTATCAAAATGCTTATCTTGAGCACGTATTATGAATGAATGAACAGCGCATACCAAGAAGAATGTATAATTATAAATCAAAAGGGAGAAGAATGTTGGGAAGACCATTGAAGAGATGGAGGGACCAATTCGACCTATAATGAGATCAGAACAGGCCATTGGACTTAATCCTTGTTGTTGACGATGATCTAGGAATTCCATAAGAACATTTTCGAAATTACTGTAATTGTGAAATGTTTTGACAATGTAATATGGTAGACAAGTGAAAATTCCTCAGTATCCCATACTGAACAAGATAAATACATTTGATAAAAGTAAATAATTGGATGAGGAGATATGGAATGACAAGTTAGATGGAGGTTTTTGTCTGAAACTCCATCCCTACAACAAAAAACATGTCTCTAGACCAGAGCCGCCCAAACTTATTTGTGTCGCGGGCCAAATGGAAGAAACATCAAGGTGGCACTGGCCATCGTCCCTATTATAGTTGTTGTGGATTATTATTTATTTATTTAGTAAGTTTTACAATGTTTATCAACATTCTCTGCACCAAATTAATCTACTGTCCTCCCCATATATCTACCATTCCAATCTCCATCGTCCAATCCTTTTTCTCCCATGATGCTCAAAATACCACCAATCCACGTTATTTTTGGCCGTCCTCTTTTTCTTCAACCAAGTGGTACCAATTATTGTATTTTTCTTGGGGATATGTCTTGTGTTATTCTTTTTTACATGGCCATACAATTTTATTGTTCTTATTATTGTTATTATTATTATTATTATTATTATTATTATAAGCATGTGTGTTGATTTTCTACTTTTCTTATTATGCCGTTTTAACATATTCAACAGTTCATGTTTCCATTACTGATAGACTAATATTATAGGCCTGACTTTAGCATATTTTAATTTATTAGAATGATAAAGGCCTGCAAGGGCCGGATAGAAAGTGATGGAGGGCCATATCTGGCCCACGGGCCGTTGTTTGGATGGCCCTGCTCTAGACCCTAGATGCCTAGATGAATATACAGAAAAAATATAAGAACAATAACCTACCCTTCTAGTCAGGTATAGCAGCCAGTTCCTTCTTGCTACCTAGGAGCAGTCCTTACTTTGTGAGTGGATTACACCATTTAATTGTAGTAAAGACTTGCTCCTAAACGTGAAGCAGTGCTTTTTTTTTAAATAAGTGAGGTTTTTGTAGGTAAGGCCAACATTATTCTCACTTACATCAAACTACCAAATATAGCATAATAACAAGTATACTTGCGTAACATAATGTAATGCGGAGCGCACTTTTTCATCGTACAAAACAACAGACAGGCATTATAGCTTACTATCAGAATATATAAGAAGTTTTAACTGTGTATTATGAACAGAATTGATAACTGGATTGTTCAAAGTACAAGTAGACCAAGACTAGACACTGTGTTAGGCCCATTTCTCGAAAAAAAAACTAATGTTAAAATAATTCTAACTCTATTTCACCATGTCCATAGTTGATTAAAACTTACTATAATTACAAAGAGAGTTCTGAAACAATCCCTAGAAGTAATTGTGGATTAATAACATCTTGTTTCTCCAAATATAACATACTGAACTTGGTCTACTTGTGCTCTGAAACAATCAAATTTAATGTTATTGTTATATTTTGCATAAATATACTGGAATTCAAATATCTTCATGCAAAATTAATAGAAATCATCCAAACTTAATGGCAGGTTGAAGCTTCCATCTTTCTAGACAATCGGCTCGAGTCATTTGCCGGGATGTTGCCCCTGCGTGATGACTGACTTTACTCCCAGAACATGCTGCGTCTGATACTTATTTCCAATAGGAGCTAAGTATACCCCAGAGCCAGAATGCTTCAGAAGGTTTGGTCCAGCTAAAAATCCAACCCCATCGAGACTCGAACCCACAACATTCTGGTTTGAGTGTGATTCCTCAAACAACGCTATGTCGTGAGCCATGAAAATTGCTTCAAATCATGAACATGATATTTTATATTGGGCCAGAAATAATTAAATTGGAAATACAGTGAACTTCTTGATTTCTTCTTCTTCCTTTCATGTGGTAGACCTAGTGGTCTGTTACGGTCTCAATCCAACGTTTGAAGGGTCTGTCCAAAGATCTCTTGCCTGGTGGCTGGTAATTTAAAATCTGACGTGGAATTCTTGTTCTGCTCATTCTTCGTACGTGAGATTTCCAGTTGTTTCTGTATTTTTGTACATATTCCATGACTGATTCTGTTTGTAATTCTTTGAGAATGTCAGAATTCCTTTTATGGTCTGTCCTTGAATAGCCCGCAGTACGTCTCATAAATTTCATTTCTGCCGCAGTTAGTCTTTGTTCATCTACACTGCAATTGTCCAGGTCTCACTGCCGTAACATAATATGGGTTTGGCCAGTGTTTTATAAATTCTAGTCGTGTGTGTGTTGCTGTACTGTGTTTGGCTTGAAAATATTATTTATAATTCCTGTTACTCTATTAAATTTTATAATTTTTTGACTAAAATATTTTTCTTCTTCGTATGTAACTTGCTATCCGAGATAGTTAAATGTGTTGGTTTGTTCTAATATTTTATTATTAATAACAATTTTACTGCGAACTGGGTCATTTCCTAGGAAAGCCATGACTTTAGATTTTTCTGTTGAGATTTCCATGTTGTAGTTTATTGCCGTTTGGTGAAAAGAGTGGAGTGAACGTTGTAGGTCATCTTCTGAATTCGCTATAAACACAATGTCATCTGCAAATAATAGGGTGTCTAAATTATATAATCTATAAAGTGGTATACTGCCATGTGGTTGTAGTCTCCATTCTTTAATAATTGAGTTCATGTATATTATGAAGAGCATTGGTGAAAGACCACATCCATGTCTAACTCCTTGATTAATTGGTCTGCATTCCGAGATTTTATTTTCAATCTTAACTTGGATGTAATTATCCTTATAAATATCATATATAGCTTTTATCAGTTGGTCTGGGATTCCATCATATTTGAGGATTTCTAATAATTTGTTTCTATTTACTTTGTCAAATGCCTTCTTCAAGTCAATAAACGCCATGTGTGTTTCTTGAGCCACAAATAAGGTCTGGTTGTCTCATTTATGTGCTGGTATGTACATTTATAAATTACAAAAGACCTGTGCATGTAAATGCATGTAAAAAGTTTAGAAAGTAGTAGCTTCATAATATTTTTGTGTCATCATTTTCATATTTTGGTATTAATTTTTCTTCATATAATTCCTCACCCTAGTCATGAACCTCCATGTTCGATACTTCCAGTGAGTTTTCCCCAAAGATAAAGATAGTCTTGATATGCCTCTCATTCAGGGGAACTAATGCAGTGAGGTTGCACTATGCTTGTTCTCAGTGTTTGTAAGTCTTAAATTATGTTGACTACAGGACTTTAATTTTAAAACTTGACAATCTAAAATAACTATTTATTTTAATTTAATTTAATTAAAATAAAAATCACATTATTCTTGGGCTTCTTAGCATTGCACATTTTTTTCAAACTAACAGGGAGCCACCTGATACATCAATCCCCAACCTTGAGGACCATGAGATTTTTAATCAAGGTTCTCTTCCTGTAGCCTTTGATGAATCAACGCATAACTGCAAGGCAGCAGAAGAAGAAGAGGACGGCCAAAAATAATGTGGATTAATGGTGTTTTGAGCAGTATGAGAGTAAAAATGATTGGATGATGAAGATTGGAATAACAGAGAGATGCAGAGAAGAATGACAGATTAATTGGGCGTAGGAAGAGCTTGTGAAATCTGCTAAATAAACAATCATAAGAATCACAATAATTTTTATATTGAGGAGGAAGTTTAAAACCCATGTTGATTACATTTGACTGCACAAAAAATAAATGAAATAAAACAAAGTACATGAAAATAACAAATAAACCAACATATTATTTTAATGTATATGATTACACTTTTGAAAAGGTGAAAGATTTTAAATATCTAGGCACAATTATTCTACTTCTTGTAAGCCCTTGATTCTCTCCCCTACAGGGAAGAAATTCAACCATACTAATTTAGTTACACTTGTTTTTGGATAGATGTCATTGACTGGCCAGGGTCAGCATTCTGCCTCATAGTGACATCTGGGAAACCAAGATAGTACTAGGATGAGAAAATTCAGTAAATTTTGTTTAGAGGACTTTTTATTCAGGGTTAAGGATCTTTTACAAGCCTGAAAATCTTCAGACTCGGGACCCACAGCTTAAAGACCCTTCCAGGGGACATGGTCTTTGGATTTTTCCATCCTAAAAAAATCCATTGGCCCTGGCTGGATTTGAACCCATAACCCTCAGGAGCAGAGGCAAGGAGCATAACCACTAGTCCACTGTGACCAAACTGAAGAGAATAAAATTGACATAAAAAATTAATAGAATATGAAACCTAGCTACAGTGCATGAGATCTTAGAAAGTGATTGACAATGAATGGGCAATCTTTTACATGAAGGGGTTTGTCTTACTGTTGACCAATCCATGTTTTTCATATATTTCGGGAATCCACAATCGTCGAATCTCTGGGCCGTCCCATGAAATGCTGGATATGGGATCGTAACAGGCCGTGGCCTAATACTTGGAAGGAAGAAGAAGATAATCATGGATTGACACAATTCCTATGTTATGCATTATGTGTAACGAACTTGCATGTTAATCATAACATTTTTAATTCTGTATCAAAACACCATTTGCATGGTGTATATGTGATCAAGATTTCACCAACAGTGAAAAAGAAAATGATTGTGTGTAATGCTGTTGGAGACCGATAGCAAATAAGAGGACGTTTGACAACCCTATGATCTTCCTGCCAGCTGGGAGTAAAAACATCAGTCATAAAATAAGATTTCACCCACTGTTATAAAAGATATTCTGAGCTTAAAAACAATTATGCTTTTTTATTTCACTCTTCAGGCAAAAACAAAAACATACTTCTGAGGCCTATAATTGTATTATGATGTTGAGACTTTTTACTGACTAAGATGCAAGAAAAACAAATTAAAAATATTTTTATGAAAATGTTAACAATATTTTTGTATGAATATGTGTAACAGATGTAATGATGAACTAACTATACAGACTGTATAATTTAGGCAATAAGATGGCTGGGTCAGATCCATGCTGTAAAGTAACTTTAAATAAAATTGATGGTAAATGGATGGAGAAAGAAAACAAGAGAATGGAAGCTTTATTGTTGGGACAGTCAAGGGCTGTAACAGGCTGTAGTACCTATGGTGATGATGATTGCATTTTATTAGGGGCAAAAATTCCAGTCCATGAAGCCTGAAATTTTAAATAGATCTTCTTTACACTTAAATTTGAAAGAGAATTTAAATTGTTGATACATCTTTTTCATTTGTTTCATATCTTTTGTTTTCATTTGTTACTTGGCAACCTGTACTGTTGTTGTTTAAAGCTTAAAAGAATAAAACTATAAAAACTATTCAGCTTTTCAAGTAATAGCTGTGTTTTATTTTTTTTCTTTCACTCACCTCATGTGAAAGAAAAAATAAACAATATTAAAAAACCTCATAGTGTTATTTCCTATCTACATAACTTAATAGCTGTGTTTGCTTTAATTACAGGTTGCCAGGTGACAACAGAAAAAAAAATTGAAATAAATGAATGAGATGTATGAAACAATTGCATACTCATTCAAAATTAAGTATAACAATAGGAACTGAAAACTCTATGCCACAACAGACCTACCAGCTGACTACTGGCCTCATATCCACATGAGTTAATCAGATGTAGAGGATAATCTAGCCAGTATAGGGGTGATATGTGGTCAGCATCGGATCCCCCAGTGGTTACAGCTGGTTTTCCCAACCTGAAATGGCTACATAATGTAGCTACCCATGTTTCTCACAATGCTGGGTAGGCACCCAGTCCCATACTGGCCGAAATTCCATGAGAAAATTTCTTCACCCATGGGAACTCAAACCAGCTTAAGTACCATAGCTCTGCATCAAGGCATCATGCTTTAAACCACTCGAATATGATGTGGGAGAACATAAAAAAATAAGAGGTTGCATTTAAAATATTGAAGTTTCAAAGGCTTTTTGTTTTTTCCCCAAATCTAAAATACAGGGAATCCATTTTAAGCAGAAACCTTTTACAGAGTTGCAGCTATTGTGCTTGCACGGGCAGGAGCGTGTTCCGTTACTACCAACAAATGAAGACAGAAGCTACAAAATACAAATAACTCAACTAATTTAGATTATTATAGAGAATAGGCCTTCACATAGAGGCTTATTACTCACCATTTATTTGAGGGACTGTTGAAAATGACCCCCTTCTGCAGTAAGACATGCCTCACATGGTTAAACAAAATTATCTGCCACTTTCTGAAATTTTGCTTTGGTAATAGACTGCATTGCACATGTTATTTCGACCTTAAGTTCTTCTAAGGTATGAGGATTATTTCAGTAAACTTTTTCATCAACTTCGAAAGGTACGATTTTGTAGGAATCGTACAGTCAGGATATTTTGAGAAAATCTCTGAATGTGCCTTCTATGGTATTTCTCAATAAGTAACATTTCACCAAATAATTTTGCTGTTCAAATGTATACTTCATTTTCGATTAATTTCTTATGTAACACACGACATGCGTCCCACTACAACACACTGAAGCAACTGACCGCTGGGATGTTATGTACAACTTGTCTGCCACACTGCTGTTGTACTGCTCACAGTGGCAGCGGCAGAATGATGCGAGGTTTCCTCTTAAAATGGATTCCCTGTACTAACAGTAGTTTTAAACTTCTTTCTCAAAATTTAAATTGACTTTTCTTTTGCTTTAATTAAATTCAGTTTAAATAAAAAATGATTAGAAGTTCAAAACCTATAACTTGTTTACACTTATTTACTTTTGATAATTCACCCTAAGTTACTATCTAAAAAGTAAAGTATTCCCACTACAGGCCTTGGGGTAGTGGGAGGTTAAGGTCCCACTTTTTCTGGACAATCAGCACTTGTCAGCCCTGCATGACGGCCGCCTTTACCCCCAGAACAAGCATCTGATACTCATTTCTGTTAGAGGCTGAGTCGACCCCAGGACCATAATACCGCCACAAGGTTTGGATCAGTTAAAAAATCCTGACCCCACCGGGACTTGAACCATCGACCTTCCGGCTTGTAGCGCAGTGCCTTAACCACTATGCTACGGTGTGCCCCCAAGTTACTATCTGGTATCAATTTATTTTAATTCTTATTCCTCTTCCACTTTCCCATTTATCATTAAAGTGTTGGGGGATCTAAGTCTTGTTTCAAGTTTATTTGTTGACGAACTTTGTCTTTTAATTTCTCATCACATGCTTTGAAGTCTATTTCCATTGTTTTTCCTCGCTTCTGCTTCTTGCTATTAAGCTAGACCAATGGCAGGCCTGCTTGTGATGTATAAAAGTCTTCCCAATGCTTTCAACTGGCGCAGGAAATTTGGGACAGGTTCAATAATATTTTATTCAAATCAACATATCTCACAACTAAAAATGGAAGTGATATTGATTACAAATGATTTTAATAATCGGTTCCTACTTGAAGGTCAATTAATTGAAGTTGCATGAACAATTGCCCCGCTATCATTTTAATTTTTATTGCAATTCCCTCTTTACGAATTTGAATTAATCCCCAATTCAAAACAACACAATTTGTTTAAACTGTATAAAATAAATCAGTAACTCAATTCCTAACTAATCAAGGTACAAGTTGCATGTATTGCTATTCCTAAACTATTTGAACTGTGGTGTAAGTGAACTTTCTTTTTGCTATACTGGAAAATAAGGTTTTTTGAGTTGTGATGTTATTCTTGCCAGGGTGCGATATGTTCGAACCAGTCTCTTTGAAAGTTACCTTAAGTTAAATTAGGTCATTTGATCAGTTAGATTGGTTAGGTTATGTTAGAAGAAACTTGTTAATTTCAGCGACAACGAAACATATTTATATCCATGTTGCTTAACAGCTGACAGTCCTAAGTCTGTGTAAAATGGGAAGGGGAATGTTCTGTCAACCAAGGTAAATGTTTAACTTTTTGGTTCAAACCAGTTGTCTTTCTTGGTACAAATAGACAATAAAAATAGTGCTTATTGGTCCAAACAGGATGCGGGCCCTTTTTACACAGACTTAATATTTACCAGTTTTATAGGTTCATTCAAATACGGTGAAATTTCTATCTATCTATCTATCTTCGGGTTTTTACAGCTGCTGCCGTCTTCCCGTGCCAAACCTCCAAAGCCTACGGTCTTGGGCATCTTTCGATGCTTAGCCCTCTAGCTTGCATTACTGTCTTCATGTTTTCATCATCATCATAGTACATTCACGAATTTAGGCCATTTGTTGGCCTGTTTTGGCCTCAAGAGAAACACCATCCAAAAGTCTTTTGAGTGGGCGTCCTGGTCTTCTTCTTCCTGCAGGTTGATATCTTAACATTAGTTGGGGTATTCTGTGATCTTCCATTCGATGAACATGTTGTATCCATCTTGACTTATAATCAGAAATTTTGTTTTCTAAAGATTCCATGTGTAATTCTTCTAAGATGTCTTCATTTTTTTTGTGATCTAGTAGTGTGTATCCTGCAGTCCTCCGAAGATATCTCATTTCAGCAGATCTAAGTCTCTGTATATCCTTCTGTTTCAACGTCCATACTTCGCTACCATACAAAAGAGTTGGAAGAGCCAGTGTTTTATACACTTTTAATCTTGAATGCTTTTCTTCATGTTTTCCTTCCATGTTAACCTTGGTCTTCCTCTTTTCTTCTTTCTGTCTGGATGCCATTCATATAGTTGCTTCGGCCATCGCTCATCTTCCATTCTTAAAACATGTCCTAACCACTTTAATTCCTTCTCCTCAATTCTTTCAATTATGCTTTTTTCTGCTTCCATTATGTTTCTAATTTCCTTATTTGTGACATGTTCTAATTTAGACTTTCTGGCACTCCTTCGTAAATAATCCATTTCTAGAGCTATTAGTCTATTCTTGTAGTACTTATTGAGTGTCCATACCTCACTTCCGTATATTGCAACAGATTCCACCAATTTTTTACCAATATATTTTTTTTGTGTCTTTCCAAATATGCTTATCCCACCATATGGAATTTAACGATGATATTATTTTGCTACTCAATTCAATTCTATGTTTTATGTTCTCTTTGCCTATTTCAAAGTTTTAATTTAGATTTGACATAAAATTTATATGAATTCACACTATAGGATATTTTATCAAATAAATTGAATTAGTTCTTAACACCTTACCTCGTATTACCTCTCTTTCGTGAACCAGTTCCAAAGGAACATCTCCATCTACAGCCAATAACTAATTGTTGAGATATCCATTGGAAGTTCTGTATTCAGAAGAAAAAGAGATTAGAAGTCTAATGATATACAACATAGACAAAGGTAACAATAATAAGAACTGTACTAATATATGATTGCAAAACATGGGTAATGCAAATAAAGTAGAAAATATCATAATGTTTTTGAAAGAAGGACATTGGGGAGAATTCTGGTCCAGTGAATGACATGGGTTATGGAGAATTTTATATATAATAGTGGAATATATATATATATATACCCGGCTTCCAATATAAACCCGGACCGGCCTCACGGGATTTCACCCGTCAGGCAGCGCTCTCTCCTCATCCGCATTTCACTCTGCCAGCCGCTCGTCCTTGAACTAGTCAGTTTACTATCATTCGACAAAATGAGACATCAGCTGACATTAGAGCAGCGCATTTATGTGTGTAAATGTTATTATAAATACGAATCAGCTCGTCGTGTTCGCGAGGAATTTATTCGGAACTTCCCATGGCAATTACCTCCTTCCAGATCAACAATCCACGATCTTGTGACTAAATTTGAGACCACTGATTCAGTACAAAATAAGAAACACACGCGAAGGCGTACGGTTCTCACCGAAGAAAAATTAGACGAAATTGGCGAAAATTTGGAATGTTCACCACAAAAATCATTACTGAAATTAGCACAACAATTTGGGATTTCAGTATCTTCTGCACATACAGCAACAAAATTGTTAAAACTCAAACCTTACAAGTGTACACGTGTTCATTGTCTAAACCAAGGTGATCCCATAGCACGTGTGCGTTATTGTGAGTGTTTTTTTTCATCAGTGACTGAAGGGTTAATCAACCCTCAGCTTTTGTTCTTTACAGACGTAAATGGTCATGTGAACACTCACAATACTCGCTATTGGTGTTCTGAAAATCCAGATCAAATACAGGAAACGCCTCTTCATGACCAGAAAATTGGAGTTTGGTGTGCGATTAGCGCAACGCGCATAATCGGTCCGATTTTCTACGAGAAGACTGTAACTGCAGAGAGGTATCGAAATGACATTTTGACCCCATTTTTTCTTGAACTGACTGAAGAAGAGAAATCATATGGGTGGTTTCAACAAGATTCTGCTACCGCTCATACAGCAGAGGAGTCCATGAATAAAATTAGGGAAGTGTTTGAAGATAGAGTGATTAGTGCTGGTGTATGGCCCCCTCGCTCCCCAGATCTAACAGTGTGTGATTTTTATTTGTGGGGTAGCCTGAAAGACAAAGTGTACAAAACAAATCCGCACACATTGGAAGAACTGAAGAACAACATAAATGAAATCAGAAACTTGACAGTGCCCGAACTACAGCGTGTCAATCTAAATGTGTTTACTCGGTATAATGCCTGTTTAACTGCGGGAGGACAACATGTCCAGCATTTTCTATAAGGTAAGAAACAGTTCAAGGACGGGTGGCAGGCAGGGTGAATTGCGGGAGGAAGAGACAGCACTGCGTGCCGGGTGAAACTCCGTGAGGCCGGTCCGGTTTTTTATTGGAAGCCCGTTATATATGAACAGCTGACTATAATACAGGTAGTCAGATTAAAAAGATTGCAGTGGGAGGTCATTATGTTAAGGATGAACAAAATATATATACTAGTTGATACCCGGCATGCATACGCTGCTACACCTAAATAAATGCTAATGTGTTTTTGCATTTAGTTGAATAAGTAAAAGGAAAAATATAAATTTATATCGTTATTATTTTTAGATACCCCGTGCTGATTACCCGGGAATCTACGCATCCTGATGTATTTGGCATAAATGAGCTGAAGGACAAAATTCATTATTTTGAGTTATCAATAAAAGAATACCCGTCGTGCTCTGTATGCTTGCCTGGGAATCTACTTATCCCGATTTTCTTGGCATCAATGAAAGACAAAAATGGTTATTGTGAGTTATCCTTAAAAGATGAACATATACTGCCACAGACTTTTTTGTAGAGCTTTTTGAAATATTCAGTTCTGTGTACAATAATGTTGTGTATTTGTTATGGTTTAGGCAGCATAAGCCATTTAAGGGTAAAAAAAGGGACTTTTTCACTACAAAGGATGTTTTTTAAGGGTGTAAGAGTTGAGTATCTCAACTCTCTTAGAGCCAATGTTCATCCCGGGAATCTCCTGAACATTTAGCAGAAAACCCATCACAATCAGATCAATGGTATGGCCGCGCATAAAGTACGAACAAACAAACAAATAAACAAACATTCATTTTTATATATTAGATATAGTTATAACATCTAAATATACAAGCGTTACTGCTATAAAGTAAATATTCTCTTTAAATATGCTTACTTGTTATAGTGGCCACAAGATGGCAGTTGGAATGATATCCTGCTACCTCTCGTGTAAATTGAAAATACTACATATATAAGAAAATAAATGTTTGTGTTAGGATTTCTGAGTGGCTCAGATGGTTAGAGCACTGAATGTACAGAGTTTAGAGACTCGAGTTCAAATCCCGACTCAAGTATTTATTTTTCTTTTCTTATCATATATATATGACATGATAAGAAAAATAAATGCCTGAACAGGATTTGAACCCAGATATATATATATATATATATATATATATATATCTTTAAAATCCTTAAAAGGAAAAATGTATGAAAATAGATAAGTTGGTAAACCAAGGAAGAGATGGTTAATAGGTTTATAGAAGATGGAAAAAGTATACTGGGCAGCAGGAACTGGGAAAGGATCCCACAAATACAGAAGAATGGAGGAACGTCTGAGAAAAGCCAATATCCAATTTGAATTTTGAAATTCCCATGGAAAATGATTTGATGTGAGGTATGTCTGCCTAACACCAGAGAAAAGGGATGTCTAGAGCTTGGAACAGACGTTTCAACAGTCAATTGTTGGCTGAAGATGAAGGAGATATCCCTTTGTAATTGGTTCTAAAAAGAGAGCTAATATGAGGTGAGGTGTAAAGAAAAACTGAATGGCACAACAGGTCTAGATGCCACTTGGTCTACCACTAGCTGCTGGCATCACATCCACGTGTTTTAATCACAGAGATGGACAATCATCTAGGCAATATAAGGGTGACATGTGGTAAGTATGCCAGTCCCCAGCCGTTATAACTGGTTTTCTCAAACTAGAATTCCCACGCCGTAACCGAGCGGTTAAGGCAAGATGCCTTGGTGCAGAGCTATGGGACTTGGTCCCTATGGGTGAAGAAATTTTCTCATGGAATTTTGGCCAGTATGAGACCAGTGCCCACCCAGCATTGTGAGGGAATTTGGGTAGCTACAATAAGTAGCATCTCCAGGTTGAAAAAACCAGCTATAATGACTGGGGGACCAGACATGCTGATTACATGTTACTTCTATACTGGCTAGATGATCGTTTACCTCTATGATTAGCACATGCGGATGTGAGGCCAGCAGCTGAATGGTAGGCCAAGGGCCTTCTAGGCCTGTCACGCCATGGAATTTAGTTTAGTTTCTCAAACTAGAACTGATAATCATAGTAGCTATCCAAGTTCCAAAAATCCATGAATGAGGTTTTCTAAATCGTAGAGTCCCATCAGTCCTATGATGTTTGTGTAAGTTCTCACAATCAATTGGTTAGGTAAAGCATGTAGTCAATGTATCCATCTCACCAATTAAAAATTAAGAGTCAACATGTTTCAACAGTGAATCTGTCATTTTCAAGACCAAATATTGACTGAAGACAAACATGGTATAGTTGGACCAACGGATCTGTGCCCCCGTAAGAAATGCGAACTAAACACTAATCCGTTTCTCCCTCGGTAAATTATTTCCCTCCCTGCATTCTTGCCTGTCTCTATTTTCTATCTCTCTCTTTCTCCCCTCCCATTACTCACAGTTTTGAGCTTTCTTGCGGGATATTATTTGCACCCACAGTCCGGCGTTGTCAACTCAGTATCAGTATGTTATGTTATATAGTATGTAAATTGTAAATTATTATCATTAGCTTCATTCATAAGCATAAATTAGAATTCCTGTATAGTATCAGTATGTTATATAATATGTAAATAAAATCGTAGCATGTAGTAACTTCGCCATAGCCGGTCCCTAGCCTGGATGAGAAAGAAGGAGGGCATATGATTGTGTATTCATACCTAAAATTTTATAATTTTGTTAGGACTTCAAGATTACGTTCCAAATCTAACCAAATAAGACAATGAGGTGAAGGAAAAATATTTATGACGAAACATCTATCTTTAAAAACAACATATGTAAATTCCCTTCACGTAATTTCCATTTAACCAACAAATATCCACTATTATAATTATATCCATTAATCGTAGAAATCAATCAGTGTCATTAGACCTACTTAAATTAAATATGAAGAAGTAATAATTAACCTTACAATATTCAAGAGCCTGACACCGGGGAAGTTTTGCAACATCCCTACTCGGTCAGTTACAGCGGCTTCTATTTGACGTAGTGGGAGGGAAACGCGGTGGAATGGTGTGAGAACTGACGTGTAATTTTCAAAGAACGATGCCAGTGCTACAGGGGCGCAGATCCGTTGGTCCGACTATAAATGAGTAAACAGAATCCAATTAAAAACAAATTATGTCACATGACATAGTTAATTACATGTAAACTGTATGACATAAAAAAACTAATCCTCTTTTCTTTCAATTGCAGAAAAGAGGGCGCTGTATGGAATAGGGCCCTTGTCTTTATTCATAATTTTGTCCTCATTTTTATAGATTTCTAAACTTTCTTTAATTGAAATAAAATAGGATTAGTTTTATTGTGTCATATAGTTTACTTGTAATTGACTATGTCATGTGACATGGTTTGTTTTTAATTGGATTCTGTTTATTCATTTACCGGTTTGTCTTCAGTCAATATTTAGTCTTGAAAATGACAGCTTTTAACTTTTAATTGGTAAGATGGGTACATTGACTACATGTTTTACGATTTTATCACCAAGAAGATCAATAGTTTATTGAATTGATTAGGTGTTTATTTGATGTGCATCTATTAAATAAAACTTTCAAAGTTTTATATGATTTTCATATTGTTTTAATAAACATTTGTTATAGCTGTTTCGATACACTGTACCTTCTTTAGACGAATTTGTCTGTGTGTTGAAACAGCTGTAATGGATGTTTATTGAAATAAATATGAAAATCATGTAAACCTTACAATAGACTATTTAACTCATGCCCCAATTGGTAGTCAATGACCAATCATGTTTCAATGAATTTTGTTTTACAACAATTGACATGTTTCACCTTTCTCTTTATCGGCTTCTCTTTATCAGCTCCTGCTTTTGTGATAAAGAAAGCTCTTCCTTTTAATATTGTGAACAGGTCAGAGCATTATTTTTCTTTAACAAATACATTGAATATAGCAAATAATGAACATATTATGTGATTTTACTGAGTTGTTTACTAAAAAAATTAATGAATAACCTATAATGTTGATTATAATATACAGTTTGGTGTGTTTCTCCACTAGGGTGCATTCCTACAATATTGCGATCCTATTTGACAATAAATAATATGATCAAGTTGCAGTGAATATACATAACCTCACATTTCTAATTTGTTTTCAGACATCACCATTTTCATTAAATAGGCCTATAAAAATATTTTAAAACACTGGTAACTATATTTAAATAGTGATTTTTGAGTAAACAGCATAATTTTATTCGTTAAATAATCCTAACAAATGCCACTCTTGATTTCCAAATCCTCTAGATAAATTTGGAAATCACTCATGACATTACGTATGATAAACATTTTTAAATGATTAAAAAGAGAATTTTTATGTTTAGGTATCTCTGGATCATCGGCCCAAAGAGGAAGTGCTAATGTTGGTAGCTGCTAAGATTGATGGTGCAACTCCACTTGTAATGGCATGTCGCAATGGCCATTTTGATGTAGCAGAGTACCTCATAGAACATTGTAAAGCAGATATAGAACAACCAGGATCTGGTAAACTTATTGAATTCTGTTATTAAATGAAAAATACATGGGAGAGCATTTTAATGTTTTTACTCAGTGATGGCTGGTAAAACTGTAAAATTATAAAATGTTTAGACAGAGTTGGCTACAACACATTTATAGAATGAATGAAAATAGAATGGAAAAAAAAATTTGAAATGCTTGGAAGTAAAATAAGAAATTAATCAAGGGATAGGTAGTTACAATAATTGGAGAGTGATGTTGATAAATAGAATAGAAAAAGGAAGTCATGAGAGAGATGAATGGAGGATAGTTGTGAAGGAAATCAAAACCCACTCTGGGCTGTAGAGCTGAAAAAGAAGAAGTGACGGCTGGTGTTGAAATTTTATAGGTTTGCTCTTACAAACTAACATTCGTATAAAATTAAAATAAATTCATTATGCTGTTCTGAGCATATATATATTGTAGATTTTCACAGATATGAGTAAGATTAAGAAAGGTTTCTTGGGTTTTTTGCATCAAGGATTCAAGGTTGGCCTCAGGCCATTGATTTTGACATGATCCCACATACCATTATCAACGATTCATGGGTTCAAGTTATTGGTATGCTCTTACATCAGTCATACATGTCTGACACGCAATTGAACAGTAATTAGTAATCCATGTACATATAGCTGTCTATTTGGGAAGCTGTTATTGGCTTTGATAATGGCATATGGGATCATGTCGGAATCAGTGGCCAGAGGCCAACCTTGATTTCTTGACTCAGAAAACCCAAGAAACCTTTATTAATCATATATATATTTATATATATTATTTACCGAATAGACAATGAAAATTAGCTTCAGAATTACAATTTTATATTTATATAATGGGAACCTAGAGATAAAAAATAATTAAGTTATGTAGATAGGAAACAACACTATGAGGTTTTTTAATATTGTTTATTTTTTCTTTCACTCACCTCATACTTCATAACTCCTCGCAAACCCAGGGTTTCGTCACATCATTTGTGAGTTGTGAACGTGACACAGCATTGAGAATGTCACATTATTATGTGACGAAACCCTGGGTTTGCGAGGAGTTATGAAGTATGAGGTGAGTGAGAGAAAAAATAAACAATATAAAAAATTAATATTGTTTATTATTTATTATGTCACTCACCTCATACTTCATAATTCATAGCAGACCCAGGGTTTCTTCACATAATTTGTGACATTGTCAATGCTGCGTCACGTTCACAACTGACGTCCAACGGCCTTCTATCCTGCAGACTGACCTCCGTGCCATCTGGTGGCCGACCGAAGAATTTCCAAATCAGTCCTCTTTCTTTATAACCGGGTATTTCAAAATTCATAGTTGTATTTTCATTCTTGCATATGTAAATTTTTTCCCAAATTGTGAGTTCCTTCGGTTTTTCCAATTGTTTAAGTAATTTTTGTTTTGGTTTCTATTCTATGTTTTTCTGACCAGGCATGTGCAGCTATTGCAGATTTTTCGGTTTCTCCATTTTTAACATTTCTGAGGTGTTCTTTTAATCTTGTATTTAGATTCCTTTTTGTTTTTCCTATGTATATCTTTTCACAATCTTTACAATTAATTTGATAAATTCCCGATTTTTTGCAGTCTTCAATCTTTTCATTTTTGTTGGTTTTTATTAAATTACCTAAGCTGTAATCATTTTTCGGTGCTAATTTAATGTTGAATTTGTTGAAAATTTTTTGAAACTTGTCAAATACGAAAGGATGGTATGTGAACTTCTTGAATTTTTTGCCTATATTTTTATCTGTCTGAAGAGTACTTTCATTGATGACTTTTTGTTCTTTGAATTTATTTATTTTCTTGTGTATCATTTTCTTTTGAAAACCATTATCCTTAGCAATTTGTATGATGTGTTCTTTCTCTTTATTGTAATTTTCTTTGCTCATGGGGACATTCACAAGTCTGTGTGTTAAACTATTAAATACTGCCTGTTTGTGTGAAAAATGGTTAAATCCAGTAGCTTTTATATAATTGTCGATGTGAGTTTCTTTTCTGTAGATTCCAAATTCTATTTTCTTTTTTTCTTCATTCCTAATCAATTTAAGGTCTAAAAATGGTATTTCATGATTATTTTCTATTTCCATTGTAAATTTGATTGTTTTATTTTGAATATTTAACAGTTTAATGGCATCTTCTAATTGTTTCTCTTTTACTATTGCTATGATATCATCTACGTATCTTCTCCAAAATTTAAACATCAAGGATGTGCTTTGGTTACATGACATTCAAAATTCCCCATAAACATGTCTGCTAAGAATGGTGATAATGGATTTCCCATTGCGAGTCCTGATTTTTGTCTAAAGTATTTTCCTCTAAATGTGAAGAACATTTGATTTAAGCATAATTTTGTTAGTTTTATGTATTCTTTAACGCTATCATCATCTAATTTGTTTTCTTTCAACCATTTTTCTAAAATTTTCAAAGTTGTGTCAGTCGGTATGTTTGTGAATAATGAAGTAACATCAAATGAGACCAATCTTTCTGAAGGTTCTATTTCTACATTTTCTAATTTCTCAACTAATTGGTAAGAATTTTCTACTGCTAAATTTTCAAATTTTTCTTCTCTCTATCTATCTTCGGGTTTTTACAGCTGCTGCCATCTTCCCGTGCCAAACCTCCAAAGCCTACGGTCTTGGGCATCTTCGATGCTTAGCCCTCTAGCTTGCATTACTGTCTTCATGTTTTCCTTCCATGTTAACCTTGGTCTTCCTCTTTTCTTCTTTCTGTTAGGATGCCATTCATATAGTTGCTTCGGCCATCGCTCATCTTCCATTCTTAAAACATGTCCTAACCACTTTAATTCCTTTTCCTCAATTCTTTCAATTATGCTTTTTTCTGCTTCCATTTTGTTTCTAATTTCCTTATTTGTGACACGTTCTAATTTAGACTTTCTGGCACTTCTTCGTAAATAATCCATTTCTAGAGCTATTAGTCTATTCTTGTAGTACTTATTGATTGTCCATACCTCACTTCCGTACATTGCAACAGATTCCACCTATGTTTTACCAATATATTTTTTTGTGTCTTTCCAAATATGCTTATCCCACCATATGGAATTTAATGATGATATTATTTTGCTACTCAATTCAATTCTATGTTTTATGTTCTCTTTGCCTATACCTTCGATGTTATCCATAATAATTCCCAAATATTTAGTTTGTTTCACTTGCTTTATTTGGATTCCATCTTCCAATACTAAGTTTTCCATATCTTTAAATTTATTGTTAAGCCATTTGGATATGTTATATGTCGGTGAGTTGATATTGTTGATGATAGGTCTCATTTTCTTTCCGTCTTTTCAAAAGAAAATGATACACAAGAAAATAAATAAATTCAAAGAACAAAAAGTCATCAATGAAAGTACTCTTCAGACAGATAAAAATATAGGCAAAAAATTCAAGAAGTTCACATACCATCCTTTCATATTTGACAAGTTTCAAAAAATTTTCAACAAATTCAACATTAAATTAGCACCGATAAATGATTACAGCTTAGGTAATTTAATAAAAACCAACAAAAATGAAAAGATTGAAGACTGCAAAAAATCGGGAATTTATCAAATTAATTGTAAAGATTGTGAAAAGATATACATAGGAAAAACAAAAAGAATCTAAATACAAGATTAAAAGAACACCTCAGAAATGTTAAAAATGGAGAAACCGAAAAATCTGCAATAGCTGCACATGCCTGGTCAGAAAAACATAGAATAGAAACCAAAACAAAATTACTTAAACAATTGGAAAAACCGAAGGAACTCACAATTTGGGAAAAAATTTACATATGCAAGAATGAAAATACAACTATGAATTTTAAAATACCCGGTTATAAAGAAAGAGGACTGATTTGGAAATTCTTCGGTCGGCCACCAGATGGCGCGGAGGTCAGTTTGCAGGATAGAAGGCCGTTGGACGTCAGTTGTGAACGTGACGCAGCATTGACAATGTCACAAATTATGTGAAGAAACCCAGGGTCTGCTATGAATTATGAAGTATGAGGTGAGTGAAATAATAAAAAATAAACAATATTAAAGAACCTCATAGTGTTATTTCCTATCTACATAACTTAATAAAAAATTAACTTTAATTTTCAGGTGTAAATAACCAAAATTCTTCTTCTATTACTTCACAGGTTAGGCATTTCTGCCTGATCCAGCCCCAAAAATACTATATAACCAAAATTTCTTAAAAAACGTAGTGAAATGTAAACATTATGCTTGGGCAGCTGTTGCTGCAGGTAGGAGTGAGTGCAGGAGATAAGACAGTACTACTGAGCTGTCATGCTACAATATATTCTGGTCTTGAACTGAGGACCTTGCAGTTGGAACTAACAGCTGGTATATAGGATCCTTACTAGATGATCATGTCAACAAAATTTGATGGTTAATTTTGGTATGATAGAAGAGGATAATGATAGGGGGAAAAATACAAAATTTCAAACATAGCTTATGAATTATATTTGAAGAGAAAAATTTTCACCTAGACCGAGACTCGAACCCGGGACCTTTGGCTTGCCGGGCCAAATGCTCTACCAACTGAGCTACCGAGGCGAGTTACGATCTAGATGCAAATTTTTCTCTTATATACGTTGTAATTCCCTCTCGCCAAATGCTTTTGAAACCATTGCTTCTGTCTTTGCAAATGGCGGCTTCTTAGTTAAGAAGACATTTATTGGGAATTTAACATTACTTTATAAAGCTAGTAAGGCCTCTAATGATGTTTTTATTATTGATTTAACATTTCATTTGGCGAGAGGGAATTACAACGTATATAAGAGAAAAAATTTGCATCTAGATCGTAACTCGCCTCGGTAGCTCAGTTGGTAGAGCATTTGGCCTGGAAAGCCAAAGGCCCCGGGTTCGAGTCTCGGTCTAGGCAAAAAATTTTCTCTTCAAATATAATTTATCTTTCAGTGAGAAATGTTAAATCAATAATAAAAACAACATACCTTATGAATTTCATAAATTAATTAGAGGAAATAACGTTATGAGGTTTTTACCAATAAACATTGAGTAGTGAAATATCACCTCATACGTCGTGATCTTCAAGCATGGTACCGCAGTTTAAAGAGGCATCCCTCTCATCTTCACACAATTCAACAGTCGTAAAGATGGCTGAAGATGAGAGATATGCCTCTTGAAACTGCAGTACAATGCTTGAAGATCACGACATATGAGGTGTGATTTCACGACTTACTATTTTAGTTATACTTTATGAAAATTATTTAATATTTGTGGTCCTGATGAAGGTTGTCTCCTATTAAACACCAACAGAGTCGGCCATCATCCCAACCCTGGTACCTCGTTTATATCCTTCATATCTTGGTGGAATTGATCTCTCTGCTTTTCACTTAGTGCACCCAAGTTTTCAAGATGCAAATGCAGGCTCATATTACATCCAAGTGCCTTTAACTTTTTGAGGGTGGTTTCATATTGGTCATCTGTAACATTACCCAATAACTTCCTTAAATGAGTCCTAAGTCAGTCATGATATTTGTAAAATGAATATCCTTATCTAAATCTGTATGATATGTTGGGGGTAAAGATGGCCATAATACAGGGCTAAAATCTTGCGCCGACTAACTAAAAAGTCAGGAACCTTAATCTCCTATACTACCCCAAGGCCTGTGATGGGGTCATTTACCTTGTTTTTTTACCTGCATTCCTACAGTTCGACAACTCTAATTAGTACATTACGATGCAAGGTTGGGAAGTGGTTTTTACAGAAGTGAGGAAATGTTTAAAAACCAAGCAATAGCAAGGTTTTTAATTTCCGAGATTATGTAAAACACTTCACAAACATGTATTGTACATTATTTTTTGCACAATGGTGTTTTCAAAATAATAGTAAAATAGTAACTTCTTTGTCGGAAATATTTGCATTCATTATAAACAACTGACTAATGTTAAAGTGTGGGCAATGTTTATTAGTTGACACTAAAGCAGGTCGTGACACCAATCAGTCATAAAATGACAGCAACTATGTATTTATTGTTTTATTGTTTCAAATAAACTTCAGTTCATTTAAAATGCAGTGTTTGTTTCATATAATGTATATTAACACTATCTTTTGGATATATTTTTATATATATAGCAAACTCCTGATTATCCGTGTTAAATTGGGACTGAGATATGCATGGAAAATCAAAAAACGCGGATAATCCGATTAAGTTATTCGGCATCATGGAAGTTGATTAGAAATTTATTTACCTACTTTAACACTACTTAAATGCAACAAATATTCATAAAACATTATATTAAATGTATTTAGATGCGAGTCGTAATTATCATAAATTTATTTTACTCATAAATATTTTAAAAAGGTGGGACTATTTCCTGTCATGACCACTCTGGTTACAACAGATTCAAAATGGCCTTTGTAACCAGCAATTACACAAATAATCAGCGATAACCACACTAGTAACCACCGATGACCACACTACTAACCAGCAATATACCCACTGCCTCAGCATATCTATGGTTTCAATCTGTAACAACACACTTTTAGTGACTCACACAACGGAAATTTCCAAAATTGTATTGTATTCTCATAATGTTGGTTGGTACCGTTAAACGCACCAGGAGAGGGGGTTACTCCTAAAATTAAATATTACTCTATTGTGTTAGTTTCTAAGTGCAGTTCACAGTAGCATGTTTAAAAATAAAGCATTTTTCATAACAATACAAAATACAGTACAATATTTATCTTCATTTTTAAAAAAAATACAGTAAAAGGAGTCATGCCCGGATAATCTGCAAACTGGATAATACACACAAGGATAATCGGGAGTTTGCTGTACATTGTATGTAGTATACATAAAGGGCAGTGGTTTTACTTCCTGCATGAAGTTCATAATATTACAGTATAATTATTTAGGTTGGCAAACTTGAAATGTAGGAAGTTGAACTTTCAATCACAGTCGTCATTGCTGTAGGTATGATAAAATACACTATTGCGCAAAAAATATATTACACCATACTTTTGTGGAATGTGTTATACCATACTGTTGACTGGGATGGACTAGTGGTTATATTCCTTGTCTCTGGTCTCTAGGTCACAAGTAGAGACCAGATGTTAGGGAAAATGTCTATAGTTATTTATTATAGATATTGTAAAAGTGACTTCATATAAGTTCATACCAAGGACCCTAGAGTTGTTTTCCATGAAGTTAATTTTGCCTATAAATGCCTATTTCAGCTTATAATGCCTATAAATGTCTATTTGCAATAATTTCTCGAAATCAACTCAGTATTTCAATGAAATCAATTAAAATGAACAAACTTCATGTCACAAATCATTTCATAGAAGTTTTCAAGTGTTCTTTTTATAAATTCACTTAGAATATTTTAGGATAAGGGTGAGAATAACCCAATAACCTAGCAGGTAGAAGGTTTCCCCCTCAATGCACTCCCGTTAAGTAAATATTTTATTTTGCCATCACATGCATTCCCGTTAAGCGAAATAGCCCTATGCTATATCCCATTGTATTTTGCTCCAGCTCTAAGGCTTGGAGAAAAGTTCTTAGCTTCTTTTCAACACAAACATTGCTGAGTGACAAAGAGGGTAGATTGCTTAAGCTTTCTTTCTCTGTCTCACACCTGGTGCTGAAACCTTTAGGTGACTGGCAATATTATTTTTGATCTTGGTAACACTGAATTCAGTCTGCAGTCCTCATTCACAGAGAGGTGCTTTAAAGACAAAGTGGTGCGGCAAGTGTATGTGGCTTTTTTTTTAGAACAGTTTTTTTTTAAGATACCTAAAGAGAGGGCAACAGTAAAAGACAAACAGACCAATTTCGTGAAAGAATTTGGTGCGGAAATATTCTCATGTGATGGTTCTGCTCTTTGTAAAAAGGCAAAACAAATTCCAAAAGCATCTCTGATATCTTCGTATGCTATTGATAGCATACGTTTATATTCTTAACGTAAGACTGTAAAAAGTTATGTTGTCCATTTTTGTAAGAGCCTATTTTAAATTTTTTAGTGCCTATATTAATGATTTTAGTGTTTTTTGCCTGCCTATTTTGAATTTTTAAGTGCCTAACATCCGGACTCTAGTCACAAGTTTAAAACCGCTGAGGTCAATGGAATTTTTAGGATGGAAAAATCCAAGGATCAAATCCTGCAGGGGAGTAACTATAAGTCATGGCTACCTCCTTCATCCTAGAAATACCTTTGTCGCCTACTGGATGTCTCATTGTGTCAGTATGTTGACAGCAACCATTCATGTTATCTTTAGGGAAATAAGCATAGCTAAATATTAACTTGGTCTAGTGACTTCTATCAAAGGAGACGCTAAGGCCCAACATTGGGCTGTTATTTCGTTAGATTATATCATACTTTTGTGCAATTTGCCCCTCTGCCAGGTAAAATAAAGCTATTATTATTATTATTATTATTATTATTATTATTATTATTATTATTATTATTATTATTATTATTATTATCCAGCTGTATATAGAATTTTTTTGTTTTCTTCTCTCTCTCTCTCTCTCTCTCTCTCTCTCTCTTATCTTTTTGTGTGATTGTTGGTGATAAAATGCAAAGAACCTCCTTTTCCTTGTGCCCTTCAGTTAAAGATAGTCTTCTATCTATATCAGGGATTTTATACCTATTACATTAGTCCACCGCTGTGGTCTCGGGGTAGAATGCTGCCTTGTCACGCAGCGGGCCCGGGTTCAATCCCCGGTTGGGACAGTTTTTCTGGGTGAGGTTTTTATTGGGGTTTTTCCTCACCTGTAAGACAAATGTCGGGAAAACTTTAAGGCCCAAACGGTCCCCGAAATCATATGGCCATCGCAATCATCATTCATATTCATCTTAGGTTAAGCTTAGGATTAGGGACTCTCCTGGCGCACCATTATCATCATCATCACCCATCATATCATCGGGGCAATGTAACCTTGCCTTCCAGGCGCCCCAACCTCAGAAGTGCCAGGAGAGAAACTAGGAATGTCGAAAGACAAACCTGGGGCATTTGAAAAAAAAAATACTTATTACATCTTCCTGTGGCAATCCTCCAAAGACTTTTGACCTGTACATCTTCAGGGTTCAATCTTTTCCTATATTCACTCAAGTTAAATCTGCCTGCAAAAAATATGCTAGAAATATCCTGTCGATACTCTTCCTTCTCTTACTGTATTGCCACGTCATGATCCCATTTATATGTATTTGACATGGGACAGGAACACTGAACTTTGTAAATGATTGACACCTCCAGCTGTTAGTTTCGCCAAATGAATAATCCAGTGAAACCATGTTACTACGAAGCGCCGAACAAGTTGTCCCTCTTTCGCCTTACCCCCTCTGTACATCGTATGACAGTTCCTGTTCCCTGTGTTGTGTTATGAGGCTATGTAGTACAGGAGATGCCAAACCACTGATTGTGATTTTTAAATTATATGAAACCTTCAGCAGTCATGGACTAAATTACTAATTTGACAACCATAGTAAATAATACTAATGAGGTTTTTAGAGAATTCTACCCGCCCACAGGAAATAGTTTAGGCTGGATGACACTAGGACCTAACACACTTACCCTCTAGCTGTGCAGACCTTAACTTAGTCGAGTGAGGTAATACTTTTATGTTTCCATTCTCATTTTTCCAAGTTTTCATTGGTCTTCCATTTCCTTGTCTTCCTCAAAGTTCCATCTATATATGAATATAGACCATCTGTCATCTCCCATTCTCATCAGGTGTTCCAAAACATTTGAGACTCTTGCTTCAGTCCTTGTTAGTATATTTTCTTCCTCATCCATTTTATTTTTATTTTTTTGATTTCATATCTGGTCTGTGTAATGTAGGAAATTCATCACCATCATTATAAAGTAATGCACCAATAACTCTGGTAATTTTCTGAGAAACGAAAGAAAACCATAGATTTTTTCCCAAAAGATATGAAATTTTCTAATGTATTATCAAAACTGTTGTGCACCTTAACTTATGGGAAATAAAGTTCTTAGCGCAACATTTTTATGGGGGCCCAAAAAGAGGATGAACAGGACAGTGGTGATGGAGGAGAAAACTGCATAATAGTGAGATATATATATGTATAGGATAGCCAGATATAATAAGAACAGTTAAGTCTCGTAGGCTGCCGATGGGCAGCGACATATGGCAAATGGGGGAATGAAGCAGGTGCATGGAGGACGGGAACTTCTGAGTAGGAGAACCAGAGGGAAAACACCCAGTTGGTAAACCAATAATGAGGTGGGAGAACAACATTATGCATGATTTGAGGGAAGTAAATTATGCAGCGTATGATTGGAAAACATTAGCTCAGGATAGGGATGTGAGGAGAGCATGCGGCCATGAACCTACAGGTTTGATAGAGCCAGTGAGTTAGTTAGTTGTGACCTTAACTTACCTGATAGCTACTGGCCCCACATACACTTATGTTAATCACAGAGGTGAATGATCGTCTAGCTAGTATAGGGTGACGTGGTCAACCTGGAGTGACTACTTTTTGTAGCTACCCAAATTCCTCATGATGCTTGGTGGAGACCAATGCTATTCTGGTCGAAATTCCATGAGAAAATTTCTTCCCCCATGGGGACTCAAACCCTGCACCAAGATATCATGTCTCAAACTGCTCACTTACAGCATGAGACTTTTATTGTATTTACCGCAAGGAATTGATACTTAAAACCTGCACACTTATATTTCTTCCACACTGTATATACAATCTGCAGTCTCATGTCCCTCATTCAGGGTAGAGTTTTGGACTAAAGCCTCCATCCATGTTTCCTCTTCCATCATTCAATCCTCTTTTCACGACATTCTATTTACCTTCTTCTTTCCATCTATTTTTCTTGGTCTTTTGCCTCCAATTTTAAATTTCAGTTTTTGTCTTGGTATATTTCCAGTATTTGTTCTTTTAATGTGGTCATACCATCTTATTCTACCATCCTCCATTTAATTTTGTATTTTATCCAACTTCAAAATCTCGTACTTTAGTACTCTGTATTCTTTCTCCTCTGGTATTTTCAAACATACTTCTTACAAACTTCATCTCTGTTCTTTGAATTCTATTTAGATATTTCTTCATCCTTTGAATGTTTCGACTCCATAAATTAAAATAAGTTTAAAAATATGTTTCATAAGTATTAAATTAATCGTGATTATTTCATACCTCATACTTCTATATTTCTTTAAATACAGCACTGCAGTATTGGCAATTTATCACCATCATCAGCTGTTTTCACGATTGTCAATTTTTACTTTTGTTGCTAATTATCCAAACTGGCATCTGATGTTCTTTTAAAGAATTATTTTCTAAACTGCCATCTGGTGTTCATTTAATGAATCATTTTCTAAACCGCCATCTGTTGTATTTTTGAAGAACTTTGTAATCAAGCTAGGTTCATCTGGAATTTCGAAGTTCATAGTTCTAGTATGATTTTTTTGAATATATATTTTTTCCCAAACTGTTAAATCTAAAGGTTTAGATAGATGTTTCAAAAGTTTTGCTTCTTTTTCAATCCTATGATGCTCTAATAAACTATGTGCTGCTATAGCTGATTTTTCAATTTCTCCATTCTTTATATTTCTGAAGTGTTCTTTTTTACGAGTTTCCAAATTCCTTTTTGTTTTTCCTATATATATCCTGTTGCAATCTTTGCAATCAATTTGATAAATTCCAGATTTTTTGTTATCTGGGGGTGTTAAATTTATTATTAGTTAACAGAAGATTACCCAGGCTAAATTTGTTAATTGGAGCCAATGTTATATTAAATTTTTTGAAACTTATTATGAACTGCAGTGCTGTATTTAAAGAAATATAGAAGTATGAGGTATGAAATAATCACGATTAATTTAATACTTATGAATTTGAACCTCATAATGTTAAAAATTCCCAAATTTAATATATAAATATGTTTCATATATATATTTGTTTACAATTCACTGGTTTGCCCTGCTTCCATAGCAGGCATTTAATTTAAATCAAAGCATTTGGCACAACTTTGTATTCTGCTTATTTCTTTTTGAATTTTGACTTACTTATGACAGGGTCCTCTGATTTTTTCTGCCGATTTCTTCATGTTACTACTCTCTTTCCTTCATTGACTATTAATCAATATTCTTTATAATAATGCATCATCCCATTTTGATTATCTTTTTTTCTGTTAATTTTTTGTTGTATCCTAAATTACAATATCAGGCTTAGCAAAACAGTAATGGATAATAATCTGCTTTCAAAAGACTTTGCACATACGGTATCTAAACACACATATGCATACACCCATATATAAAAACATTATATACATAAAAACTTGTAGTATACAAAGATAGATTTGACTTGTCACAGTGCCAGCCTCTTGCAAGCAGGTAATGGCTCTCCTTGTTAGAGATATATAACAGGAACATGATAATAAAATGGTGCATACTTTGAACTGGTTGGCATTGAATGAGAATATACTAAATGGCAGGTCATGGCATCTGTCAAAAGGTTAATATTTAGCACATTCCAAGGTTGTTGAAAACAAAACAACAAGGCTTTTCCACCTGACTAATAAAGTTGTAGTAATTTATTATTTTTTACATCTGAAATATTCTTAACATTCCATAAATTCATATTTAAATCAGTATATATGACTCATTATTGTATTTATTCAACATTTATTTCACATCAGATCTGTTCTTTCTCTTCTTTCTTGATTATTGCTGCTTTAATGGTGTCTATTTATATATTATTTATTTTGGAGATTCTAGTGAAAATGACAGCCCACAGTAATTTGAAAAAAAAAAATTTTGTAGTAGTAATTTCCCACCATCTCTCATAGGAGCATAGGGCCTCCAAAAAAAGATCGCCAACTGATTTCTATTCCTTGCCAGCATCTTAACTTCACTCCTCCAGTTCTTCCCCAATTGTTTAGCTTCCCTTCTCACATATCTCTGCACCAAGATATGTTGCCTTAAACCACTCAGCTATGGTGCAGGATATTATTAATTTCCTGTGGTCTCGAGGTAGCGTGCTGCCTTGTCACGGAGCGGGCCCGGGTTCGATCCCCGGTCGGGGCAGTTTTTCTGGGTGAGGTTTTTATCGGGGTTTTTCCTCACCTGTAAGACAAATGTCAAGAAAACTTTAAGGCCCAAACGGTCCCTGAAATCATATGGCCATCATCCTTATCATTATCATCATCATCCTTCACCGGTGTGGAAAGCAACGGGAAGCTACCACACCTACACAATTCCCTAGTAAAGCTGCAAGCATAGCATGAAAATGCTATGATTGCAGTGAAGGACCTGCCTTCGGGCAGAATTACTATGGATGGAAGCAAGAGTTGCCTGTTCCATTATTATTAATAATAATAATAATTGAATATCCTAACTATACCTGGTCCCAATTAATTTGGATAATCGACATCTCACTGATTATAATTTTTACAGTCTCTACTTCAGGCGATGATTAATTGATTGATTTTTTATTTATCTTTGTAATTTATTAGAACTCATCTGATCGAGGTCAAAATAATGTGTTACGTGAAGGGTGTAACTATAATGATCACTCACATTATGCTAATTTTTCAGTATTTAACTTTTAAGATAATAAATTTATAATCTAATCTTACCTAAATCTGTAATCTAATCTCATTAAGAATGGTAAAAAGTAGTGATTACACACAATGCAAAAAAATAATAATTTTATTACAGATAAAGTGAAGACAACCAATTTTTATTCATGTAGGGTGACACTAAAAATTGTTTTGTTGAAAAATGGACTACGATCATTTTTAGCTATCATACTTCATAATGTGTTTAACACATTACTCTGTAGGAAGTCAATGCACACCACTTGTTTCTTATATCAAAAGATTCTGGCAACAGTCTGTAAAGGTGTTGTTGCTAGCGGCTTCCGGAATTGTTGACCCAAATCTTTTTTTCCCTAGCTTTCCAATAAAGAGCTTCCAAGCTTTCAGTTTTCTGTTTATTTTTATCTATTTTTCTGCAGCTTTAGAGTTACATTACAGTTGTCACAGAGTGGGCAGCTCCCTTCATTGTCAGTTTCATCCTTAGGAGGTATTCTGAAGACCGTCATGAATTAATTTACTGAACTACTCCAATTTTTCTAGATTTCAACACCAAAGTTTTATTTAATTAATAAATATGGATTTTCATCAAGTAAACACCAACTCAATTGATTACCAAAAGTTTTATATTTATCCAAATGTTTTTAAACTATTCCCTTCATGTATTTTCTTGTTCTTGATTCATCAACTGCTTTTCAATTAGTTTTAAGTTTGGATGGTAGCTCTAGTTTAGAATCTGGTTAAGTGCTTTTTTTTTTGCTAGGCTATCTGCACCGTACCTGAGTGATTAGGGCAAGAAGCCTTGGCACAAAGCTACGGGACTTGTGCTGGATCGAGTCCTCATGGGGGAAGAAATTTTCTCATGGAATTTCGGTCAGTATGGGACCAGTGCCCATCCAGCATCATGAGGCATTTGGGTAGCTACAATAAGTAGCGACTCCAGGTTGAGAAGACCAGCTATAATGGCTGGGGGACCCAACATGCTGACCACATGTCAACTCTACACTGGCTAGATGATTGTCTACCTCTGTGATTAACACATGTGGATAAGAGGCCAGCAGCTGGCTGGTAGGCCAAGGCCTTCTAGGCCTGTTGCACTTGGAGCTTTTTGGAATTATCTGCAGTTTCATTTCTTTTCAAGCCGACATGACCAAGTTATCCACTGAAGTGCTATTTCTGTTTTTAACTGCTCTGTATAGTTTTCTTATATCCTATACTATCAAAGTATCATGATAACTGTAGTTTTGGATTTTCGGTAGGGATGCTCTCGAGTCTGAGAGTATAACATTTTTTTTCTTTATTTCCGGTCTATACAGGACATTTTCTAGGGCAGATTTAATTACTAAAATTTAGCCATCAGATTTTTTAGTAAATTAATATTGACAAAATTCTCAGCCTGTAAAGTTTTGTGGGAGAATTCTGCTATCTTATTCATAGATGTTTGTGTAATGTGTTTCACTGATTTAAGTTCAAGATTTGTTATTTTTTGTATCAGTTGTATTTGATGGAGAGACTATCGAAGGTGCACCTCCGCTGTGGTGCGCTGCTGCAGCCGGACACTTACCAGTGGTTCGTCTTCTGGTTCGTAATGGGGCAAGTGTAAACAGCACAACACGCACTAATTCCACGCCACTCCGAGCAGCTTGTTTTGATGGACACTTCGAGATTGTAAAGTTCCTTGTTGATCATGGAGCAGGTGAGGTTTCTATTCTTATCCTAGACTAAGGTCATTTCATGTGAAATTAGCAACAAAAAAAATTGTGAAAATTAAATTTTTCCCTTTAAAAATGATTCTTTACTGTTTGTTTAATACGCCAAGCACTTAGCAATGGAGCCATAATTTCCCATAAATATAAATTTTGATGAAAGGACAGAAAAAATTGTCCCCTTTCATTCTCCATTTGTGCTACATGCCTGCCCATCGCAGTCTATGAGACTTAACTGTTTTTAATATATCTGGCTTCCCATAAAGATCATGTAGTTCACTGTTATGAAGTCTTCTCCATTCACCTGTCTGTCTGTCTCTCTTTGGTCCAAAAAATGTCCTAAGAACTTTATACTCAAATATTAGCAATCTTTTCTCCTCCCTTAAAGGCAGCAGACACTTCCTCAATAATTCTATTGTTACTTATTTTAGGAATTCTCACTATGATGTATATTCATTAAGGTAGAATATTTTTATCACTCACCTCATATTGTTCTTCTTATTTGATTATAAACTAGTTTCGGAACATAGTTTCTGTTCCATCCTCAGTATCGTCACGACCGTTGTTCTGTCGTCTTGAAGAGCTGTCCTTCTCTCCTTCCATTGGCTGACTGAAAAACCTCGAAACCAGGTCATTCTCACCGGGAATTTCAAAGTTCATTAATTTCTTCTTTTCGCTCTTTTGAATGTAGATCTTTTCCCAAGCAGTAAGTTCTTTAGGTTTTTCTATTTGTTTTAATAATTTAGCTTCTTTCTCGATAAGATGTTTTTCAGACCATGCATGGGCAGCCACTGCAGATTTTTCTACTTCCCCTTTCTTGACATTCCTGAGATGTTCTTTCACTCTAGTTTTCAAATTTCTTTTAGTTTTTCCTATGTAGAATTTCTCACATTCTTCACATTTAATTTGATAAATCCCTGATTTGTTTTCTTCTTTAATTTTCTCATTCTTATTAGGTCTAATCAGTCTACTGATGCTGTAGTCATTTTTGGGTGCTAACCTTATGTTGAAATCTTTAAAAAAATTTTGAAACTTGTGGTGTTTTAATGGATGATATGTGAATTTTCTAAATTTTACATTATCTTCTTTTACTTTTAGAAGAGTGCTTTGATTAATAAATTTTTGTCTTTTGAACTTGTTTATTTTTTTTGAGTATCATTTTTATTGCAAAACCATTTTTCGTGGCTACGTTGATTATGTGTTCTTTTTCTTTTTCATAATTTTCTTTGTTCATTGGTATGTTCACTAATCTATGTGTCAAACTATTGAAAACTGCTTCTTTGTGAGCTATGTGATTGAAACCTAAAGCTTTTATATAGTTATCTATATGTGTCTTCTTTCTGTAAATTCCAAATTCTATCTTATTTTCTTCGTTCCTTTTTAAGTTGAGATCTAAAAATGGTATTTCTCCATTGATTTCCTTTTCCATAGTGAACTTTATAGTTTGACTTTGAATGTTCAATAATTTTAATGCATCATCTATCTACGATTTTATTATAAATTTAACACTTCTCATTGAAGGATAAATTATATTTGAAGAGAAAAATTTTCGCCTAGACCGGGACTCGAACCCGGGACCCTTGGCTTTCCGGGCCAAGTGCTCTACCAACTGAGCTACCGAGGCGAGTTACGATCTAGACGCAAATTTTTCTCTTGTGTACGTTGTAATTCCCTCGCGCCAAATGCTTGAAACCATAGCTTCTATCTTTGCAAATGGCGGCTTCTTAGTTAAGAAGACATTTATTGGGAATTTAACACTACTTTATAGCCAGTAGGGCTTCTATTGACGATTTTATTATAAGTTTAACACTTCTCATTGAAGGATAAATTATATTTGAAGAGAAAAATTTTCGCCTAGACTGGGACTCGAACCCGGGACCCTTGGCTTTCCGGGCCAAGTGCTCTACCAACTGAGCTACCGAGGTGAGTTACGATCTAGACGCAAATTTTTCTCTTATGTACGTTGTAATTCCCTCGCGCCAAATGCTTGAAACCATAGCTTCTATCTTTGCAAATGGCGGCTTCTTAGTTAAGAAGACATTTATTGGGAATTTAACACTACTTTATAGCCAGTAGGGCTTCTATTGACGATTTTATTATAAATTTAACACTTCTCATTGAAGGATAAATTATATTTGAAGAGAAAAATTTTCGCCTAGACCGGGACTCGAACCCGGGACCCTTGGCTTTCCGGGCCAAGTGCTCTACCAACTGAGCTACCGAGGCGAGTTACGATCTAGACGCAAATTTTTCTCTTATGTACGTTGTAATTACAGTTGGTAGAGCACTTGGCCCGGAAAGCCAAGGGTCCCGGGTTCGAGTCCCGGTCTAGGCGAAAACTTTTCTCTTCAAATATAAAATATCATCATTTATCTGTTTATGATTAACTATTGCAATTATGTCATCCACATATCTGCACCAGAACTTGAAAATTAAACGATGTCCATTAATTATCTTGTGTTCAAAATTCCCCATGAATAGATTAGCTAAGAACGGAGATAAAGGGTTTCCCATCGAAAGTCCTGAATTTTGTTTATAAAATCTTCCATTGTAGGTGAAAAACATATTATCGATACATAATTTCGTTAAAGTTTTATATTCGACTATCTTTACTTTTTCAATTTTATTATTTTTCATCCAAATCTCTAAAATTTCCATAGTTTGGTCTTTTGGAATGCTTGGAAATAAGGAAACAACATCAAATGAAACTAACTGTCTGAAGATTGTAGTTGTATGTTTTCTAGTTTATCTACCAATTCATAAGAGTTTTCTATTGCAGAGTTTTCAAATCCATTTTATTAAATTCCTTACATAATCATTTAGATAAATGATATGTAGGAGACCCTATGTTGTTAATTATCGGCCTCATTTTCTTCCCTTCTTTGTGCACTTTCGGGAGTCCGTGGATGTTGGGAATTTTTGGATTTGAAACCTTCAGATGAAACTTGTCTTTCTTAGTTAAAATGTGATTGATATTCTTGAGAGTGTTGTCTACTTCTTTAATGGTTTTGTTAAGGGGGTCTGATTGAATCTGTGTATATTCTTCAGAGTCCAAAAGTTTTTCCATTCTGTTGTTGTATTCTTCTTTGTCTAAAATAACCAATTGGTTGCCTTTGTCAGCTTTAGTAATTATTACATTTTTACTGTTGATGTCTTTAATAATTTTCATATTTCTTGAACCCTTCTTGTTTATTGGTGTTTCCTTGATTTCTTTGATAATTTTTTCACATTTTTTCTAAAAGTAAAAGAAGATAATGTAAAATTTAGAAAATTCACATATCATCCATTAAAACACCACCAGTTTCAAAATTTTTTTAAAGATTTCAACATAAGGTTAGCACCCAAAAATGACTACAGCATCAGTAGACTGATTAGACCTAATAAGAATGAGAAAATTAAAGAAGAAAACAAATCAGGGATTTATCAAATTAAATGTGAAGAATGTGAGAAATTCTACATAGGAAAAACTAAAAGAAATTTGAAAACTAGAGTGAAAGAACATCTCAGGAATGTCAAGAAAGGGGTAGTAGAAAAATCTGCAGTGGCTGCCCATGCATGGTCTGAAAAACATCTTATCGAGAAAGAAGCTAAATTATTAAAACAAATAGAAAAACCTAAAGAACTTACTGTTTGGGAAAAGATCTACATTCAAAAGAGCGAAAAGAAGAATTAAGGAACTTTGAAATTCCCGATGAGAATGACCTGGTTTCGAGGTTTTTCAGTCAGCCAATGGAAGGAGAGAAGGACAGCTCTTCAAGACGACAGAACAACGGTCGTGACGATACTGAGGATGGAACAGAAACTATGTTCCGAAACTAGTTTATAATCAAATAAGAACAATATGAGGTGAGTGATAAAAATATTCTACCTTAAATTCTATTGTTAATCATTAATTTGCATCTAATAATATTATTTTCCCATGAGTACCAGTAGGTCTACTTTCTTAATTTATGTAGATAGGAAATAACACTATGAGCTTTTTAATATTGTTTTTTTTTTCCTTCACTCACCTCATACCTCATGAAGTATGAGGTGAGTGAAGGAAAAAAATAGACAATAGGTCTACTTTGTTTAATTTATAGATTTTAATTAATATTGTAGGAAATAACACTATGAGGTTTCTTTTAGTTATTAATGAGTTGGTTATTTTGACTCTCCTCATATTTCTCGATTTTTATGCAGACCTGGTTTTGTCGCTTTTATGCAACATTGTTGATGCATTCCAACTGTTGTTTTGCAGTTGTCCATCCTGTAAGTTGATTTCTTCTCCCTCTGCTGCCTGACCAATAAACTTCCAAATCAATTTTTTTTTCTCCGGGAATTTCGAAATTGATGAGTTTCTTTTTATTCTTGCAAATGTAAATTTTCTTCCAAATTGTGAGTACCTTAGATTTTTCTAACTGTTGTAATTTGGCCTTAGTTTCAATTCTCTGCAGCTATTGCAGTTGGATTAAATTAATAAAAACCAACAAAAATGAAAAGATTGAAGATGGCAACAAATCAGGGATTTATCAAATTGATTGTAAAATTTGTGAAAAAATATACATAGGAAAAACAAAAAGGAACATAAATACCAGATTGAAAGAACACCTAAAAAGTGTTAAAAATGGAGAAATAGAAAAAGCTGCACATGCATGGCCAGAAAAACACAGAATTGAAACTGAGCCAAATTACCAAAACAGAAAAATCTAAGGAACTCACAATTTGGGAGAAAATTTACATCTGCAGGAATAAAAAGAAAACCATGAATTTTAAAATTCCCAGAGAACAAGAAAAAAAAATTGATTTGGAAGTTCATAGGTCAGCCAGCAGTGGGAGCAGAAATCAACTTACAGGATGAGCGACTGTAAAACAACAGTTGGAATGCATCGACAATGTCATGCAAAAGTGACGAAACCAGGTCTACATAAAATCAAGAAATATGAGGTGAGTCAAAATAACCAACTCATTAATAATTCATTTATAGACGTTACATAGCAATTTGTAGATTTTTTGGAGTTATTAAAAACTGTCTGATCGTCTGCAAATAATAATATTTATCTTTAAAAGTGACGAAGTTACCATATGTATGTTTTTTGTAAAACTTGAAATTTTTACATTTTTTCTAAAAAAATTTGGAGCCAAAAAATATTTTTTTGTTAATTTTCTATTTGTATTAATTTGTACTTGACATTTATGAAAAAAACTAGCATGTTACATGTAATGGGAGAATAAAGTTAACTTAATTCCATTATCTTCTGTTAATTATTGTTATTAGTTTTTTTTATGTTTAAAAGAAGTTATACTATGAGGTTTATTTTAGTTAAAAGAAAGTTGGACTCACCTTATAATTATAGATTTTTTTGAAGACTGTAGTTTCGATAAGCTATGTATCATGTATGAGGTGAGTCATTAAATTTCTTTCTATTGTTATTTGTTGTTAAATAATTGCATATTTGTATATTGCAGATATTGAAGTTGCAAATCGCCACGGTCACACTTGTTTAATGATAGCATGTTACAAAGGCCACTTCCGTATTGCCAAGTTTCTACTTAGCCTCGATGCCAATGTTAACCGAAAAAGCGTAAAAGGCAATACTGCTCTTCATGACTGTGCAGAATCAGGGAGCCTAGAAATTCTAAAATTGCTCATAGAACATGGAGCAAAAATGGATGTGGATTCTTATGGTATTTATTATTATTATTATTATTATTATTATTATCATCATCATCATCATCTTCACATTTATTACTATTATTCATTAGGATTGTTTCCTTCATATTTCATATGAAGAAATAAATTCTATATTGGTTTGAGTCTATATGAGGGAAGAAATATTCTCATGGAATTTCGACCAGTATGGGGTCAATCCAAACATAATGAGAAGTTTGTGTAGCTACAATAAGTAGTGGCCCTAGGTTGCTAAGCACATATCACCCCTATACTGGTTAGATGATCATCACATCTGTAATTAACACATGTGGATGTGAGACCAGCAGCCAGTGATAGGCAAGAGGGGGCCTTCTAGGCATGTTGCACCATGAAGTTTTAGTTTTTTTTAACATCAAACATTAAATCCTGCTTTGTTGTAGTCCGCATTTGAACTCTAAAAAATAAACAAATTCAAATTATTTAAAATACCATATGGTTTTATACAAAATATTCCCAACATGAACATGTCTTGAGAGATCTTTGTTGTATTACTGGACAAGGTTAACTTCCAATTCAAAGTGATTGTCGAGATTGCAATAAAGTATACATAGGAAAAACAAAAAGAAATTTGGACACTCGCACAAAGGAACACTTTAGAAATATTAAAAATGGTGAAATTGAAAAATCAGCTATTGCAGCACATAGTTTGTTGGAAGGTCATGGAATTGAAAAAGAAGCTAAACTTCTAAAACATTTGGAAAAACCTTTGGATTTGACAGTTTGGGAGAAAATATTTATACAGAAGAACAAATTTAAATCTATGAATTTCGACATTCCGGATGAACGTGACCTCATCTCGAAGTTCATCAAATCAATACCAGATGGCAACGATATCTCGAAGTTCGTCAAATCAACACCAGATGGCAACATTATAGAGGGAGATTCCAACGAATATCCGGTAGTCATAATGGCGATTGAAAATGAATGACACGATCATTTGAAAACTATAGTTACCGTGTTTGATAAAACATGAAATATGAGGTAAGATGTTAAAATGACTCATTAATTTATTAACTTCCAATGCGGAAAAACTGCGAACTAAAAGAATGTGGTAAGGGTGAGTAGGGGTTTGCAATGACAGTATTTATTTTCCGTTAATTGTGTATAGTCAGTTACTGGCAATTCAAGTGTGAAAGTTAGACCCTATATTCAGGAGTATATAAACATTTAAGTCTGGGAATCAGTACTGATTTAATTTCTCTGTACGTAACATTATCCAGAAACCTATAGGCATACAAATTCTGATGGTCTTACATTATCTTCATCTTCAATTTGATGTAGGCCCACCTCTGTATTTTGCCACTGATTATACCACTTCCCCTGTCATTCGCTTGTACCAACGGTGGAAGGAGACACTTCCCCATCTTCACCACAAGCGCCATTGCTTCCCCTCACTGGCTAAAAAGTTAATGCGGTCGAGTAACAGACATGTACTTCAAATGTTGGTACCAGATATATGAAGAGCTCATTTTGAACATATCTCTTGCCAACCCCTGGGGGTATGCTTCTCGGGCCCCAGCTATGCTCACAACAGCAACAGGGTGTGTCCCCAGGTGGCGGATAGAGGAACGGTTGGTGGTTTGCATTGCATTCCTCCCGGCTAGGTTCCGGACCCGTGGGCCATTTGTGAGGTCATCAGGATTCGAGCAACCTGATGTACTACATAGCTCGTGCTGCGCCCACTTCAGCAGCAAAATGCATCCCCTCGGTGGCATAGTGGGGAAAAGGTTGGTGGATCTGCTAGTCAGTTCTCCCTTCCAAGTCCGATGGACTCGCAGACCTTAAGTGGGGTCAACAAGGAGATGAGCGGCCTGTTGTCAAAACTCGTGGATCCTGGCCCACAAGCGGGATTAGCGGCCGCTGTGGCACAGTGGTGGGAGACTGGAGATCAGAAGCTCCTTTCTCTTGGTTCAATGAACCCGATGTCCATCTGTGGGGGCACCATGGGCGATGAGCACCCTGGATGCCCACATTGCTCAGTGGGCTGGTCTCACAGCAGCGGCACACTAGGCCTAGTCTTGTGAACGGGCTGGTTGGGACAATACCAAGCGTAATGCTGGGAATTACCACCAGGTCAATAAACTCGGAAAAGGAGGAAGCGCGGTCTTTGGTGGGGGATTAGTGCCGACTCTGGGACCGAGTGACCCAAGGGCAATCTGTGAGGTCGTCAGAAGTTGAGCGACCTGACGTACTAATGCTCAGGCTGGACCCACTTCAGCAACCAAACACATCCCCAGCTGGTGCACTGGCGGAAAGGTCGGTGGATCTGCTAGACAGTCCTCCCGGCTAAGTCCAAGGGACTCGTGAACCATTAGTGGGGTCGGCAGGAGTTGAACACCTTGCCGTACTATTGTCACCTGTTGGAGCTTGCCAGCTCCGTGTTGGACCACAACTGCAACAGGACACGTCCCTGGGGGCATACCAGGACACAGCTCGGACCAGTGCAGAGGGGAGCAACTGTGCTGGTTCCCAGCTAAGCCTATGGACTCATGGACAAACTGTGGGGTCACCAGGAGTTGAACACCTGGATGTACTAAAGTCTCACACTGTGGGGCTTGTGGACTCAAGCCCTAGCCAATCTCACAACAGCTGCAGGATACATCCCTGGAGGTAGAACAGGGGAATGGTCAGTGGATCTGCGACAGCAGTCCTCCCGGCTAGGCGTTGGTTTTAGGCTGAGAACTCTTGAATGTGGACGCGAAATAGATAGGGAGGACAAGTCTGGGACTTGGGAGTATGGTCCTTATGACCGAGGTATCCCAAGGGGTGGAGGCATGGACCTAGATGCCCACCTTGTATTAAAGCTCACTTTTGTATGTCTGCACATGGCTCTGTGTACAAATACCAACATTTGGCTTCAGCACATTCTTTAAACCACTTTTATTAAAAGTGGCTATTATAATGAAACTGACTCTTACTGTACAGCAAAATAGTGACCTTACATTGCTTCTCACAAATTTTTGAAAATAGACAAGAGTTGTTTTGAAAATAAGCTCCTCTTATTATTAATAAAAATGATGCATCTTACCTCATAAATATTTGTTTCATTTGACTTGTTTCAATATGCTGTCCATACAATCATCAGCTTTTCCAGACTGTTACATTTTATGTACTTGGCTCTGGATGTCGACTCTCACTCCATCTTTCAGTTGACTGAAAAACGTAAATCAAATTATTTTCCCCTGGAATTTCAAAATTCATAATCCTGCTTTTATTCTTCTGGATGTAGATCTTCTCCCAAAACATTAGCTCTTTAGTGTTTTCTGACTCTTTTTAATAATTTAGCACTTACATTGATATTATGTTTTTCTGACCACACGTGGGCATCTACTGCAGATTTTTCTATTTCTTACATTTCTGTTGTGTTCTTTTGTTCTAATGGTCAAGTTTCTTTTTGTTTTCCTTCACGTATATCTTATCAAAATTAGCAAATTTTATCTGGTATATTCCAGATTTTTTCCCTCATCAATCTTTTCATTTTTGTTGCTCAGAGGGAAAAAATCAGGAATATACCAGATAAAATGTGCTGATTGTGATAAGATATACATAGGTAACACAAAAAGAAACCTGACACAAGAACACAATAGAAATGTAAAAAATGGAGAAATAGAAAAACGTGCAGTAGCTGCCCACATCTGGTCAGAAAAACATAAAATCTATGTAAACACTAAATTAATAAAACAGAAAACAGTAAAGAACTCACCGTTTGGAAGAAGATCTATATCCAAAAGAAAAAGATTTACTAGTTCTTTGATCAAAGAAAAGATGGAATGAGAGAGTTGAAACATAAAATTCAAGAGTCTGGAAAATCTGTGACGATGGTACAGGCAGCATATCAAAACATATCAAATTAAACACAAATTTTTATGAGGTAAGGTGCCCAAAATTCGCCTTATTTATTAAGAAGAACCTCATGATGTTATTTTCTATTGTAATTTATTAATCCTTTTATTATGTTTGCTAGTGTTAGTAAAAAGAGGGAATATTTGAGAGAGAAGATTAATGATCTTGAAATGAATGCAAAAAATAGGAACATTAGAGAATTATATCGGGGAATTAGGATAGAGAAGAAAGGGTTTCAGGCTAGAACAAACATAATTCGGAATGAAAATGGGGATATGATTGCAGATTCCAGGAGTATATTAAATGGATGGAAAAGTTACTTTAATCAGCTATTAAATGTACATACAGAACAGGACATTGAGGAGGATAAGTTACAGACAGCAGAAATGCTAGTCGCAGAACCAAGTGCATTAGAGGTTGAAATGTCAGTAGAAAAATTGAAGATGTATAAAGCATCAGGTTCGGATGAGATCCCACCAGAACTGATAAAATCAGGGGGACAAAAATTGATGGACAAGATACGCTGGTTGCTTAGTATGATTTGGGAAAAAGAAGCTCTTCCAGATGAATGGAAGGAATCAATTATCGTACCAATTTATAAGAAAGGAGATAAAACTGATTGCAACAACTACAGGGGTATCTCATTACTTTCAACTTCCTACAAAATTCTAACAAATATATTAGTAAGCAGACTTACTCCCTATATTGATGAAATCATCAGTGTGCATTTAGAAGAAACAGGTCTACAACAGATCAGATTTTTAGTATCAGACAGATTCCAGAAAAGAAATGGGAATATAATGGTACTGTACATCAACATATGTAGACTTCAAAAAAGCATATGATTCAATTAAGAGGGAGAAGTTATATAGTATCCTGCTGGAGTTCGGAATTCCTAAAAGTTAGTTAGACTTATACGAATGTTAAATTATATTTGAAGAGAAAAATTTTCGCCTAGACCGGGACTCGAACCCGGGACCCTTGGCTTTCCGGGCCAAGTGCTCTACCAACTGAGCTACCGAGGCGAGTTACGATCTAGACGCAAATTTATCTCTTATATACGTTGTAATTCCCTATCGCCAAATGCTTTTGAAACCATTGTTTCTATCTTTGCAAATGGCGGCTTCTTAGTTAAGAAGACATTTATTGGGAATTTAACATTACTTTATAAAGCTAGTAAGGCTTCTAATGATGTTTTTATTATTGATTTAACATTTCTCCATGAAAGATAAATTATATTTGAAGAGAAAAATATAATTTATCTTTCATGGAGAAATGTTAAATCAATAATAAAAACATTATACGAATGTGTCTAAATGGCTCAAAGAGTAGGGTGCGTGTAGGCAAACAGTTTTCGGACACTTTTGAAATCCAGAATGGGTTGAAGCAAGGAGATGCACTATCTCCTCTACTATTTAATTTTGTACTGAGCATGTCATTAAATCTTTAGAGAATGAGGAAAGCTTACAACTCAATGGTATTAATAAGCTGTTAGTTTATGCTGATGATGTAGTATTATTGGCCGATAGCGAGGAGATACTAAAGGACAACATGCACACACTATTGAGTAACACTAAGAATTTACAACTGGAAGTAAATATCAATAAAACTAAATATATGGTCACACGTAGAAATTCATTAAATAATGGAAATGGACAGCTAATGAGAAATGAGGGAAATTTTGAGGAAGTGGCTGAATTCAAATACCTAGGAACAATAATCACAAATAGGAATGAGATGCACAAAGAAATTAAACATAGGCTCAATTCTGCAAATGCATGCTATTATGCATTGTAGAGACTTTTGATATCCCAACTCCTTTCAAAAAAACATTTAACTGAAAATATATAAAACTATTATTCTACCAGTTATATTATATGGGTGCGAAACATGGACTCTTACTTTAAGGGAGGAAAGGAGATTAGAAGTATTTGAGAATAAAGTACAAAGGAAAATTTTTGGACCAAAGAGATATGAACAGACAGGTGAATGGAGAAGACTACATAACAATGAACTACATGGTCTTTATAGGAAGCCAGATATAATAAGAACAGTTAAGTCTCGTGGGCAGGACATGTTGCACGTATGGGGAATAAAAGACTTGCATGGAAGCTTCTTGTAGGAAAGCCAGAGGGAAAACACCCAGTTGGTAGACCAAGAATGAGGTGGGAGAATAACATTAACTATGATTTGAGGGAAATAGATTATACAGGGAATGATTGGAAAGCATTAGCACAGGATAGGGATGTATGGAAAGCATATGTCCATGCGGGCCATGAACCTATGGGTTCGATAGTGCCAGTGAGTAAGTAAGTAAGTGTAAGGTTCATTCCAGGTTTCTGTAAGATATCTTTCCATTTAAAAGGATGGAACACACTCTGTGTATTACCAAGTGAATTGAAATTTTGTGAGATAAAAGTACATTATCTACTGTTTAAACTCATATGTGGTTTTGTGGGCCAATAACCTCTATTTTTTAAATTATCTGCAATTCTTCATGATATACTCTCAATATATAAGAATCAATTGATCATGAATTAATCTTCTTCTTCTTATTCCTTCCAAGTATTAGGCCAAGGCCTGTTACGATCCTATAGAAAATTTTCCCTCTAGCATTTCATAGGACGGCCCAGAGATCTTCGTCCGCTTGGTATATAATTATAAACAGCTTTCGGGATCCAATTTGAACTCGTTCTTTCAAGATGGTGTTTCCAATTTAGTTGGCTGGACAAGCTGACGATAAAACAGAATTATTTTGAAACATGTCCAAGAACAAATCAACATTAATATTGAGGTAAGATGATCAGACTAAAAATAATCTTCTTCTTCTTCTTCCTTCCAAGTATTAGGCCAAGGCCTGTTACAATCCTATAGAAAATTTTCCCTCCAGCGTTTCATAGGACGGCCCAGTGATCTTCATCCTCTTGGTATATAATTATAAACAGCTTTGGGGATCCGATTTGAACTCATTCTTTCAAGATGATGTTTCCAATTTAGTTGGTACTGTTTAATATATTCCAAAATAATATAATTAAAATATCCTCAAAATATCACTTCCTAATATTAAATATTAGTTGGTACTGTTTAATATATTCCAAAATTGGTGTAGTCTTCAATTCTTTTAAGATATCGGTGTTCCTTTTCCGATCCCATCTGGTGTAACCCGCTGTTCTGTGCATGAATCTCATTTCACAAGCCATTATTCTGCTTTCTTGTTGCTTGTATAAGACTTGAAAGCATAATAATAGTCCCTTCGATTGGTTGCTGGCCAAAGGATGGCAAGACCAGTGATTGGGCTGCCATCTTATAGCCTCTGGTCATGCTTTTCTGGAGAAGAAAAGAAAATAATGGAAAGAAGAAATGGAAGAAAGGAAAGACTCCCTAGCCCTCGGATGCCCTAATAGCATCGGGGTCGAAAAAAACAAGAGTTAAACAAGAGAGGTTAGATAGTAAAGTTAAAAGAGTGCAAAACACAAGTAACTGGAAGAAATGTTTTGCTCAGCTTGGGCACCTTGTGGTCGCCATCCACATATCCCCTAGATGAGGACCCCTGAGGTAATGAATTCTTCTTACCTCATACATCTATGTTTTTTTAACACAGAACTTCAGTATTGGGAAACATCATTCCCATCGTCAGCTATTGTCATGACTGTCAATTTTTCATTATGCCAGTAATTTTCTAAACTACCATCTGGTGTTGATTTGGAGAACTTTGTAATCAAATTTCGTCAGGAAACTCAAAATTCATGGTTCTAGTATATGGTTTGTTTGAATGTATATCTTTTCTCAAACTGTTAATTCCAAAGGTTTAGATAGACGTTTCAAAAGTTTTGCTTGTTTTTCAATTTCAACTTTTGAAACATCTATCTAAAACTTTGGAATCAACAGTTTGAGAAAAGATGTACATTCAAAAAACCATACTAGAACCATGAATTTTGAGTTTCCGGACAAACCAAATTTTATATTTGAAGAGAAAAATTTTTGCCTAGACCGAGACTCGAACCCGGGACCTTTGGCTTGCCGGGCCAAACGCTCTACCAACTGAGCTACCGAGGCGAGTTGCGATATAGATGCAAATTTTTCTCTTATATACGTTGTAATTCCCTCTCGCCAAATGGTTTTGAAACCATTGCTTCTATCTTTGCAAATGGCGGCTTCTTAGTTAAGATATATTGGGAATTTAACATTACTTTATAAAGCTAGTAAGGCTTCTAATGATGTTTTTATTATTAATTTAACATTTCTCACTGAAAGATAAATTATATTATTAATAATAAAAACATCATTAGAAGTCTTACTAGCTTTATAAAGTAATGTTAAATTCCCAATAAATGTCTTCTTAACTAAGAAGTCGCCATTTGCAAAGATAGAAACAATGGTTTCAGAAGCATTTAGTGAGCGGGAATTACAACGTATATAAGAGAAAAATTTGCGTCTATATCGCAACTCGCCTCGGTAGCTCAGTTGGTAGAGCGTTTGGCCCGGCAAGCCAAAGGTCCCGGGTTCGAGTCTCGGTCTAGGTGAAAATTTTTCTCTTCAAATATAATTTATCTTTCAGTGAGAAATGTTAAATTAATAATAAAAACATCAAAACGAAATTTTATTACAAAGTTCTTCAAATCAACACCGGATGTCAGTTTAGAAAATGACTGGTATAATGAAAAATTGACAGTTGTGACAACAGCTGACGATTGGAATGATGTTTTCTGATACTGCAGTTCTGTGTTAAAAAATATAGATGTATGAGGTAAGAAGAATTCACAATTCATTTGATTCTTATTAAAAAACCTCATAATATAAAAATTACCAACTTTATTATGTGAATACTATCACTAACTCCCTTTTTCAAACAAGTGCTTTACTTACGTAAGCTTAACACATACGGTAAGATGTTGGATTATCATTAGAGCAGCTGGACTACAAATTTCAGCCCTGCATGTTTTTCATAAGTAATGCCACGAGTGATTTCCAATTTATCTCGATAATTTGGAAATCAAGAGTGGCATTTGTTAGGACTATTTAACGAATAAAATTAAGCTATTTACTCACAAATCATTATTTAAATATAGTTAATTATATTATTTTTGGTCTGGACATCTTACCTCAATATTAATGTTGATTTGTTCTTGAACATGTTTCAAAACATTCTCTGTTTTATCTTCAGCTTTCCCAGACTGGTTTTATTTATGTTGCATTATGTTGCACCACCTGGATGTCGATGTCAGCTCCATCCTGTGGTTGGCCAAAGAACCTCCAAACAAGTCACCCTCCATCGGAATATCAAAATTCATAACTCTGTTTCTGTTCTTCTGAATATAAATTTTTCCCAAATAGTCAGCTCGTTTGTATTTTCTAACTGTTTTAATAATTAGTGTCTGAATTAATATTATGTTTTTCAGACCAAACATGAGCAGCAACTGCAGATTTTTCAATTTCTCCATTTTTAATATTTCTTATGTGTTCTTTGGTTCTAATTTTTAGGTTTCTTTTTGTTTTCCCTATATATATCTTTTCACAACCCATGCATTCAATTTGATATATTCCTGACTTTTTATTTTTATCAGTTTTTCATTTTTGTTGGTTTTTATTAGTTTATTTAAACTGTAGTATTTTTTGGTGCTAATTTAATATTAAACTTCTCAAATATATTTTGAAATTTATTATGTACCCAGGGGTGATATGTGAATTTCCTATATTTTTTCATAGGTGGTTCTTCTTTTTCAAGATTACTTCTGTTTATCATTTTTTGTTTTTTATACTTTTCTATCCTTTTATGTACCATTTTTTCATCAAACCCATTTTCTCTTGCTACTTTGATTATGTGTTTTTTCTCATGTTTGAAATCTTCTTCGTTTAAGGGTAAGTTTACCAATCTATGAGTTAAACTATTAAATGCTGCTAATTTATGTCCAATTGGATTGAACCCTGTTGATTTTATAAAATTTTCCGTATGAGTTTCTTTTCTATGAATCCTGAATTCAATTTTTCTTTTTTCTTCGTTTCTGACCAATTTAAGATCCAAAAAAGGTATTTGTTTATTGTCTTCTATTTCTTTGGTGAATTTAATGTTTGTACTCTGTAAATTTAATAGTTTTAGGGAATCTTCTACATGTTTTTCTTTAACAATACAAATTATATCATCAACATATCTACTCCAAAATTTAAACATTGTGGGATGTGCTTTAGTGATTTTACATTCAAAATCGCTCATAAATAAATTTGCCAGGAAGGGTGATAATGGGTTTCCCATTGAGAGCCCTGATTTTTGTCTATAGAAACTCCCATTGAATGTAAAAAACATTTGATCAATGCATAACGCAGTTAATTTCAAATAATCTTCTTTGATCTCTCTGTCTATGTTGTTTTTTCTTAACCAATTGTTCAATATCTCCAAAGTTTTTTGTTTCGGTACATTTGTGAATAGTGAAACTACATCAAACGAAACCAACCTATCTGTGGGTTCAATTTCCACTTTTTCTAATTTGTTAACTAATTCCAATGAATTTTCAATCTGCAGACTTTCAAAATTATTAATTCTTTTAAATTGATTATTCAGCCATTTCGAAATTTTGTAGGTTGGTGATCCAATATTGTTAATTATTGGCCAATTAACAATATTGGATCACCAACCTACAAAATTTCGAAATGGCTGAATAATCAATTTAAAAGAATTAATAATTTTGAAAGTCTGCAGATTGAAAATTCATTGGAATTAGTTAACAAATTAGAAAAAGTGGAAATTGAACCCACAGATAGGTTGGTTTCGTTTGATGTAGTTTCACTATTCACAAATGTACCGAAACAAAAAACTTTGGAGATATTGAACAATTGGTTAAGAAAAAACAACATAGACAGAGAGATCAAAGAAGATTATTTGAAATTAACTGCGTTATGCATTGATCAAATGTTTTTTACATTCAATGGGAGTTTCTATAGACAAAAATCAGGGCTCTCAATGGGAAACCCATTATCACCCTTCCTGGCAAATTTATTTATGAGCGATTTTGAATGTAAAATCACTAAAGCACATCCCACAATGTTTAAATTTTGGAGTAGATATGTTGATGATATAATTTGTATTGTTAAAGAAAAACATGTAGAAGATTCCCTAAAACTATTAAATTTACAGAGTACAAACATTAAATTCACCAAAGAAATAGAAGACAATAAACAAATACCTTTTTTGGATCTTAAATTGGTCAGAAACGAAGAAAAAAGAAAAATTGAATTCAGGATTCATAGAAAAGAAACTCATACGGAAATTTTATAAAATCAACAGGGTTCAATCCAATTGGACATAAATTAGCAGCATTTAATAGTTTAACTCATAGATTGGTAAACTTACCCTTAAACGAAGAAGATTTCAAACATGAGAAAAAACACATAATCAAAGTAGCAAGAGAAAATGGTTTGATGAAAAAATGGTACATAAAAGGATAGAAAAGTATAAAAAACAAAAAATGATAAACAGAAGTAATCTTGAAAAAGAAGAACCACCTATGAAAAATATAGGAAATTCACATATCACCCCTGGGTACATAATAAATTTCAAAATATATTTGAGAAGTTTAATATTAAATTAGCACCAAAAAATAACTACAGTTTAAATAAACTAATAAAAACCAACAAAAATGAAAAAACTGATAAAAATAAAAAGTCAGGAATATATCAAATTGAATGCATGGGTTGTGAAAAGATATATATAGGGAAAACAAAAAGAAACCTAAAAATTAGAACCAAAGAACACATAAGAAATATTAAAAATGGAGAAATTGAAAAATCTGCAGTTGCTGCTCATGTTTGGTCTGAAAAACATAATATTAATTCAGACACTAAATTATTAAAACAGTTAGAAAATACAAACGAGCTGACTATTTGGGAAAAAATTTATATTCAGAAGAACAGAAACAGAGTTATGAATTTTGATATTCCGATGGAGGGTGACCTTGTTTGGAGGTTCTTTGGCCAACCACAGGATGGAGCTGACATCGACATCCAGGTGGTGCAACATAATGCAACATAAATAAAACCAGTCTGGGAAAGCTGAAGATAAAACAGAGAATTGTTTTGAAACATGTTCAAGAACAAATCAACATTAATATTGAGGTAAGATGTCCAGACCAAAAATAATATAATTAAAATAACCTCAAAATATAACTTCCTAAAATTAAATATTAAATATAGTTACTTTAAAATATTTATTTATTTAATGTAAACGGCGATGTTTGAAAACAAATGAGAAACGTTATGTTTCGTTTCTCCATCCACTGCAACAAGATCATATAATGTTTGTTATATATTGCCATCTGGCGTGGGAAATTTGAAATATCATCGCAATATTATAAGAATGCATCCTAGTGGAGAAAAAATTAAACACATCAAACTGTATATTATAACCAAAATTATAGGTTATTAATTTATTTTTTAGTAAACAACTCGGTAAAATCATTATTTAAAAAACAATTATTGAACACAGAATTATCAAAAAGAACTCGGTAATATCATTATTTAAAAACACAATTGTAAAATTTGTATTTCGTCTATATCTTCATTTGAAGCACAGCCAAATCCTGTTTCTGCCATTTTGAACATTCAAATATGGCGGCTTTACTGTTCACTCAGTCACTGCAAAATAATGGTCAGACCTGTTCAGAATATTAAAAAGGAGGAGCCTTCTTTAATATGGTAATCATAACACTGATAAATATTTCGTGAAACACGACTCCGATTGGTTGTAAAACAGAAATCATTGAAACGTGATTGATCATTGACTCCCATTTGGGGCATGAGTTAAATAGTCAGTGTAATGATTTATCATTATTATTTTTATTATTACCATCATTATCATCCATACATTCACCCTCTGGTCTCGAGGTAGCATGCTGCCTTGTCATGCAGTGGGCCTGGGTTCGATTCCCGGTCGAGACAGGCTCCTGGGTGAGGTTTTTTCGGGATTTTTCCTCACCTGTAAGACAAATGTCAGGAAGCTTAGGGCCCAGTGGTCCCTGAAAATCATCATCATCCTTCACCGGTGTGGAAAGCAATAGGAAGCTGCCACACCTATAATTCCCTAGTAAAGCTACAAAGCATAGCATGAAAATTCTATGATTGCAGTGAAAGACCTGCCTTCGGGCAGAATTACTATGGATGAATGGATCATCCATACAAGTGTTAGGCCAAAAGGCCTGTTACAATCTCATAGGGAGGAATTTCTATTAGATCGCTTTTTGGAAGTCCCAGAGATCTCTTCCGATGGGGTTGGTAGTGAAGCATTACTTTTGGGATTCTAGAGGATCTCATATGGCATAAAGTGGCTAATCCAGTTGTTTTGATAATTCTGTATAAAATGAAGCATTGGTTCAAGACGATGTTCTTTCATCATTTCTTATGGTTCTATTTTATATATTCTGCAGTGTGTCTCATTTCATAGTGTTACAATTTGGGAACTATATAACTGATTTCTTAAATAGAAGTAGAAACCATAAGTTAACATAGACTTGTTAAAACTTGCTAAGAGCTGATCTATCACAGGGAGCAAACATAGCTAGACTGATCCCCTCTATGTCTGCCATGTGCGGACTAGAAAGTTGATTCTGCTACACACTTCTTTCTACTCCAAGTGTGACAGGCCTAGAAGGCCCTTGGCCTACCAGCCGGCTGTTGGCCTCACATCCACATCATCGAGCCAGTGTAGGGGTGGCATGTGGTCAACATGTCAGATCTCCCAGCCATTATAGCTGGTCTTCTCAACCTGGAGTCGCTATTTATTGTAACTACCCGATGTATTGTAGCTGTACGATGCTCAGTAGGCACCGGTCCCATACTGGCTGAAATTCCATGAGAAAATTTCTTCCCCCTGGGTACTCGAACCAGTGCAAATCCCATAGCTCTGCACCAAGACATCTTGCCTTAACCACTCGGCTAGGGTGTAGGACCATACTTCTTTCTGCTGTATATATTTATAATTCTATATTTATTGAATCTTCCCCAGGGGCTTTGTTGTGTTTAATTTATAATAATGTTATCATACTTTCAATTAAAAAGTTATGATTGACTGATAATATAAGAGGATTTGTAGTGGGAGATCATAAATTTTGAAAATAATGGGACATTTGTCTTAATGGGATAACTTTGATATAAAGGGTCCTGTACGATAGCTGAATAGTTAAGGCAAGTTATCTTGGCATAGAGCAATGGGACTCGCACTGGTTCAAATTTTCATGGGGCAAGAAATTTTCTCATGGAATTTCAGCCAGTATGAGACCGGTGCCCACCCAGAATTGTGAGGAATTTGGGTAGCTACAATAAGTAGTGGCTTCAGATTGAGAAAACCAGCTTTACAGGCTGGGAACCTGACATGCTGATGACCATTTGTCACCCCATATTGACTGGATGATCGTCTACCTCTGTGATTAGCACATATGGATGTGAACCTGCAACTGGCTGGAAGGGCCTTCTAGGCTTGTCACTCCATGGAACATTGATATTAAGGTTATCTTTTACTTCACTACCCAGGTTTTTTTTTAATTTTGTATGTTTGTGGTTGTGGTCTTCCAATATAGCCTTCCAGGTTTGTTTATGTTTATTTCTAATTTCTCTTCTGCAATTGCTTTCTTTTTTGTTACTTTTTTTAATTAAATAATTACCACTAAAAATGTGCAGGATCAAAGACTTGAACCCTAGTTACCTTAATTATAGCTCAGAATCTAAGGCTCGAATCTATGAACGCATTAGACCATAAAAGTCGTTCTCTGCCTGTACTCTGCTGAGAAAGTTGTATCCAAATATGTTTTTGCATACTCAAAAATCTGTTCATGCGATAATAATTGTTGAAATTCCTAAGCTACCTGCCGAGGTGACTTACGAGAGAAACAAATCGTGAGAATCCCGAAGGGAACCGATGGTAACCAATGTAGTTTGAAACCTTGCTGCTTTATCCAAGATGTCGGATCTTGAAGACTTCGATCATGTTTTCGGTATACGCAGAGAAGAGGAATTTGATAGAGTCTACCAAAGAATTCAACTGGGAGAACAGGAGAATCGGCATAATATTGCGCAATGCAGACGTCATCATATACAGTATTATTTGTGGGACGCAAGTGTAAATGCATTCCTCTAGCAGACGAAAATAACGGAAGTGGTTTTATCGCTGAGAACTCTGGGTAATTTCTTGCCAATATTACGAACACGACGACTTTCATGCATGACCGTTAGTGGGTCGCTAATTCAATCTTTGCACTTGCTCACGTTGAGTCAGCTCACCAGTGATTGGAAGTAATTTGAGTTGAGACTAATGTATTTGCATGCTGTATTAACTAAGCTGACATACAGCAAAGTCCTTCATTGAAAGACAGTTCTTCTTCTTCTTCCTTCCAAGTATTAGACCAAGGCCTGTTACGATCCTATAGAAAATTTCCCTCCGGGAAATTCTCGTATAAGACTTGAAAGCATAATGATAGTCCCTTCCATTGGTTGCTGGCCAAAGGAAGGCAAGACCAGTGATGGGGCTGCCATCTTATAGCCTCTGGTCAGGCTTTTCTGGACAAGAAAAGAAAATAAAGGAAAGAAGAAATGGAAGAAAGGAAAGACTCCCTAGCCCTCGGATGCCCTAATAGCGTCGGGGTCGAAAAAACAAGAGTTAACCAAGAGAGGTTAGATAGTAAAGTTAAAAGAGTGCAAAACACAAGTAAGTGGAAGAAAGACAGTTAATGCCAATAAGTCATAATGTATTGCTGATATTTTGGAAAATAAGGGTTATTGTCCCACTAAACCATGTCTTCTTTATGTAATCTCATGTTTCCATTCCAGGAGACGAGTTTTGTACAACAGCCTTCATCCACCTCGATCATTCCATTTCTCCTCTTCCATCATTTCTATCCATCCAACTTCTCTTTTCACAACATTGTTTTTAACTTGTTTTTCCCATCTATATTTTGGCCAACCTCTTGATTTCTTCCCTCCTAATCTAAATTCCATACTTTGAATTTAAATAGTATTACACAACCGCATTAACTTCTTAGCCGGTGAGGGGAAGCAATGGCGCTAGTGGTGAAGATGGGGAAAGTGTCTCCTTCCACCGTTGGTACAAGCGAATGACTGGGCAAGTGGTATAATCAGTGGCAAAATATAGCGGTAGACTTACTTGAAATAAGAGATGGAGTTAATAAAAGATCGTCGGAATTTATATGCCTACGGGTTTCTGGATAATGTGACATAGAGAGAAATTAAATCAGCACTGATTTCCAACAACTGTCTGTCAGACTTAAATATTTATATACTGTGAATATAGGATCTAACTTTCGCACTTGACATTGTCACTAACAACTGACTATACATGACTAATGGAAAATAAACACTGTCACAGCAATCTAAGACAAGGGTCTACTACCTCCTACCCCTACTCACCCTTATCACATTCTTTTAGTTCGCAGTTTTTCCGCATTGAAAGTTAACGTTGTCGAGTAATAGGTTATGTATTCATAAATTAAATATTGGAAATAACATTATGAGGTTTTCAATTAATGAAGATGAATTAAATGAGTCGTGTCTCGCCTCATATTTAGTGTTTTTCAAGAGGAATCCCTCCCATCTTCGGCCAACAAAGTCGTGATGTTGGCTGAAGATGGGTGGGATTCCTCTTGAAAATGGCAGTTTCCGTGCTTGAAGAACATGGAATATGAGGTGAGATACAACTCATTTAATTAATTTTCAGTAGGAGATTGAATTTAATTTAGTGATGCACAGAGCATGTTAATTAGCCAGCTGTTCTCACTACTTGCAGCGTACATTGAATATGAAAGGTTTTTGTTGTTTCACAGGCATGACACCTCTGTTGGCAGCTAGTGTGACAGGACATACACATATTGTAGAATATCTTATCAAATTACCAGATCTTGTATCTCGAAATGAGAGAGTGGATGCTCTTGAACTTCTTGGAGCTACATATGTTGACAAGAAGAGAGATATGATTGGTGCATTAGAATTATGGAAACGAGCTATGGATGACAGGTAGGACAAATGTTATTCTCAAAGTAATGCTATAAGATAATTTATTAAGAGATTGAGTTGGTAATATACACCTCTCCTCATGTTTTATCATCTGGAACATGTTTCAAAGGACATCTCCCATATTTTTAGCCAAAAACCGACTGACCATAGCATTACTTTTTTAGGTATTAACACTACTACTCCTGGCACGACAGGCCTACAAGGCCCTTAGCCTACCAGCCGGCTGCTGGCCTCACATCCACATGTGTCAATCACAGAGGTAGATGATAATCAGTCAGTGTAGGGATGACATGTGGTCAGCATGTTGATTCCCCCAGCCGTTATAGCTGGTTTTCTCAACCTGGAGCCGCTACTTATTATAGCTACCCAAACACATCACGATGCTGGGTGGGCACCGGTCCCATACTGGCCGAAATACGATGAGAAAATTTCTTCCCCCATGGAGACTCGAACCAGCGCAAGTCCCGTAGCTCTGTGCCGAGGCTTCCTGCCTTAACCACTCAGCTACGGCGCGGGACGGGGTATTAACACTATGAGGTATTATTTATTTTAGTAAAATTTCATCACCTCACCTTATACTCTTCTTCTTCTTCTTCTTAGACTGGTTTCAGAACTTTCTTCTTTAGTTCCATCCTCAGTATTTTCACGACAAAACAATAGTCGTGAAAATACTGATGATGGAACTGAAGAATAAAGTTCCAAAATTGGTCTAAGAAGAAGAATAAGTGACCATAGCATGTTCCAGCTGAGAGAGCAAAATGTGAGATGGAATGTGTATTATTTAAATTCATTGGAGAACTTTTTTTTTAAACTCATCTCATAAATTTCGTGTTTTTCATGAAACCGCGGTCTCAAATGTAATCACGTCCATCTTCAGCACTGTCATCTATGGTTGAATTTATGAATTTCAAAGTCAATTTTTGTTCATTAGGAACATCAGAATTCATTGATCTGTATTTATATATGGTTAGCATTTATCTATATTTATATAGGTCAAAGAATTTTGATGTTCCTAACGAACAAAATTTGATTTCGAAGTTCATAAATTCAACTATAGATGGCAGTGCTGAAGATGGTGACAATAGAAGAATTGACGGCCAAAGAATTTCATTAGTCGGAGTTGTAGCTGAAGATGGGTGTGAATATGTTTGAAACTCTAGTTTCATGAAATACACAAATTTTATGAAGTGAGTTGTCAAAAAATGTTCTCTGATTAATTTCAATGATTATACCTCATAATGTTTACTTCCCAACATTAATATGTGAAAGTAAAGTGATCCCACAACAGGCCTCAGGAGGCCCTTGGGGTAGTAGGAGGTTAAGGCTCCCACTTTTTCTAGACAATCGGCACTTTTATGTCAGTCGGGTTGTCAGCCCTGCGTGACGGCCATCTTTACCCCCAGAACAAGCGTCTGGTACTCATTTCAGTTAGAGCTGAGTTGACCCCAGGGCCATGGTGCCGCCAGAGGGTTTGGGTCAGTTTAAAAATCATGACCCCAATGGGACTTGAACCCTCGACCCTCCGGCTTGTAGCTCAGTGCCTTAACCACTATGCTATGGCATGCCATATTATTTATTTATTCTCTTAAGGACAAATTTAAAACTCCTTGGCATGACAGGCCTTGGTCTACCAGCCAATTGCTAGCCTCAAATCCACATGTACCATTTATAGAGGTGGATGATCATTTATCTTGTATAGAGGTAAAACATGGTTAGCCATTTTGAGTCCCAAACATTATAGCTGGTTTTTTTAACCTGGAGCTGCTTCTTAACATTGCTAACCAAATTTCTCATAATCCTTTGCGAGCACCAATCCCATATGGCCAAAATTCCATGTAAAAATTTCTTCGTCCATGGATATTCAAACGAGCACACGTCCTTTAGCTCTGCTTCAAAGTATGATGCCGTAGACTACTGAGTTGCAGCGTAGGACTGGAACTAATTCTGATTAAAATAATTGCATATAGAATATTGTTTAGTTGTTTCTTGACTAACCTCATACTTCATAACTCCCCACGAGTCTGCGAGGGGGTTAAGAAGTATGAGGTGAGTCAGGAAACAACTAAACAATATTAAAGAAACCTCATAGTGTTATTTCCTACCTACATAACTTAATTGCATATATAAACTGATTAAGACTTTCACAGCTATCATTATGTATTTTAAAATACCTTTTCAGGATTCTTGGTTGTGTTTTGCACTGTTGTCTTCTCGACATTTCATCACCAACTGTGGGTCATCTTCAGGAGAATATTGTTTGTTTAAATTCTCATAGTAAACCAGGTAGAAGCCATTCATTGTGTATTTGTGAATGATGATTCATAGCATTTGAATGTGGGACCAAGACAGTAAGGTAAAGGAAGGATTTATGCTTGGATGGGAAGGAAGCCTGGATTAGCTCAATGGTTAGAGCATCAGCACGGAAAGCTGAAGGTTCGGGGTTCGATTCCCGGTTCAGGCATACATTTTTCTCTTTACCATTTGATTACAATAATTTAGTAGTGTACTTTAATATAATAATTAAATGAATCGTGATTTTTTCTTACCTCATACATCTATTTCATAAGGATTTACATTTAACGAACTTTCGTCCGCCATTTTGTCCGCCATTTTGAATTTTGTCGTCCTTGAGCAATCGTGATTATTCCCGTGACTTGACTTGTCTTGTTATATTTATATATTAAATTTGGGAATTTTTAACATTATGAGGTTCAATTAATAATAATTAAATGAATCGAAAAAAAAAAGAAAAAAAAAAGAAAAAAAAATCACGATTCATTTAATTATTATTAATTGAACCTCATAATGTTAAAAATTCCCAAATTTAATATATAAAAGTACTTTAATATACTTATTTCAATCATAGTAACAGCTTTAGCTTCTTAATATTAATTTAATAAAACTTCTAACTAACTGCCAACTTGCGTGATTTGACTGTAACTATGTATCTGAGTAAATAATTTCTAATTGATTAATGTTAAACGTAGAGCAGCTTACCCATAGGTTAGTTAGCAGTTAACTATGAGAATTTAAACAAGCAATATTCTCCTGAAGATGTCACCCACAATAGGTGATAAAACATCGAGAAGATAACACTGCAAGACAGGACAAGAATCCCAAAAAGGTATTTTAAAATAAAATTGCATCCCATTAATATCAGTTCTTAACAGTTTTAGATTGTTTTGTAATGTGGGAGTGAAACTAAAAATATCTTCAGTTTCATAAAACTAATTATGGGTAATAACATCATCAGGTTTTCAAGTTAATAAATAAAATGAATCATAATTATCTCACCTCGTACACTCTGTGTTCTTCAAAGCAAAGGACCACAGTTTCATATTTCAGGAACAGATGTACCTTATATTTGAAGAGAAAATTTTTTGCCTAGACTGAGACTCGAACCTGGGACCCTTGGCTTTCTGGGCCAAGTGCTCTATCAACTGAGCTACCGAGGCGAGTTGCAATCTAGATGCAAATTTTTCTCTTATATATGTTGTAATTCCCTCGTGCCAAATGCTTGAAACCTTTGCTTCTATCTTTGCAAATGACGGCTTCTTAGTTACGAAGACATTTATTGGGAATTTAACACTTCTCACTGAAGGATAAATTATATTTCGCTTAGTTGGTAGCTCAGTTGGTAGCTCAGTTGGTAGAGCACATAGCCCGGAAAGCCAAGGGTCCCCGGTTCAACTCTCGGTCTAGGCGAAAATTTTTCTCTTCAAATATAATTTATCCTTCAGTGAGAAGTGTTAAATTAATAATAAAAACGTCAATAGAAGCCCTGCTGGCTTTATAAAGTAGTGTTAAATTCCCAATAAATGTCTTCTTAACTAAGAAGCCGCCATTTGTAAAGATAGAAGCAAAGGTTTCAAGCGAATTACAACGTATATAAGAGAAAAATTTGCATCTAGATTGCAACTCGCCTCGGTAGCTCAGTTGGTAGAGAACTTGTCCCGGAAAGCCAAGGGTCCCGGGTTCGAGTCTCGGGCGAAAATTTTTCTCTTGAAATATAATTTATCCTTCAGTGAGAAGTGTTAAATTAATAATAAAAACGTCAACAGATGTTCCTCTTCAGTCATCTTTACGGCTGTTGAATTTTCATCTTCACCTTCATCTTCTAAACTGCCATCTAGAAGATGAAGATGAAGACAGAAATTCAACAGTCGTAAAGATGACTGAAGATATGAACATCTGTTGCTGAAACTGCTGTCTTGTGCTTTTAAGAACACACAGTGTATGAAGTGACATAATTACAACTCATTTTACTTATTAATATATGTTCGGTTATTGAATACTGCACTGCATTATGTTGAGACCGATGTTTCTGCCTCCTCTTCCAGAGTTGAATTCTGTGCAGACTAAGTGTTTGGAAGGGTTAGTGTTGCTGGGACCAGTTCTTTGATATGGAATTGGGGTTTTTTTTTGGACCCCTACTGCAACACCATTTCTAGATCTCTCTCTGATTGATCAATTTAAAGTTCTTTTGATAACTCTTGGCTGAAAGCAATATGCCTTGCAAGGCAAATAATAATGATTTATTTTAGCTGGCAGAGTTAAGGCCATAAGGCCTTCTCTTCCACTCAACCAGCGAATAGTAAAATTATACAAAAATTACGTACATATTACAATTTTAAGATATTAAAATACAGACTAAACAAAATACAATGATGATGGATCTAATACTAGCTAATGCTAACAAAAACATAGAATATAATAAAATTAAAATGATATAAAATAACGTAAGTAGCTTCCTACATGATTATTAATAGAATGCTCTATATAGTTGTTATGTAGTTAATGTTTTCATTGTGTCGAACTTAAGATATCAGTTAATTTGGATTTAAATAATGATAGCGATTGACAGTCGCTGACATGACTGGGAAGTGAGTTCCATGCTCTAGCCATAGATATTGTGTAAGATTCAGAGTACAGACAGGTCCTGTGTTGTGGTATCAAAAGTAAAGAAGAGTCTTGTGATCTTGTTCCTAAATTGTGATGAGCCGATAAATGTTGAAAACGTGTTGTTAAATAAGTTGGTAAATATGTGTGCAGAATTTGGAATAGTAAGGTATGTGAATGTAAAGTTCTTCTGTCATTTAGGCATAGCCATGATAAGGCCTGAAATGAAGGAGACACGTGGTCATAACGACGGAGATTGAATATAAATCGAATGTACGCATTATGAGCACGCTGTAGTCTGTCAGATAGATCAGTTGTCAGATTAGTCAGTAATATGTCGCAGTAGTCGAAGTGACAATCAAAAGTCCATTATGCTCAAACTGCATAAACTAAGTACAGTAAATTCATTGGTAAATCAAATTTACAATCCAATTTTGCTGCTTTTCAGAGTATGTATATATATATATATATATATATATATATATATATATATTACTTACTTACTTACTTACTCACTCACTGGCACTATCGAACCCGTAGGTTCATGGCTGCACGGATATACGCTCTCCATACATCCCTATCCTGAGCTAGTGCTTTCCAATCATTCCCTGTATAATCTACTTCCCTCAAATCATAGTTAATGTTATTCTCCCACCTCATTCTTGGTCTACCAACTGGGCGTTTTCCTACAAGAAGCTTCCATGCAAGTCTTTCATTCCCCATGCGTGCAACATGTCCTGCCCATCGCAGTCTTACTTACTTACTTACTTACTTACTCACTGGCACTATCGAACCCGTAGGTTCATGGCCGCACGGACATAAGCTCTCCATACATCCCTATCCTGAGCTAATGCTTTCCAATCATTCCCTGTATAATCTACTTCCCTCAAATCATAGTTAATGTTGTTCTCCCACCTCATTCTTGGTCTACCAACTGGGCGTTTTCCTTCTGGCTTTCCTACAAGAAGTTTCCATGCACGTCTTTCATTCCCCATACGCGCAACATGTCCTGCCCATCGCAGTCTACGGGACTTAACTGTTCTTATTATATCTGGCTTCCTATAAAGACCATGTAGTTCATTGTTATGTAGTCTTCTCCATTCACCTGTCTGTTCATCTCTCTTTGGTCCAAAAATTTTCCTAAGAACTTTATTCTCAAATACTCGTAATCTCCTTTCCTCCCTTAAAGTAAGAGTCCATGTTTCGCACCCATATAATATAACTGGTAGAATAATAGTTTTATATATTTTCAGTTTAAACGTTTTTTGAAAGGAGTTGGGACATCAAAAGTCTCTGCAATGCATAATAGCATGCATTTCCAGAATTGAGCCTATGTTTAATTTCTTTGTGCATCTCATTCCTATTTGTGATTATTGTTCCTAGGTATTTGAATTCAGCCAATTCCTCAAAATTTCCCTCATTTGTCATTAGCTGTCCATTTCCATTATATAATGTATTTCTACGTGTGACCATATATTTAGTTTTACTGATATTTACTTCCAGTCCTAATTTCTTAGTGTTACTCAATAGTGTGTGCGTGTTGGCCTTTAGTATCTCCTCGCTATCGGCCAGTAGTACTACATCATCAGCATAAACTAACAGCTTATTAATACCATTCAGTTGTAAGCCTTCCTCATTCTCTAAAGATTTAATGGCATGCTCTAGTACAAAATTAAATAGTAGAGGAGATAGTGCATCTCCTTGCTTCAACCCATTCTGGATTTCAAAAGTGTCTGAAAACTGTTTGCCTACACGCACCCTACTCTTTGAGCCATTTAGACACATTCGTATAAGTCTAACTAACTTTTTAGGAATTCCGAACTCCAGCAGGATACTATATAACTTCTCCCTCTTAATTGAATCATATGCTTTTTTGAAGTCTACATATAGTTGATGTACAGTACCATTATATTCCCATTTCTTTTCTAAAATCTGTCTTATACTAAAAATCTGATCTGTTGTAGACCTGTTTCTTCTAAATGCACATTGATGATCTCCTAGAATGTCATCAATATAGGGAGTAAGTCTGCTTACTAATATATTTGTTAGAATTTTGTACGAAGTTGAAAGTAATGAGATGCCCCTGTAGTTGTTGCAATCAGTTTTATCTCCTTTCTTATAAATTGGTACGATAATTGATTCCTTCCATTCATCTGGAAGAGCTTCTTTTTCCCAAATCATACTAAGCAACCAGCGTATCTTGTCCATCAATTTTTCTCCCCCTGATTTTATCAGTTCTGCTGGGATCTCATCTGAACCTGATGCTTTATACATCTTCAATTTTTCAATTGCCATTTCAACCTCTAATGCACTTGGCTCTGCGACTATCATTTCTGCTGTCTGTAACTTATCCTCCTCAATGTCCTGTTCTGTATGTACATTTAATAGCTGATTAAAGTAACTTTTCCATCTATTTAATATACTCCTGGAATCTGCAATCATATCCCCATTTTCATTCCGAATTATGTTTGTTCTAGCCTGAAACCCTTTCTTCTCTATACTAATTCCCTGATATAATTCTCTAATGTTCCTATTTTTTGCATTCATTTCAAGATCATTAATCTTCTCTCTCAAATATTCCCTCTTTTTACTCTTTAGTAACTTGGTGGTTTCCCGTCTAACACTACCCAATTGCTCTAAATTTACCTCATTTGGCTCGTGTAACCATTTCATTTTTGCTAGCTTTCTTTTCTTTACGATTGTCGGCACATTCCTCATCAAACCATTTTTTGTTTTGCCTCTTTTTAAACAACCAATGCTTTCTGATGCTGGCAATTTAATAGTATCTCTTATAGCCTCCCATTCTTTATTTATATCAGTTTCTTCTTCGTTTGCCACATTGTCATCTGAAGATTCCAGTACTTCAAATCTATTAGCAATTTTGATTTGGTATTCTTGCCGCATTTCATCATTTTTCAAGTTTTTTAATTCATATTTTACAGAATCATCTTTAGCGTTTGTTCCTCTCATAAGCGATAGCCGTTGTCTGATTTTCACCCTGACCAGATGATGATCTGAATTGCAGTCTGTCCCTCTAACTGATCTAATATCAATGATGCTACTGTGCCAGCGTTTATCCACTAATACATGATCTATCTGGTTCCGAGTTTCTCCATCTGGGGGACGTCCAGGTGTATTTATGAATATCCTTATGCTGAAATGTTGTGCTCTTAACAATGAGATTCTTCGATGTGGCAAATGTGACTAATCTAACCCCGTTGTCGTTACTATCTTCATGAAGACTGAATTTGCCTATTGTTGGTTTGAATATATCTTCCCGCCCCACTTTTGCATTAAAATCTCCTAAGACAATTTTCATATGATATCGTGAAAGGCTATCAAATAAGTCATTCTAATTCGTCATAGAACTCATCCTTGGATCTTGTCATCTTTATCTTCCTGTGGGGGCATGTACATTTACAATTATAAAATCATGTCGTTTACCCTTTAGAATTATGTATGATATCCTATCACTAACAAACTTAATATCTCGGATAGCGGATAGGATCCTCCTTCTGACTAAAAAAACCCGTTCCAAATGCAGGTCTTTCTGCACCCCCATCGCAGTCTACGAGACTTAACTGTTCTTATTATATCTCGCTTCCTATAAAGACCATGTAGTTCATTGTTTAGTAGTCTTCTCCATTCACCTGTCTGTTCATCTCTCTTTGGTCCAAAAATTTTCCTAAGAACTTTATTCTCAAATACTTGTAATCTCCTTTCCTCCCTTAAAGTAAGAGTCCATGTTTCACACCCATATAATATAACTGGTACAATAATAGTTTTATATATTTTCAGTTTAACATTTTTTGAAAGGAGTTGGGACATCAAGAGTCTCTGCATTGCATAATAGCATGCATTTCCAGCATTGAGCCTATGTTTAATTTCTTTGTGCATCTCATTCCTATTTGTGATTATTGTTCCTAGGTATTTGAATTCAGCCACTTCCTCAAAATTTCCCTCATTTGTCATTAGCTGTCCATTTCCATTATTTAATGAATTTCTACGTGTAACCATATATTTAGTTTTATTGATATTTACTTCCAGTCGTAAATTTTTAGTGTTACTCAATAGTGTGTGCGTGTTGTTCTTTAGTATCTCCTCGCTATCGGCCAACAATACTACATCATCAGCATAAACTAACAGCTTATTAATACCATTGAGTTGTAAGCCTTCCTCGTATATGTATATATAAATATATATATATATATATATATATATATTTCTTTTGTTAATTACGTTATGTGCATTGGATGGTGTAATCGTATCGTACTAATGTACTGAGTTAGAGATCAGGGGTTCAAATCCAAGTCTGAATGTTAATTTTTCTTTCTAAAATAAAATTATGTCCAATTGTGGAAAATGTAAATTTAAAAATATCACATCTAAATATGAAGCTTTACCACTTAAAAGTAATGTATAAATTCTCAATAAAAATACTTTGAATAGAAGTTGTCAGATGGCGTTGATGGTAGTGATGGCTACCGGCCTTCTGATGAAAGAGAATTATATAAGAGGAAAGAATTGTTGACACTCGTATCGGAGTTCAGATGGTGTAATCAGTATCATACTAACATACAGAATTAGAGGTCCAGAGTTTGAATCCAGTCCAACATTAATTTTTTTAATAAATTAATGAGTCATTTTTACATCTTACCTCATATTTCATGTTTTATTAAACATGGTAACTATATATTTTTTTTTATTATTGATTTCGTACATCTCAATGATGGATAAATCATATTTGAAGAGAAAAATTATACGCTCAGACCGGGACTTGAACCCGGGACCCTTGGTTCTCTAGACCAAGTGCTCTACCAACTGAGCTACCTGAGCAAGTACCGATCTAAACGCAAATCTTTCTCTATATACATTGTAATTCCCATCCACCAAATGCTGTGAAGCCATGCTTCTATCTTGCAAATGGCGGCTCCTTTATTAAGAAGACATATTTGGGAATTATACATTACAGCCAGTACGGCTTTTTCCAAGTTTTTATTATTGATTTCGTACATCTCAATGATAGATAAATCATATTTGAAGAGAAAAATTATACGCTCAGACCGGGACTTGAACCCGGGACCCTTGGTTCTCTAGACCAAGTGCTCTACCAACTGAGCTACCTGAGCAAGTACCGATCTAAACGCAAATCTTTCTCTATATACATTGTAATTCCCATCCACCAAATGCTGTGAAGCCATGCTTCTATCTTGCAAATGGCGGCTCCTTTATTAAGAAGACATATTTGGGAATTATACATTACAGCCAGTACGGCTTTTTCCAAGTTTTTATTATTGATTTCGTACATCTCAATGATGGATAAATCATATTTGAAGAGAAAAATTATACGCTCATACCGGGACTTGAACCCGGGACCCTTGGTTCTCTAGACCAAGTGCTCTACCAACTGAGCTACCTGAGCAAGTACCGATCTAAACGCAAATCTTTCTCTATATACATTGTAATTCCCATCCACCAAATGCTGTGAAGCCATGCTTCTATCTTGCAAATGGCGCCTCCTTTATTAAGAAGACATATTTGGGAATTATACTTGCTCAGGTAGCTCAGTTGGTAGAGCACTTGGTCTAGAGAACCAAGGGTCCCAGGTTTAAGTCCCGGTCTGAGCGTATAATTTTTCTCTTCAAATATGATTTATCCATCATTGAGATGTACGAAATCAATAATAAAAACTTGGAAAAAGCCGTACTGGCTGTAATGTATAATTCCCAAATATGTCTTCTTAATAAAGGAGCCGCCATTTGCAAGATAGAAGCATGGCTTCACAGCATTTGGTGGATGGGAATTACAATGTATATAGAGAAAGATTTGCGTTTAGATCGGTACTTGCTCAGGTAGCTCAGTTGGTAGAGCACTTGGTCTAGAGAACCACGGTCCCGGGTTCAAGTCCCGGTCTGAGCATATAATTTTTCTCTTCAAATATGATTTATCCATCATTGAGATGTACGAAATCAATAATAAAAACTTGGAAAAAGCCGTACTGGCTGTAATGTATAATTCCCAAATATGTCTTCTTAATAAAGGAGCCGCCATTTGCAAGATTTGGTGGATGGGAATTACAATGTATATAGAGAAAGATTTGCGTTTAGATCGGTACTTGCTCAGGTAGCTCAGTTGGTAGAGCACTTGGTCTAGAGAACCAAGGGTCCCGGGTTCAAGTCCCGGTCTGAGCGTATAATTTTTCTCTTCAAATATGGTAACTATAGTTTTCAAATGATCATGTCATTCATTTTAATTTTTTTTTCTAAAATAAACCACTATAACCAATTCTGGAAAATGTTAATTTAAAAATATAACATCAAAAATGCATGTATCCAGTTACATTGTTAGAAAATATGGCAGCCACTAAATCAATTTCTAAATTTCGACTTTCAAGTAAACCCCCACTTTTAAAGGTTAGATTTCGTGACTTTCTTATTTTATTTCAATGACACGTGCTGAGTTTCATTACAAAAAAAATGTAATGTGATTTTTAGAGGAATTTTTTTAATTTTTGCTTCAAGTGACCTTCCCCCACTCTTAATGGGCTGATTTTCCTGGTTAACAAACATGACCTAACTTTTTTTAGTTGAATGCCCATCTTTGGTTCCAAAAACAAAAATTTCAATCTCCGGAGTGATCATACAGTGGGTAATTTAATCACTTAATTTATTTTTCTCTAATAGACAGAGTACATCCTTTGGGCCACTCTTCCATGGTAACAATTTTCTTTTAAGAAATTGTGATCTGTGGAATCACTTTTGATATTTCTGATACCAATTTGGGTTTATTATGCAACTGAACAATAATTTTAGGTTCTTCTTATGTTTTAATGTTGAGTGATTCCGGGTTATGTGGCCGTGGTCCATAGTTGGTGTTGATACCAGACGTTTCGCCCTCAACTGCGGAGGGCATCTTCAGTGGCGAGTGCTTCTAGGCGTGTTTCCTGGTCGGAAGATCTACTTAGAATGAGCGCTGTGGACGTAGAGGACGTTGTATTAGTGGTGGGTGCAGGGTGAGTGGGCGTGGCGCTTGCTGATTGGCTAATGGTCGTCTCCTTGTTGTCACTGGTGTTAATGCATTTATTTTCTAGTGTATGAAACCAGGCCTTAGACAGTTTGATACCTTCCTCTTTTCTGTTAATATTTCCCTTATGCTTGTATATTTCTATAGCCTCTCGGCTATAATATATTTCTATAGCCTCTCGGCTATAATATACAAGCATAAGGGAAATATTAACAGAAAAGAGGAAGGTATCAAACTGTCTAAGGCCTGGTTTCATACACTAGAAAATAAATGCATTAACACCAGTGACAACAAGGAGACGACCATTAGCCAATCAGCAAGAGCCACGCCCACTCACCCTGCACCCACCACTAATACAACGTCCTCTACGTCCACAGCGCTCATTCTAAGTAGATCTTCCGACCAGGAAACACGCCTAGAAGCACTCGCCACTGAAGATGCCCTCCGCAGTTGAGGGCGAAACTGGTATCAACACCAACTATGGACCACGGCCACATAACCCGGAATCACTCAACATTATGATTACCGGCCGTGAAAGCCTGCATTCAACTATCTTCTTATGTTTATTTAAATGAATTGGATATTTTTCATCTCAGCTCATAAAACATCTGTGATTTTCACTGAAACAGTTTCAGAAGGCATTCCCTTTATCATCAGCTAAATTCTGACTGTTGAAATTGCACTATCAACACCAACATTCCAACTGCCCCTGGTGTGGGTTGAATGAACTTTGAGATCAAATCTTGCTTGCCTGGAACTTGAAAATTCATGGATCTATATTTATTCTTCTGAATATATATTTTTTCCCAAATTGTCAGTTCCATAGGTTTCTCTACATTTTTAATATTTACAATTACCGATTCTCTAACAGACCATGAACTTTCATATGAGTATCTAAATAATTATTTATTTATTCTATGTATACTTTATTATAGTCATTGCATCTAATTTAGTAAATTACAGATTGTTTACTACCTGGACTTTACTTACTTACTCACTGGCACTATAGAACCCGTAGGTTCATGGCTGCATGGACATCTTCTTCTTCCTTCCAAGTATTAGGCCAAGGCCTGTTACGATCCTATAGAAAATTTTCCCTCCAGCGTTTCATAGGACGGCCCAGTGTTCTCGTATAAGACTTGAAAGCATAATAATAGTCCCTTCGATTGGTTGCTGGCCAAAGGAAGGCAAGACCAGTGATGGGGCTGCCATCTTATAGCCTCTGCATGGACATAAGCTCTCCATACATCCCTATCCTGAGCTAATGCTTTCCAATCATTCCCTGTATAATCTACTTCCTCAAATCATAGTTAATGTTATTCTCCCACCTCATTCTTGGTCTACCAACAACTGGGCGTTTTCCCTCTGGTTTTCCTACAAGAAGCTTCCATGCAAGTCTTTCAATTCCCATATGTGCAACATGTCCTGCCCATCGCAGTCTACGAGACTTAACTGTTCTTATTATATCTGGCTTCCTATAAAGACCATGTAGTTCATTTTTATGTAGTCTTTTCCATTCACCTCTCTGTTCATCTCTCTTTGGTCCAAAAATTTTCCTAAGTACTTTATTCTCAAATACTTGTAATCTCATTTCCTCTCTTAAAGTAAGAGTCCATGTTTCGCACACTACCTGGACTTTAATTTTCTTATTTCTTATTCTGTTGTTTCTTTTCTTTTCAGAACCATTTAATTGTTATGTGTATTCTGCACAATTATATTGACTATTTAACTCATGCCCCAAATGGGAGTCAATGACCAATCACGTTTCAATGATTTCTGTTTTACAACCAATCAGAGTCGTGTTTCACGAAATATTTATCAGTGTTATAATTACCATATTAAAGAAAGCTCCTCCTTTTTAATATTCTGAACAGGTCTGACCATTATTTTGCAGTGACTGAGCCCGTGAGAAATACGGCTACCAGATTGTATATATAGTGCATGAATGTCAACACATGCCGCAAGCGGGAGTTAATATAAAAACATTTGTAGCAATTTATCATACCACCAAAAAAAAAAAAAACACTGTTTGGACTTTCTTAAATGTATTTTTTCCCAGGTAACAATCCAGAAAAATATAATTGTCATATTTACATCATACGACATCAGAAATGAATTAATATACAGTTTGATGTGTTTCATTTTTTCTCCACTAGAGAGCATTCTTACAATATTGCGTTCCTTTGGCAATAAATAGTATGATCTGGTTGCAGTGATAAACAAAAGAAGCAGATGAAGCATACCTATCGTTTCTCATTTGTTATCAAACATCGCCGTTTACATTAAATATATAAATATTTTAAAATAACTATAGTTAAATAATGATTTGTGAGTAAACAGCTTAATTTTATTCGTTAAATAGTCCTAATAAATGCCACTCTTGATTTCCAAATTCTCTAGATAAATTCACTCCTCACGGCATTACTTATGATAATTTTAGTTCTTCTTGTCTGTCTTTTTCGAGCCGTTTAACTGTTTTGTGTATTCCCCACAGCCATATTGGTTATAACTGTGTACATTGTGAAGTATTTATAAAGATAGAGGGAGGCACTGTTTATTCAGTTCTTACTGGTAGAAAAATGACTAGACTGTTATATTTGTTTCTTTTATGGATCGTATACCATGGTTTGTTTTTCTCATGTAGCATGGGAATGTAACAATTTTTGTTGATGATGTAGCATTAGTGGCGCTCTCAGAGGACAAATTACATATTCAGTATACAATTTTAACAAAATAACCAGCAAGTATAATATGAAAATGAATACAGAGAAAAGAAAAGTAATGGTTTTCCATAGAAAATTTACTGTGTATGTAGGAAAATTTGTGCAAATTTAAAAATACTGGAAAGAGTAAACTAATTAACCTAGGTTATATTTGAAGAGAAAAATTTTTGCCTAGACCGAGACTCGAACCCGGGACCCTTGGCTTTCCAGGCCAAGTGCTCTACCAACTGAGCTACCGAGGCGAGCTACGATTTAGACTCAAATTTTTCCCTTATATACGTTGTAATTCGCTATCGCCAAATGCTTTTGAAACCATTGCTTCCATCTTTGCAAATGGCGGCATCTTAGTTAAGAAGACATTTATTGGGAATTTAACATTACTTTATGAAGCTAGTAACGCTTCTAATGATGTTTTTATTATTGATTTAACATTTCTCACTGAAAGATAAATTTTTCTCTTCAAATATAATTTATCTGTCAGTGAGAAATGTTAAATCAATAATAAAAACATAATTAACCTAGGTTTTTATTATTCATTTCATACATCTCAATGATGGTTAAGACGCTGTTCTGGGGGTAAAGGCGACCGTCATGCAGGGCTGATTGTCTAGGAAAAGTGGGAGCCTTAACCTCCTACTACCCCAAGGATCTCCTATGACCTGTAGTTGGATCACTTTACTTTACTTACTTACAATGATGGTTAAATCATATTTAAAGAGAAAAATTATATGCCCCAGTCTGAGCATATCATTTTTCTCTTTAAATATAATTTATCTATCTTGGATATACATATGTAGCATGCTGTTATGTAATTTTCTCCATTCATATGTCTGTTCGGCTCTCTATGGTCCAAAAATATTCTTTAGCTCTTCATTATCACATACTCTAATATTTTTTCATCTCTTTTAAAGTAAGACAACATGTTTCACATTCATATAGCATATTTGAAAGAATAGTCATTTTATATATTTTTAGTTTAACAATTATTAAGATATGTTGGGTTGACAAGAGTCCCTGTAATGCTTGTTAGCCTGCATTTCCTACATATTTGGATGAAGTAGATATATCAAATAAAATTATTAATAAATCAATGGTAAAGAGAAAAATTTTTGCCTGAACCGGGAATCGAACCCCGAACCTTTAGCTTTCCGTGCTAATGCTCAGACCACTGAGCTAATCCAGGCTTCATTCCCATCCAAGCAAGAATCCTTCCTTTACCTTTACTCTACTGGCCCCACATTCAATTGCAATGAATCATCATTCACAAATACACAATGAATGGCTTCTACCTGAAGAAGACATGAAGGGACTCCACACAGCTATAGCATTATTTATTAAATTAATATTGGGAAGCTAAAGCTATTACTATGATAGAAATAAGTAAATTAATAAACACAATTAAATTATTGTAAATCAATGGTAAAGAGAAAAATTTTTGCCTGAACCGGGAATCGAACCCCGAACCTTTAGCTTTCCGTGCTAATGCTCAGACCACTGAGCTAATCCAGGCTTCATTCCCATCCAAGCAAGAATCCTTCCTTTACCTTTACTCTACTGGCCCCACATTCAATTGCAATGAATCATCATTCACAAATACACAATGAATGGCTTCTACCTGAAGAAGACATGAAGGGACTCCACACAGCTATAGCATTATTTATTAAATTAATATTGGGAAGCTAAAGCTATTACTATGATAGAAATAAGTAAATTAATAAACACAATTAAATTATTGTAAATCAATGGTAAAGAGAAAAATTTTTGCCTGAACCGGGAATCGAACCCCGAACCTTTAGCTTTCCGTGCTAATGCTCAGACCACTGAGCTAATCCAGGCTTCATTCCCATCCAAGCAAGAATCCTTCCTTTACCTTTACTCTACTGGCCCCACATTCAATTGCAATGAATCATCATTCACAAATACACAATGAATGGCTTCTACCTGAAGAAGACATGAAGGGACTCCACACAGCTATAGCATTATTTATTAAATTAATATTGGGAAGCTAAAGCTATTACTATGATAGAAATAAGTAAATTAATAAACACAATTAAATTATTGTAAATCAATGGTAAAGAGAAAAATTTTTGCCTGAACCGGGAATCGAACCCCGAACCTTTAGCTTTCCGTGCTAATGCTCAGACCACTGAGCTAATCCAGGCTTCATTCCCATCCAAGCAAGAATCCTTCCTTTACCTTTACTCTACTGGCCCCACATTCAATTGCAATGAATCATCATTCACAAATACACAATGAATGGCTTCTACCTGAAGAAGACATGAAGGGACTCCACACAGCTATAGCATTATTTATTAAATTAATATTGGGAAGCTAAAGCTATTACTATGATAGAAATAAGTAAATTAATAAACACAATTAAATTATTGTAAATCAATGGTAAAGAGAAAAATTTTTGCCTGAACCGGGAATCGAACCCCGAACCTTTAGCTTTCCGTGCTAATGCTCAGACCACTGAGCTAATCCAGGCTTCATTCCCATCCAAGCAAGAATCCTTCCTTTACCTTTACTCTACTGGCCCCATATTCAATTGCAATGAATCATCATTCACAAATACACAATGAATGGCTTCTACCTGAAGAAGACATGAAGGGACTCCACACAGCTATAGCATTATTTATTAAATTAATATTGGGAAGCTAAAGCTATTACTATGATAGAAATAAGTAAATTAATAAACACAATTAAATTATTGTAAATCAATGGTAAAGAGAAAAATTTTTGCCTGAACCGGGAATCGAACCCCGAACCTTTAGCTTTCCGTGCTAATGCTCAGACCACTGAGCTAATCCAGGCTTCATTCCCATCCAAGCAAGAATCCTTCCTTTACCTTTACTCTACTGGCCCCACATTCAATTGCAATGAATCATCATTCACAAATACACAATGAATGGCTTCTACCTGAAGAAGACATGAAGGGACTCCACACAGCTATAGCATTATTTATTAAATTAATATTGGGAAGCTAAAGCTATTACTATGATAGAAATAAGTAAATTAATAAACACAATTAAATTATTGTAAATCAATGGTAAAGAGAAAAATTTTTGCCTGAACCGGGAATCGAACCCCGAACCTTTAGCTTTCCGTGCTAATGCTCAGACCACTGAGCTAATCCAGGCTTCATTCCCATCCAAGCAAGAATCCTTCCTTTACCTTTAATAAATAATGCTATAGCTGTGTGGAGTCCCTTCAGGTCTTCTTCAGGTAGAAGCCATTCATTGTGTATTTGTGAATGATGATTCATTGCAATTGAATGTGGGGCCAGTAGAGTAAAGGTAAAGGAAGGATTCTTGCTTGGATGGGAATGAAGCCTGGATTAGCTCAGTGGTCTGAGCATTAGCACGGAAAGCTAAAGGTTCGGGGTTCGATTCCCGGTTCAGGCAAAAATTTTTCTCTTTACCATTGATTTACAATAATTTAATTGTGTTTATTAATTTACTTATTTCTATCATAGTAATAGCTTTAGCTTCCCAATATTAATTTAATAAATAATGCTATAGCTGTGTGGAGTCCCTTCAGGTCTTCTTCAGGTAGAAGCCATTCATTGTGTATTTGTGAATGATGATTCATTGCAATTGAATGTGGGGCCAGTAGAGTAAAGGTAAAGGAAGGATTCTTGCTTGGATGGGAATGAAGCCTGGATTAGCTCAGTGGTCTGAGCATTAGCACGGAAAGCTAAAGGTTCGGGGTTCGATTCCCGGTTCAGGCAAAAATTTTTCTCTTTACCATTGATTTACAATAATTTAATTGTGTTTATTAATTTACTTATTTCTATCATAGTAATAGCTTTAGCTTCCCAATATTAATTTAATAAATAATGCTATAGCTGTGTGGAGTCCCTTCAGGTCTTCTTCAGGTAGAAGCCATTCATTGTGTATTTGTGAATGATGATTCATTGCAATTGAATGTGGGGCCAGTAGAGTAAAGGTAAAGGAAGGATTCTTGCTTGGATGGGAATGAAGCCTGGATTAGCTCAGTGGTCTGAGCATTAGCACGGAAAGCTAAAGGTTCGGGGTTCGATTCCCGGTTCAGGCAAAAATTTTTCTCTTTACCATTGATTTACAATAATTTAATTGTGTTTATTAATTTACTTATTTCTATCATAGTAATAGCTTTAGCTTCCCAATATTAATTTAATAAAAATTATTAATTTTAATAAAACCACGGGAATAATGCATTCAGTAATGAAACCTTCACTAGTCCAGAAAGATACCAGAATATGGTTATACAAAGAATTAGCAAGACCTGCACTTTGCTACGGTAGTAAAGCATGGACTTAGAAGAAAGGAGAAGAGAACAGGATAACTTCTAGTAAAATGAGATTGATAAAATATGGTACACAAAGGGGGGGAGGGGGTTTACAAATGCATTGGTGATGTCTTGAAGGAACTATGCTTAGAACCAGTCTTTAAGTACATACAAGAATACCAGAACAACTGGATGAATCATTTGCAACGAATGAATTCAAATAGAGTTCCCAAACCCATACTTCTTTATTGTCCAATGGGGAAGAGATCTCTGGGCCTCACAAATGAAACACTTCATACAAAATTAGCTGTTGTAATATTGAGTGGAGAACATTTTTTTATCGACTCACCTCATACATTTTCAAATTTATTTGATACCGAGGTTTCAGACAATATCATGTCCCTCTTCAGTCATGGCTTCCGCTGATGAAATTCCGTGATTGTTGATTTCTTTAGTGACATCACCTCTTGTGCTGCCATCTTTCGTTGGGATTATAAACTTTGTAATTAAATTTTTATCCACCGGAATATCAAAATTCATAGATCGATATTTATTCTTCTGAATGAATATCATTTCCCAAATTGTCAATTCCAACGGTATATCCAATTGTTTCAAAAGTTTCGCCTCTTTTTCAATTTTATGATGTTCTAGCAAACTATGTGCAGCAATTGCTGATTTTTCAATTTCACAATTTTTAATATTTCTAAAATGTTCTTTAGTGCATGTTTCCAAATTCCATTTTGTTTTTCCTATGTATACTTTGCTACAATCATTAGAATTTATTTGATAAATTCCAGATTTCTTACTGTCTGGGATGTTGATTTTTTTATTGGTACTTAGAAGTTTTTCCAGACTAAATTTATTTATTGGTGCCAAAGTAATGTTGTATTTGTCAAATATTTTTTTAAATTTCCTATGTACTATTGGATGGTAAGTAATTTTCTTGAAATTCTTCTTTTCTTTACTAACAATTTGTAGGGTAGAGCATTCTTTAAGTTGTTTTATCTTTCTGAATTTATTTTAATTTGTTAGATATTATACTCTTATTAAAACCATTTAATCTGGCTATATTTAGGATATTCTCATATTCTTTCTTAAAATTTTCTCCTTTTAATGGGACCTTTATCAATCTATATAAGAGGCTATTAAATATTGCATATTTGTGTGCCAGAGGATTGAAACCCGTTGATTTGATATAATTATCAGTATGTGTACCCTTTCTATATATATCAAATTCAGTTTTTTTAGTTTTTTCATTCCTAATTATGTATAAATCCAGAAACAGAATTTTGTTTTCAATTTATGATTCTATGGTAAATTTAATTGATACATCGTGTAGATTAAGTAATTTCAATGCATCATCAACATGTTTAAAATTTATTATTGAAAAAATATCATCTACATATCTGTACCAACTCTTGAAAATCCATGGGTAAGCCTTGGTGATATGGCACTCCAAGTAATTCATGTATAAATTAGCCAAAAAAGGCGAAAGAGGATTTCCCATAGATAAACCCGAAACTTGTTTGTAAAATTTACCATTGAAAGTAAAACAGGAATTTTCAATACAACATTTTGTAAGGTTGATGTATTCTTCTATTACTTCTTTATTTAAATCCAAAGAACTCAACCATTTTTCCAAAAAATTTAACATTTTTCCTATTGGAACATTCGGAAACAATGTGTCTTTCGATGTTGTTTCACTGTTTCCGAATGTTCCAATAGGAAAAATGTTAATTTTTTTTTTTGAAAAATGGTTGAGTTCTTTGGATTTAAATAAAGAAGTAATAGAAGAATACATCAACCTTACAAAATGTATTGAAAATTCCTATTTTACTTTCAATGGTAAATTTTACAAACAAGTTTCGGGTTTATCTATGGGAAATCCTCATTCGCCTTTTTTGGCTAATTTATACATGAGTTACTTGGAGTGCCATATCACCAAGGCTTACCCATGGATTTTCAAGACTTTGTACAGATATGTAGATGATATTTTTTCGATAATAAATTTTAAACATGTTGATGATGCGTTGAAATTACTTAATCTACAAGATGTATCAATTAAATTTACCATAGAATCAGAAATTGAAAACAAAATTCCGTTTCTGGATTTATACATAATTAGAAATGAAAAAACTAAAAAAACTGAATTTGATATATATAGAAAGGGTACACATACTGATAATTATATCAAATCAACGGGTTTCAATCCTCTGGCACATAAACATGCAATATTTAATAGCCTCTTATATAGATTGATAAAGGTCCCATTAAAAGGAGAAAATTTTAAGAAAGAATACGACAATATCCTAAATATAGCCAGATTAAATGGTTTTAATAAGAATATAATATCTAACAGTCCACCACTGTGGTCTCGAGGTAGCGTGCTGCCTTGTCACACAACGGGCCCGGGTTCAATCCCCGGTCGGGGCAGTTTTTCTGGGTAAGGTTTTTATCAGGGTTTTTCCTCATCTGTAAGACAAATGTCAGGAAAACTTTAAGGCCCAAACGGTCCCCGAAATCATATGGCCATCATCATCATCGTCATCATAATCATCATCATTATCATCCTCCTTCACTGGTGCGGAAAGCAACGGGAAGCTACCACACCTACAATTGCCTAGTAAAGCTGCAAGCATAGCATGAAAATGCTATGATTGCAGTGAAGGGCCTGCCTTTGGGCAGAATTACTATGGATGGAATATCTAACAAATTAAAGAAATTCAGAAAGATAAAACAACTTAAAGAATGCTCTACCCTACAAATTGTTAGTAAAGAAAAGAAGAATTTCAAGAAAATTACTTACCATCCAATAGTACATGGGAAATTTCAAAAATATTTGACAAATACAACATTACTTTGGCACCAATAAATAAATTTAGTCTGGAAAAACTTCTAAGTATCTATAAAAAAATCAACATCCCAGACAGTAAGAAATCTGGAATTTATCAAATAAATTCTAATGGTTGTAGCAAAGTATACATAGGAAAAACAAAAAGGAATTTGGAAACACGCACTAAAGAACATTTTAGAAATACTAAAAATTGTGAAATTGAAAAATCAGCAATTGCTGCACATAGTTTACTAGAACATCATAAAATTGAAAAAGAGGCGAAACTTTTGAAACAATTGGATAAATATTGGAATTGACAATTTGGGAAATGATATTCATTCAGAAGAATAAATATCGATCTATGAATTTCGGTATTCCGGTGGATAAAAATTTAGTTACAAAGTTTATAATCCCAATGAAAGATGGCAGCACAAGAGGTGATGTCACTAAAGAAATCAATAATCACGGAATTTCATCAGTGGAAGCCATGACTGAAGAGGGACATGATATTGTCTGAAACCGTCGGTATCAAATAAATTTGAAAATGTATGAGGTGAGTCGATAAAAATATGTTCTCCACTCACTATTAATGATGTAACCTATATAATAATATTTATACTCATTATAATTAATTTTAATAATTGATTCCTCCTCAAAGGTCAGTTGATTGAAGTTGCATGAATAATTGCTCTAGCCATCATATTAATCTTTATTCCAATTAATTATTTAAACTTTTTTACTTAATAATTAAATTCAATTATATTAAAATAAGACATTTCGTCCCACCTTTGATTCCAGCCCTCATCATTGAGATCATAACAGGCCTCTAGGCCTAGGACTTATATGGATGAAGAAGAAGATGTAACAATTTTTGTGTGTTAATGTTAAATGTACCATGAAGCATATGAAAAATATATTTTATACTAAGTATGTTTACCAATATTGGTAATATTTTGAACTTTTAGTAAAAATATTTGTTTATATTTTACACTCATTGTTATATTCATATAAATTTTAGGGTCGAATCTATGCACACATTAGACCGTAAAAGGCATTCTCTGCTGAGAAAGTTGTATCCTAATACGATTTTGCTTACTCAGAAATCTGTTCATGCAATAATAATTGTTGAAATTTGTAAGCTACCTGACGAGGTAACTTAAGAGAGAAACGAATCATGAGAATCCCAAAGGGAACGGATGTAGTTTGAAACCTTGCCGCGTACTTTGCTGCTTTATCCAAGATATCGGACCTTGAAGACTTTGATTATGTTTTCGGTATATGCGGAGAAGAGGAATTTGATAGAGTCTACCAAAGAATTCAACTGGAAGAACAGGAGAATCGGCATAATATTGCGCGATGCAGACGTCGTTGTATACGGTATTATTTGCGGGATGCAAGCGTAAATGCGTTCCTCTACCAGACGAAAATAACGGAAGTGGTTTTATCGCTGAGAATTCTGGGTAATTTCTTGCCAATATTACGAAAACGATGACTTTCATGCATGACCAGTTAGTGGGTAGCTAATTCGATCTTTGCACTTGCTCATGGTGAGTCAGCTCACCAGTGATTGGAAGTAATTTGAGTAGAGACTAATGTATTTGCATGCGGCCCTTAGTCTTCTAAGTAGGTTTGTGTAAAACAGCTCATCTGGATTTATAAAGTGATGTTAAATTCCCATTAAAAGTCTTCTTAAATAAGAAGCTGCCATTCCCGTATTGAGCAATGGTTCGCAAGCCTATGGTGCTCTCGGGAATTAAAATGTAAAATTGAAAAATATGCATTTAGATTGGAGGCCTTGGAGCTAAGTGGCAGAGCATTAGCATACAAAGCTAAAGGTCCTGGGTTCAAACCCCTCGTCTAGGCATATATTTTTTTGTTTTCAATTATAATTCAACAATCTATGTTATTTTATTATACAAACCATAGAAACTATGTTATTTTATTATAGAAACCATAGAAAATTTACTTCAGAGTGTGTGATCTATTGTCAACATATTAATGGTTAAGAAAAGACAAAGACGTCTTTCAAAGTGTGAAAATATTAGTCATAATATAAGACAATATAATAGTGAGTGATGTGTATTATTCTTATTGTGTACTTGTGTTGTCTTGTATTGGAGTTAATTCCTAAGTTAGCTGCGATGATCTAGTGGTCATGTTCCCTGCATCTAGTCTTACCTGGGGTTGATGCATTTTTTTATGATGGGAAAATCCAAACACCAAATCTTCTGGGAGGGACTTTAAGCCATGGGCCCTGAGTCTGATGATTTTTAGGCTCATAAAAGACCTCAAAGCTTATTGCCATTGACCTGTTCAGCATTTGGGTATTCCTTGTAGCAGCAGTGTGCTACTATCAGGCATAGCTCGCTGGGTCATTTAAACATGCACAATCTTCATCATGAAATGGGAAGATGACTATCAGAGGGGAAAAGTAAACATCTCTATTCTTTATATTTGAAGAGAAAAATTATACGCTCAGACCGGGACTTGAACCCAGGACCCTTGGTTTTCTAGTCCAAGTGCTGTATCATCTGAGCTACCTGAGCAAGTACCGATCTAAACGCAAATTTCTCTCTATATACGTTATAATTCCCGCCCACCAAATGCTTTGAAGCCTTTGCTTCTATCTTTGAAAATGGCGGCTCCTTTATTAAGAAGACATATTTGGGAATTATACATTACATTATAAATGCCAGTACGGCTTTTTTCGATGTTTTTATTATTAATTTCATACATCTCAATGATGGATAAATCATATTTGAAGAGAAAAATTTGGTGGGTGGGAATTACAACGTATATAGAGAGAAATTTGCGTTTAGATCGGTACTTGCTCAGATAGCTCAAATGGTAGAGCACTTGGACTAGAAAACCAAGGGTCCTGGGTTCAAGTCCTGGTCTGAGCGTATAATTTTTCTCTTCAAATATGATTTATCCATCATTGAGATGTATGAAATTAATAATATAAACATCGAAAAAAGCCATACTGGCATTTATAATATAATGTATAATTCCCAAATATGTCTTCTTAATAAAGGAGCCGCCATTTGCAAAGATAGAAGCAAAGGCTTCAAAGCATTTGGTGGGCAGGAATTACAATGTATATAGAGAGAAATTTGCGTTTAGATCGGTACTTGCTCAGGTAGCTCAAATGGTAGAGCACTTGGACTAGAAAACCAAGGGTCCTGGGTTCAAGTCCCGGTCTGAGCGTATAATTTTTCTCTTCAAATATGATTTATCCATCATTGAGATGTATGAAATTAATAATATACACATCAAAAAAAGCCGTACTGGCATTTATAATATAATGTATAATTCCCAAATATGTCTTCTTAATAAAGGAGCCGCCATTTGCAAAGATAGAAGCAAAGGCTTCAAAGCATTTGGTGGGCAGGAATTACAACGTATATAGAGAGAAATTTGCATTTAGATCGGTACTTGCTCAGGTAGCTCAAATGGTAGAGCACTTGGACTAGAAAACCAAGGGTCCCGGGTTCAAGTCCCGGTCTGAGTGTATAATTTTTCTCTTCAAATATGATTTATCCATCATTGAGATGTATGAAATTAATAATAAAAAATCTCCATTCTTTATTAAATTAATATTAAGAAGTTAAGCTGTTAGTATGATTGAAATAAGTAAATTAATGTACACAACTAAATTATTTCAATCATAGTAACAGCTTTAGCTTCTTAATATTAATTTAATAAATAATGCTATAGCTATGTGGTGTCCCTTCATGTCTTCTTCAGGTAGAAGTCATTCATTGTGCATTTGTGAATGATGATTCATTGCATTGAATGTGGGACCAAGAGAGTAAGGTAAAGGGAGGATTTTTGCTTGGATGGGAATTTAGCCTAAATTAGCTCAATGGTCAGAGCATCAGCACGGAAAGCTGAAGGTTCGGGGTTCAATTCCTGGTTCAGGCAAAAAAAAATTCTCTTTACCATTGATTACAATCCCTATTTTTTTAAGCAACGTCTATCTGCCTTCGCATGATTTGAGAATTGTCTATCAAAAAAGAAATATTAACGATTGATATCCTAGTTTAAATGGTGTAATGGATAGCATACTCGTATGGAGAATGAGAAGTCCAGGGTTCAAGCATTAATTTTTATTTTCAAAATAATAATGTCTAATAATGGAAAATGTTAAATTTAAAATCTCTATCTTTTCTCTCCCCCTTTTATGTGGTGCCTCATACCACCCTGCTCTTACAGAGACACAACCTGTCAGGAGAGGATTTTTAACACTGATTTACCAGACTGTCTCGGATCTCAGCTAGGGCCATTTCTGAGAAACAACATAAACATTTAAACAAGACACACCATTCTCTCACACATTCATAGCGAAAAAGGCAAATATGATATTGATGATTATCAAGGCCAGATGGTGTTCAGGGAATGTTTGGGCATTTAAGTTTCCTCACATTTATTTTACAGATGAGGAAAATCCTTGAATAAACTTCTCCCAACCAGAGATCAAACCTGGGCCCACTGTATCTGATGCAATGAATTTGACCACTAGATCTTTATCGTTTTATCATGTCCTTTCAGTATTTCTATTCAAATATGCTTCCTTTATCCAAGGCCTCTTTGATTCTTGAAAGCATTTCCATTATCTATCACCAACTTTCTAGACCTGATAGGACTTGTCTGGAGTCTTTGCAATTCACTTGTTTCAGGTTTCTTGTTAGATCCTCATGTCTAGCTGTGAGGTGCCAGAAACATCACACAAATAAATGTAATTTTGTTAAATAGTTTCTTTTTCGGTTTCAGATATCAGGCAGGTTCTTCTCATCTGCCAAAGCCAATGCAGAGGAACACAGTTGCAGCTTATGATCATGTAAAGGAAATTCAAGATCATGAAAGTTTAGAAGAATTATTAGCAGATCCAGATGAGATGAGAATGCAAGCTTTAGTAATTCGTGAACGTATACTCGGTCCAGCGCATCCAGATACCAGTTACTATATCCGGTACAGGGGGGCAGTATATGCAGATGCCGGGAAATTCAACAGATGTGTAGCGCTGTGGAATTATGCATTAGACATGCAGCAGAGCATGTTAGAACCTCTAAATCCCATGACTCAAAGTTCACTTTTCTCCTTCACAGAACTGTTCTCGTTCATGATGGGGGAGCAAGGGAGAACAGCAACTCGAGGAAGAAGAGTGCCCCCTGTCACATTCACAGATCTAGTGATTGTTTTCAAGAAATCAGTGCAGGAGGTTGAGGCTGGAGTTGAGATGTTAGATAAAATCCCAGCTGGAGAAAGAGATGCAACATATCTTCATAGAGTTCTTGTCATTTCTCTACATTTGGCATGTCTTTTAACAAAGCTTTTACCTGAGCTAACGTCAGAGGAACAACATAAGGTTCACTGCATCATGTACAGGCTCGTGAAACAAGATGTTCATGTAAGGCTTGGGTGCACAGCTCTCCATCTTGCATGTTCGAGAGATGCAGCTCTTGTCGGTCGTTATCCCGCGTGCCAGTTCCCATCTCCACATCTTGCAGATGTTCTCCTTACTGTCGGAGCTGATGTGGAGGCAAGAGATGAATCTGGAAACGCGCCTCTCCACTTGGCAGCCATGGCATCACCTTGCCCTCCTGCACTTGTTCGGACACTTTTAGATCATGGAGCTCATCTGGATGCTGTGAATGCAGCTGGACATAGTTTCCTACAACTGTTGAAGGGACAAGCTTTGCATAATATCATAAACCCATTGAAATACACAACCCTTAAATGTTTATCAGCAAGAGCTATCGTTAAACACAAAGTACCTTACAAAGGTATTGTACCAATCTCGCTGGAGACTTTCATACAACAACATTGAATCTCCAGCATTAAGTTAGCATGGTGCATTGTTACAAATACTGTTATCTCGGTACTTATATTTAAAATTATTTTTTTGATGATATCTTGAAAATTTGTTATAATTCACCATGTCATGTTCCAGTTGTCCCTCACACCAGTATAATGGAATGTAATTTTTGTATATGTGATAATTTTGTAAGACTGTCGCGGAATTGTTGATGTGATATGTAATTGTACATAAATTTCCTTGAATCGTATTGTCCCTTGGCTCTGTTTTAGGAGTGGGAATCTAAAAATTGACCTCTAATAAGGGGGACACGATGAGAGAATAATGATAATGAATGAATATAAAAATCATTGTGTACCCTAATTCCCAACTAACATGAATCACCAATGGAAAAGTTTGTTATTGTTAATGGAAATTTGCTCCCCATATCATCGATGCTTTTCTGCTGTTTTACATGTTAGTTGGCCACTAGTCCATTGCTACCAGTGGTGCCAGCATTGATGCATTGCAGTATTTGTACAATTTGTGTTTGTTTAGTTTCACGCAGTTTGTATTGCGTATTTTGTAATTACATAGGTCTGCAATGAAAAATGATGATTTATACACATTTTGATGCTGATTTCAGCACAATTACTTTAAAATATTTCATCGACCAATATTTTCTCACATGTTAGCAGTGGCAACTTGTAGGTGGGGCTCGAATAAAATTAAAATTATATCTTATTCTCTATGGATGCCATTAATTGGTTGAAAATAAGACCCACCTCCTTTAAAATTCAAGGGTACAATTAAAAGAAAAAAATTGGCACAAAAATAAATATGCTGCAGCGGACTGAGGAAGGAAAACAGTTTGAAAAAAGATATACATCCAGAAAAACAAATTTAGATCCTTGAATTTTGAAATTCCCAGGAAGCAAGATTTAATATCAAAGTTCATGAAATCAACATTAGATGGCAATTTAGAAGACAATGGTGAAAATAAAAATTCAATAATTATATTATTTTTGGTCTGGACATCTTACCTCAATATTAATGTTGATTTGTTCTTGAACATGTTTCAAAACAATTCTGTTTTATCTTCAGCTTTCCCAGAGTCTGGGAAAGCTGAAGATAAAACAGAATTGTTTTGAAACATGTTCAAGAACAAATCAACATTAATATTGAGGTAAGATGTCCAGACCAAAAATAATATAATTAAAATAACCTCAAAATATAACTTCCTAAAATTAAATATTAAAAATTCAATAGTTTTAAAATGGCTGAAGATTGGAATGAAACCACAGTCCTGTGCTGTGAAGTACATGGATATATGAGGTGAGATGATCTATGACTCATTTTAATTTTCTCAATGAGGAAGAAAATATTGGCATAAACATTTTTTTTTAATGAATGTATTATGGAACTTAAATTTTAACGTAATACTACAGACAAAAATGTACTGGAATCTTAACTTTGTTTCCAAGCAACAGTATTTTGTATGGATCATGTTCACACTGCAACACAAGAATGTTGTGACAGTGCAGAGAACAACTCCTAGTTCAATCAATCTGATCATTAACACTAAAATGGACTATGTCAGGGCCATCTATTTTCAAACCTAGTTAGTCCATTCTCTCATAGAATTGTGTCAATTCAAAATATTTTTTTTTTGTAATTTAAAGTGCATGAAGGGAGATGATTTTAATATAATATACAGTTGAACCTGTTTTATACGTATCTTGGTTCTGCATAATTTGGTTTTATAAGTAAACTTTTGTAAGTCCTGGCTAAGTGTAATTGAAAATTATGAGGTGAGGTGTTAAATTCTAACTCAATTATTAATTAAAATGAACCTCATATTGTCACTTCCATTAAATATCAATAATTAAACCTTATTTATACGTAATGCATTTATATATAATTTGCAGTTATGCATATCTAGGTTCATAAAATATACCAATATATTGTGTGTAACCAAGGAATACAAACATTTGTACTTTTAAAACAGATGTCAACACTGACACTTGGCAAGTTCAATAAACTCGAGATAACATGGCAGTAGAACTCGGTTACAAAGGCAAGAGCAGTGTGATGTCATGGGTGGGTTAGAAGAGTTGTGCGGTTTAATTTAAAAGATAAAGACATATTTTAAAAATACAGAAGGAAGTAACATTAAGAGGTTTAATTATTAATGAGCTGGTTATTTTGACTCACCTCATATATGCAGACCTCGTTTCATCGCTTTTGTATGACATTGTAATTAAGAGGTTTACTTAACAATCAAGTTATTTAGTCTGTATATTCCTACGCCTTATAACAACCATAAGAGGTAACAATATACAGATATATTTGTTTCTAATATGATATCCACTTTCATGGGAACAATTGAGTAAATAAGAATACATTCTCATAAGACCAAATTTTTTTTAACATGATGCACTTTTGCGATAGCAATCAGGACATTAATTGTACATAATGAAAAGATGTCGGCATCTGTGTTCTTTCAGTTGTGTCTAGCCTGCCAGAGATAATAGAAAGAGATATAAGGGAGATGTAATGTGCTGACTCTTAAATCGCCTAAACTAAATGAAGTGTTAAGTGTACAAACTCAAAAAGTTGTAAATGCATTAACCCATTGGCTTATTAATATTTTCCTCCATTGTTGCACCCATATTTACCATTTAATTTTAAGAAAATTAGCTTCTTCAAAAAACAATGGCTTATAACTCGCGATCTGTCGAGATAAATCAATTTTGTTGTACACCATTGAATAGATTGTTCTCTCAGCTTTCCAACGGTATATAACATTTCATGCCATCTATTGACAAAACTAAAGAAACACTAAGAAGAAGCTACAGCTGCTCAGTCCGGCTCACAGCTGTCTGTGTAAGAATGGGCTTCACTTGATCAGCCGTCTGTGTAAGCCAATGGGTTAATAAGTTTGCAAAATGAGATGTATGCACTTAATGCAAGAAAAGTAAAACAAGCCAAAGTGCATTACTTTTCTAGGAATTAACACAATTAGGTATTATTTATTTAGTAAAATGCCCTATTTTTTTAAATCAGGCCAAAGTTCAAAATTAAATAATCTTCAAATATGATTTATGCATCATTGAGATACATGAAATGAATAATAATAACATTGAATATTTTTTCTAGAATGGTGTAGTGGGCTCCACACTAGTCTGGAGAACTAAGAGGTCCACAGTTTGATTCCTGGTTCAGATATTCATTTTTCTTTTCACAATATCATTATAATATTATTGAATCTTTTATTTACCAGGAATTAGCAAAAAAGTTTAGAAAATTAAATCCACCACTTTTTCAATGTAATAATTAGCAAAAAATCATTGAAATATAACATATGTTTTGGAAAAAATTGGTAAATGTCCAAAAATGAGATTTTTCACTTTTTCGGTGTAAAAAATTACTTAATAAATAGCATTTAATAGTGCTCAAAAATATGTATATAGCCTAGTCAATTGAAATCGGTTGATAACTTTTTGCACAAAAAAAACTGCAAGAAGTGTCATTTTTCAGCAAATAATTCTCAAGCAAATAATCATCATAAAGATTCCTCTCGAGTTTAAATTGTAGCTTTTATGAAGCCTATTTATAAAAAACTTGCATATGATGATATTCACAATTTTCAACAGATTTGCAAAAGTATAAAAATGGGTGTCTCAGAAAAGTGGCTGCCATTTGGCCAATAATGGTCCCATAGTAAATGTTCAAAGTGCTTTTTGTTCTTCAAGGATTTCTCTACAACTCCCACATAATGAAAAGTATGTAGACTATATTGGTCTGATGTGCACCAAAAAGAAAGGGGTTGCATGATAGGAGAACTCTCTTGATGCTCAGGCTGCTCCAAGCTGCTTTTTGAGTCTAACTTGAATGTAATTCTGTTTATTTTCTCAACAATGTCAACAGAAGTGAAAACAAAAGTCTGTCTATAACATCCATGATTCCAGAACTTGGTAATACACAACTCATAAACCTAATGTGAATTATGCAAATTCTAGTATTAGAATGAAAGAGGGTGAAGTTATGTCATAATATATAGTCAAGAGTATTGCTAACGAGAATAGCTGTTATGAAAATACGTAAAAGCTCCTTATTTGCAGGTTCAAAATTGCGACAGTTCCTGTATTCACGGCTAAAAATTTCTTTATTCGCAGATCCATTCGGTATATTAAAAGGATTAGTATCCTTTATTAACTTTCTTTTTACTGCAGGCAGGTGCCAAGACGGCTTTTACAAAGAGTGATTCAAACCAAATGGACAAATTAATATCAAAGTAAAACAAACCTTATTGTCACTAAACCTAAAGTTTGTTGTTAAAAGCCATTGTTGTTGTATTTCATATGCCGCTATGTCCATTAAGTGCTGCCCTCGCCACAATTGGCATTTTATTGTTTCAACTTGTCATTTGTTGCAATAATTTTGATTGAATAACACGTGTCTCTTCTGCTTTGTTGTCAATTTATAATGTAGAGTAAAAGGAAAGAAAATTAGTTCTGTAGCAGAAAAAAATTGTGTTGATGCTTTAAGTAAAAACAGAAATACTTGACCGTTTATGCATTGGCGAGTTGTTTGCGTCTATATCACGCTATTTCAATGTTAATGAATCAACTGTACGATTCATCAAGAAATCTGAAGACAAAACAAGGAATTCTATCGCTGAATATCAATCTGAATTGAAAGACCTTTTAAAAGCGACAAAACAGGAAAAATTTAGTAATATCTTTAACCCCATGCCTAAGCCTGACAATAATGATTAATAGAAATTGTTCAAAACCTGTCATTAATTGATTTTACTTTGATCATTTTTATTTTATTCTGGAACCTTTTAACATATCCCCTATATACCTATACAAATCACCATTCCATATTCGTGGCATTTTTGCAGAACATATTCCCTCAAATAAGGAGCTTTTACTGTACTTAGGAAGTAACATTATGAGGTTCTACTTAATAAGTTTGGTCTACCTTCATTCTACCTCATATTTTGTTGTTTCTTGTAAGACATGTTTGAAAGCAACTCTGCTTCATCTTCAGTTGCTACTGACTGATGATCCAGGGCCGACAACTCATGAATCATCAGTCTGTACCAACTGAAGATGAAGAGCAGAGATGCTTTCAAACATGTCTTACAAGAAACAATGAAATATGACGTAAGATGAAAACACACCAAACTTATTTATTGAATAGCCATATTACTGCACCGAGTTATATTATGACAAGAGCTAAAAATACTACTTATTTCAATTTTATTTATGAGTAATTCTGGATTTCCTCTTTATCTTGACATACGTAAAACTCAGGTTCAACTATATTTTAATTTACATTCTCAAAAATGGTTACCAGGGATGGACACTAATACCATCTGAAAAGGAGTCACCCCTACATATCAGGATTTTTAATTATTATGTTCACAATTGAAATAGTTTTGCTACCCTATTCAGAGAACAGTTACAAAGATCCACAATTTCAAACTCATAGTAGATGCATACTGTATGGAATTTCTATGACAAAACTAAAATTATGGTTTTGTGGCATGAAGCCACAAATGAATCGTGAATTATTCTTACCTCATAACCTCATACATATACACATATCTACAGATGTATGAGGTAAGAAGAATTCACAATTCTTTTGATTCTTATTAAGATAACCTCATAATGTAAAAATTCCCAACTTTATTACATGAATTTAACAGATTTATATTTACTAAACTGTTTTGGAAAGAATCTCTACTACTTTTGCATGCTGGAATTGGGTTGTTGGACTTATTTCCACATCATTAGATTTGAATCCTTTCAACAATTATTTTCCCTTTGGGTTTATAGTTCAATAAAACAAGGTTAAGAGAGTTAAAGAAATTAAATATCTTGGCTATAAATTATCTTTCTCACCAGATTTAGGCATAAAGATAAAATTTTACAGTATAATAAATCAATGGCATCATAAATAGAATCATGTGATATTTACATTTATTATCATAAAACCAACTTCAAGTTACTTTTTTTAGGAATTAATACTATGAGGTATTAGTTATTTAAGTAAAATTTTATTACCTCACCCCATAATCATATTCTTCTTAGACTAGTTTCATACCTTCTTCGCATTTCATCATCAGTATTCTCACGACCGTTGTGTCGTCCTGAAGAGCTGCCTCTTGCTCCATCTTTTGGTAGACTGAAGAACTTGAAATAAAATTGTTTTTCCCGGAATTTCAAAGTTCATTAATTTCTCCTTTTTTTTTTTTAAATCTACATTAAAAAAATGGAAAGGAGAAATTAATGAACTTTGAAATTGCCAGGGAAAATGATTTGATTTTAAGGCCCTTCAGTCTACCAACAGAGGGAGCAAGAGGCTGCTCTTCAGGACGACACAATGGTCGTCAGAATACTGATGGAACCAAAGGTTTTGAAACTAGTCTAAGAAGAAGATTATGAGGTGAGGTAATAAATTTTACTTAAACCAACTTTAAATTCAATGGCATACTCGGACTCATCCGTATAAAACCTTAGCATGACCATACCTATGCTATGGAAGCAAAATATGTACTATAAGGAAACATGATGCTGGTAGAATCACTGCTTGTGAAATGAGATTCATGGCTACACTAAGTGGTATCATGAAAGATATGTTAAAGGAACTTAGAATGAATTCTGTACTATCAGACATATGTTACTATCAAGAAAACTGATATGAGGATGTGTTTAGAAGTAGAAGCCCTAAAGCAATTGTACATTACAAAGCTAAAGGCTGAAGATCAATCAGAAGTCCAAAACATTTGTAGACATAGCAGTCCTCCTAAGACCACAACCTGTATGTTGATGATAAATGTTTACTCCAAGCCAACAGGCATAGAAGGCCCTTGACCTACCATCCGGCTGCTGGCCTCACATCCACATGTGTTGATCACATAGGTAGACAATCATCTAGCCATGAAATGTGGTCAGCATGTCGGGTCCCCCAGCTATTATAGCTGGTCTTCTCACCTTGGAGTCGCTACTTATTGTAGCTACTCAAATGCCTCACGATGCTGAGTGGGCACCAGTCCCGTACTGGCCAAAGTTTCATGAGAAAATTTCTTCCCCCGTGGGGACTTGAACCACAAGTCCCATAGCTCTGCCTTAATCACTCGGCTACGTCACGGGACAATGAATGTTTACAAAAATGCTAAATTTTATTTTCAAGAATTCAGCTAGAATTGTTGGGTTCCAAATTAAAAGAAAAATCTTAATGAACCCAGTGAGTTTGCTCAGATAGTAGTATTTGAGGATCATATTTTGGAGGTCTGTGTTAAAATCCCAGTGCCAACAAACCTGAGGATTTTACTGATTTTTCCGTCATCAGAGCAAATGCTGGATTGGAATTTCATTACCAGGTAAATAAGTGGAGTATTTTTTCTTATCTCATATTAATTGTTTCTTGTAGAACATATTTCAGAGCATCTTTGCTCAATCATCAGCTTGTACAGGATCGTCCCTGGATCCGCTTCCTCTTTTTTGTGATCCAAAGAACTTGTGTACTAAATCTCTCCTCCCAGGATTTAAAAATGCATGATTCCCATGAGAGAGAGAGATTTAATATGCAAGTTGTTTGGACCACAAAAAGAGGGAGCAGGAGTCGACATCTTAAAGATCTGTACAAACACTGATGATAGAGCAAATGTGCTCTGAAACATGTCCTACAAGAAACAACCAACATAAGGTAAGATGAGAAAAAAAACTTATTAATTATAACCTCACAATGTAACTTCCTATTGCATTATCAGCATTCATTTGATCTTTACATTTCATACTATCTTAAAAAAAAACTAGGTGTACAAATTAAAATTTTATTTTCCAAATTGATAGGAAGTAACACTATGAGGGGTTTGATAATATATTTGTTTTCAGCTGAAAACAGAATTGATAAGAGATAGAAATTACTAAAACAACTATAAAGATGAACAGAACTTACAGTTTGGGAGAAGATCTACATTAAAAAAAAAAAGAGATGAGAAAATGAATTTTGGAGTTCCCAGTGAGAAGGATTTAATTGAGGTTTTTTCTGCCCAACACCAAGAGGACAGAATATACAAGACTTCCAACAGTGATTTTTGGCTGAAAACATGGAAATGTCCTCTGCAAGATGTTTCATATGACAGAGCAAAATATGAGCCAGTGGGACTTTTCATGTCTAGAAAATAGCATTGGTCTTCATGAAGCAATTCTTGATAGTACATGTATTTTTACATGAGATTGATTTATTAATTCATTCATTTGAAATAATTAAGGTAATTAGTTTCACCTTGGTTGTGGTGGTTATGTTCCTTGCCTCTAGTTCCGAGGGCCGCGGGTTCAAACCCGGCTGAGGTCAATGGATTTTTAGGAAGGAAAATCCAAGGAACGAGTCCTCCATGGGTCCCAAATATGAAAATGTTCAGACTCTTTAAAGAACCACAAACCTGAATTAAAAGACCTCTATGCAAAATATACCTTTTCTCATCCAGTAATACCAAGGTGCTAGGCTGACCCCTATCACTTGCTGACATCTATGAGTAAATGAGAATAATTAAACTAACTTGGTCAATAAGTTTCCATTAGGGAGCGCTTCAATCCTGGCACAGGGAAGGAAAGGACTTAAGAAGAGGTTCCATCTATAATTTTGCCAAGAAAATGGGTGTCAGATTTATGAAAAAAATACCATATGGAACATATAATTATCACCCAATCATTTAATAAAGTTATGGGGTGAACTCAATTACTGGAACAGTGGGTAGCAAGGATGCCACAGAACCAACACCTTTCCACGAAACTTGTTTTATCATGTACAGCCATGATCAAAGAAGAGTAACACAACTAATGTATCACATGTGAGGCTAGTGTGCGAAAATGGAACTTCAGTTAAACAAAAACATGTTGAAGTGAATAGGAGTAACAGATGAAGGAAATGAATTAGTATGAAGAAATAGTGTGCACCGTATAGGTGCTGGATCAAACCGTTATTGTTGATAACTATTTTGATTGGAAAGCATAGATTGTTCAAATTGTGACATCTTCGCCTGGGCCCACAGAGGCAAAGAGGAATTCAACTTTCTTTACTCAATTATCCCAATACGTAATGTTTTCTGACTTATAAAATACAATCGTGGAAGCTTTGGGATAAAGGAACTAACACACGCTTGAGCAAGCTTTTGGAATTTGACTTTGATATCTGACTTATGCTAACTACTGAATGAATAGGCATAGAGTAAGTAAAAAGCACAACTAAAGCTTTTAATGCGAGTCAAATATAGAGTCAGATGTAATATAAAGATAAATAAATAAATATTCAATTTACAAAGAAAATAAATCATAATAGATCATCTATACAAAAAGAAAATATGATATAAATCAACATACATACATACATTATCACTCACTCTAGTCCAGCCTCGGGTTGGGGGAAATACTGTCCTAGCGTCCCCACCCTGGCTTACTGGTCTAAACAACAAAACCAGCTCTCCTGAGCTGTTCTGACCAGACTTCAACGGTGACTAAGTAGATGATTCGATGTTACAAAACACAGCTATTTATGAGAGTTCACAGGGAGAGGGGGAATGCACGATAGCACAGGGTGCGCACTAGGAAAGGGAAGGGATAGATAGGAAAGCATTTGGCACTGTTCATAAAGATGACACTCGAGATGGAGACGCGATGACGTATAGTTTGCGCAGTAAGACGTAATTCCTGTATCGAAATGTCCATTTCGGTACAAGTGGAATGAAATTTGTAGTAGGGCAAAATGGGAGAAACCCTGAAAAAAAAGCTGCCCAAGCTCTATTTTGTCCACTATGAAATCCACATGGAGTTACTGAGACTTGATCTGTTATACAATATTGTTAAATAAAATTAATTCAAATATGGTCAGAGTCGATTGATTTCTATTAGAGCATAAAAATGTTGTGTTTGTCAACTAAAGCTGTGGATCTTGTGTACATTTACAATGCTTAAAACAATCTCAAGAAACAGCTCTCTCAATAAAATTTTTCAAACATTCATGCCCAAATAAATTAGTAATGAGCTTAGCTGTTAAAGAGCATTTTGAATAAAATAACATTGTCATTGGGTGACCTATAAGGGTGGGTCATCTTACTTAATCCTAGCATTTGTCCTTCATGATTGTTGTCCATTCAACTCCTCTTACCTTTAGGTTTTCCCATATCTAGTCCATGTCAATATTGGTTACTTCTATTTTTATTCTAATTTTCAATGTTGCCTGTCTCTCTAGTGCTATTCACCCCAGTCTGAACCATTGTAACCTCTTTTGTTCAATATATTCCTGTAATGGTTCTTTGTTTCTTGTTTCTAATAATATCTCATCTGTCTTTCCATCTTTGCTTCTCAAAATTCTTGACCCTGTTCTTCGCTCTCTTTCATCTTTTTTGTTCATACCCATTTTCTGTTGCATAACTTAATAAATGTCCTGTGCTGTAGCCGAGTGGTTAAGGCAAGATGCACTGGTTTGAGTCTCCATGGGGGAAGAAATTTTCTCATGCAATTTCGGCCAGTATGGGACTGGTGCCCACCCAGCATCGTGAGGCATTTGGGTAGCTACAATAAGTAGCAACGCCAGGTTGAGAAGACCAGCTATAATGGTTGGGGGAACCAACATGCTGACCACATGTCACCCCTACACTGGCTTATGATCTGTGATTAACATGTGGACATGAGGCCGGCTGGTAGGCCAAGGGCCTTCTAGGCCTGTCGCACTTGTAGTTTTTAACTTAATAAATTCCATGAACACTTTATGGAGCACTCCTTGTGATATTCTGTGAATTTTTCATGTAATTGCAGTCTTTAATTTGTCCAGAGTGTCTGGACTATTGCAATAAATACATTAAAACATACATAAAAAATTAAACACATTAAAGTCAGCAGGATTTAATCTACAAACACAAATTTATAAAATTTCAAATTTTAAGTGCTCTTAACACAGATTGTTGTAATATTTCAATTTCCTGAGGTAGACACTGGATTTTGTAAGACTTGATTCAATTCTTGCACAAATATAATAGAGATTTTCTAGTTGCGGTATGATTTCTTCTCATTCAACATCATGCCAATTTTTCACCATTTTTTAAACAATCTTGCACACAATTTGTCAATAAGAACATACTGATATATGCTGTGTTAAGGTATGGTAAATGGTTTACTAAACTCATTGTGACTACATACAGTACAGATGGCAGAAAGGCTGTCACAAACATGGCACCAATGCAGTCTAGCATAAGGTTCCACAAAGATCCTTCCATGTGTCTCAGCATACAACCAGTGATGGTTGAATTCCAAATATGCTGATGTTTGGTAGAGTCTTGAATCCTTGGGAAATAGACCTTAGGAAGACCTAGGCATAGGTAGTAGTAGCATCTTCTGTTACTCTTATCCAGACCTCAATGAAGCAATTCCAGTGCACCCTATTTCATGTTAAAATCTTCAACTCTCCCCGTGCCGTTCCTTCCCTTTTCGCTCCTTCTTGCATACCAAGCATAGATGGGAAGATAATAGTCAAAAGACTTTACACAAAATTATGAGGTATGTTACAAAAAAAGAAAAACATTTTCTTTAAATAAATAAGGTGAAACCAGAATCATATTACATCATAAATTGTTGTGTATTTTGAACATGTTTTGATTACCATGCATACCATCATCAGGTTTTCCAATTAAAACTTACCTCATGTTGGCTCTCTCACCTGGGTCAGATTTTGGCTGACACTGATGGGAACATTTTCATAACTGGTCCAGGTGAGAGATAATATGCCTGTGAGCTGTAAAGAATTGATTCAATTTCTTTGATGTAAGAGAATCTTTGGGAAGTGGATATAGGAGAGATGAACTGGGTTCAGTTGACTGAGTGCCAGGACCAGCAAAGGGCTTTAGCAACTTAACTGAATGAGGGAAAACACTTAAATTCCTCTTCTACTACTCTGATGTAATGATGTATGTCAGTGTCGAATATTCATTACAAGACCGTTCTATATTCTTAGGTTATAGATTGTACATAAACCATTCAACTCTGCCAATTTTCACTGGAATCATGTCGTGTCGATGTTATGATTATATCATTCATGACAGCATTGGCATTATGGAGGGAGAGACATTACCTTGCTGCACACATGCACATCCCTGATTTAGAGAATACAGAATTGAACTTGCTAAGTTTTGACCATAACATGTTGTTTTCACATATTGCCACAATCATTTTGTAAAGAATCCTTCTAAGAAGGACCAAAGGATGCACAAAATTGGACCACATAAGAAATAAGAAGTGAATTAAAAATATGAATTCAACAACAACCAAATGGAATCGAAAAAAAGGACTACGGATATGGGATGAAAACATAAAAAAAGTAATTGATGATAAACGTGAAGCATACAAAAAATTTCTGTCTACAAAAAAAGATGAGATAAAGTAGAGTATCATAGGAAGAGAGCCATAGCTAAAATTGAAGTTCGCAAAAAACATAGACAAAGCTGGGAACAATTTGTCTCATTTTTGGAAAATGATGTCACTAGGCCTCAACCAAAAATATATAAAGTTTTAAAAAATTTAAATAATGATTCAAGAGAAAATGCACATTTAAATTGTATATCTAAAGAATCTTGGCTTACCTACTTTCATCATTTATGGACACAAAAGGATGATTTATTACAAATACCAATCTCTAATAACACTGCTTTGGAACAAATTTCTATAGATGAATTAACTGATGTTGTTAAATCATTAAAAAGTAACAAAGCTCCCGGAGAAGACCACATTAATCAAGAATTATTTAAATTTTCAACTAAAAAATTTTTAGACAGATTTCTTATTCTCCTTAATATGATATGGGAAGGACAAGAACCACCACAAAGCTGGAACAAATCCATTGTAATACCAATCTTCAAAAAAGGAAGTCGCCAAATCAAAGATAACTATCGTGGAATTAGCTTGTTGAACTCTGGATATAAAATTTATGCTAATATAGTTAAGAATAAATTGAGGAAAATTTATGAAAATATAATTGGAGAAGAGCAGAATGGATTCAGAAAGGGTAGATCTTGTACAGATGGATTCTTTACTCTAAAACTACTATTAGAAAAGCACAAGGAATTCAATATAGAAACTCATATCGCCTTCGTTGACTTCATAAAGGCTTTTGACAAAGTAGACAGAAATATATTACTACAAATTTTAGCTGATGATAACGTTCCACAACAATATATTACTAATATCTTCAACATCTATAAAGATAATGAAATCTCTGTTAAACAAGATGGCAAATTATCTTCTTGGGAAAAGATCAACACTGGAGTAAGACAGGGATGTGGACTTTCACCGGTGCTTTTCATTATATACATGAATAAATTAATAAATGAATGGAGGAAAACACAACGAGGATATATACCCATCAATAGGAACCTCAAACTCGATGCTATTCTTTTTGCAGACGATTTAGCTCTTCTGGCACTTTCCGAAAATGATTTGCAACGATCAATTTATAATTTACAAAAAATAGGTGCCAAATTTAATATGGAAATATCAATTAACAAAACTAAAATTATGGCATTTCATGGGAAGGACCCCATACAAAGTAAAATCTGTCTCCAGAATAAAATTTTAGAGAGATCTAATCAATTTAAATATCTTGGATATTATCTCTCTATCTGGGATGAAAAGGATATCCCTGAAAAAGTTACTAGTTATAATAAAAGTTTAGGAATTATTAATCAAGTTATGAAACCATCCCTTGTACAAAAAAACACCAGATTACGTTTATATAACACTTTGGCTAGACCAGTGTTGACCTATGGTAGTGAAGCATAGACACAAAGAAAACAACATGAAAGCAGAATAACGGCTTGTGAAATGAGATTCATGCGCAGAACAGCGGGTTACACCAGATGGGATCGGAAAAGGAACACCGATATCTTAAAAGAATTGAAGACTACGCCAATTTTGGAATATATTAAACAGTACCAACTAAATTGGAAACACCATCTTGAAAGAATGAGTTCAAATCGGATCCCCAAAGCTGTTTATAATTATATACCAAGAGGACGAAGATCACTGGGCCGTCCTATGAAACGCTGGAGGGAAAATTTTCTATAGGATCGTAACAGGCCTTGGCCTAATACTTGGAAGGAAGAAGAAGAAGAAGAATTCAACAACACTGCGTCGGCGGCTGGGCAGAGAATGGAAGAAACAAGATTGCCCATGATGCTTATCATAAGTAATGCCACGAGTGATTTCCAAATTATCGATAAATTCATGACTCACGAAGTGAGGAGTGAATTTATCTAGAGAATTTGGAAATAAAGAGTGGCATTTGTTAGGACTATTTAACGAATAAAATTAAGCTGTTTACTCACAAATCATTATTTAACTATAGTTATTTTAAAATATTTATATATATTTAATGTAAACGGAGATGTTTGAAAACAAATGAGAAACGATAGGTTTGCTTCATCTGCTTCTTTTGTTTATCACTGCAACCAGATCATACTATTTATTGCCAAAGGAACGCAATATTGTAAGAATGCTCTCTAGTGGAGAAAAAAAATGAAACACATCAAACTGTATATTAATTCATTTCTGATGTCGTATGATCTAAATATGACAATTATATTTTTCTGGATTGTTACCTGGGAAAAAATACATTTAAGAAAGTGCAAACAATGGTTTCTTTTATGGTGGTATAATCAATTCCTACAAATGTTTTTATATTAACTCCCGCATGCGGCATGTGTTGACATTCATGCACTATATATACAATCTAGTAGCCGTATTTCTCACAGGCTCAGTCACTGCAAAATAATGGCCAAACCTGTTCAGAATATTAAAAAGGAGGAGCTTTCTTTAATATGGTAATTATAACACTGATAAATATTTCGTGAAACACGACTGTGATTGGTTGTAAAACAGAAATCATTGATACGTGATTGGTCATTGACTCCCATTTGGGGCATGAGTTAAATAGTCATTATAAACCAAAGGGATGTAGGAAGAGATGAAATGAATCATTGTGAATTCAGAACAGGATGAGAGAAAATATTTGAAATCAGCATATAAAAATACAATTTTCAATGAACTCAGTTTTGCAGGCCTGTGTTATGTCTTGTTTAAAAATATATATTTCTTCAAGTGATTATAATTTTTGTGTTGTGTTCTCGATTTATTCTTCCTTAATTAAAGAATAGATTAAATCAAGATTAATAGTTAATTGTTGAAATAATTTTATAGCCTTGAAACTGTTAATCTATTGTTTAAAGAAAAACAATAAAAATATCATGTCATATTTGTAACTAGTAGGAACCAGATTTTAAAGGGAAAAATAAATGGTCAAAGGGTCACCCCATAGCATACTGGGTTAAAGCAATATACTGCAAGCCAGAAGTCAGTCAGGGTAGGATTTTTAATCTGGCCTAAACTTTTTTGGGCACCATAGCCTTGGGGTTGATTCAACTCCTAATGGAAATGAGTTATCAGATGTTTGTTCTGGGGATAAATATTATTGTCGTGCAGGGCTGGCATATGCTAATTGTCTAGAAAAGTGCAGCCCTTAACCTCCTACTACCCCAAACGTCTCCTTAAGGTCTGTAGTGGGATCACTTCAAATGGTAAAATATGACCTTGGAAAAGGGACATGAGATAAATAAAGAAATGCATGACTGCTATTTTCAATTGACTGTATTAAGAAAGAAATATTCATTAAATTAATATTGGGAAACTAAAGCTATTACTATGATAGAAATAAGTTAATTTATAAACACAATTAAATTATTGTAAATCAATGGTAAAGAGAAAAATTCTTGCCTGAACCGGGAATCGAACCCTGAACCTTTAGCTTTCCGTGCTAATGCTCAGACCACTGAGCTAATCCAAGCTTCATTCCCATCCAAGCAAGAATCCTTCCTTTACCTTTACTCTACTGGCCCCACATTCAATTGCAATGAATCATCATTCACAAATACACAATGAATGGCTTCTACCTCAAGAAGACATGAAGCTAAAGGTTCGGGGTTCGATTCCCGGTTCAGGCAAGAATTTTTCTCTTTACCATTGATTTACAAGAAATATTCAACCAGTCTCGTGGGCTAGTGATCATTTCTGACTACTGTTCACAAGGTCCCAGATTTGATTCTAGGTCAAACCATAGGAATTATTCCTGTGGTTGCCCATAGTCTGGAATTTAGGTTAAGTTTAGGATTAAGGGCTCTCCTGGCACACCACTATCATCATCACCATCACCCATATCATAGGGGCAGCGTAACTCCGCCTTCTAGACACCCCACTTCAGAAGTGGGTTACAATTACGCCAATGCCAGGAGAGAACATGAGAAATGTCGAAATGACAACCTGGGGCATTGAATAAAAAAACTCTTAATTATGCCCCGTTGGTGCTTTTTTGACAGGAATGGCCTATGTGTCGGTACTGGGTTTTACCTTCTTATTCCTCAGTGTCAACAAACTGTACACTTCACAAACATATTAAATATGTATCACCATACATAATTATCATTGTTTTAGGTTGGTTTTAACTCACTATCAAACCTGTAGATTCATGGCCACACAGACATAAGCTCTCCATAGATCCCTATCCTGAGCTAATGTTTTCCAATCATACCCTGTATAATCTACTTCCCTCAAATCATAGTTAATGTTATTCTCCCACCACATTCTCATTAATGATTGAGAGTTAATTACTACAAAACCAGTCTAAAAAAAATAAGACATTTTATTATTTAATTATTAATGCCTCCCAACTGAGTTTTAACATAAACATATGATCATCCTCTCTGTACTCAAAACAAGAATATATTATCCAAGTAAAAGTGATGCATAAATTGAAAATAGACCAACATGGATTTTTTAGGATGGAAAAATTCAAGGAGCAAGTCTCCTCCGGGAGGGACTTTAAGCCATGGGTCCTGAGTCTGAAGATTTTCAGGCTCGTAAAAGATCCTTAAGCCTGAATAAAAAAGCCTCTAAGCAAAATTTACCAATTTGTCCCATCCTAGTATTACCTTGGTTTCCTAGATGTCACTATGAGGCAGAACACTAACCTCGGGCCACTTCAATGACATCTATACAAAAACAAGTGTAACTAAAATAGTATGGTTCAATTTCTTCCCTGTAAGGGGAGAGCGCCTAAATCTCATTGAGAGAAATAGGGGCTTACGGATACAAGAAGAAGATGTTTAAAAGATTCTCTCTCTCTCTCTCTCTCTGAATGTAGAATGTGTACAAGGAAAATTATCTTCTACATCAGAAGAAACCAGGGCTAAATAATTGGTTTTAACTCTGAACTCCAAATCACTGCACTACTTTTTCAAGGTCTCAATATTTAGTAATTTTTAAGTTTTCATTTTTATGAGTTTTATAATAAAATAATATAAATTATCAGGAATTATTTGAAAAAAGGGATATAGGGGCCAATGTGGTTGAAAAAAGGAACATACTATAAAAACAGGAAATTAAATTCACAGAATCTTGAGTTTTTTAAATAGTTGCAAACTTATGTCATGTTCTATGACAATATTAAATAAAAGTATTCCCTTAAAAATCTGGTCTCTATACTAAATGGATTAATTAATGGCAAACCCGTCATTGCCAAACAAAAAAAAATAACAGTATTGGCAAACCTCTCCCACTTCCTACCTCTACAGTTTAACATTTAGCCTGGTTTTTATGGACACACTTGTGTAATCAGGCTACTCACGTATAAAATTGTGAGAACTCCATATTTAAAGATTGAATGGCAACTTACAAAGTTGTTCATCCAGTAAATAATTGCAAAATCAAGCGTAAAATTATAAGTAACTTATAGAGCTAGCTCAGTGGAACCAACACAAAAATAATAAACAACACGATTACAATATGGCGGCATTCAACATATTTTTTTTTATTTCATAAATTATTTGTCAAATTTGTGTCATTGTCTGTTACAACTTTACGTGTTATTTAAAAAAAATATTTTCTTAATATTGTCTCTAGAAATATGTTGTAACATTCTATTATAATGTTTTTTATTATTCATTTCATATGTCAATGATAGATAAATTATATTTGAAGAGAAAAATTATATTCTCAGACCGGGGTTTGAACCCGGGACCTTTGCTTTCTAGGCCAATGCTTTTATCCTGAGCACTCCAATCTAAACACAAATTTTTCACTGTTAATTCCCAAGTGGCAAATGCTATGAAACCATAATGTAAAATTCACAATAAAAGGTCTTCTTAACAAAGAAGCTGCCATTTGCAAGATTGAAGCAACGGTTTTGTAGCATTTGGTACTCGGGAATTAACAATGTATATAAGAGAAAAAATTGCATTTGGATTGGAGTGCTCAGGGGAGGAGCATTGGCCTAGAAAGCCAAAGATCCTGGGTTCAAACCCCAGTCTGAGCATATAATTTTTATCTTCAAATATAATTGTATTATAATTTGAGTCATTGTCAAGTGAATGCTCTGCCATTTTTACAATGCTCATAAATAACAATATTATTGTGTAATAACAGAAGATTCCTAATTCTTTTATCTAGATTACTGTATCTTGAACTGACATATTAGATGAATTAATTATTTTTTTATTATTTTGTATGTAACTACAGTAAGTTACACATGCATTTTGTGACATTATTAAGTTTCTACATAGCAAACTTGAAGACTATCAAATGGGCTTCAGAGAAAACAAATCAATGAAAGACAATATATTCATTGTACAGCAAATTTTTGAAAAGTGTTGTGAACACAAAGTAGATCTGCATATTTTTATAGATTACACTCAGGCTTTTGATTCTGTCAAGAGGAAACAAATAATTGAATGCCTTAAATATTATCAAGTACCACACAAATTAATTCAATAGATATCCTTAACTTTAATAGATACAACTGCTAAAGTAAAAATCAACAATAAACTAAGTGAAAGTTTCAGTATTAAATCAGGAGTCAAACAAGGAGACTATTTGGCTTAATCATTGATTATATATTTAAGAAAATGTAAATTAAGGGGAAATATTACAACAAAACTTAAACAATGTATAGCTTATGCAGATGGCATACTGATTACAGCAAGAACCAGACAAGCGTTATGAGAAACCTTCACAAAATTAAAAGAGGAATCTAAAAAATTTGGTCTAATAATAAATCAAGAGAAAACAAAATATTTAAAATGTAGTAATCACAATAGAAAATCTACAACTTGATGATATACAAATTAACACAGTAGAATCATTTAAATACTTAGGTACCAAAGTAAATAGACATAATACATTAGAAGAGGAAATTAAGGAACGATTGGTAAATGGGAATAAAGTACTTATTTTGCAAATAGAACCTCATTTAAAAGCAAATTAATATCAAAAACTACAAAAATAAGGTTATACAAAACACTCATTAGACCAGTAGTTACATATGCTTGTGAAACTTGGGTCCTAAAAGAAACAATAAAACAGAAATTACTAATTTTTCAAAGAAAAATTTTAAGAAAAATATTTGGACCAAATAGAGGAACTGATAACTGTTGGAGAATCAAAACAAATAACAAACTAAACAAATTAATAAAAAAATCAGAACATAGTAAACCATATAAGATCTCTCAGAATTGGTTGGCTTGGACATTTGATAAGAATGGATGATCAGAGACTGGTCAAAAAACTCTACAAATGGAAACCTATAGGAGGCAGAGCTGTAGGAAGACCGAAGATCAGATGGGAGGATGACACAATGAACGATCTAAGGAAAATGGAAGTGATTAATTTGAATATGGCAAGAGACAGATTGTCATGGAGGATTGTTGAGAAGGCCAACACTTTCACTTTTGAAGTTGTCGTACCTAAAGATGATGATTATTAACTTTCTTATATTACCAGTACCTAATGTTTTTATTGTTTTCCTTCTCTATTTTGGCAGACCCTATCAGTTTGTTAAATAAATAATAATAAAGCACATGAGTATTTTTTACTTAAGTTTTAATGGGGTTTAATACAAATATTAAAAGAATAAATAATCTATTATTAAAAATAAATTGGTATCAAACAGAAGTCTGGCTAACAATTGTATGATAATAATTTAAATTCTATAAGAAATTAGTTTGTCTTTTTCAATTTTTTTAGAGGCTTCCATACTATGTCTGTACATTTTGCAACATGGGCTATAGTATATTAATTTTGTTAAAGAATTGTCATTTACATGTTAGGCTAATGCTGGATAGGTGTATTTCATTATATCACAGTATAAAATAATCAACATTACTAAAAAAACTCTCTTATAGAGTCCAATCTTTGTTATCATAGAGAGCCTAAACTTTTTCCGTTGCATTTTAACTCTGATAAATATAGCAATCAGATATTTTTTTTTAAATTTGCACAAGTTACTAGATAAACTTTTTTTTTTTGCAGCAGACATAAAAATCTTTGGAAATACTGCATTTATGTAACATCAGGCACAAATGGGTTAATATCTCTATCAAACAGCAGTATAATACCATATCTGAAGAGAAAAATTTTACGCTCAGACTGGGGCTTGAACCCAGGACCTTTGGCTTTCTAGGCTAACACTACCGACTGAGCTACCTGAGCAAGTTTCAATCTAAAAGCAATATTTCTTATATATGCTATTAATTCCCATGCACCAAATGCTATGGACTTTTGCTTCTATCTTGCAAATGGCGGCTTCTTTATTAAGAAGACATTTATTTGGGAATTTTACATTATATTACAAAGTCAGTACGGCTTCTTTAGATGTTTTTATTATTTATTTCATACATCTCAATGATGGATAAATCATATTTGAAGAGAAAAATTCAGTAGAGTATTGGCCTAGAAAGTCAAAGGTACTGAGTTCAAGCCCCAATCTGAGCATATAATTTTTCTCTTCAAATATGATTTATCCATCACAGAGATGTATGAAATGAATAATAAAAACATCAAACAGTACAATATATTCTCTCATTCAATTAATCCAGATATTTAGTACCTGCTTAATCTCCAATATAGTCTGACAGGCCTAGAAGGCCCTCGGCTTACCTGCTGGCTTCACATCCACATGTGTTAATCACAGAGGTGGACAATCATCTACCCAGTATTAGGGTGAGATGTAGTCAGCATATCAGGTTCCCCAGTCATTATAGCTGGTTTTCTCAACCTGGAGCTGCTACTTCTTGTAGCTACCCAAATTCCTCACGATGCTGAGTGGGCAACGGTTCCACATTGTCCAAAATTCCACAAGAAAATGTCTTCTTTCACAGAGATTGGAACCAGCACAAGTACCGCACTCTGCACCAAGGCATCACACCTTAAACCGCTTAGCTATACCCACTTACTTCATACGTGGGGCCTTTAACAGCTCAACAATAAATAAATAAACACTACCTCACGAGGTTTTAAACTCAGATCAACAGGCAGGTGTGTTGCTATCTGACCTAACATAGCAGTATTTGGTTAATGCAAATATATAGAATTAAACAGTGCTACTAACATGCAGTGTGCCACATTATACCTTTGTTAACTACAGCATAGTTATACAAACAGGGCAAATCTGTTTCAGATACATCATTTTCCAATTTATAACTTTCACATAAAGGAAAGAGGATTTTATTTTAAAATCATTAGGAAGTTACATTATGAGGTTTAATTTAATATTTGAGTTTGTATTTTTTAACATTCTTAACTCATATGTTTATTTTGTTGGACGATTGTTTCAAAGCTATTGCTCCATCTTCAGCTTGTTCACAAACTGGTTTTTTCTTTTCTTCAAGTTGTCGGCCCTGGATCTGTGTTCCAAAGAACTTGGTAATGAGGCTCCTTTCTCCAAGAATTTCAAAGTTCATAATTTTCTCCTTGCTCTTCTGTATATAGATTTTTTCACATATTGTGAGTTCATTGGTATTTTCTAACTGTTTTAATAATTTTGTATTTATATCTATTTTGTGTTCCTCTGTCCAAACATGAGCTGCTACTGCAGATTTTTCCACTTCTCCCTTTTTTACATTTCTTATGTGTTCTTTAGTTATAATGTTTAAATTTCTCTTTGTTTTCCCTATGTATACTTTATCACAATCTGCACATTTTATTTGATATATTCCTGATTTTTTATTATCTTCAATGTTTTTCTTTTTTGTTGGTTTTCATAAGTTTTTTAAACTATAATCATTCTTTGGTGCTTATTTGATGTTCAATTTTCCAAATTTTTTTTTGGACTTTATATGTAAATTTCTTGTATCTCCTTTCCTTTGACTTTTCTACCTGAAGAGTGCTTTCATTTTTCAATTTCTGGTTTTTGTACTTATTAATTTTTTTGTGTACAATTTTTTCCTCAAAACCATTTTCTTTTGCTACCTCAATTATCTGTTCTTTTTCTATTTCAAAATTTTCATCGTTCATAGGTATATTTACCAATCTATGTACCAGGCTGTTGAAGACTGTCATTTTGTGTGAATTATGGTTGAAACCTGTTGATTTGATGTAGTTATCTGTGTGTGTTTCTTTCCTATAAATGCTGAATTCTATTTCCTTTTTTTCCTCATTTCTGTGTAATTTTAGATCTAAAAATGGTAATTGTTTGTTCACCTCCATTTCAAGTGTGAATTTTATTGTTTTCTTCTGCAAATTTAATAGTTTTAAAGCATCTTCTATGTGTTTTTCTTTAACTATAGCAATAACATCATCAACGTATCTACCCCAAAATTTGAACATCAGAGGATGTGCTTTAGTTATTTTACTTTCAAAATCACTCATAAATAAATTAGCCAAAAATGGAGATAATGGGTTACCCATTGATAGTCCAGACTTTTGTTTGTAGAAATTTCCTTTATATGTAAAAAACATTTCATTGATGCACAGTTCAGTTAATTTTAAATATTCCTCAATGCTTTCCTTGTCAATGTTGTTTCCAATTAACCAATTTTTCAAAATGTTTAAAGTTTCTTCATTTGGGACACTCGTGAACAATGCTATGACATCAAATGAAACCATTCTATCTGCCAGTTCAATATTCATCTTTTTTTAACCTTTCTACCAGTTGCAGGGAATTTTCAATTGGTAGATTTTCACCACTCTTCATTCTTTTGTATTCACGGCTTAGCCATTTTGAAATTTTGTATGTGGGGAACCTATATTATTTATGATTGGTCTCATTTTATTCCCTGTTTTGTGTATTTTAGGTAGACCATGAATATTGGGGTTTCTGGGGTTACCTACTTTTAATTTGATTTTATCTTTTTCCAGTAAAATTTTTTTGATGGACTTTAGACTGTTTTCTAACTTTTTTGATTGTTTTTGGAAGAGGGTAATTTTTTATATTTATACACAAAATCAGATAAGGGGAACCACATAGTTATTTTACATAAAGAAGATTACCACAACAGAATGGAAGAACTTTTAAACGGAGAAGAATATCAAGAACAACGGTCGTAACAATACTGCGGATGGAACACAAACTATGTTCCAAAACTAGTTTATAGTTAAAAGAACAATATGAGATGAGTGATATAAAAATTCTACCTAAATGCAATACAGTATTTATTACAGTACTGTACTTTGAAAACTGTTGTACATACAATTAATTTAAACAAAATTTATGTCTAGGAACCATAAACCTCTGTTGAAACCATGTATTTTACACCATGAAGATATTGAGAATCAAAAAGGACAATGTTTAAAAGAAGAATGCAAAGTGAATGACCTAATTATTATGAATTCGATGTTTAAACATCGGGACATCCATAGATATACGTGGGAACAACGCACTAAAGGTCTAAGATCGATAATTGATTATGCAATAGTGAGGAAACAGAAATATTATAGTTCAAGATGTTAGAGTGAATCAAGGACCCGAATGTGGAATGGATCATTATATGCTGTCAACTAGGATAGTATACCCTATAAACAGGCAAAAGGTAAATAGGGATCAAAATATAGAAATAGAAAAATGTAGATATAATCTACATTTACTACAAGATGAGAGTATTAAAAATCTATATGCCCAACGCTTCAATGAAAAATTAAAATTTGATGAAGATTGGAACTCTGTCGTTATTTATAAACATTTGAAAAAAATATATACATGAAGCAGCAAGACAAGCACTTGGTCTGGAAAATGATAAACACCATAAAAACCATTGGGTGAATAAGGAAATACTTGATATCATAACAGAAAAGAAAAATGCATATCAAAGATATTTAAGTTCTAAGAAAGATGAAGATTATCAAAGTTATAACATACTTAAAAGAAAGGTTAACGCAGAAGTCAGGAAACAAAAAAGAAATGTGGAATAGGGTATGTGGAGAAATCGAGCATACGGTAGGCTATTCAAAGTCAGCCCAAGCATGGAGGACAATTACAAACATGCGAAATGATAATATGGCAAAGAGTTTTAATTTAGTACCAATGAAAACTTTTCAGGAATATTTTAAAATGCTTTTAACAGAAACTAGGAGAGAATTTATAGACTATGCTACACTGGATAATGGAAAGGGTGACTTAATAGAACCTATAACAGAAGAGGAGGTAAGAAACATGTTGAGAACAGCAAAAAATGGAAAAGCGGCAGGTCCAGGAGGAATGGCCATGGAACTAATTAAATATGGTGGTTCAGGAATTATAAGAATTTTAACTAGACTTTTTAACCAAGTGATAGAAGGAGATCCTATTCCAGATGAGTGGAAGTTATCGTATATTAGTGCAATATACAAAAATAAAGGGAATAAAAGAGATCCATCAAACTATAGAGGGATCAGTGTTATGGCAGCAATTAGTAGAATGTTAAGTACAATTATTAAAATTAGATTGGAGGAACTAATACAAAATAAAATATCAGAAGAACGAACAGGTTTTACAGCAGGTAAATTGTGGCTTGATAATATATTTGTGATTAGGCAGATTACAGAAAAGATGTTGGCTAAAGGAAAAGAAGTTCATATGGCATTTATAGACCTGGAAAAGACATATGACTGTACCCATCAACAAGCTTTGATTGGCAATGGAGAAGTTTGGAATACCTAAATCTCTTATACATTTTATAAAAAGAATGTATGATGTAAAGTAAGTTGGAAATAGAATATCCTCAGAATTTAATATAACAAAAGGATTAAGCAAGGATGCTGGATGTCACCAACATTGTTCAAGATCTATTTAGAAGAGTATTAATGAAATGGAATAAGTCATGTAGGGGAATGGGAATCAACATTAATGACCGTTTACTGCACAATTTATTATTCACTGATGACCAGATTATAATAGGACAAGATAAAGAAGATATAGAATATATGATTAGAAAGTTGGTAGACAAATTTGAGGTAGGTGGACTGAAGATAAATTACATTAAAACAGAATATATGGTAATCAGAGAAAATTCAGAAGACCTACAAATAAATAATATAATTAAATGTGTTGAAGAATTTAAATATCTTGGATCTGTAATAGATAAATCTGGTACTTGTGAAAAAGATATTATTAACAGAGTAAATTGTGCAAGGAAGGCGATTAGATCTCTGAATGGTCTTTTATGGAATAGAAACTTGACCAGAAAAACAAAAAAAAAAGAGATTATACAGACAATAATAGAAAGTATACTTACATATGGATCAGAAAGCTGGAAAATAAGTGAAAGGATGCAGAAAAGAATCTTGGCGACAGAAATGGATGGATTACAGAGAAGTATGAGAATATCTCCAGGCTACAAATATCAGACAAGAAATGGATGCACAAGAAACTGTTATCGAAAGGAAAACGAAGAGAGCTTTACAGTGATATAGACATGTACAACGGATGTCGGAAGACCAGTGGCCTAAACAGGTGTTAGATTGGATGGTACCACGCAGAAGGAAGAGGAGGAGAAATAGAAGAACATGGTATGAGGGAATATATGATGCCATGATGAAGAGGGACAATGGGAAGACAGGAATCTCTGGAAAGCAGGAATCAAGGGTGCACTGCTCTAAAGTTGAAAGCCTGTATTAAGTAAGTCCGATATTTTCCTCTGTTTCAATTTATCGTTTACATTCTTTCTGATTACAGTTCTTATTTTCCTAACATGTAAGACATCAATGTAATCAATTTAATTTTGTCCTATATATTCTAATAAGATGTCTATATTTTTTATGCTTCTGTGTGGCTAATTTTGTTTTCAGTCATCTATGAATTTTCGTCTTCACTTTCTCCTTCCCCTCCATCATGACAATAGTCACATCATTCAATGTTTTGAAGCCGGGTTCCCCGACATTTTATTTTTCCACAAAATGCTGCACACTGTTCTCATGGACTACACAATACAAATACAGTTCTGGAACAGTGACTCACACAACGGAAATTTCCAAAATTGTATTGTATTCTCAGAATGTTGGTTTGTAGCATTAAACGCACCAGGAGAGGGGGTTGTGAGTGAAGGTTACTCTATTGTGCTAGTTTCTAAGTGCAGTTCACAGTAGCACATTTAAAAATAAAGACTTTTTTCATAACAATACAAAATACAGAACAGTATTTATCTTCATTTTAAAAAAAAATACAGTAAAAAGTCATGCCCGGATAATCCGCAAACCAGATAATATGCGCATGGATAATCGGGAGTTTGCTGTGTGTAAAAATACATTACATAATGAAAATGGCTAGTTAATGATGAAGGAAATTTTGAAGAAGTGGCAGAATTCAAATACCAGGAACATTATCATCTTTAAGGTATGGGCCTATTGGCCCGTTCTGCACCCCGCTGCACAATATACAAGTCGTCCTTCCAACGTCTTTTGATCTACATACATTTCTTCGGCCTTCAGGTCTATAATAAAGTATCTGTTCTGACAAATGATTATTTGGCATTCTTTGTACGTGTTCAAGCCGTTTATATTTATTTCTATTTATTCTCTTGTTTATATTATACATTTGTAATTCATCTCTGATATCTTGACTTCTCTTTTGGTCCCTTAAAGATACACCTGCAACTGATCTCAGAAATCTCAAGGCCTTAACTCTGCCAGGTAAAATAAAGCTATTATTATTATTATTATTATTTGAAGGATTCGGTTATAAAACATGGTAACTGACAAATTTTTGAAAATTGAGTTGTAGCTTGCAAACTGTAATATGTGACCCCTTGAAGTATATGGTGCACGTAGCTTTTACACCTGTCAATAGATAGCAGATGTATTGTCACGGTAAATAAAACTACATTCACCAAATGCTTTCAGGTCATATATCGCAGTTTATAATCTATAACTCAATTTTCAAGAATTTGTCAGTTACCATGTTTTACAGCCGAGCCCTTTATTTCTATTGTCTCAATTTTATGTTTATCAGAGATCATTAAAGGCAAGTCTCAGATCTGTATGTTGACGTTGGAACGGCTACTGTTTTCAAAAATTTCAATTGAATTTCTCTTGTCTTATATTTTAAATATCTTCTTATTGAGCCACATATCCGTTGAAATTTCCCTAATTTAATTTCCATATCCAAATTTTGCAGGTATGATAGCATGCATGCCAGATAATAATTAAAACAAGTTACTTGTTCAATGATTTTGCTCCAATTACAATATTTGTCCTTTTATGCTGAGTTCCAATAAATGCCATGGATTTTGTTTTCTCTGTTGATATTTTCAAATTATAATCTTTTATTAGTTTCCATAATTTATAAACTGATTTTTGTGGTTGATTTTCTTAGGAAGCTACAATGATCTGGTCATCTGCAAATAAAAGACAGTTCATTTTCATTCTGTTTATCATAAACTGTTCATCTAAAAGAGTTTGCCATGTACTAATGACATCATCTAAATGTATATTAAAAAGTATTGGCAAAGGTGGGCAACCTTTAGAGCGTAGAATTTTATCAAATGTCTTATCATAGTCGATAAACAATATGTGTGTTTCAAGATTAAATTCTCTTCTTTTTTCAATCAAATGTTGGAGTGAAAAAATACAGTCAATTGTAGAGCGGCCTTTTCTAAACCCATGTTGTTCATTTGAAATAATTTCATCACTTATCTTTCCAGTTCTCCTAGATAGTATTTTCACATAGATTTTGCTACATGTTCCCAAAAGGCTTATACTTCTGTAATTAATTGGGTTATGTGTCGCCTATTTTTTTTGTATATAAGGATAACAATAGCTTCAGATACACAGCCATATTGCCAGCAGATATTTATTAAGCTTAATATTCTACATATAAGAGCCTGAGATCTGAATTTAATACCTAGGAACAATAATTACAAATATAAATTTAGTGCAGAAATAAATTAAACATAGGCTCAACTCTTGAAATGCATTACAGGCAGTCTTGTCATCCCGACTTTTCTCAAACAATGTTAAATTAAAAATATATAAAACAGGTATTCTCCATTCATTTTATATGAATGCAAAACATGGTCTCTTACTTTAAGGGAAGAGAAAAGGTTACAAGATCTGATAACGGAGTCCTTAGGAAAATGTTTAATTCAAAAAGAGATGAACACACAGGTGAATGGAGAAGACTTCATAGCAGAAAGTTACACATGATCTTTATGGAAAAGCAAATGTAATGAGAATAGTCAAGCTTCATAGACTGCAATTTGCAGGACATGTGGAATGAATGGATTTTTATGCAGTTCAGTGTAGTGTAATGTCTATGTTAATGGAACATAATTTGTTTCATAATACAGAACTAACTAACTACCCGATTATGAAAATATATTAGGAAGTAATATTTGAGAATAAAGTTCTTAGGAAAACGTATGGGCCAAAAAGAGATGAACAGACAGGTGAATGGAGAAAGCTACATAATGGTGAACTACATGATATTTATAGGAAGCCAGATATAATAAGAACAGTTAAGTCTCATAGACTGTGATGGGCAGGATATGTGGCACTTATGGGGGATGAAAGAGGTGCATGGAAGCTTCTTGTTGGAAAACGTCCAGTTGGTACACCAAGAATGAGGAGGGAGAATAACATTATCCACGATTTGAGGGAGTTGGATTATACAGGGGGTGATTGAAAAAACATGGGCACAGGATATGGATGTATGGAGAGCTTATGTCTGCATGGCCATGAACCTACAGGTTCGATAGAGCCAGTTAGTTAACAAACATTATGAGGTTCTACTTAATAAATGAGTTTGTTCTGCCTTCATCTTACCTCATAATTAGTTGTAAGACATTTGAAAGCTTCTTACAAGAAACAACTAATTATGAGGTGACATGAAGGCAAAGCAAACTTATTTACTAACTACTCCATGCTGCGACAGGCCTAGAAGACTCTTGGGCTACCAGCTGGCCTTACATCCAGATGTGTTAACAGAGGTAGACTATCATTCAACCAAATATAGGGATGACATGTTGGGTCCCCAACCTCTTATAGGTGAATTCTCAAATTTGGAGCCACTACTTATTGTAGCAACAAAATTCCTCATGATGCTTGATGGGCATCAATCCCATACTGGACAAAATTACATGAGAAGATTTCTTCACCCATGGGAATTCGAGCCAGTACAAGTCCTGTAGCTTTGCACCAAGATGTCATGTCTTAAACCACTCGGTTATGGTGGTGGCATAGGATTCAGATGGAATTTCTTTAAATAAACACCACAAATGTTTACACAAAATTTATAAACTCACTTTAATTTAATTTCTTCAGAAATAATTTAGTGCTAATAAATTCTCTTGTCTCACAGTTCATTCGATTGTCTTGTTCTTTTTACTCACTGACGGTTTCACTTAGTTCATCTTTTTGTTTTTGCTCTTGAGACCAGATACAACGCCAACAGTCGCATCCTCTTATACATGCGATGGTCAAAATTATCTGGAAGCTAAATTACACTTCTCTTGAGAACTAAACTTTCCACAAGGATAGATACACATGAAAAGTTCTCCATGGGCTTTCCGATTAGTGAGCTGACAGCTCACCATACAAGGCAAGACCTGACTTTCGCTGCTGCCTAAGAAATTTAAAAACACCACACAACAACGCAAAACAATACAATATGTAATATCTAGTTAATATTGTTAAATTCTACAGAATACATTAATCAAGTTTTTTAAAAGTCATAAACTGTAAACAAATTTTCAATTGATTGAAAAAAACAAGTCTTACTACTGCGTTGTAAACTTTCGGTACATAAAAATCTGCTCCCTATTAATTAACTTGTTAACAATGGCATGGCGTACTTTACAGTACACAAAGGAAAATTTACAATTGTCTAAAAACTAACTTAATCTTTATAATATAGAAATGAGTGAGTGACTGATTGTCTATCTTTTATACACTCAAAAAAAAACTACTTGACTGACTTGAATGGGGTTTTCACCGTCATTTAGAGAATTTTTCTGGGACAATTAATGCATATTATACCATATTCCAAAGGAATTGATAGAGGACGAAGGGTTTTCTTTTCCCCTCTACCTACCATATAAAGGGCAGAGGAATGGTGCTAGTCATCTGTTGTTCAGTACTGACTGTAAAGAAAACATGTATCTTCCTCTCGTGAATAGTTTTTATATTTTTCTTTTGGAATATTCTGTTAAAATGTACAATATGTATTTAGTGTTTTGTTAGTTACAAGAAACAAAATATTTAAACTTTGGTTTATTATAGTGTATATATGAAAATATACAAAACTGTCATTCTCCCAGTTATTTTGTTTTACTCCAAGCGCAACAGGCCTAGAAGGCCCTTGGCCTCACATCCACACGTATTAATCAGAGATGTAGACGATCAACTAGCCAGTGCAGAGGTTACATGTGGTCAGCATATCGGGTCCCACATCTGTTATAGCTGGTCTTCTCAACCTGGAGTCGCTACCCAAATGTCTCACGATGCTGGGTAGGCACAGGTCCCATACTAGCCGAAATTACATGAGAAAATTTCTTCCCCATGAGGACTCGAACCAGTGCAAGTCCCGTAACTGTGTCAATTCTTCTTGCCTTAACTACTTGGCTATGGTGTGGGACATTCTCCCAGTTTATGGATCCGAAACTATAATGAGAGTTCAAGAATAAAATCTTAGGAAAATGTTTGGATCAAAGAGAGATGAAGAGAGAGACAAATGCAGAAGATTACATAACAATGAGCTACATAATCTCTATGGGAAAGCAGATATAATAAGAATATATAAGTCTCATAGATTGCAATGGCAGGACATGTGACACAAATGGGGAATGGAAACTCCTTAAGGAAAACTAGAGGGAATGATTCCAGTAGGCAGACAAAGAATGAGATGGGAGAATAACATTAACCATTTGAAGGAAATAAGACCATACAGGGTGATTGTAAACCATTAGCTCAGGATAGGAGAGCATATGTCCACGCCTACATGTTCGATTGTGCCAGTGAGTATATATATGATGTACCAATCTCAGAGATCAAGGCCCTTAGAAGACTTGTGGGACAAATTTGTCCCATACAATGTAAAGCTCCAAAAGACTTACGGGACATATTTTTTAAACATTAAAAAAATCCAAAAAATAAATTTCAGGGATGTTATCAGCCGCTCAAACTTATGTGTTATAGTTCAGGTATCCACAAAAAAAAAACAGACAGGTGGCACCTTTTTTCACCCCTAATTTTATTTTTGAAGTGTAATACAGTAACGGTAAATTCCTCACAACACCTTATTTAAAAAAATATTTAATAAAGCTACTTACGTTATTTTGGTGGATCATAATGCAGGATGTCTTCATCAATCATTTAGAACTGCCCTTTAATATGGTAAGCCCTTGAAAACCCCGAAATACACAACCCTACACTGCAATTTTAACACTTTGTAAATGGCACCGCTTTTTATCTCGGTCGTAACACACTGTATAATTAAATCTCATTGTATAAATTGTAGGCCAATGTTGTTTATCCCTTTTTTCTAAACAAGAAACCCTACAAGATATGTCAAGGTCATTCTACACGTCGTTAGGGGTGGGTCTGTGGGCAATTCTGAATTTTCAATGTGCCACTCTTGCATGCACCGCATGTCAATAAAATGTAACTGTTCAGATTAGTCAAGACTGTAAAGTGAAAAAAATTATTAGTCCAATTTCTTTGTTCATCTACTGATAGAATAACTGTAAGCCATTTTTTAGACCTGTCAAGACAGCCCAGAAAAAGTTTTCTATTATTTTTTGGCTTCAGAATATTTCCATGAGTGTCTCAAAAATATCCCTCTGCATTATGTACGTTGTTAGCATATGTACGTATCTTGTGTCTTTCAATACAATTGTGACCATGTAATGTTTTGTTGTTATCCTGTCACCTTTTTCATTTTTGAACTCTTACAATAGAAGTGTGGGAAAACTAACAGTCCTGTAATGTAGATAGGTCATTGAATAAATGTGGAGAAGAAAAGAAATTGTTGATATATATTTTATAAAATAAATAAATATCCTCAACTCGTGTCCAACTCAGGGTCGGATCGAGGGATGAGATGAGATGAGCCCCTAATACAAGGGTGCTGGCCGACCAAACCTGAAGTACCATCACGGGGGCAGATGAACAAAAGGGATGAGTATGGAGAAATGGTAGAATGAAATTGTGGCAGGGGAAAACCCACATGGAGTGACTGAGACTCGATCTCAGAACCCCAGCGGTGAGAGACGAGCATCTAACCGCTTGTGTCACTGAGCTGCCTATATATTTTATCTTTACCTTGTCGTGGTGGAGTGGCTTGCGTGCTTAAATGATCCTGAGAGCTATGCTGGCAGTAGCATTGCTGCCAATAGGGTTACCCATGCCAGACTGGTCGAAGATGATAAGCCAGACGGAAAAAGTACCTTGGGCGAAAGAGTGACGATCTTTCACCGTAAAAATACAACCGTCAAGAAATGCAGACATGGGTTCATCTGGGGTAAAATTTTCCGGAGGTCAAATAGTCCCCCATTCGGTTCTCCGGGCGGGGACTACTTCAGGGAACCCATGCCAAAGGCTCAAACACAGGGACATGTTCCTAGGAACATGGAATGTTAGGACTTTATACAATAGCGGGGCACTAGAGATATTAATGCGGGAACTAGATAAATCGCCCTTGGATATAGTCGCTTTACAGGAAATTAGGTGGCCAGGAGAAGGTAGTCAGGAATCAGGAAGCTTTGCATTATACTATGGGGGTGCAGAAAGACCTGCATTTGGAACGGGTTTTTTTTATCAGGAGGAGGATCCTATCCGCTATCCGAGATATTAAGTTTGTTAGTGATAGGATATCATACATAATTCTAAAGGGTAAACGACATGATTTTATAATTGTAAATGTACATGCCCCCACAGAAGATAAAGATGACAAGATCAAGGATGAGTTCTATGAAGAATTAGAATGCTTATTTGATAGCCTTTCAATGATATCATATGAAAATTGTCTTAGGAGATTTTAATGCAAAAGTGGGGCGGGAAGATATATTCAAACCAACAATAGGCAAATTCAGTCTTCATGAAGATAGTAACGACAACGGGGTTAGATTAGTCACATTTGCCACATCAAAGAATCTCATTGTTAAGAACACAACATTTCAGCATAAGGATATTCATAAATACACCTGGACGTCCCCAGATGGAGAAACTCGAAACCAGATAGATCATGTATTAGTGGATAAACGCTGGCACAGTAGCATCATTGATGTTAGATCAGTTAGAGGAACAGACTGCAATTTGGATCATCTGGTCAGAGTGAAAATCAGACAACGGCTATCGCTTATGACAGGAACAAATGCTAAAGATGATTCTGTAAAATTTGAATTAAAAAACTTGAAAAATGATGAAATGCGGCAAGAATAAAGTGATCCCACAACAGGCCCGGAGGCCCTTGGGGTAGTAGGAGGTTAAGGCTCCCACTTTTTTCTAGACAATCAGCACTTTATGTCAGCCCTGCGTGACGGGCGCCTTTACCCCAGAACAAGCGTCCGGTACTCGTTTCAGTTAGAGGCTGAGTCGACCCCAAGGCCATGGTGCCGCCAGAGGGTTTGGATCAGTTTAAAAATCCTCACCCTAACGGGACTTGAACCCTCGACCCTCCGGCTTGTAGCTCAGTGCCTTAACCACTACGCTACGGCGTGCCCCCATGCAGCAAGAATACCAAATCAAAATTGCTAATAGATTTGAAGTACTGGAATCTTCAGATGACAATGTGGCAAACGAAGAAGAAACTGATATAAATAAAGAATGGGAGGCTATAAGAGGTACTATTAAATTTTCAGCATCAGAAAGCATTGGTTGTTTAAAAAAGAGGCAAAACAAGAAATGGTTTGATGAGGAATGTGCCGATATTGTAAAGAAAAGAAAACTAGCAAAAATGAAATGGTTACACGGGCCAAATGAGGTAAATTTAGAGCAATTGGGTACTATTAGACGGGAAACCACTAAGTTACTAAAGAGTAAAAAGAGGGAATATTTGAGAGAGAAGATTAATGATCTTGAAATGAATGCAAAAAATAGAACATTAGAGAATTATATCAGGGAATTAGTATAGAGAAGAAAGGGTTTCAGGCTAGAACAAACATAATTCAAAATGAAAATGGGGATATGATTGCAGATTCCAAGAGTATATTAAATAGATGGAAAAGTTACTTTAATCAGCTATTAAATGTACATACAGAACAGGACATTGGGGAGGATAAGTTACAGACAGCAGAAATGCTAGTCGCAGAGCCAAGTGCATTAGAGGTTGAAATGGCGATTGAAAAATTGAAGATGTATAAAGCATCAGGTTCAGATGAGATCCCAGCAGAACTCATAAAATCAGGAGGAGAAAAATTGATAGACAAGATACGCTGGTTGCTTAGTATGATTTGGGAAAAAGAAGCTCTTCCAGATGAATGGAAGGAATCAATTATCGTACCAATTTATAAGAAAGGAGATAAAACTGATTGCAACAACTACAGGGGCATCTCATTACTTTCAACTTCGTACAAAATTCTTACAAATATATTAGTAAGCAGACTCACTCCCTATATTGATGACATTCTAGGAGATCATCAATGTGCATTTAGAAGAAACAGGTCTACAACAGATCAGATTTTTAGTGTAAGACAGATTTTAGAAAAGAAATGGGAATATAATGGTACTGTACATCAACTATATGTAGACTTCAAAGGAGTTCGGAATTCCTAAAAAGTTAGTTAGACTTATACGAATGTGTCTACATGGCTCAAAGAGTAGGGTGCATGTAGGCAAACAGTTTTCAGACACTTTTGAAATCCAGAATGGGTTGAAGCAAGGAGATGCACTATCTCCTCTACTATTTAATTCTATACTAGAGTATGCCATTATATCTTTAGAGAATGAGGAAGGCTTACAACTGAATGGTATTAATAAGCTGTTAGTTTATGCTGATGATGTAGTACTATTGGCCGATAGCGAGGAGATACTAAAGGCCAACACACACACACTATTGAGTAACACTAAGAAATTAGACTGGAAGTAAATATCAGTAAAACTAAATATATGGTCACACGTAGAAATTCAGTATATAGTGGAAATGGACAGCTAATGACAAATGAGGGAAATTTTGAGGAAGTGGCTGAATTCAAATACCTAGGAACAATAATCACAAATAGGAATGAGACGCACAAAGAAATTAAACATAGGCCCAATTCTGGAAATGCATGCTATTATGCATTGCAGAGACTTTTGATGTCCCAACTCCTTTCAAAAAACGTTAAGCTGAAAATATATAAAACTATTATTCTACCAGTTATATTATATGGGTGCGAAACATGGACTCTTACTTTAAGGGAGGAAAGGAGATTACGAGTATTTGAAAATAAAGTTCTTAGGAAAATGTTTGGACCAAAGAGAGATGAATAGACAGGTGAATGGAGAAGACTACATAACAATGAACTACATGGTCTTTATAGGAAGCCACATATAATAAGAACAGTTAAGTCTCGTAGACTGCGATGGGCAGGACATGTTGCACGCATGGGGAATGAAAGACGTGCATGGAAGCAAGCTTTTTGTAGGAAAGCCAGAGGAAAAACGCCCAGTTGGTAGACCAAGAATGAGGTGGGAGAACAACATTAACTATAATTTGAGGGAAGTAGATTATACAGGGAATGATTGGAAAGCATTAGCTCAGGATAGGGATGTATGGAGAGCTTATGTCCGCGTGGCCATTAACCTAGGGGTTCGATAGTGCCAGTGCGTAAAAAAGTATGACGATTTTATTATTAATTTAACACTTCTCATTGAAGGATAAATTATATTTGAAGAGAAAAATTTTTTCGCCTAGACCGGGACTCGAACCCGGGACCCTTGGCTTTCCGGGCCAAGTGCTCTACCAACTGAGCTACCGAGGCGAGTTACGATCTAGACGCAAATTTTTCTCTTATGTACGTTGTAATTCCCTCGCGCCAAATGCTTGAAACCATAGCTTCTATCTTTGCAAATGGCGGCATTTTAACTTTAAACATGTCTTCACTCAACTAGCAAACTTCTACATGTGGCTATGCAGTGAGCGAGTCATAAATACAACAGTGCACTGTTGTCTGCCAAGCCCAGTCTTATGTGGGACGCACGGTATAAAAAAATATGTAATGAAATTACTGAAACCAAGATTAGACAAGGTTTAATTTAAATTTTAATAATAAGATGTACTCACTTTGTTTAAGTTATTAATAATAAACCACTAATAATAAATAATCAATTGAGTTGGTGTTTACTTGATGAAAATCCATATTTATTAATTCAATAAAAATAAAACGTAGTTTTATTTGATTTTCATATTTATTATATAATTCAGTGACAGCTGTTTCAGTAGATCAGTTGGAACACAATTCATAATTTGTTAACATGTCTGAAGAAGGTACAGTGTACCGAAACAGCTGTCACTGAATTATATAATAAATATGAAAATCAAATAAAACTACGTTTTATTTTTATTTAATTAACACTAATAATAAATACGCGAGAGTAAGTCAATTCACATTGCTGCTGCACAATTTTATTTTTTGCAACAATGCACTTTCAATATGAACGTAAACAAATGAATGAGTAATACACATAAATTTCTTAGAGACAATTTATTTGTAACACATATTATACATAGATTTTATTTTTCTGCACTCCTTCTCTATATGAACTTTAATTATGTCAAATATCACACTCCTCCGTGTGCGCAATGTGCTTAAAAAGAGGTACAAAGATTTTCCTTCACGTATTAATATATAGATAACATATTACCATATATGTTATAGGGCCAGAGTTAAAAAAAAGGGGGGGGCATTGGTGCACTAAAAAAGTCAATTTTTAGATGCTTAAATGGCTTATGTTGCCTAAATAAAAAAAATACACCAAATTAATACATACAGGATCGAATACTTCAAAAAATTCTATAAAAATCCACGACAGCAGATAACTCACAACCATTTTTGTCTTTCAGGTTATTGATGTGAATAGGTAGATTCCTGGGCAATGCTGGATATCTATCGTAAGAGGCAGTGGGACATCGCTCGCAGTACTATAGTCTGTTAATGGTCTAGCGGCCCCAATCAAATCAAACTTGGCATACAGCAATTAATTAAAAACCTCGTGGGAACACCTAGTAATTATTTTAATTCCTCTCACTGTAATTTTAATTAAAAACCTACTAATTAGCTAGTACATATATAAATATGTGGATTTTTCATATCTGGTATAAAATATAAAATAAAAAGTGATGTAAGGATGAAAAGTAAAGATGAAGATACACATAAATTCCAGTAAAGATGGGTCTTGAAATTAACTGGTTATGAGATGTCATTTTTACTGGTTTGAGCTCAATGAATACTAAAAACAAGTTGAATAGCTTCCCAGAACAAGGCTGAAACCCTCTTTTTTTTCTCCAAATTTTATTTTTACATGGAAAAAGGTCCCACATACCTCAACAAGACATTTCCAACACAAAACTCAGCTATATAAAAAAAAAGAATAAGAAGAAGAGAGGCGTGTTATAATCTTGTTCTGGACAGCTAGTCAATTCCAACAAAACCAGTGACAATTTAATTTAACACAGCATTCAAGTGAAAACAGGTTGTTGAGGTTAATTCTTGATCAGCCATTTTTAGAATTGTGTCAACATACATATTGAACCCCCTCAGGGGTCCCCATCTAGGGGATATGTAGTTGGCGACCACAAGGTGCCCAAGCTGAGCAAAACATTGCTTCCACTTACTTGTGTTTTGCTCCTTACATTTATCTTTAACTGATCTGGTATTTCTTCCAATTACTTATACCAGATTCTTTTAACTTTACTATCTAACCTCTCTTGGTTAACTCTTGTTTTTTTTTGACCCCAACGCTATTAGGGCATCCGAGCGTAAGGGAGTCTTTCCTTTCTTCCATTTCTTCTTTCCTTTATTTTCTTTTCTTCTCCAGAAAAGCCTGGCCAGAGGCTATAAGATGGCAGTCCCACCACTGGTCTTGCCTTCCTTTGGCCAGCAACCAATCGAAGGGACTATTATTATGCTTTCAAGTCTTATACAATAATTTCCCAGAAGGATCAAAATTATGACGACCAAAGCATGAAACGCTGGAGGGAAAATTCTGTAGAAATTATAACTGTGAAGTAAAATTGAAAATAAAATTATTTTTACCCTCACCCTATATCCTGTTAAAAATAAATTGACTTTAAATTAAAGCTCATAGTGATATTTCCTACAATAGTTCAACATATCATCAATATTTGATGAAAATGTTTGTTGACTGAATCAATAACCCAAAAAAATCATCCATTCTACCAGCAGTGAAGTTTGCACTTTTGTTTATTAGTCATGAATTCATGGTCAGCCAGCTGCTCACAAGCTAACAATTACATTTTTTACTTCTTTACAGTTGCTCAAGGCTTATTTGGTTGTATCATATTTGAAGAGAAAAATTATATGCTCAGACCGGGACTTGAACCCGGGACCCTTGGTTTTCTAGTCCAAGTGCTCTACCTGAGCAAGTACCGATCTAAACGCAAATTTTTCTCTACATACGTTGTAATTCCCGCCCACCGAATGCTTTGAAGCCTTTGCTTCTATCTTTGCAAATGGCGGCTCCTATATTAAGAAGACATATTTGGGAATTATACATTACATTATAAATGCCAGGACAGCTTTTTTTTTTTTTTCGATGTTCTTATTATTAATTTCATACATCTCAATGATGGATAAATTATATTTGAAGAGAAAAATTATACGCTCAGACCGGGACTTGAACCCGGGACCCTTGGTTTTCTAGTCCAAGTGCTCTACCATTTGAGCTACCTGAGCAAGTACCGATCTAAACGCAAATTTTTCTCTATATACGTTGTAATTCCCGCCCACCAAATGCTATGAAGCCTTTGCTTCTATCTTTGCAAATGGCGGCTCCTATATTAAGAAGACATATTTGGGAATTATACATTACATTATAAATGCCAGGGGACGGCTTTTTTTTTTTTTCGATGTTCTTATTATTAATTTCATACATCTCAATGATGGATAAATCATATTTGAAGAGAAAAATTATACGCTCAGACCGGGACTTGAACCCGGGACCCTTGGTTTTCTAGTCCAAGTGCTCTACCATTTGAGCTACCTGAGCAAGTACCGATCTAAACGCAAATTTTTCTCTATATACGTTGTAATTCCCGCCCACCAAATGCTATGAAGCCTTTGCTTCTATCTTTGCAAATGGCGGCTCCTATATTAAGAAGACATATTTGGCAATTATACATTACATTATAAATGCCAGTACGGCTTTTTTTTTTTGATGTTCTTATTATTAATTTCATACATCTCAATGATGGATAAATCATATTTGAAGAGAAAAATTATACGCTCAGACCGGGACTTGAACCCGGGACCCTTGGTTTTCTAGTCCAAGTGCTCTACCATTTGAGCTACCTGAGCAAGTACCGATCTAAACGCAAATTTTGCTCTATATACGTTGTAATTCCCGCCCACCAAATGCTTTGAAGCCTTTGCTTCTATCTTTGCAAATGGTGGCTCCTACATTAAGAAGACATATTTGGGAATTATACATTACATTATAAATGCCAGTACAGCTTTTTTTTTTTTCCGATGTTCTTATTATTAATTTCATACATCTCAATGATGGATAAATCATATTTGAAGAGAAAAATTATACGCTCAGACCGGGACCCTTGGTTTTCTAGTCCAAGTGCTCTACCATTTGAGCTACCTGAGCAAGTACCGATCTAAATGCAAATTTTTCTCTATATACGTTGTAATTCCCGCCCACCGAATGCTTTGAAGCCTTTGCTTCTATCTTTGCAAATGGCGGCTCCTATATTAAGAAGACATATTTGGGAATTATATATTACATTATAAATGCCAGTACGGCTTTTTTTTTTTTGATGTTCGTATTATTAATTTCATACATCTCAATGATGGATAAATCATATTTGAAGAGAAAAATTATACGCTCAGACCGGGACTTGAACCCGGGACCCTTGGTTTTCTAGTCCAAGTGCTCTACCATTTGAGCTACCTGAGCAAGTACCGATCTAAACGCAAATTTTTCTCTATATACGTTGTAATTCCCGCCCACCGAATGCTTTGAAGCCTTTGCTTCTATCTTTGCAAATGGCGGCTCCTATATTAAGAAGACATATTTGGGAATTATACATTACATTATAAATGCCAGGACAGCTTTTTTTTTTTTTCGATGTTCTTATTATTAATTTCATACATCTCAATGATGGATAAATCATATTTGAAGAGAAAAATTATACGCTCAGACCGGGACTTGAACCCGGGACCCTTGGTTTTCTAGTCCAAGTGCTCTACCATTTGAGCTACCTGAGCAAGTACCGATCTAAACGCAAATTTTTCTCTATATACGTTGTAATTCCCGCCCACCGAATGCTTTGAAGCCTTTGCTTCTATCTTTGCAAATGGCGGCTCCTATATTAAGAAGACATATTTGGGAATTATACATTACATTATAAATGCCAGTACGGCTTTTTTTTTTTGATGTTCTTATTATTAATTTCATACATCTCAATGATGGATAAATCATATTTGAAGAGAAAAATTATACGCTCAGACCGGGACTTGAACCCGGGACCCTTGGTTTTCTAGTCCAAGTGCTCTACCATTTGAGCTACCTGAGCAAGTACCGATCTAAACGCAAATTTTTTCTCTATATACGTTGTAATTCCCGCCCACCAAATGCTTTGAAGCCTTTGCTTCTATCTTTGCAAATGGCGGCTCCTATATTAAGAAGACATATTTGGGAATTATACATTACATTATAAATGCCAGTACAAGCTTTTTTTTTTTCCGATGTTCTTATTATTAATTTCATACATCTCAATGATGGATAAATCATATTTGAAGAGAAAAATTATACGCTCAGACCGGGACCCTTGGTTTTCTAGTCCAAGTGCTCTACCATTTGAGCTACCTGAGCAAGTACCGATCTAAACGCAAATTTTTCTCTATATACGTTGTAATTCCCGCCCACCGAATGCTTTGAAGCCTTTGCTTCTATCTTTGCAAATGGCGGCTCCTATATTAAGAAGACATATTTGGGAATTATATATTACATTATAAATGCCAGTACGGCTTTTTTTTTTTTGATGTTCGTATTATTAATTTCATACATCTCAATGATGGATAAATCATATTTGAAGAGAAAAATTATACGCTCAGACCGGGACTTGAACCCGGGACCCTTGGTTTTCTAGTCCAAGTGCTCTACCATTTGAGCTACCTGAGCAAGTACCGATCTAAACGCAAATTTTTCTCTATATACGTTGTAATTCCCGCCCACCGAATGCTTTGAAGCCTTTGCTTCTATCTTTGCAAATGGCGGCTCCTATATTAAGAAGACATATTTGGGAATTATACATTACATTATAAATGCCAGTATGGCTTTTTTTTTTTTCGATGTTCTTATTATTAATTTCATACATCTCAATGATGGATAAATCATATTTGAAGAGAGAAATTATACGCTCAGACCGGGACTTGAACCCGGGACCCTTGGTTTTCTAGTCCAAGTGCTCTACCATTTAAGCTACCTGAGCAAGTACCGATCTAAACGCAAATTTTTCTCTATATACGTTGTAATTTCCCGCCCCCCGAATGCTTTGAAGCCTTTGCTTCTATCTTTGCAAATGGCGGCTCCTATATTATTGTTGTATTCGTAGTTGTGTCTATGGAAACAAGATTGTCTATGTAGAAATCAACAAACATTGTTGGTGAAGTAGCCATTTTAGAAAGTATAAATTGCAATTAAGTGAGAAAGTATGGAGGAAGAAAAAGTAGAAGCTGTAAAGAATGCTACATTAAATTTGCTGCCTTGATAAGTCAAACAAAATTTATAATTATAAATAAATTTAAAAAAATTCAGACAACAAAAAAAGATATAAAAAAATACACCATCCTGCAATCTGATCTGGTGGTGTATTCTTTTAATCTTTTTTGTTGTCTGAATTTCTATAATTTATTTACAGTAACCTTTTAATTTCTTTTTATTTATATATAATTATAATCATCAATAAATTAAAGAAATTCAGACAACAACAAATATTAAAAGAATACACCACTCTGCAATGTGATTCAAGGAAAGAAAAACAATTTAAGAAAATTACTTATCCTGAAATACATATCAAATTTCAAAAAATTCTCAAGAAATTCAATATTACATTGGCACTGATAATTAAATTTAGCGTTGGTAATCCATTAATAAACAATAAGAAATTGAACACCTCAGATAGTAAAAAATCTGGAATTTATCAAATTAGTTGTAAAACTGCAATAAAGTATACATAGGAAAAACAAAAAGGAAAGGAACAATTTAGAGATATTAACAATGGTGAAATTTAAAAATCAGCTATTGCAGCACATAGTTTGTTGGAGAGTCATAACATTGAAAAAGGGGCCACACTTCTAAAACATTTGGAAAAACCTTTAGAATTGAAATTTGGGAGGAGATATGAAGAACAAATTTAAATCCATGAATATTTTATTTTAGAAAGTGATATTTTGAGGTTATATTGATTAAATTATTTTTAGTCTGTTCATATTACATCAATATTAACATTAAAATGATTTTTAGTCTGTTCATCTTACCTCAATTTTAATGTTAATATTGATGTAAGATGAACAGACTAAAAATAATTTAATTAAATCCATGAATTTTGAAATTCCTGGTGAAAGGAACCTGATCTCTAAGTTCATCAAATCAACACCAGATGGAGATTCCAATGAAAATCTAGTAGTCATAATGTCGGTTGAAAATGGGAGGGATGTTTCCTCTTGAAAACTGCAGTTCCCATGTTTAAGAAAACAAACTATGAGGTAAGATATAAAAAATTACTCATTCTTTAGAAACAAATTTAACAAAGTACATTAAATACTGTATATAAAGCAAAAAACTAAAACTACATTCCATGGCGTAACAGGCTTAGAAGGCCCTTGGTCTAGCAGCCACCTGCTGGCCTCATGTCCACATGTGTTAATCACAGAAGTAGATGATCCAGTATAGGGATGACATGGGGTCAGCATGTTGGGTTCCACAGCTGTTATAGCTGGTTTTCTCAACCTGGAGCCGCTACTTATTGTACCTACCCAAGTTCCTCACAATGTTGGTTGGGCACCAATCCCATACTGGTCGAAATTCCATAAGAAAATTTCTTTCCACATAGAGACTTTAACCAGCGCACGCTAATAAATTTCCCAATGATGTTTATGCGAGTAAAGAAGTTTAAAAAAAGTTATGTTTGGTTGGCTGGTAAAACAAATGTTGTATAACATTTACAGGAAAAAATACTATGAGGTTTAATTTAAGATTTAAATTAAAATATTTTATACTTCATCTCATATCCAGTCTTCTAATTATACCGGTTTCGAAGCTTGGACAGCTTCATCTTCAGTAATTTCTTGTCGACTGATGTCATATCAATCAGGAGAACTGCTTCTTTATCCCTCTGTTGGCGGACTGATGAACCTCTGGATCAAATCAGAACCAGCGGTAATTTTGAATTTCATAAGTTTTCCTTTTTTTTTTTTTTTTGTAATGTGGATTTTCCCAAAACTGAGTTCTTTTTGTTTTTCTACTTGTTTAATTAGACTGGCTTTTGTATCAATTAGATGTTTTTCAGACCAAGCATGAACAGCTACTACTGCTGACTTTTCCACTTCACCTTTTTACATTTCTAAGATATTCTTTCACCCTTGTTTTCAAATTTCTTTTTGTTTATCTTATGTAAACAGCAGATGGAGGAAGAAGCAATTCTCCTGTTCGACAATATATCAGTTGACAAGAAATTACTGAAGATGAAGCTGACAAGGCTTCGAAACCGGTATAATTAGAAGACTGGATATATATTTTAATTTAAATCGTAACATTTATGTATTTTTCAATCATCTGTATGTTTATATTTTGATCTTTTTTGACCAAGTTGGTAACATTATTCCACCCTATGATTGTATTATAATAATGATGTAACTGTTGCAGTTGATACTATCTTGCCCATGGATCTCTATCTGATTCTGCTAGTCCTGGTTTTCAGGATACATGTTTGGACTTCGATATGGCTGTCACATCTGAAAAATATAAGAATGATTCACATTAGACCAGCTGACCTATTCCCTTGCTGGAAATTTTGACCCTATAAAATTTGAACTCCTCCATGTTTCTTCATTAAAGTTTTTGTAGTCCAAGTGTCACCATATCCAAAGTTTTTAACCAATACGCCATTGCCTTCTTTAGAGTTGCTTAGACTTGATGCTGATAAACCTATTCTTTTACATACATATCCATCCATCCATAGTAATTCTGCCTGAGGGCAGGTCTCACTGCAGTCATAGCATTTTCATGCTATACTTTGCAGCTTTACTAGGGAATAATAGGCGTGGTAGATTCCCGTTGCATTCCACACCGGTGAAGGATGATAATGGTAAGAGTGATGATGGCCGAATGATTTTCAGGGACCGTTGGGCCCTTCCTGACATTTGTCTAACAGGCAAAGAAAAACCCCAAAAAAAACCTCACCCAGGAGTCTGTCCTGACTGGGAATCAAACCTGGGCCCGCTGCGTGACAAGGCAGCACGCTACCTCGAGACCACATACATATATTGCCTCAAATGTCATTATCTAATTGGCAGCATTTATTGGCTTTCGCTGGCCAATGAAGAAGGCAGCCTCCAACATGGAGAAAAGATAGTTAAAGCTCTTGGATAAAATGACATCTAAGCAACAAAAACTTTTCATTAATATTTAAAGGAACTGACACTATGACGTTTATTTCAATTAATAATAAAGTTAGAATTTAACACCTCATATCATAATTGTATTATGAGTCGAGGTATTAAATTCCAACTCTATTATTAACAAAAACTTTAATTAAAAATCATCGGAGAACATATTGTTTAAATAACTCACCTCATAGGATTCATGCTTCCATGATATCGCGATTTCAAACATAATCATGTTCATCGTCAGCCATAACTCCGACTGACGAACATGATTATGTTTGAAATCGCGATATCATGGAAGCATGAATCCTATGAGGTGAGTTATTTAAACAATATGTTCTCCGATGATTTTTAATGATTATACCTCATAATGTTTACTTCCCAACATTAATTAAATATAAAAACTTTAATACCTTGTTCTGGTTTGTAAAATGAAATTTCATCCAAAAAGTACATAAGTAAATATAGTATATATCCAAAATTTTATCAAAATAATAATGATATATAAATAGAAAAATAAAAGGGAATACAGACCAAATTTCCATGTTCTTAAATCTTATTGTCCACAGAGATATTCTCTTAATTTTGCCTCGTTTTTCATTACCTACTCACAGAAATTTCCCTGACTCACTGAAACTATGTTCTACATTAATTAACTGAACATATCTTACAAGGAAGAAAAAAGGAAAACCCAGCCTCCATCTTTCCCCATGGCTGGCCTAATTCTCTCTCCACTTACTTTTTTATTACATATTCATTGAAAAATGTAATTACATTGATAGCACTGTAACAATTTAACAATTCATATTTGAGAAAAAAAAATTACACACTCAGACTGGGACTCGAATCCAGAACCTTTGGCTTTCGAGGCCACCGAGCCATCTGGACAAGTTCCAAACTAAACGCAAATTTCTCTCTTGTATATGTTGTCAATTCTCATGCACCAAATGCTATGAAACCTTTGCTTCTATCTTTGCAAATGGTGGCTTCTTTATTAAGAAGACATTTATTTAGGAATTTTACATTACATTATAAAGCCAGTGCAGCTTCTTTCTATGTTTTTATTATTCATATCACCCATCTCAACGGTGGATCATCCATCATTGAGATGTACGAGAGTATTTTCACAAAGCAATTCCATTAGCATCATCGATATTAGATCAGTTAGAGGGACAGACTGCAATTCGGATCATCATCAGGTCAGGGTGAAAATCAGACAACAGCTATCGCTTATGAGAGGGACAAACGCTAAAGATGATTCTGAAAAATTTGAATTAAAAAACTTGAAAAATGATGAAATGCAGCAAGAATACCAAATCAAAATTGCTAATAGATTTGAAGTACTGGAATCTTCAAATGACAACGTGGCAAACGAAGAAGAAACTGATATAAATAAGTAATGGGAGGCTATAAGAGATACTATTAAATTGTCAGCATCAGAAAGCATTGGTTGTTTAAAAATAAGGAAAAACAAGAAATGGTTTGATGAGGAATGTGCCGACATTGTAAAGAAAAGTAAGCTAGCAAAAATGAAATTGTTACACGAGCCAAATGAGGTAAATTTAGAGCAATTGGGTAGTATTAGACGGGAAACCACCAGACTACTAAAGAATAAACAGAGGGAATATCTGAGAGAGATTATTAAAGTTCTTGAAATGAATGCAAAAAATAGAAAATTAGAGAATTATATCAGGGAATTAGGATAGAGAAGAAAGGGTTTCAGGCTAGAACAAACATAATTCGGAATGAAAATGGGGAAATGATTGCAGATTCCAGGAGTATATTAAATAGATGGAAAAGTTACTTTAATTAAATGTACATACAGAACAGGACAATGAGGAGGATAAGTTACAGACAGTAGAAATGCTAGTCGCAGAACCAAGTGCATTAGAGGTTGAAATGGCGATAGAAAAATTGAAGATGTATAAAGCATCAGGTTCGGATGAGATCCCAGCAGAACTGATAAAATCAGGGGGAGAAAAATTGATGGACAAGATACACCGGTTGCTTAGTATGATTTGGGAAAAAGAAGCTCTTCCAGATGAATGGAAAGAATTGATTATCGTACCAATTTATAAGAAAGGAGATAAAACTGATTGCAACAACTACAGGGGCATCTCATTACTTTCAACTTCATACAAAATTCTAACAAATATATTAGTAAGCAGACTTACTCCCTATATTAATGACATTCTAGGAGATCATCAATGTGCAGTTAGAAGAAACAGGTCTACAACAAATCAGATTTTTAGTATAAGACAAATTTTAGAAAATAAATGGGAATATAATGGTACTGTACATCAACTATATGTAGATTTCAAAAAAGCATATGATTCAATTAAGAGGGAGAAGTTATATAGTATCCTGCTGGAGTTCGGAATTCCTAAAAAGTTAGTTAGACATACTTGCATGTATGCAAACAGTTTTCGGACACCTTTGAAATCCAGAATGGGTTGAAGCAAGGAGATGCACTATCTCCTCTACTATTTAATTTTGTACTAGAGCATGCCATCAAATCTTTAGAGGATGAGGAAGGCCTACAACTCAATGGAATTAATAAGCTGTTAGTTTATGCTGATGATGTAATACTATTGGCCGATAGCGAGGAGATACTAAAGGACAACATGCTCACACTATTGAGTAACACTAAGGATTTAGGACTGGAAGTAAATATCAATAAAACTAAATATATGGTCACACGTAGAAATGCATTATATAATGGAAATGGACAGCTAATGACAAATGAGGGAAATTTTAAGGAAGTTGCTGAATTCAAATACCTAGGAACGATAATCACAAAGAAATTAAACATAGGCTCAATTCTGGAAATGTGTGCTATTATACATTGCAGATACTTTTGATGTCCCAACTCCTTTCAAAAAACGTTAAGCTGAAAATATATAAAACTATTATTCTACCAGTTATATTATATGGGTGCGAAACATGGACTCTTACTTTAAGGGAGGAAAGGAGATTACAAGTATTTGAGAATAAAGTACTTAGGAAAATTTTTGGACCAAAGAGAGATGAACAGACAGGTGAATGGAGAAGACTACATAACAATGAACTACATTGTCTTTATAGGAAGCCAGATATAATAAGAACAGTCAAGTCTCGTAGACTGCGATGGCAGGACATGTTGCACGTATGGGGAATGAAAGACGTGCATGGAAGCTTCTTATAGGAAAGCCAGAGGGAAAATGCCCAGTTGGTAGACCAAGAATGAGGTGGGAGAACAACATTAACTATGATTTGAGGGAAACAGCTTATACAGGGAATGATTGGAAAGCATTAGCTCAGGATAGGGATGTATGGAGAGCATATGTCCGTGCAGTCATGAACCTATGGGTTCGATAGTGCCAGTGAGTAAGTAAGTAATTCCATATGACAAACAGATAATACAAAATTACAGTTTTAATTGTAATAATGAAACTCAATTTCAGTTATCATTTAAGGAAATAAACTGATAATGCCAGAAACAAAGTTACAATTAACTCAAAGAGATCATATAAAATGTTATTTGAATTGTTTTATCTTTTGTAGAAGTTTTTTTTCCCCTCCCTTCAATTTCAACATCATCTTTTTCTCTTTTAATTTTCAATATTTTTCTATTTCCTCCAACTGTTTCAACTCTTCTTTTCTCCAATTTTATTTTCCCCCTCTTCTGATTTACATTTCTATTTTCTTTTCTAAATTGATATCTTCTTGAAGCTCTGCCAGCTTGCTTCTATTGATAGTCACATTCCTCAAACTATCACAAATAATTCTTTGGGTTACACAGGATTCCTCTAGGAGATTTTCCACTAGAAAATGTTTATTTATAGAAAAACTTATTTCAACTGATGCATTACCATGGACAAAATGAAACAGAGCTTCATTATAGACCAGAGATCATCTTATTTCTTATCTTCTAAAAGGTGGTAATAATATTAAGATAAAATGTCCACCGCTGTGGTCTCGGGGTAGCGTGCTACCTTGTCACGCAGCGGGCCCGGGTTCGATCCCCGGTCGGGACAGTTTTTCATCGGGGTTTTTCCTCACCTGTAACACAAATGTCAGGAAAACTTTACGGCCCAAATGGTTCCCGAAATCATATGGCCATCGGAATCATCATCATTCATATTCACCTTAGGTTAAGCTTAGGATTAGGGACTCTCCTGGCACACCATTATCATCATCATCACCCATCATATCGATGCAACGTAACCCTGCCTTCCAGGCGCCCCAACCTCAGAAGTGGGTTACAAGTACGCCATGCCAGGAGAGAAACCAGGAATGTCGAAAGACAAACCTGGGGCATTTGAGAAAAAAAAAAATTAAGATAAAATCAAATGTTTCATACCTCTCCTCATAATTAATCTTTTAAGTGGATTGCGATTTCGGGTTCATGGCAAACCCACCCTCAGTACCAGTTTGCCAACTGAGGATGGCACTAAGGAAGGGTTTGCCATGAACCCGAAATCGCGATCCACTTAGAAGATTAATTGTGAGGAGAGGTATGAAGCATTTGATTTTATCTTATACCGTATTAAACCTCACAGTCATTTATTCCTATAAAAGCTCAAGGTTATAATATTCTCTAATCCTCTGTAATATATTAACCCTCTTACTAATAATCCATATATAACTTTTATACAAGGTTTATACACATCTCAGTTGAAAATTCTTACTAATGAACACTGTATTAGCTGTTCAGTGTAGAAGAGGTGTACAACTTTACATGGGAATCGTTATACATGCCTCCAGCCTTGTTTAAGGATTCTATAACTAGACAAAATGTCGGACTTCAGGATCAACTGATTGTTTTCTTATGATATTGATGAAAGTTTCCTTAAATTTAACCCAAAATGCAACACTTTAACCGACTGTTTGATGGATGCACAGGACATAAATAATATTAATAAAGCTCTGGGTAGGAAAATAAAGGCATCATAAAATGCCTTTCGTTACACTCATTCTAGATTAGGCCTAACAATATTTTAAAATTGAACCACAAAAGGATATGTTCTACAATAATTGCTGTAGACAAGATTTAACCTGAATGTAGTTTAAATGCTTCATAATATTATTTTAAGAAAACTTTCTTGCATCTTTAATACATAACACACACACCGATATAAAAATGTATTTAACTATAGAGGTACTATTATTGCAAGGAGCTGCATGTTAACTTGGTAGTCTTGTTGTTAGAGCTTCTGACTACGATGCGTGAGGTCGTAGGTTCGATTCCCGGTCAAACCATAGTGATTTTTTTTTCGCTTGAAATGATATTTTGTTGTCGGTAACATTTCCTACTATTTAGAACGTTTTCTAACGTATCTTAAAACACTGCATATAATCATAAGTAATGGGGAAAGCTTTTTATTAGTTTCCAAGAATTGGTCGAAATTCTTGATGTTAGATGGCAGCACATTTTCTGTGAAACCAATTCTATGTTTTATTTGACATAGCGTAAAGGGAAATGTATATAAATTAAAACACACATTTTTTTCGTACCTCCTCAATTAGGGATCTCTATTAATTCTTATCCATATTCATTTCTTACACAATTAATCACTAGTTGATGTTGTTTTATTTCTGTTACAAACTGCGAGTAATATTGTTCTGACGTCATTATGATGACGAATATGTGACATATTGTGCATAACTGCTGTTTTGTTATATAGCTCCGACACAACGTTTATTAGTAAGGAAATTATACGTGATCTACATAAGGCTTATATATTGTATAATTAAACAACTGATGAAAGCCTATATTAGAGATTTTTATTAGTAAGACCGTTACTCATCAAGTTTTTTGAATCTGGAATCATCTTACCTCAATTTAACATTAGATTTAACATTAAATTGAGGTAAGATGATTCCAGATTCAAAAAAACTTTATTAAAAGAACCTCAAAATATAACTTCCTAAAATAAACCATATTTATTTATTTTAGAAATTAACACTATGAGGTATTGTTTATTTTATTATTTCACTCACCTCATACTTCATGAAGTATGAGGTGAGTGAAATAATAAAATAAACAATATTAAAGAACCTCATAGTGTTATTTCCTATCTACATAACTTAACTATGAGGTATGTCTGAACAAGGTCGCGGGGATACTGATGATGGAACTGAAATGTAAAGTTCCATAACTAGTTTAAATTAAAATAAGAAGAAAAATATGAGGCGAGTGATTAAGTTTTACCTAAACCTCTGTAATATGTTCTTTCTAAAATGAAATAATTAATTTGTTTGTTGATTCTTGGAGTATTCTGAACTTCTCAGTTAGTAAAGAAAACTGACATATGGCCTTTTTCAGCATTTTTGTCACATGAAGGGTATGGGGAAAGAACGCCGTAGCCGAGCGGTTAAGGTAGGAAGCCTTGGCGCAGAGCTACGGGACTTGCGCTGGTTCGAGTCTCCATGGGGGAAGAAATTTTCTCATGGTATTTCGGCCAGTATGGGACCAGTGCCCACCCAGCATCGTGAGGCAATTGGGTAGCTACAATAAGTAGCGGCTCCAGGTTGAGAAACCAGCTATAACGGCTGGGGGACTCGACATGCTAACCACATGTCACCCCTACACTGGCTGTTGATCATCTACCTCTGTGATTGACACATGTGGATGTGAAGGGCGCAGCAGCCGGCTGGTAAAAGGGCAACCGCTGAAAAGTGGAAAGACCCTCAATCGGAAATTACTTTAATGACACCTCAAAGTTAATTTTGAAATAGATTTTCTGTGGAAAGGACTATCATTTAAAAGTGTGAAACAGTTTATTTACATTCAAATTTTGGTATACATCTAAGGAAGTATGGATGTTATACTAATAAAAGTAGGTTTTTAGGAAAAAGTAACCTGGTTCTTTCCCTATACCGTCCACATATTCTCTTACGGCTATGCAGCTTTTTAAGAAAAATGCCTATCCTTTTTTTATTGAAAAAGTAGGTTTGAGCAATAGCTAGATCTGTGAATTCACAAGTCACAATAACACAAAATGCTCTAATTTTGTCATTTGCTTGTACCATTTCTTAACTTCCACTTCCCATAACTCAAAAAAGCATTTATGAATCGCAAAATCCAACGATAACGTGAAGTAACACCAAAATTTAAAATTTTCAACGAATTCTGGATATTTTTTTCTATTTGCAAAATTTTCATAATGCATTTTTAAACACTGTTTACGGATTTCATCTTCTTTTTTTAACTGCCATATCTGCTTCCTCCATGCAGTCTTACAAAGGGAAATGGTTGCAACACAGAGGTAATATTTTTTGTCCTTCTCATGCTCAAATATGGTCTCTCTCCATAGATTTGATGTTCTATGGCCAATATGAATTCCAAGAAATACAAATTATATTAATGTATAAGTCTTCCCCCTAAATTTTTACACACATAATTATCAATTTTATATCAATCATTATTAAGTAACGGTATGTTCAAATCTGAAGAAAACATTTTTTTGAAGTATAAGCAGTAACTTGACAATAATGCAAGCACTACCAAATTTGAATAAGCCAACAACGAACCATGAGTAATTATTTCATATTGATAGATATTATTATTCCCAATTTAATTACATAAACACATTTTTTTCTATTGGATTACATATCTATAACATGGATTTTTAACAAAATGTAACAAAACAAATACTGACAGTTTGAACAACAATGGTCACGTGCAATTTTAATTCCCCCTCTTTCCCCCTTCAAACTTTGTTTCAATCAACAGATAGATTCAGTGAATGTGAACGATACCCTGGTCAGTTTATGTTTTACTTAAGTCTATAGTAATTTTCATTATCATTTGTTTTTAATTTTCTACCTATTGTCATACCAAAACCATGTGTGCCAGCTACTCTTAAGAATGAGAATGCAGAGATACTCACCACGATTGCTTTTTCTTAAAAGGTAAATTTTGCTTACAAATTAGTGACTACGATCAAAATGTTACGCATTTTAGTGCATTAACATTGATATCAATTGTACAAGCTAAAAGTTGACCTTAAACTACTGGATATATCATTCTTATTGGGTTTAATATACTAAACTAGGATTAAAGACACTCAAATTTACATTTTTTAAGAATAATGCCGCCAAATTCACAATAACATCGAAATCTTGTAATTTTAAAACTAATTTTCCCTAAAAATAAAACCACTTTCACGGATCTCTAGCAATAGCACTGCAAAGTCCTCATGCTAAATGTCATTTTAAAGGACTTTTCCCCAAGTTTTTCTAACATGGTGATACGATTTTTGAACTTGTCTTTAAAAATAAGCCCCCCCCTGAACAGTTGACTGGTTTCAGAAACATTCTGGCAGCAAAACCAATATCTACTTTTTCAACTGAAACCAGGTTGTCACTATTTTGGCAAGTCTAAATTTATTAATTTTTGAGCAGTACTTAGTTTTGCATTAAGTATCAGACACTTTATGGCTTCTCTATGGCATTGAAGGTTTTTGTTGGTTTCATCAAATAATAATAAATTATTCACTGTACTGAAATAATATATTATGATGTGAGGTTGGGAAGTGGTTTTTACAGAAGCGAGGAAAATGTTTAAAAACTGAGCAATAGTGAGGTTTTCAATTTTGGAGATTCTGTAAAACACTTCACAAATGTGCGTTGTACATTATTTTTTGCGTGATGGTGTTTTCAAAATAATAAATAATAACAAAATAATATCTTTGTTGGAAAATATGTGCGTTCATTATAAACAATTGACTAACGTTAACAGTGTGGGCAATGTGTTTCAAATAAAGTTCAGTTTATATATTAAATTTGGGAATTTTTAACATTATGAGGTTCAATTACCGGCAAAAAGGAGAAAAAATTGACAGTCGTGAAAACAGACAAAGTGTCGCCGATACTGCAGTGCTGTGTTTAAAGAAACATAGATGTATGAGGTAGGAAAAAAATCACGATTCATTTAAAAGTTCAGTTTATTTAAAATACAGTGATTTGTTTCGTATAATGTATATTAACACTACCTTTTGGATATTTTTGTATATACATAGAGGGCAGTGGTTTTACTTCCCACACACGGCTTGTAATATGTAATATTACAGTATAGTTTTTTTATTACAGTGTAACTATTTAGGTTGGCAATCCCAAAATGTAGGAAGTTGAACTTTCAATTATGGTCGCCATTGGCTGTAAGTATGACAAAATGCACTATCGCGCAAAAAATATAATGTTAATGTATGAATGTCTCTTGAGCACAATAACATAAGAAATTAACATTCAATTTTTAATATTTTATATTACGTATTTTAAAGATTTAACATATTTCATAATTGAAGAGAAAAATATACACTCACACTGGGATTTGAACCCAGGACATTTGGCTTTCTATGCCAATGCTCTACCAACTGACCTACCTGAGCACCACAATCTAAATGCAGATTTTTCTCTTATATATTGTTAATTCCCGAGCATCAAATGCTACAAACCGTTGTTCAATCATGCAAATGGCAACTTCTTACTTAACCCTTTGCCGCTCCCATTTACCGTCCTCCTACTAGGACAGGACGGCTGGGTTTTTTAAATGGGCATTTAAATTTAAATACCTATAGCAGAATCTATGTTCCCCCTTAAGGAAAAAAAAAATCATAAAAATTAAACTGAAAAAGATAGGATCATAATTTTTTATCTAATTCCTAATATCTTTACGCATGTAATAATGTACTCACCTAATTTTGCACCTCCACATTCGTTCGCTGCTGGTGGTATTCCAAAAAACACCCCTCACGGCACAATGGAAGGTTTACACTTAAATGTTGTCTGTTTATCCCTTCCAGATGGAGCTTTTTTATTTTTCTCTATACACACTTTTGCACGGCCTGATATTTTTTCCAAAGAATGAAAAAGTTTAAGGGATGCAGTTCCGATGGGCAAACTTCTCTTCCTGCCTGTACGCTTGCGAGACGTGAACGTACTTATTAGCTGACGCACCAAGTTTTGTCTGAAGGCCACTTGCCTGTTTCCGTGTGCTGTATTCGAGGGCTGGTTTGTCAGGTCATATAAGATGAAACAGTTCACAATGTAATAGAAACTTCCAACACTTTTCTGAAAATCGGCTAATACCATAATATTTGCGTTTCTGATCACTTATATCCACGCCTCCCATGTGCTTCGTGTAATTTATAACGGCATTAGGACATGGAACTTCTATTTCTTCATTGCCTTTTCCTGTTTTTCTTGCGACTGAACCATCAGTCCGGAGATCGGAATTCGTGGAAAGGAGAAGAACAACACATTTGTCTTGCCACACTACCGCCGTCACATCTTCATGCTGCATTTTTCTGGACTCGCCCCTTTTCAATTTCAAAAGAGTTGGTTTTCTAAATTCGGCTGGCCAATTCTTTCTGTTTGCCCTTGTAGTGCCACAGCTATAATTGTATCCATGTCTCTTACTCTTTTACACGATGTGCGAGATGTAGATGTCATGATTTCAACCTCAACTGAGCCCTCAGGAAGTAACTCACTTTTGAAATTCATTATCTGTGACCTATATAAGTGTTTATCCTTGGTTCATATTTACACACGTGCAGGAATGCCTACTAAGTGATTTCATCACACCCGCATAAAGAGGTCACGTGTTCTGTATGCACGACGCAATATTTTTAAGATGCTTTCATCAAGAGCGCTTTAAAGCGTTTAGGCCGGCAGGAGACATTTAAATCTCAAGCACTTTGGAGCATTAGGGCCGGCAAAGGGTTAAGAAGACTCTAATTGGGAATTTAAACCCTACTTTATAAAGCCTGGAGGGCTTAGAATGCCAAAGGTCCTGGGTTCAAACCCCAGCATGAGCATATATTTCTCTTCAAATATAATTTGTCCTTTAGTGAGAAGTATTAAATTAATAGAAAAACAAAAATTTAACATATTTCCCCAATTTTCATTACATATTTATGTATATATTTTCCAACTGACACTACATAAAAATCCCGGCTCTAAGTATCGCTTAAGTTATAATTTGAAACCGGATGTTAGGGATAATGCAAATAGTTATTTATTATAGATATTGTAAAAGTGACTTTATATAAGTTCATACCAACGACCCTAGAGTTGTTTTCCACGAAGTTCATTTTGCATATAAATGTCGATTTTAGCTTATAATGCCTATTTGTAATTTTTTCTTGAAATTAACTCAGTATTGAAATGGACAAACTTCATGGCACAAATCATTCCATTTTATAAATTCCCTTAGAATATTTTAGGATAAGGGTGGCAATAACCTAGCAGGTAGATGGTTTCCCCCTCAATGCACTCCTATTAGGTAAATATTGTATTTTTCTACCTCATGTATTCCCGTTAAGCGAAATAGCCCTATGCTATGTCCCATTGTATTATGCTCTTGGAGAAAAGTCCTTTGCTTCTTTTCAATACAAACATTGCAGAGTGACAAAGAGGGTAGACGGCTCAAGCTTTTTCTCTGTCTCACACCTGGTGGTAAAACTGGCAATATTATTTTTAATGTTGGTAACACTGAATTCAGTCTGCGGTCTCATTCACAAAGTGGTGTGGCAAGTGTATTTTTTTTTTTTTACCTTTAGAAGAGCTTTTTTTTAAGATACCTAAAGAGCGGACAACAGTAAAAGACAAACTGACCAATTTTGTGAAAGAATTTGGTGTGGAAATATTCTCAAGTGACGATTCTGTTCTTTGTAAAAAGGCAAAACAAATTCCAAAACCACCTCTGATATCTTCGCATGCTATTCATAGCATAAATATCTTTATATTTATATATTAAATTTGGGAATTTTTAACATTATAAGGTTCAATTCATAAGAATTAAATTAATCGTGATTATTTCTTACCTCATACTTCTATATTTCTTTAAATACAGCACTGCAGTATCGGCAACTTCTTGTCACCATCGTCAGCTGTTTTCACGATTGTCAATTTTTACTTTTGTTGATAATTATCCAAACTGCCATCTGATGTTCTTTTAAAGAATTATTTCCTAAACTGCCATCTGGTCATTTAATTCTTATATTTATATATACAACAGATGGCGGTTTAGAAAATTATTCATTAAAATGAACACCAGATGGCAGTTTAGAAAATAATTCTTTAAAAGAACATCAGATGGCAGTTTGGATAATTTTATCAACAAAAGTAAAAATTGACAATCGTGAAAACAGCTGACGATGGCGACAAGAAGTTGCCGATACTGCAGTGCTGTATTTAAAGAAATATAGAAGTACGAGGTAAGAAATAATCACGATTAATTTAATTCTTATATGTTTATATTCTTAACGTAAGACTGTAAAAACTTATGTTGTAGTCCATTTTTTTTGTAAGAGCTTATTTTGAACTTTTTAGTGCTTTTTTGAATTTTTTAAGTGCCTAACATCCGGATTCTAGTTATAATGTGTTAGAAACAAATGAGTAGCGATAAGTAACACATCAAACAGATCCTAACCGAGGCATCAAGTCACACTCTGCGAGCAACCAAAGATTCTGGCACAGAACCTACATTTCTGCTACAATACTTTTTGGAAACTTGCCTGAAAAGAAGGCTGCTTGGTCTTGAGAAACAAGCTGTTTATCTTCCATCTTGATCTGTCATGAGATTAAGATCTTCATACCATGCTGCAACAAAGGCATCAATATTAACAGTGTGTCTAATTTTATTGGGCATAGATTTCTTAACATAGAAAATAATTCATTATATAGAGGGGTTCGTGACATTCTCTACGGCAAACAAGACCAGTACTATTGCTTATCTTCCCAGAGAATGAGATCATCTAGAATCGGCTATTAAAATCACAATATTCATATTGTTTACTAACCTTGACGGCAGGGACAGAGAGACATTTAATAAAGTGATGGGAAGTGACACTTCGAGGTAAATTATCAATAGAATATAAACATGAATCAGAAAGATAAATTATATTTGAAGAGAAAAATTTTCGCCTAGACCGAGACTCGAACCCGGGACCCTTGGCTTTCCGGGCCAAGTGCTCTACCAATGAGCTACCGAGGCAAGTTACGATTTAGACGCAAATTTTTCTCTTATATACGTTGTAATTCCCTATCGCCAAATGCTTTTGAAACCATTGCTTCTATCTTTGCAAATGGCAGCTTCTTAGTTAAGAAGACATTTATTGGGAATTTAACATTACTTTATAAAGCTAGTAACGCTTCTAATGATGTTTTTATTATTGATTTAACATTTCTCACTGAAAGATAAATTATATTTGAAGAGAAAAATTTTCGCCTAGACCGAGACTCGAACCCAGGACCCTTGGCTTTCCGGGCCAAGTGCTCTACCAACTGAGCTACCAAGGCGAGTTACGATTTAGACACCATTTGCAAAGATAGAAGCAATGGCAAAAGCATTTGGCATAGGGAATTACAACGTATATAAGAGAAAAATTTGCGTCTAAATCGTAACTCACCTCGGTAGCTCAGTTGGTAGAGCACTTGGCCCGGAAAGCCAAGGGTCCCGGGTTCGAGTCTCTGTCTAGGCGAAAATTTTTCTCTTCAAATATAATGAATCAGAAATCATAAATTAATTATGGGAAATACATTATGAGGTTTTTAAGTTAATAAAGGTGACCCGTAAAGATGGCTGAAGATGACACGGTTGCCTCTTGAACACTAAATATGACATGAGATACGACTCAGTTTTTATTAGTTACAAATCAGAAACTTCATATCTCACCTTATAAAATGTGCTTCTTTCACCTGGCATGTTTCACAAGTCTTAGATGAAAGAAAAAAACATGTGAGGTGAAAAAAGTATATCTTATGATGTGACATGTAAAGTTTCTGATTCATATTTATATTCTAGAGAGAAACATACTGACTGCAGGGGATGTTCACAGGGAATGACAAGCACTGAAGCCGGCTCCAATTTCCATTGAGTGTCACAGACCCTCTGTGAAATTATAGGTAAGTTTATTCAAATAAATACACCATGTTGAAACATTTTTGGGTATTTCCTATTTTAATTTTTTTGGCCACAGAATCTTACCTTTGCCACATGTAGATCAGAAGGACTATTATCAATTGAATTTTGTTTCAATTGATTTTTTGCTCATTTTATGTCTATTTTATTACAAGAGAAAACTAATCAAAGTTTTTACTAATCATTTTTTAGCATACTGACGTAACAAGTAAAAATTATACAAATGAACCCGAGTGTCCAGTTTCCTCAATTTGAGAAAAAAATAATTCAACTGAATTTTGAAATTCTTAACCCTTAAATTGGCTAACACTAATTTTTCGTGTCAGTTATTTAAATGTGTTGGAACCTCACTGAAAACAAAATCATATATAACTAAGTTATTACTGTACATTAAGCAATTTGACACAACCGTAAGTAATTTCTACTCGATGTTTAATATTATTAATATCACTTCTCGTTGAATGACAAATTAAATTTGAAGAGAAAAATATATGCCTAAAATCAGGATTTGTACCCAATGCCTCTAGTTCTGTACACCAGTGCTCTTCCATCTAAGCTATAAAGCTTCCAGAAGCCTACAGTGTTTATCCATCTGAGCTATTAGAATTCTGGACACCTACAGTGTTCTTCCATCCAGGCTTCCAGAAGCCTAATAGCTCGGATGGATGAGCACTGATTTACAGAACCAGAGACATTTGATCAAATCCCAATTTTTGTGTGTATTTTTCTCTTCAAATTTAATTTTTACTTGTTCGTTTTCCTATTGTTTTATTAAAAATGTTAAATTAAACTAATGTCTCTTAAAGCAAACAAATATATTACTACAAATTTTAGCTGATGATAACGTTCCACAACAATATATTACTAATATCTTCAACATCTATAAAGATAATGAAATCTCTGTTAAACAAGATGGCAAATTATCTTCTTGGGAAAAGATCAACACTGGAGTAAGACAGGGATGTGGACTTTCACCGGTGCTTTTCATTATATACATGAATAAATGAATGGAGGAAAAACACACGAGGATATATACCCATCAATAGGAACCTCAAACTCGATGCTATTCTTTTGCAGACGATTTAGCTCTCCTGGCACTTTCCGAAAATGATTTGCAACGATCAATTTATAATTTACAAAAAATAGGTGCCAAATTTAATATGGAAATATCAATTAACAAAACTAAAATTATGGCATTTCATGGGAAGGACCCCATACAAAGTAAAATCTGTCTCCAGAATAAAATTTTAGAGAGATCTAATCAATTTAAATATCTTGGATATTATCTCTCTATCTGGGATGAAAAGGATATCCCTGAAAAAGTTACTAGTTATAATAAAAGTTTAGGAATTATTAATCAAGTTATGAAACCATCCCTTGTACAAAAAAACACCAGATTATGTTTATATACCACTTTGGCTAGACCGGTGTTGACCTATGGTAGTGAAGCATGGACACTAAAAAAACAACATGAAAGCAAGAATAACGGCTTGTGAAATGAGATTCATGCGCAGAACAGCGGGTTACACGAGATGGGATCGGAAAAGGAACACCGATATCTTAAAAGAATTGAAGACTACACCAATTTTGGAATATATTAAACAGTACCAACTAAATTGGAAACACCATCTTGAAAGAATGAGTTCAAATCAGATCCCCAAAGCTGTTTATAATTATATACCAAGAGGACGAAGATCACTGGGCCGTCCTATGAAACGCTGGAGGGAAAATTTTCTATAGATCGTAACAGGCCTTGGCCTAATACTTGGAAGGAAGAAGAAGAAAGCAAACAATGTCAAATTAAGGAATAATTTATTAAGCCAAATGCATATGATCACCAAATATGAATTCATACTTGAAAGTTATTACAAGAATGCACGATTAATTGGACAAGAAATTGAATTGATAATTTACACGTCACCTCATATTGTGCTCTCTATCATGGGACATTTTTTTCTATTTTCTGGAATTAATGATAAACATGGCAATATAGACTGAAGATCAAGCCATCTGGAATATATCTATTGGTATTGGACCAATTGGAAATGCCACCTTGAAAAAGTGAATTCCAAAGGCAGTTTACAAATATATATATATATATATATATATATATATATAATATGTGTGTGTGTGTGTGGCCGTCCTGCTAAGAAATCCCATGAAAATTTTGCATGAAATTGTAACAGACTTTGAGGCTTAATACTTGTTAAGCAGAAGAAGAAGATAGGGAATGGAAAAGTTAGATATTTTATATAGTATAAAATAAAATTAAGGTATACAGTACCCTTCAAGATGATTAAAAAATTTAAGAAACACATCTTTTAGCACACAACAAATTCCAAAAAAAGTATTTAACAATTCAATATCAGACTTAAACCATTTTTTTTATCAGCAAAGTTATTGAATCAAACACAACTGAAAAAAAAAAACACATGGAGATAAAAAATTAGGAATTTATCAGATAAATTCTGCCAAATCTGATAAAATTTATATAGGAAAATATAAAAGAAGTCTGAATCAGAATCAAAGAGCAACTTAGAAATTTAAAATATTGAGAAACAGAAAAATTAGCAACAAAAACTGAAAATAACAATAGAACTCACAGTATGAGGAAAAATCTACATTCAGAAAAATAGAGACAAATAAGGAATAGTTCGCGGGAAAAATTATTTCACTGTGATGTTTGTCTGCCAACACCAGAGGAAGAAAGAATGCAAGAGTTCCAATAGTTCTGGCTGAAAAGGAGAGAAATACATCTCAAGTGAAACAGGAAAATGTTTTAAAAATACAATAGGAAGTAACATTAAGAGGTTTACTTAATAATTAAGATATTTGGTCTGCATATTCTTACTTCTTATGGTTGTTTTTGTTGAACATATGTTTCAAGGCTAGTTAAACCCATCTTCACCTATTACTGAGTCTGAAATAGCTGAAGATGGAGCTTAGAAGCCTTCAAACATGTTCAACAAAATCAACCACAAGAGGTGAGAATATACAGCCCAAATATCTCAATTATTCAGAAAAATGTTCTTGTCTGTCATTTTTGAATGAAGATTAACTGAATGTTGTTTTGCAAAATGCAAATACTGAAATCACGAACAGCAATGATACAGGACTATATCATTAGTCATTACGATATTAGCCTGGGTGTGTTTAATTTTTCCTCTCTTAGTCCATAATTTCAACATACAGAAAAAGCTCCTTATTTGTGGGGGATATGTTCTGCAAATATGCCACGAGTACACAAACTGGCAAATATGGAATAGTAATTTGTATGGGTATATGTTCCAAGATTACAAAATAAAATCAATTAATGAGAGATTTTGAACAATTTCAATTAATTATTACTGTCAGGTTCAGGCAAGGGCTTAAGAACTTTTACCACTTTTATTAAGATTGATATTCAGCTGTGAATTCTGCGATAGAATTCCTTATTTTGTCTTCAGATTTCTTGATTCATTAACATTGAAACAGCGTGATATAGACACAACACAACACCAACACATAAATGGCCAAGCATTTATATTTTTACTTTAAGTGGCAAAACTACTTTTTTTTGCTTCGGACTAATTTTCTTTCCTTTTACTCGACATTACAAATTGGCAACGTAGCAGAAGAGACAATCAAAATTATTGCAATGACAAGTGGAAACAATAAAAACACCGATCGTTGCGATGGCGGCATTTATCAACAGACATAGCAGCACGTGAAATACTGCAGCAGTGGCTTTCAATAATGAACTTTAGGCTTAGTTTGACAAAAAGGTTTCTTTAACTTTGATATTAATTTGTCCATTTGGTTTGTATCACTCTTTGTAAAAGCTGCCTTCACACGTACCTGCAGTAAAAAAAGTTGTCGATGCGTTAATAAAAGGACACTAATCCTTCTAATATACCGACGGGATCTGCAAATAAAGACTTTTTAACACTGAATACAGGAACTGTGTCTCAATTTTTTAACCCACAAATAATGAAACCACAAATAAGGAGCTTTTACTGTATTCATCAGAAAAAAAAACAGATAATTTTTCACAGCTTAGTTGAATTGTTTAAAGTAAATCTAGTTATGCTAAAAATATCATTGAAAGTTATCATGCAAAAAAAAAAAAAAAAACTCCTACCAAGAGAAACCAGCAAAGAGAAAAATTACCGGAAGAGAGAGAAATTTAAAAGAAATAGGTAAGTATGATCTTAGATAAGAACCCACCCAGTAATAAGCAACAGTCAGTAGCATACACTTTCTGCTGATAATGCAGTTCTAAACGTTTTAATAAATTTTTTGATGTATATTTAAAAACACTTTCCAGACTTGGACAGTTTTATTTTAGAAAGAAAACTACGTTTCAATCAAGTTAAGGACAAGGTATTACATTGTGATAATTAGATTTTACTGTGGGTATGTTTTTAGTGATTTTAATACCATCTACGTCACTGTAAGTTACATCACAATGATATTTGTTCCATAATTCGAATTAAGGATCCAAAAATATTTCAACACCAAGTATAAATCTATTTTCTCACATTTACAAACCAAATATTAATTACATACAAAAACACTCATATTCAGTAGAGGTGACTAAAAAAAAGTAAATTAATTTTCATTAAATTTGTAGCAATGAATACAACACTTGATAATTAAACACAAAATTTGATCAGACTTTAAATATTTACATCTGTTTCATCAATATTCTATGCATGGAATCTTTGATGTACTAAAAATGAATCACCAGATTTAAGAGAATAAAAAAAAAACAGAATTACTCAAAACTATAAGCCAAATTCAAAGACCTCATTCTTCCTCTGGGAACTGGTTTTTGTTTCCTTCTTATCTTCATGTATAAAGCTAAGTGTGGAGATACTTAAAGCACAAAAAGTAATTTTGACATTTTTAGCCATTACCTTCTTAAATCTGATGATCTGTTTTATTTCATTTACATTTTCAAGGTAAAAGTCTTGATTAGGCTGACCTGATTTATGAGAGAAAACCTGGACACTTGTATTTATACTTTACTTCATTTGTCTAGATATATTCAAACCAAGTGATACAGCAGCTGTAAAATCAGACTATAGTCTACGTTATTACTCACAGCTGGGAACAAAACTTGAATTAGCCCAAAAAGAAAAATTTACTCAACATAATTATATTTGTAATGGTTTCAGGATGTTTTAAACTGGTATACTTTCTGGTGACACCTTGGTCCTGAGGCTCTAATAAAGAAGAGTATTAGTTCTGGCTTTAAGGCAGCCATTTTGCAGAGCTGATATCTTGTCTGTCTAGAAAGACGAGAGCTTTAACCTCCTACTACTCCAAGTCCTGCACTGGGATTACTTTTACTTAAAGCTTATAATGTCATTGATTTGTGGCTCACTCCAAAGAAACAAATTCTAATATAACACAGGAGCTAGTCACTGGCTTGTTAGGAACATAGTAGTAGTAGCAATTTTACTTAATATTGCTTTTGAACAGTTAAGGACACTGACACTGAAATTCAAATCTGGGCATGAGTTTCTTTCTTATGCCATAAATCTGTGATGTGGGATCCATTGCTTTACTTCCTTTCTAAAGGAATCTATTCAGAATTTTAATGCCCTCAAAAGTTCAACTCCAGCTGAATTTGAACTTGCAGACCTGAGAACTAGAGGTGCATGGTAACCACTAGCCAACCAGAACCAACATAATCGTATATATTAACTACCTAATTTTTTATTTTTTCTAATAGAATCTTACATAGAATGTGCACGTCAGCTCTGTAAAATTTTAGGTCATAACATGCCACTGTTTTAGTACAAATATAGTAAAATATATAATTTATTTGCATCCAATGTAATGTCAGGTTGGCAGATGAGATAAGTAAGACAATTTAAATAAAGGTCTGCGATAACAATGTCAGCTGCATTATCAGAATGACAGATAGAAATTAAATGAACAACACGAGGACAAAGTTTTTAGCAAGTGAAAATGGGAGAACCATCAATAAATAAGCACATTGGGTCAATTTGCTCACCCCAAATGGAGTGGCTGAAATGCAAACTCAAGACCCAAAGATGGAGGGCGAGTGTCTATAACCAATTGTGCCTCAGAGCTTCCTGATTATAATAGAAGTATGAACATTAAAATCCCTTAAAAATTTATGCAAATGAATACTGATGAAACTTCAAGTAGCAAATAGTAAACTTGTGTCACATCTCGACTGGATATGAATAACAAACATCCTGACTGACAAACCCCTACAGAGAAGAAATCATGTAACAAGGACTAACAATCCAACTAATTTCTTTACCAGAAACTTCGATGGTGGATCAATCACAACTTCTGTAACAAACAGCCTTCCTAGAAGTTCAACTCTTCAAAATTCTTCAAACTGAAAAAAACAGCTGGCAACCATAAAACAATTTCAAACTTTTCAACCAGAAGTAAGCAGGACTTACTGCCAAATGCATTAAATATATCCAAATCTACTCTTTCACGTGTGAATTTTAAATTCTTGTAACACCAGGGAATAATTAACTAATTCCAGCGTAGATTCAGAAATTAGAAGGCAGTTCTCATCTAAACATTTATACTATTTTAATGTCAGTATTTATTCCTTTTTAATTCTTTTTGAGTCCAGTTATTTTTTATTTAAAAAATATAAATCATTACTTTTACAGAAAACTCTTTCCACAATATGTTTTTGATGTTAGGAATTTCTAAAATTTTAGTGGTATGAGCCATAAGATCATATGCCCATAAATGGAATTCAAATAGTTTGCAGCAAAACTAAATATATTTTAAAATATTGTCAGAACAATAAAACCACATATACCATATTATGCATGTATAGCCGCATCCAAGTTTTCCAATAACAAATTAGAGAAAAAAAATGTCATATTTTCACTAAGAAGCATGCAAAGACAGAAGTAGGCATACACCATTTTTAAATCTGGCAATGTTGTAAATTCCATAGCTTCTGTTGCCGGCTATGTTAACGGCACACTCGGGCTGCAGCTCAAGTTATTAACACAAGGGTGTAAGGGACGGTCAGTTGGTACTGTCATTCCTGTTCACTGTAATTAAACATGGGTCGGTTCAGAGCAAATTCAACCTCCAAGTGGTGTGCTATGCAGCAGAACAGCAAGAAGAAAGTTTGATGTGGACGAAAAAAATGTGCGATGGTGGATCCAAACAAAACATGCATTTGAAAACACATCACAACATTGACAATCTTTCCGCGGAAAGAAAGTGAAATATCCACAGTTAGAAAGAGTTCTCCTGAATTACGTATGGAAAACAAGGACAGATGGATTTTCTGTATCCGTCGAAATAATAGTTTGAAGGCCCTAAGATAGCCAAGAATATGGAAATCCCATGCAATGAATTTAAGGAAAATAGTTTTATGACACATCATGACCTTGTAATTTGGTGTCGTTCATCAATAATGCAGAAACTTCCCAATATGTACAAATTATCTAGTAATTTCATGTATAAGCCACATCCTCATTTTGAAACTTATATTTTAGGTAAAAAAGTGCAGCCTATACACACATAATTACGGTTATAAGCAGGTTATTGAAAAAAGACATTTATTGTTGTGTCCATTAAAAAGGACACTTGGATTGAAACTTTCAATCCAAGTTTTTAAGGTAACTATTCAAGTTAAATTGTACAAATGTAACTAAGTGACCCAATTATTCTTAACTATTATTTTAAACTTTGTATGCCTTTTGAACTGCTTTCCATCGTCAATGTTTAATCAAATGCAGTCCAAAAGACCTCCACAGTTTAAAATAATAGTTTAGCATAATTGCATCACACAGGTACATGTATTTCATTTAATAAAAAGTGAAAAATGTCTACTTATTTGGCCGTAAAATGGCCATCGCCTCCCCCATATACTCCTATCCAATGATGTTAGCTCTCAATTTAATTTTCTTCATGATGTACACAATTCCATCTTCCATGCTTATATCTTCCTTTAGTTCAGATCCTTGTGAATATGTAAAATATATTTGTTTCACCTTGCTATCCATACTCATTTTGTTCATTATGACCAATCCATCTTCCCTATTTTAACTAGTGTTATTATGTTCATGTGTTGAAATAACTAATTATTCCCGATTATTTATTTATCAAATGGCAGGAACTAGCAATACCATTTTTCCTCTGGCCTCTCAGTATAAGCTGACAAAATCCAGTCTTCTTTGTGCTTCTTGGCTCAGCTATGGGCAGTGAAGCAGATGTTGCTGGTACGTTTATTGATGGGGATCAGCACAAAACGAGCAGCTGGTGAATGGATACATTTCCAATCAGTGGAGGTGGTGTCCTGTAATCAGCCTGAACTTGGCGAGAACTTTCTTATGTCCCTTCAGTTTAACTTCATTATAATTCCTGATTGCATCATCTTCAATTATTATCAACTATTTTAACGCCTCCTATTATTAATTTTTGAAGAAACAATTTTTCATCTAAACTGGAAATTGAACCCAAGTTCTACAGTTCTATGTATTCCCATTATTTTCCTTAATATCTTCCTTTCAATATATCCTTTTTTATCACCATAATAAGTACGCACTGGCCAAATTACAGATTCTAAATTTAGTGTCCCTAGAGACCAACTGATTTCTTAATAATGGTAGAGAAAACCTCTATTCGTGATTGAGGGATGGGGTGAGATGAAGCCCATATTATTGAGTGTCTGTGATAAACAAGGATGCTGACTGACCAGACTTGCAACACCACCATAGGGGCAGATGAAATGAAATAAAATGGATGACATGAATGTGGAGAAATAGTGGAATGAAGTTTTTGGCAGAAGAAAAAATGGGAGAAACCCTGAGAAAAATGTATGTTAATGTGGTATATTTTCTATTTATGCAGCATTTTGGGAATGGTTAAGTGATGTGTACTTGTATTGTGTACACAGAGATGTGTAGAATGAATATGTGTTGTATGAGGAATGATAAGGTGATCTTCCCAACGTTATGTACTGCAGAGGGATTTTTAATTTAATTCAAGTATTTGATGCATAAATTAGTGAATAAAAAATTTAATAAATTTGGGAATTTTAACATTATGAGGTTTTCTTAATAAGAATCAAATGAATCTTGAATTCCCATATATCTATGTTTTTTTTTAACCACCACTGCAGTATCGCAAGATGTTTTTTCCGATACTGCAGTACTGTGTTAAAAAAAATATAGATATATGAGGTAAGAAGAATTCATGATTTGATTCTTATTAATGAATAAAAATTGTATCTCAAATACTCTTCCTAGCTCTAGAATTTAAAATTCAGTAAAAGGGCAGACATGTTACCATGGCAAAAAACAGGTTGTGGCAATTCTACTTTTGGAAACATGCCATATTTAAAAGCATAAAAGCTTTCATAAAACATCTGCATTTAGTTGGTGATATAGTTATGGAATGTAAAATATTTCTAACAAAAAAAAAAAAAAGAGAGAGAGAGAGCTTATAACTATGGTTTACCACATTGAGGTATGAAATTTAAAATATTTTCTACCAAAATTAACTTATATATTTAAGTGGTTGTTCCCAGATCTGAGAGTTTTGACTAACTTTTGTACCACCATGATTTCAGTTTTGAAATGTTTTTGTTTAAATTCCCCTTTATAAATATGAGGGGGCAAATGGAAAAGGGATGTACAACACCCATCTAGTAATTTTAGAGCAGGTGCCATTTAGCATTATAACTAGTAACTCCTAGTAGAAAACACATTTTGATGATGTGTGCATCTGTATTTATATATATACCGTCCATTCCTTAGAATTCTTGATTATGAGTTCATGTCCCATATGCCTGGGGCCTTCTGAGAATTTTAACACAGGAATGTGACATTTTGATTGCTCACTTGCTTACTAGTACTCTTCATGGTGGATCCTTAGATATGTTCACACTCAACCAGGAATCCAATCATCTATCCATCTTCTCCTCGGACACTATAATGAAATATCCGAGGGCGGAGCGGGCAAAGGAACGCACAATCATTTTTTTCTGCATTGGTATTGCAGCTTAGAATGTTTGAAATTTCCCGTTAGATATAGTTTTTGAGTTTTCACTACAGATGATTAATTCTTGCTCTCCAGGTTGCACCTCTTGCGAGAGAAGCTTGACCTATGCAACAAAGATGGCACGCATGCTCCAGTCGTTCCACCTGTGGCGGAAAAGAGAAGTGTTGTTCGATTTTTTTGTGGGCAAAGGGCAAAAACCCAGTGAAAATTCCCCAGGGACATGCGCTGGCCAGTGGATGGGGATGACTTGTATGGACGTCGCCATGTGCATGTCTCCCGGTGGTGCACATTCTTCCAAGAGGGACGCGTTGAACCTTAGTGATTCGCCACGCTCCGGCTGGCCGACCCAACAGCAGCAATCCCGCAGAATGTCCAGAGGCATTGAGGCGGCAATTCTGAAGGACCGGAGTCGGGCAACTGAGAGCCTTATCGAAGAAGTTCAACCATTTCCTATGGTGCTGGTATCGTTATGATATTGTTCATGCAAATTTGAAATTCCGTAAAGTTAGTGCTCACTGGGTGACTAAGAACCTGACAGACGACCACAAGGGGCAGCGAAATGATGGCAAGCTTGGATCACTTAACGCGGTACAACCGCACAAGGACATGACTTTCTGGAAGGAATCGTAAGCAGGTGCGGCGTCGTGGGCGTACCACTACACGCCCCGCAAACACAAGCCGCCATCACTGGCGTGGAACAATGCTGGTTCCCCAGTATAGAAAACAATTCAAAGTGACTCAATCTGCCCGGAAAGTGCTTGTCACAGTTTGTTATGGGATATGCTTGGTTGTTTATTGGTGGACTTGCTGCTGCACACTGTGAATGCTGCGGCCTACATCAAAACTTTGGTGTTGAAGGTGCTATCGTGCCACTTCGTGCCAAACGTCACAACATTAACCGTTAAACTTCTTCATGACAATGCTCGCCCCCATGTTGCTGCTGTCCGTTCGTCAGAAGATCGCCGAATTTGGTTGGGAGGTGCTCCAGCATCCACCATACAGTCCGGATCTTGTCACCATCAGGACTTTCATCTGTTTGGTCCCATTAAGAAATTTCTGGCCGGCAAATGCTTTGAGACAGATGTGGAAGTGAAATCAGCAGTGCGCAGATGGCTACACTCCAACCAAACGGACTTCTACGAACAGGGCAAAATTGAAACTGGTAACACCGCTGGGGAAACATGTGTTGAGCCAGTTGGTGACTAATGTCGACACGTAGGTAAAAGATGATGGTAGTTCATTCTGTGATTTTTCTCCTTTTTTTTTACTACTAAACTTTTAAAAAACCCTTATGTTGTGTTACTTTCCGATCCGCTCGCGTAATTTCTTTTTAATTCATAAAGCATTAGGGTATCGAATCCTTACCCGTATATTGCTTAATCCTCGCAGTGTCAATGGACATAGCAACATTCATCTTTTCGCAAGAATCCTAAAAACGTGACATAGAACGGTGTGGGTTTAGACTATCAAGATACATACACATTTTTGTCAGTCATTTTCTGTGTCTAGTGAGAAGGCTCGACAAAAATTTTTTCATTGGTACCAATCTCAATAACTTGTGTTTTGAAATTCACTTGCATAATTGAGGAATTTACATTATATGAGATAATATAAAATTTCAGCATCTATAATGTAAAGAAATGTCTTGTAAAGATTTGATAACATCATTACAAGAGGAAGTCTATCATTTTTGTAGCTAACGTTGCTGTTTAAAAAAGATAAAAGCTTTTTTTTAATACGTATGTTACATACTCTTACATGTACAGCCTTTCCTAATACCTGAACATCCGTCTCTACTGTTGAAAAAATTTTTATGCCAGTTTCACCAAGGATTGTTTATGAGTTTGACTTTGTTTGTGTTTTTCAATAATATTGTCTACGGAGTAATTCACTGTCAAAATTTGATAAACTGATTTTCTATTTTGGGAAGACCAAAGAAAAGATGGAAAGAGCAGCAATTTGGAGCCGGAACAGGCTAGCAAAAAGCGTAAACTGTGATGATGAAGAAGAAAATTTTTCATAAGTAATGCCATGAGTGATTTCCAAATTATCGATAAATTGGAAATCAAGAGTGGCATTTGTTAGGACTATTTAACGAATAAAATTAAGCTGTTTACTCACAAATCATTATTTAACTATAGTTATTTTAAAATATTTATATATTTAATGTAAACGGCGATGTTTGAAAACAAATGAGAAACGATAGGTACGCTTCTACTGCTTCTTTTGTTTATCACTGCAACCAGATCATACTATTTATTGCCAAAGGAACGCAATATTGTAAGGAGGAGCTTTCTTTAATATGGTAATTATAACACTGATAAATATTTGGTGAAACACGACTCTGATTGGTTGTAAAACAGAAATCATTGAAACGTGATTGGTCATTGACTCCCATTTGGGGCATGAGTTAAATAGTCAGATTAATTTAATGGCGAATAAAATCATACACACTTGTATCTGCTAAATTGACAAATTGCAAGATACCAAGATATTGTAAAAGAGAATTAACATCACATACATAACACTGATTTATGTCACAGTTCATACATATTGGGAGATAATTTTGATGCACTGATTTCATCGGAAATCTTGGACTAGAACATAGGAATATTCCTGAACTGTAATGTAATGACCATTCACAACGAATGAATCCAAAATTTGTCACCAGACGCAGACTCTTCAGAATATAATATTGAAATTTAGGGAAAAAAAAAAAAAAAAAAACTAGAGTATTCTACCGGTAGAAATAGGCCACTAACGCCAATTGAAAAAGCAACTTTGAATGCCTTCCAGCAATTAGTCTATTTCATCTTTGGGAAATTCTGAACCTATCTTCTTCGAAATGCTATTTTCAATTATTTTTTTGTCCAATGCCACTAAGTTGACTTATTAGATTACATTTTTGGCATTCTCTCCTGGCACTGGTGGAATTGTAGCCCAATTCTGAGTTTGGGCTGAATTATATTATCCTGACACCAGATGTCACAAATGGCAGCAGTGATGGAAAATTTATCTTCACAAATATTTAAACAAAATCTTCAACATTTCTTTATTTATTTCAAAATATTTCACTGAGTTCACACAAACAATGTGCTGCTACAAGTCTTCTTTCACAATTTATTGTATCACCAGTTCTTCACAATCATCATTGGCATCACTTAACACATCTATTTGGCTCACACTTAGGTCACTTTTTCCCACTCTCAGCCACATCTTATATATGCGAGGGTAGAAATAATCTGGATGCTAAGTCCAGTAGACTTCTCTTGAATGGAAGCCTTGAGAGGCAGATTCTTCAAGAATAAAAAACTGGAAAATGATTTCTCCAGAAAACATGTCTTCTCTAACAAGAATTTCAAAACGGTTATACGTTTCTTTCAATTTGACAAACATTCCGGTGGTACAGAGAGAAGTAATTTTCACTATGTAATAGAACTGACTTAAGACTTCTTAAAGAACTATCTATAAAAATCTCCAGAGGGATCATATTGAAGACCAAGCAAATTAATTAAACCCCTTATGTTGTTCCAATATACTAGTTCATCCATTTTAGAAAAGAAAGGCACCTCTCTATGTCTATACTATGAAAATGTAGTTTTAGAGTGTCCTCTGTAAATGTGTCTTATTTTACACGCTTTATATTAGCTTGACCTGTCTCTATCTATCTATGTAACTGAATCTTTCAATGCGTTTTTCACCCACTTAAAATAATTGGATCGACTTGAAATTTTGTATACTTGTAAAGGACCTGTGGCAATACAATAATTAGTCTTGACTACTTATTTTAGGAATTCTCACTATGAGGTATATTCATTAAGGTAGAATATGTTTATCACTCACCTCATATTGAACAATATGAGGTGAGTGATAAACATATTCTACCTTAATAATTAGTCTTGATCCTAACAGTTCTGCACCTATTTTTGGCAGATTTAAGGTTCTGATCAAATCATCGAGTTCATTTTGTGTGAACTGTTGTGGTGATTGGAAAGTTTCAGCTAAATAAAATATTCTGTTTTTACTTCCAGAGGAAGGTTAGATTCTTACAAACCCGATCTGGAAAACATCATATTGATACAAAAGCCAGACCAATTAAATAAATAGAAAAACAAAAAGAACTCACGGTTTGGAAAAAAATCCACATTCAAAAAAACAAGATAGAAAAACTTACGAACTTCGAAATTCCTGCGGATTCTGAATTAATCCGGAGGTTTATCGATCCACCAACAGAGGGAGGAAGCAGTTCTTCTGATCGACATAACATCAGTCGATGAGAAATTACTGAAGATGAAGCTACCCAGGTTTTGAAACTGGTCTAGTTAGAAGACTGCATATGAGGTGAGGTAGGAAACATTTTAATTTAATCTTACAAAACCTGTTGCTTCTGGTCTTTAGGGAAGATGTGGAATTGGCACATGTTCACAGAACTGGGCAAATGTCAGATTTCAAACTGGGATATACCATACAATATTTGGTTTTTACTATTTATGCCTTTCACTATGCATAAACAAAAATGACAATTGGTTATGTGATTTTGAGATTCACGCTACACGATCAGAACACCCAACACCTGAACTTTTCTGCTTATCATTTAACCTCTGATTCACATTCATAAAACATGATACACACAATGTGAACACCATGATTTAACACCAAAACATGCTAAATAACCTTATTCTATACTCGTCAGTAATTCTTCTTCTTTGCTTTGTAAATATACAACTACCATGGTTTAATAAAATGAATCAGAATGAGTAACACACTTGTGATGTGTCTTTGTAGAAAATAGAACTTTTATTCACAAATTACTTTGATACTACTTTCATAGAAACTTAAATGCTGACTGAGAATTTAAAAATAAATTCATGTAACTAATGACATAACAAGAAGACATAAATATAAAATAAAGTAGAATGCATTATCTAGGTACCAATAATTTATGCGGATCATCCCCAGATTCACTATCCACTTTTGGAATTCTGCCCTTTGGCGGTGACACAGTTCAATGGGAAGTTATTTTATTCCATCACTTAAGAGACTTTCTTTCTACAAAATAAACACACACTTAAGATTTAACCTACTTATTTCAAGTAATGGCATACAGATAAAGGTAAAATTAAGTGAATTTTCTTCAGTTTCCTAGCAATAACAAGCAAGAAAGTGAATCATATTTGAAGAGAAAAATTATATGCTCAGACTGGGGCTTGAACCCAGAACTTTTGGCTTTCTAGGCCAAGACTATACTGACTGAGCTATCTGAGCAAGTTCCAATTTAAATGCAAATTTTTCTCTTATATATGTTGTTAATTCCCGCGCACCAAATGCTATTAAACCTTTGCTTCCATCTTACAAATGGTGGCTTCTTTATTAAGAAGACATTTAGGAATTTTACATTATATTATAAAGCCAGTATGGCTTCTGTCAATATTTTTATTGTTCATTTCATATATCTCAATGACGGATAAATCATATTTGAAGAGAAAAATTATATGCTCAGACTGGAGCTTGAACCCAGGGCCTTTAAAAAAATTAAATTTAGGAATACTTTGTTCTTAATTAATTTCTGTTGTTTATAGTATTTTTAGAGATTTCATTATGTCTAAAGTACTAGCTTTAACACAATAATAATATAATTATTTATCTAAGCATATATAATAATTTCAGAATTTAGATATTTTTTATTAAGTAAAAAAATAAAAGTTTATTGTAAAAAAATTGGGTATGATGAAATGGAAGTACATATGGGCTTTGTAATTACCCATTGTATGAACTGAAAAATATAAAGTTCCTCTGAAGCAAAATGGTTGCAAATCAATGTAATCATTGCCAATATATGTATTTTCAAAATAAACATGGTATCATAATTTAATTTAATATTTAATACCTCATACTACTACGTTTAAAAGGTATCATAAATTATCAAACATTTGTCAAGCATATTTAGATGAAACTCAAAAAACCAGGCGTAAGAGATAATTAAGAATTGATAATAATACTTAGCGTATCAAAACTGCAGTCTTCAAGAAATCTACAATTATGAGGCGAGTTGTTAAAATTCCAACATTTTATTAATTAAACTAAATAAATTAATGAGTCATTTTAACATCTTTCCCAATTTTAACTTTGAATTAAACTAAACCTCATAGTGTCATTTCTCTTAAATATTAAGAAAAATAAAGAGATGATGAAAACGTAATGAGAACTGCCTTTGTATCAATAATAATCCAAAATTTACTAATGCCTTCATAAATATTTGTGACAGATCAAATACAGATGTTGACATCTGTACAATCCTGCAACAAATGATGGCAATGACAAACAAAATTACCTTCAATCATTGGGGCATGTCAAAAAGACTTCTTCCCAATGTGTGTACATTACCCCAATTATTATTAAAACTCCATATTATATCAAGCATGTGCTCTGAGTTTCAAAACTAAGTCTTAAGAAGACAATTACCGATGTTATCACAAAAATTAACGGTATTTACAAACAAACCCTAACACACAAAATTAAATAATAAATTTATATTTATTAGAAGAATGAACATCCTCAGAGTTATTTTAACAATAGAACAAGTCAGAGCACATACCAAAGTTAAAAAAAAATCACTCTCAAGAAATGAAACTGGAATGGTCATTCACAAAGACAAGATATGACAAAAACAGAGGTGCTTCAAAAGTTACAAATATACAGCATTAATTGTTAGTAAAACAAGGACAAGTTTTTCCTTCCGAAGTACAATATAAATGTTTCCAAAGAAAATAACGCTTCAAAATTTTGATACGATAATTTTTCGGTGTATTCCTACATTTTCAAAGATTAAGAAAATGTCAGAAGTATTTTTATACCAGAGAGATACTATTCACAATAAATTTAACTTACGATAATCTAAGGGGTCATCATATTCAAGGAAATATCTTATTAACTGCATTAAAAATATCAGATGAGCAAGAAATGATATCCCTGAGAGAAGATTGATAAATAAATATTGCAAAGAATTACAAAGATATCAAACACTTTATTAACATACGAAGCAGAATGCTCTATTAATTTTGTACAGACACCTCCGAGAGTGTAACAAAGTTTCAACACCAGCACAAAAATATTTAACATAACCTACAACCATCTGCACCTTGCTAATGTGACAATGCGGCGATCCCAGTTACATACCTTGTAGAGTACAATAATTCTCAAATCAAATGTCAGAAGACATTTTACCAGGATGATAAGGGTAGGCTTGGAACTGATAACTCATTAGTTTTCAGGCTTACAAATATAGTTAGGCTTCAGGTGATCACAATTCATGATGAAGTCTTCATCGGAAACAAAAGTTGTTTGCCATCTGTAGCAGTTCTGAAGCTGTATGTGCCCCTGTTTGGTCTAAATGAACAACAATATTAGCCAAATCTCATTACAAATATGAATGAATTATGAAATATCAGCCCACTTTTCCAGTTCAGTTTTCAAATTAAGAATGAAGAATTTATTAAAAAGCAATAGCTCCTTAAATTTTAGTTACTGTCGGAAAGAAGCTCCTGAATTATATCAGCCCATTTTAGATTCCTCATTCAAGTTAAGACTGGACGATTAATTAAAAAAAACTATTTGTTTCTGTAGCATGTTCAAAACATTTTTGGGTACTCTCTGTTGACATTTTTAGCCAGCAAATCTTTCCTTGGTCAGGTATAGTCTAGTATCAGAATTGTAGAATATTGTCTCAATTGTTTTCTCATCCATTTTATGTCTATTCAATAACAAAAGAAAACCAATTTATTCATGCTTCAAAATTATTTAAGAACTAGAGTGATTAATTGGACGATGTTACGCATCAACTGGCTTTGGCACCATTTAAAAAAATTGAGATTTTGATGCCATCTGTTGCATTTGATCACGAAGTAAGTGTACACACACTTCTAGCGCCAAATCTTTAAACATAGCCTTATTATTAAAGAAAAAAATGTAAACACCATCAGTCCTATCAGAGAATCTGTGTTTTGCAACAAACGGCTATGAAACTAGATCTTCATGAATGCTAATCTAAAAATTTGCATCATGCAGTTAAGAACAATATGAGGTGAGTGATAAAAAATTCTACCTTAATGCAGTTCAGTGCCAAATGTTCCCGCTCTTAGGTTGTTGATGCATAACCGAGTATATTATCATATAGGTGATTATTCAAGTCACAAATAATTAAATAGCTCATGCTAAAATTTAAAATGAAAAAAACTTTATACATATTTTTCTCTGAACTTACATAATGGCACGTAGGTTGATGCATAATGCCATCCAATTGAGAAGTATATCATTATAATGAAGGGGTGTGTGTGGAAGAATTTCTCCTCATCCATAATTTGAATATATTTGCAAGGAAAACATAGGTTAACTGAATTTTTTAAATTTATGTAATATGTTAAATTACCTATTTTAGGAATTCTCACTATGAGGTATATTCATTAAGATAGAATTTTTTATCACTCATCTCATATTGTTGATATTTTTAGTCTGTTCATCTTCTCAATATTAATGTTGATTTGTTCTTGAACATGTTTCGATTATATCATAATAATCATCGGCATCTTGCCCGAACTGGTTGAATTTATCTTGTATACCCTGGATGTCGATGTCAGCTCCATCCTGTGGTTGGCCAAAGAACCACCAAACAAGGTCATGTTCCGTCAGTATTTCAAAAGTCATAACTCTGTTTTTGTTCTTCTGAATACAGATTTTTTCCCAAATAGTCAGTTCTTTTGTATTTTCTAACTGTTTTAATAATTAATTAATAAAAGTTAGAAAATACAAAAGAGCTGACTATTTGGGGGAAAAATCTATATTCAGAAGAACAAAAACAGAGTTATGAATTTTGAAATACCAATGGAACGTGAGCTTGTTTGGAAGTTCTTTGGTCAACCACAGGATGGAACTGACATCAACATCCAGGGTTTATAACATAAATCCAACCAGTCTGGGCAAGTTGCTGATGATAATTATGATATAATCGAAACCTGTTCAAGAACAAATCAACATTAATATTGAGGCAAGATGAACAGACTAAAAATAATTTCATTAAATAACCTCAAAATATTACTTCCTAAAATAAAATATGTTTGTTTCTATCTATTTCAATTCCTCTTTCTGATAGGTACCATGGTCTCTTTTAGCAAGTGCCAAGATCACCCAGAAAAAGTGAACCTGAACTACAGGGTAACACCGCACAGATGGAATCACATTTGGCAATTCTGGACTTAAGGTAATGTCGTAATTTCTCAGTGATGCTCGTGCAATTCAAATTTAGTATCCTAAAAAGTTTGAATGCCCAGAAAGATATTTATTCACTAAATCAAGAATGGAACAATATTCTACTATACTGATAAAATTATACCAATTTGTTACTATTTTTTGATAGCTGATAACATATACATCCTATTACAAACAAAAACTGACTATTTTTGACACTGTGCTAAATTTATTCTTTTTCCTGCCTACGTTTTTTTAAACAGAAACATAAGAGTTTTAAAATACATGTAATCAGCCAAAAAATCCCATTTATAACTGACAGAAGAAACTTGTGAAGAGGGTTCCAAGCAAACCAACCTACCATCCACTCTAACTTACCACGCCAATAAAAAAAAATTAACCAAATGCAGAAGATTGTTGTGAAGATGTAGATCAAGTGATGCTGCCGAGGATGGAGAAAGGAGAGGAGGAAGAAGCAGTTGTTGGCTACAACAAATATTCAAAACATCTAGAATTACACAGTACCAACTTCAACAACTTCACTTCCCTTCTAGAGAATTTTTTTTACTGAAACAAAAACAAATCCTTTCACGTTTACATAAAATTCATTTTATTCATGATTGTGGATTACAATGAAGCAGAAGCCTAAAAGCTAACAACGTCTATCTGATTATGGTCCAACAGAAAACAATTACTTCTACAAATGGAGACCATTTTTATTTGAAAAAATGATTAGGACACCAACCTCTTATGAAACGACAGACACAAATCAAACGTAAATCCAATCTCTGGGTGACAAATTGAACAAGAAACCACAAAGTCCAAAAAACAATTGCAGGACAAACGTCGGTGTATTACCTTCAACTTAATAAAAAAAAAAGACTACCAATTACCATTTCTGGCGAGGAAAATATTACATCAGCTTGTTAAAGGATGACACCAACACTAGAAATCATCAAATTTTTGTTTTTTCTTAATAGAACAAACAGACGTCGATAGTTCGACCTTCCATACGTGACCGGTCCATCATGTCTGAACAAAAGTTAAGGTACATACAAAATTAAAATAATAAACATCACATATAATTTCATTGTTTAAATAAAAATCTCTTACTCGTGTAACAAATATTACTAAATAAAACTGTAATGGTAACATATGAAGATATTTGGTCTGTATATTCTTACCTCTTATGGCTGTTTTTGTTGAACCTAAGTTTCAAGGCTTCTGAGCCCCATCATCAGGTAATCGCTCAGAAGCCTTGAAACATATGTCCAACAAAAAGAACCATATGAGGTAAGAATATACAGTATTTAATTTTAGGAAGTTATATTTTGAGTCTGGGAAGCTGACGATAAAACAGAATTGTTTTGAAACATGTCGAAGGACAAATCAACATTAATATTGAGGTAAGATGTCCAGACCAAAAATAATATAAGAATATACAGACCAAATATCTTCATTATTTAATAAACCTCTTAATGTTACTTCCTATGGTATTTTAAAATAGTATTACCATTGACGATTTTATTATTAATTTAACACTTCTCATTGAAGGATAAATTATATTTGAAGAGAAAAATTTTGTACAACGTACATAAGAGAAAAATTTGCATCTAGATCGTAACTCGCCTCGGTAGCTCAGTTGGTAGAGCACTTGGCCCAGAAAGCCAAGGGTCCCGGGTTCGAGTCCGCGGTCTAGGCAAAAAATTTTCTCTTCAAATATAAAAAATAGTATTACCATATTTATCCCAAATATACGACCTCTCTCCCCTGAAATCTGATAATAAAAAATCATGAGTTGTCTTATATTTGCAGACTAGGAAATAACTTTGAGGAAATATTATGAGTTAGAGCAAAAAGTTATTGAGTATGTGCAAAAGAAATGGTTTACCAATCATATGAGAGGCACAGGAGACAAAGAGCAACAGGCAGCATCAGTCTTGCTTCATTTAAAGCCAGCATTGTATGATGAAGAGAGCAGGACTTACGTTGCAGTGCCAAACAACATTCTCACATCTTCCAACAGAATATGAAGAGAAAATTACCTCATGGTGCCACGTAATCAATTTATGGAAGTTACATGATCATTTGCTCAGCTAGGTGGGCAACACAGATCAGCCCATTTATTTTGATATGCCATTTAATGTTTGTCAAAAAGAGAATAACTTTGTTGTTAACTCCAGAGCATTAGCTAATGCATACATACATACATACATGTTAGTCGACGATAATGTATTTTAAAAATCTTGATAAGTACCTATCAAAACAACTGTAAATGAAAAAGCTTGAATATAGAGAAGTTGTGACGATGGTGACCAATATGGAATAGTAATGGTAAATAAATCAAGAAAATCCAAGATTGTCTTATATTCGGGCAAATACAGGAAAACTAATGCTGACGTGCAAACTATTGATCAAATTAATATGTTTGGAAGATAGATTATCAGGAAAATACAATATTACCTCGTTTTTACGTTCCCACATTTAATATTTTCCCACCTTTTATAACATTTTTTCAAAGTTTTCTTCAGTTTTACTATATTCACAAAGTATTAAAATCCACAATTTACACGTGTGAAATTTTATTTTCCTGTTATTTATGTCACATGTTGTTCTTCAGTGTAAAGAATCGAAGTTGGAGACACGGAGATTATAGAACTGGCCATGACAACGGTTTTTGCCAAAGTGATGCGTGATTATGCTCATACTCTCTGCGCTACTTAGTATTCATTTGGTTCATTCATTATCAAAGATATTCAATTTGATCGATTAGCTCACTTCTATACAATCAATAAAGAGCACGACATGTTCATTGAGCCAACAAGCTGGCTTACAGTTGTCTGCAACACTATCTGAATTCAATCTGCATACTACTTACGTAAATCAAAATGTCTTTAAATTTCATGCGAAAAAATTGGTTTTACCTTTGCTTTCCATTTTTTCACACGCTTCTACCAGTGCTTATATAGTGAGCCAATTAAAGTTATTTCCTCTAAACTTTCCATTTTAGTTATCCAGTTATTGTTGTTATTACATACTTCTTTTTGTACTTATTAATTTCTTTGACATTGTTTGGTTCAGCAATCTTTTATGTCATTTTCCTGCAGTTTCTGTCAACTGTTTCATTTTTGTAAATCTCCTTGTTTATTTTTCAAATGTAGAAAGTAAGAAATTTTATTTAATAAATAGTTAAATTTAACACCTATTATGAGGTGAGGTGTTAAAATTTAACTCTATATATTAAAATAACCTCATAGTATCACTTCCTTCAAATATTAATGATATAGTAATTTTATTTATATATTAAATTTTAGGAAGTTATATTTTGAGGTTATTTTAATTATATTATTTTTAGTCTGGACATCTTACCTCAATATTAATGTTGATTTGTTCTTGAGGCCGTCCTATGAAAACGCTGGAGGGAAAATTTTCTATAGGATCGTAACAGGCCTTGGCCTAATACTTGGAAGGAAGAAGAAGACCTGTTTCAAAACAATTCTGTTTTATCGTCTGGGAAAGTTGACGATAAAACAGAATTGTTTTGAAACATGTTCAAGAACAAATCAACATTAATATTGAGGTAAGATGTCCAGACTAAAAATAATATAATTAATAGTAATTTTATGTTTATAACAGTTCCGAAATTTTTTACCTGCTCATTTCCTATAATTTACACAACTTTCCTCAGAAAAGAATTCAATTGCAATGGATACCTGCACACTGTGGAATTGCTGGAAATGACACTGCTGATTTTCTTGCCAAAAAAGGCTCCAATCTAATTCAGAATACTACTAAAAGCTTACCTTACGCATCCATAAAAAGAATAATTAAAAACAAATATAAAATCAAACAAAACCAAGACCTATGTAATAAAGCCAAAGACAAAAAATGGAATATTTTAGTAAAGAAGCCAGATATTATTCCAGAAATTCCACGTAAAACTACAGTAGCAAAATTTAGACTGCTTACAGAACATGACTATTTGGCCAAACATTTATATAAAATAGGAATCTACACGAATCCAAATTGTCCTCTATGCAACAAAGACGAAGAACATCTACAAACCTGTGAAGTATTACATGTTGGATCCACCATAGAGAAATATTGGACAGCAAGAACGCTAATGGCTTTGTTGCCAAGGCCCAGCATTTGAAAACAACACAACTTTCCCTCTGGTTCCTTAAAAAGTGTAAAAGAGGGAGTAATGCTGTATTTGAACCCATTCACAAAAGGGAAGAATGGCAATTGAATTGAATGATGTCTCAAAAGTTGATTGATAGGTTGGCTGTGATTGTATACATGAAGGGTTCACCTTGCTGTTGACCAACACAATCCATGTTTGTCATGCTTGCAGTGAATTGTGTGAAATGGAGATTGCAATGTTAATCATAAAAACAGTTTTAATTCACATCAATTTACCTGAGTCAAAACATCATTACTCTCATTAGGCATGGAATACATGAGATCAAGATATCATTGATAATAGAAAAAGACAATTTGCACGTACTGCCAGCAAATGGCAGGAAATATGGCAATGCTGTGATCTTTGCACCAGCTAACTAACTATCTAACTCACACCAGCTAGGAGAAGAAATGTCAATCATTACGTAAGATCTCACACTGTATAATACTGTCAGCAAATTAGTAACATTTTTCTAAATACCCTACATTTGACAACTTCTCCCCCAAATAGGTAACATTTTGTAGCTTAACTGAAACAAATCATCCCTATCAATTACTAATTAATATATGAAAGACCAAAAAATGCAGTTTCAATACAATGACATAATGAAACATACCACTTGCAAGATGGAAGTATGAAATTTCCTTGTTACTAATGGTTGTGAACTTTAAATAAATGGGATTTTGTAAAGTAGTAAACTTATTAAGGTAGAATATACCTCATAGTGAGAATTCCTAAAATAAGTAAGTAGTAAACTTATAACAAAACTGTTAAAATTGAATGACACATTTGTATTGTTTATTTTTCATTATTTCACTCACCTCATACTTCATAAGAATGTGAAGAAACCCTGGGTCTGCTAGGAATTATGAAGTATGAGGTGAGTGAAATAATAAAAAAATAAACAATATTAAAAAACCTCACAGTGTTATTTCATATCTACATAACTTGACACATTTGTAACTGACTTGATTGATTATATTTAAAGATGGCTAAAAAAACTGGGCATGGGTTTTTTCTTTCTTTCTTATTTTCTAATTAAGAACACATGAACTATAATTCTTTCAAATAAAGAATGGGATAGATGTAAATAAAACCCATGCGACTTTATAGAGCTTTTCACTGGATTTGTGTTATGTCAAAGATTGTGTTTCAATAGTTGCGGAGTTAATGAAAAGCTTCAAGATCACGCAGGTTTCATTTACATCTTCTCTATTCTTTAGTTGAAAGGAGATTAGAAATTATTATTTTTTTCATTAAAGGATACGGACAGCACGTTCAGCATCCCAATCACTGGCAAATCTCACCAGACCAACATCTTTGCCTCTCATTTCAGCAAATTTAACTTCACCACATTCTCTGAACTTGTCTCGCAGCATCTGCCATGTGGACGATGGAGGAAGCTGAAAAAAAAAAATACATATATAGTCTACCTAATGTTGAGCCATAGCCTCTATCTTGTTAGGAGTCACTAGACCAAGTTAATTTAGTTACCTTATTTGCCCATAGATGTCATGAATGGTATGCAGTCAACATACCAAATCAATGAGACATCTAGCAGGCAACTAATGCTACGGTTTATTATACAGTGTGTCGCACCCAACGTGATGCATTCTCGCGTTATGCTCGGCATGAGGCTGGTTTCGCATGGAGCGCACACGGTACAGCGTTTCATGTTTATGGAATTGCCGCCAGATGGCACCACATATATGGGAAATCAAAATGACCAACGTTCATAACAAAATTTCCAAATGTTTTTACAAAAAATGAATGTATACAAACCTGTCCCTGCATAACCTAATGAAATAAATTACGAACATACTATTTAGTAAACTATAAACTAATCTGATGTACACTAAACTGATCCATCGGAACCTAACAAAATGAAGTGATTGAACATTTATTTCTAAAAATATGGTTTGGAATTAAATGCAAATGTTGATCATTCACACATATGTCCCGCCATCTGGTGGATTTATTATTTATGAGCGTTCACGTATGCCAACTTCAATTCTAATATAGAAATTTGAAAATAAATTGAGAGGAAAAGTCATAATGTGTACATAGATAAACATATTAAAATTATTTATAAAAAAAGTTTTAAGAATCGCTGCAAAACGTTTAAAATAGTACGAAATATTAGTAAAGACAGAAAAAGTACCTGTAGCAACAGCATCATATGAATGTTGTATGGAAAATTATAGAATAAAGTATTCTTTAGTTCTTAGACAAACATGTGGTTGATGCAAATACCAAATTTTATAATACTTCAGATTTTCACAGTTTTATCAGGTTTTGAATTTAATAGAAGACGAAATGTATGTACATCCATAATATCCCCAAGATACAATACAATATTTACAGCTTTTAGTTATCTCTTGACTAAGTTCAAGCCACAATACCTTTTTTTCTCGATACATCTCTGTACTCCTTCACGCTCATATTATATAGAACATGATGATTTGCAACAAAACTATCTAACATTCGTCGTTTAAAATTGGAAAGTTATAAAACAAGTACGGTATTTCCGACATCTTGTTATAAAATCTTAGTTTGTTTTTAGCGATTACACCAATGAGTACGGGTAATATCTTCTATATTCTTTGTTTGCGCTGGCAAATTGTGTCCCGGATTCAAGTAATTCCAATACACGACGCGACATGTTAGCGCAAAATTTTTCGCACCAGCAATTTGCGTTGTAGATAAACCACATCCATTTAAATACATGGGGAGCAATTTTTGCGCTGGCACGTTGCATCATAGATAAACCGTAGCATAAGGTATTAAAGAGTTGAGAAAACAGCTGAAGATAAGAATGATATATTTTCTGATACTGCAGTTCGGTGTTAAAAAACATAGATGATGAGGTAAGAAGAATTCACGATTCATTTGATTCTAAGGTATTACTAGGACGCTCAGGTCGATCAATTTTGCTTAGAGACCTTTTTATTCAGGCTTAAGGATCTTGTATGAGTCTGAAAATCTTCAGACTAAGGACCCACAGCTTAAAGTCCTGAAAACTACATCGATCCTGTCTGGGTTTGAACCCGTGACCCTCGGGACCGGAGGATAACCACTAGTCTACCAATACAAATATGGTATAACTTTTTTATTTTAGGCTCCCTTATTAATGATTCTAATAATATTAAAGAGAAGAATACAAAATGCTAATAAAACACTCTGGACCAATAAAATATTTTAAAACAAAACTCGTGACAAGGAAAACAAAATGTAATTTATACAAAACACTTATAAAATCAGTCTCAATATTAACTAGACACTATCGAGGAGTGATATATCAAGATTGAAGACTTTTGAGACCAAAATACTCAGGAAGATATATGATCCCGTATATGGTTAGGGAAAATGGGAGATAAGATACAACCATGCACTCTACCAGTTATTCAAATCTTCTGATATTTTAACATCAATTAAACTTTAAAGATTGAAATGGGCAGGACACCTGAACATGAGATTGGGGATCAACCAAGACTGTAATGGATAGAGAAATGGAGTTTAGAAGGACCTGGGGAAGTTGAAATTAAAGGATGAAGCCTGATTGCCTGGGATAGAGAACTTGGGAAGAGCTTTCTAAAGGAAGCCAAAGTTCAAAGTGCTCTCTTGCACTGACGATAAACATTTAATATACCACTGAGATAAACGTGACAGCAAAAAAATGTTATACAGAACATGAAATAGATTGGACATTCAGAATGATAAATATTATGAAGGGCAATATCACAAGAAGTTTCATCTTGTAGGTAATTGAGAGGCACAAAGAAATTAAACATAGACTCAATTAGACGGCATTATGCATCGGCTATGCTTCATTATGTAAGTTTTGAGAAAATATGTTTAAAGTTTAAGTCCATCTTCATAAATTAGTGAAAAATTGCACCATGTAGGTAAGTGCCAAATGTTCCTGCTCTTAGATTGTTCAGTTGCTTTACAGCTCGAAATTTTCTAATATGATTTCCAACCATGAAAGCTTGCAGTTATATTATATGGATGCGGACAACTCTGCAATGCATAATAGCATTTCTAGAACTGAACAATGTTATGCATCAACCGGCTAAGTGCCATTTGTTGCATAACTCTCAAACTTGTAATCCTCCATTAGAGTAAGAAATCAAACCATTAGAAGTGAGAGTTTACCTGCAAAATCTGGGGAAAACACCAGTTATGGACGACGGCCTTATAGCCAAAATATTCTAATGCCACAATATTTATCATTTTATTTAACCCTTCAGGTGTCATGAGCCGATTATATCGGCTCTGGTGCTCCTGTCCATTACCTGCCAGACAATATACTCAAACTACTTGCAAAGCCGATCACATCGGCGGGTGCGACTTAAATCTCTGACACAAGAGATTATTAAAATACACCTTCCAAATAATTTAAGTAAAACACATGATTTGTGTCATTAAGTATCGACATAACATCAGTCACCAAAATAGTACTGAAGATGAGACTGTTATGGTCTCAAAATCGCGATCTACTTGAAGATTTGTATGAGGAGACGTAAGAAACATTTGATTTTACCATAAATTAAACCTCATAGTGATTAATTCCTGTAAAAGTTAAAAATCCTATCGCATCTTGTTTTGTGTGTGATTCCATGGAGAAATTAATTTCCAGTGCCTGAATTCTGTGAACTCTGTTCATTTGTTGAGTTGTAAATAACAAATAAAATTTCTGTGATTATTTAACTCATGCCTCAAATGGGAGTCAATGACCAGTCACGTTTCAATGTAAAATCAAGCTCATCCTTTTTAACATTCTGAATAGGTCATAGCATTATTTTGCAGTGACTGCATGTAGCTACCACATTGTATATAGTACACGAATCTAACCTATTGTTTTGTGGTTGCGGAAGATAATATATAAACATTTGTAGCAATTGATTATACCACAAAAAAAGAAGAAAGAAACCACTGTTTGCACTTTCTTAAACATTTTTTTTCTTCTGGTAATAACGTTCAGAAAAAGATAATTCACATATTTACATCATAGGACTTCAGAAATTAACTAATATACAGTTTGATGTTTCATTTTTTCTCCACAAGGGTGCATTCTTACAATATTGCGATCCTTTGGCAATAAATAATATGATCTGGTTGCAGTGATAAACAAGTGGAATACAACATTTCTCATTAGTTTTCAAACATTGCCGTTTACAATAAATATTTTAAAATAACTATATTTAAATAATGATTTGTGAGTAAACAGCTTAATTTTATTTGTTAAATATTCCTAACAAATGCCACTCTTGATTTCCAAATCCTTTAGATAAACTGGAAATCACTCATGGCATTACTTATGATAAAATTCTCATGGTATTTACATCCTATCGATTCTGAGATAAAAATAAATTTTTTTTATGCTTGCACCAGAAGCATGGATTGGTGTAAGGTCAACACACAAAGCTAGGGCTTCAGGTTCAAATCCCAGTTCAGGCATTAATTTTCTTCACAATTATATTTAGGTAAAATTTAATCGATCCTCATATTTTTCTTGAAACTAGTTTCAGAACTTTAAATTTCAGTTCCATCATCAGTATCTCTGCGACCATAGTTCTGTCGTCTTGAAGAGCCATCCTTCGTTCCTTCTATAGGCAGACTGAAAAACCTCAAAACCAGGTCATTCTCCCCGAGAATTTCAAAGTTCATCAATTTCTCCTTTTTCCCAACAGTGAGTTCTTTTGGTTTTTCTATTTGTTTTAATAAATTAGCCTTTTTTCAATAAGATTTTTTCAGACCATGCATGGGCAGCCACTGCAGATTTTTATACTTCCCCTTTCTTGACATTCCTGAGATGTTCTTTCACTCTAGTTTTCAAATTTCTCTTAGTTTTTCCTATGTAGAATTTCTCACATTTTTCATATTTGATTTATCCTGAAAAGATGACAGAACAAGGGTCGCAGAGATACTGACGATGGAACTGAAATCTAAAGTTCCAAAACTAGTTTAAATTAAAAAAGAAAAAGATATGAGGCGAGTGATTAAATTTTACCTACATGAATATACCTTACAGTGTGAATTCCTAAAATAAGTATTCACAATTATAATTCAACAAGCTAGAAAAAAGTACGGAAGGAATATCATACTCGTGTGACCGCAGTGGGTGGAGCCAAAGCACAAGATCAGCAGTCTACAAGAACATGTTACACTACTCGGACTCAGGAGCAGATCAAGTTGCATCACTTTCTCACTCATTGCTGGTTTATGGTCTCTCCCAGTGTATGATTATATTCTCAATAGTTTAATCCATAAAAGCATCCGTCCATCAGTAATTCTCTTCTATTTTCATCACTTGATTTCAACACATATCCAGCTATGATGTTTTTATTATTGATTTAACATTTCTCACTGAAAGATAAATTATATTTGAAGAGAAAAATTTATCTTTCAGTGAGAAATGTTAAATCAATAATAAAAACATCATTAGAAGCCTTACTAGCTTTATAAAGGAATGTTAAATTCCCAATAAATGTCTTCTTAACTAAGAAGCTGCCATTTGCAAAGATAGAAGCAATGGTTTCAAAAGCATTTGGCGAAAGGGAATTATAATGTATATAAGAGAAAAATTTGTGTCTAGATCGTAACTCGCCCCGGTAGTTCAGTTGGTAGAGCACTTGGCCAAGGGTCCGGGTTCGAGTCCCGGTCTAGGTGAAAATTTTTCTCTTCAAATATAACATATCCAGCTATTAGTTGTTAATTCCCTGAATACGCACCCACAGTGTCTCTTGTTTTTCTTCTATATTTTCAGAATCCCTTCTTCGAGCTTCCTTTTATATCCGATCAAAGTAGCTCTATTGGAGGTGTGGTGGAGTATGCTGTGACCACATTTGTTAATAAACTGATCAACAACCTGTTTTTCTAATAGTTGTCTCTTAACCAGTTAAAGGAGATCATACTTTAGCATATCTTCATCATATACAATGCTGTTGTTCCTCAATCACTAAATGTCATTCTTCAGTTATCATAGCCAGCTCTAACGGCCGGGGACCCCTACATCCTGATCACATGTCATTCCTACACTGGCTAGATGATTGTCAACCTTTGTAATTAGCCTGTGAGCAGCCAGCTGGTAAGCCAAGGGCCTTCTATGCCAGTCATGCCATGGAGTTTAGTTTAGTTTTAGTAGGTGCCTAGATATCATAGATAATTTAATGATTGTTCTGCATTATCCATCACCATGAATGAATTTTCAGAAAATAATGTTCTTTTGTCTTTCTTTTTTATTTCCGTCTGGTGAAGAGAAACTGACCTGTCCTGTAGTGGACAAAATCTTGAATCCTTCCTTTAATATTTCGGTCACCAGATTTTTACAAATACTTGTCGCCTCACTTGTTACTTCTACAACATTGTATTTCAATTTGTATTGAGCCTTATTCTCTTGAAAACGATTCGCAATATTATAAAACATATTACGAGCTAGACTTCTTGAAGGCCGGCCAGAGACACATTTACACATAATGTTACTATTTCACAACTATAAAAATTATTTTTCATATAGGAGTAGAAACCATAATGGTGAATATAGACCTGGTAAAACTTGCTAACAGTCAATCTCTCAAGGGAACCAACACAGCTAAGACTGATCCTCTCTTCGTTTGCCATGCGCGGGACTAGAGAGTAGATTCTGCACATACTTCTTTATGCATAGTATATTTATAATAAGAAAATTATTTTTTAAAAAAGAAAAATTAATGTCTGAACTGGGAATCGAACCTGGAACCTCTGACTATGTATGTCCCTGTTCAAACGTAAGGTTTTCTTTTAAAAAAATAAATCTGTCAAGTACTGGAACATGTTAAACTAAATATAACTTCGAAAGAAAATGATTACTTACATTTTTAACAACAACTGTATCTGATATGCGATTGCCATTTCCAGAAACATTTCCACCACCAAGAGAGCCACGAGCAGGACCATTGGCATAAGCAGAGCCTGCAGTAGCTCTAAAGTCCCTCTCTCCAACTCCAGTGTTGTAAGCAGCAGCGCCACCCCCTAGAGTAGCACTCAGCGAATCAAAATCCCTTCCTCCATATCCAGCACCAGCACCAAGTGCAGCAGAAGAGCCACCTCCGTAGCCACCAGTGCCATATGTAGCTGACGCTCCAGCACCTATGCCAGCACCATACGAGGAGCTAGCCCCCAATCCTGCGGCGCTGCCTCCCAAACCTGCAGCAAGTCCTGATGCTGGTCCCACTCCTCCAAATGCACCAACACCACCTCCTGCACCCAAGCCGGCTCCAAGACCAACATCAGCCCCTGCTCCGGCTCCACCCAAAGCTGAACCAATCAGGCCACCACCTCCCAAGCCTCCAACACCCGCCAAACCAGCTTGAAGTCCAGCTGCATTCCCTAAACCTGAATAAAAAAAAAAAAAAAAGAAATTAATTAGTTCATACCTTCTTAACATCCTCTGGAGTCATAAACAATTTGTTAACATGTCTGAAGAAGGTACAGTGTACCGAAACAGCTGTCACTGAATTATATAATAAATATGAAAATCAAATAAAACTATGTTTATTTTTATTTAATTAATAACCAACAAACTTATTTAATTGCTTAGATAAATAAATAAAACAGTACAGGAATAAAACATAATGAATTACAAAACATTTTAAATATATTTATAGCTCTGTTCTTATTCTTCAGAACCACAAGAAGGACAAGAATAGAATCATTAATTTTGAAGTTCCCAGTGATAAACATTTGATCATTAAGTCCATTTCCCTCCACCAGGAAAATAGAGAAAGTTGAAGGATTTCAAACAATCAGAATTCATATTTGAAGAGAAAAATTTTCACCTAGACCGAGACTCGAACCCGGGACCTTTGTGTTAAAGTAATAATAAAAACATCAATAGAAGCCCTACTGGCTTTATAAAGTAGTGTTAAATTCCCAATTAATGTTTTCTTAACTAAGAGGCTGCCATATGCAAAGATAGAAGCAACGGTTTTCAAAGCATTTGGATGAGGGAATACCAACATATAAGAAGAAAAATTTGCATCTAGATTGCAACTCGCCTCTGTAGCTCAGTCGATAGAGTATTTGGCCCGGAAAGCCAAAGGTCTAGGCGAAAATTTTTCTCTTCAAATATAATTATCCTTCAGTGAGAAGTGTTAAATTAATAATAAAAACATCAATCAGAATTCAGTTGAGAAAGGGATGAAACATGTTCAAGTGCGAGGATATTTTTCTCATGTCAGTTCCCAAGAATTTTTCATAAATTTACTTCTCATTCCTTCATTATGAACTATCAATTTTGAAACATCCTTTATAAATATCTGAAATTTTCTTAGCACTCCCAAACTTAGCATAGTGGTTAAGGCACTGCGCTACAAGCCGGAAGGTCGAGGGTTCGAGTCCCGGTGGGGTCAGGATTTTTAAACTGACCCAAACCTTCTGGCGGCACTATGGCCCTGGGGTCGACTCAGCCTCTAACTGAAATGAGTACCAGACGCTTGTTCTGGGGTAAAGGCGGCCGTCACGCAGGGCTGACATCAAGTGCCGATTGTCAAGAAAAAGTGGGAGCCTTAACCTCCTACTACTCCAAGGGCCTCCTCAGGCCTGTAGTGGGATCACTTTACCTTTTTTTACCTCCCAAACTTAACAATATTTTTAGAAAGTCCATTATTCAGGAACTGCATAAACTAAGTAAATTGATTATATTAAAATTAATGTTGGGAAGTAAACATTATGAGGTTATATCATTAATACTGAGTGGAGAACATATTTTTAATAACTCACCTCATACAATTTCAAATTTATTTGAGACCATTGGTTTTGAATGAGGTGAGTTATCAAAAATATGTTCTCCACTCAGTATTAAGTAAATTGAACTTATGGTATGATTTTGTTGGTTTACAGAATGTATAATTCTTTCATTAATAAATCTTATAACGGGCTTCCAATATAAACCCGGACCGGCCTCACGGGGTTTCACCCGTCAGGCAACGCTCTCTCCTCGTCCGCATTTCACTCTGCCAGCCGCTTGTCCTTGAACTAGTCAGTTTACTATCATTCCAGATGAGATGTCAGCTGACATTAGAGCAGTGCATTTATGTGTGTAAATGTTATTATAAATACGAATCAGCTCGTCGCGTTCGTGAGGAATTTATTCGGAACTTCCCTGGACAATTACCTCCTTCCAGATCGACAATCCACGATCTTGTGACTAAATTTGAGACCACTGGTTCAGTACAAATAATAAACAAACACACGCGAAGGCGTACGGTTCTCACCGAAGGAAAATTAGACGAAATTGGCGAAAATTTGGAACGTTCACCACAAAAATCATTACCGAAATTAGCACAACAAGTTGGGATTTCAGTATCTTCTGCACATACAGCAACAAAATTGTTAAAACTCAAACCTTACAAGTGTACACGTGTTCATTGTCTAAACCAAGGTGATCCCATAGCACGTGTGCGTTATTGTGAGTGGTTTTTTTCATCAGTGACTGAAGGGTTAATCGACCCTCAGCTTTTGTTCTTTACAGACAGTTCAAGGACGGGTGGCAGGCAGGGTGAATTCGGGAGGAAGAGACAGCACTGCGTGCCGGGTGAAACTCCGTAAGGCCAGTCCGGTTTTATATTGGAAGCCCTGTATATCCCAGTTACATAGGAAAAAACAAACATGGTAGCCTACAGAATTTTAAACTAATGGTTATTTGTGGAGAATACATTTCTTGTTCTATTTCAATACCATACACTCAAATATGTAGCAAAATATAAAAATTTGCAACCACTACAGCAATTTTAAATTTTTCTTTCATGTGAACTCCCATTCTAATGGTCCAATTTTGCTGGTTAACTACTCAACCTTACTTTTCTTAACTGAATGCTAAATGCAGAGTTTGGTTATTAAAAAAATGCAGCCACTAGAGCGATAGCATATAATTTGTGAAGGTCATTTTTCGTGTGTACTCATGAGAACAACCTCAATAGTTTCATTCCTTTGGAATTTGCTGAAAATTTATGCTTAATAGATTTTGACCTCTATAATTAAACCATTAGGACTGACTTAACAGAATGTTTGGTTGATTCTTCTGGATAACTCAAATTATCAGGTTAAAATACAATATAGGTTAGTAGAGTATATATAATATTAAGGTCACAGATTTAATTTTTAGTAGTAAAACAGTAACTTAACGTAACTAAAGAAACAAATTTACAATTGAGCCAGCATTTCAAGCTAAAATTATCTATAGTTATATATGTTGGTGCTCAATCATTGAGCTACTTAAGCAAATCTCTCGGAGCTACCATAATTTTATTTCTTCCAGTTAATTATGACCAGCAGATAGTTTACCTAAAATATTTAATTTCCATATTATGTTCGTATTAATATATGCAAATAATATTGTAATTTAGAATACTAGCTAAAAATTAACAGAAAAAAATTATAGTAATGGGAAGTCTTAAAAGGATATGAAAAAAAGTTTGCCATGCAAGAATTGCATAAAGTAAACAAATTCCTCAGCAAGTCAAATTTATGGTCCCATTTTGCTGGTTTACATAATATATAGTTATTTTGTTAAATTGGAGAAACTCATTTTCTGATGCCAGCTTATTAAAAAGTGTCAGGCTGCAGTGACAAATAATGGATAATGTAAGTTATTATAGGGCTCTGAAGTTGAGGAAAAATGTCTGAAGACGAGGCCCAACTTAACATACATGGGTTGTTTCTTTAGTTTTGGTAACAATAGCGTGGAATCCAAATAGAACTAGGGTTGACAATTCTGTTCATTGCACGTGTAGTTTCAGTGTCTCCCCCCCGTCCGAGTATATGGACTCGCCTTTCCCCCCTTCTCTCCTCACGTAACAATGACCCGAAAGTTATCAGTTTAGATCTAGGAATCGCAGTATAACATAGTACAAAGTTTTCAAAGCAGGAGCAGAGATTCTGGTTGAAGATTAAATGTGCTAGAGGCAGATACGCACTACAGTGTCATCAAGGATTGTGAGAGGCTTGTGATGCAGATGCATTGCCATACCAAATTGTGGCAAGGTGGGTACAAGCCTTTAGCCTTTAAAGGAGGATGCCAAAATGCATCACATATGCCTAGATCTGGTCATCCACTGGTTAATGAGAATGATGTGCAGACAGTGTCCGCATTAGTGGAAGCAGATCGGAACTGCAATATTCGAGAGTTAGCAACAGATACTGGATTGGCACTTTCGACTCTGCATCGAATCCTTAAGATCCGTCAGAATGCGATAAATTGCTTCATAATGGGTCCCACATAAGTTAACGGAGATGTGCTCATATGCACTTGGAGCGCTATGAGAAGGAAGGTGAGCCCTTCTTACGACGTATCATCACCATTGATGCGACCTGGGCAAAAAGTTATTAACCAGTTGAAACGTCAGTCGTCCGAATGTGTCTTACAAAGTTCGGCAGACCGTTACAAATATGAAAATTATGCTAATTCTAGCCTATGATTGGGATGGTGTTATCTTAAAGCATGCCATTCGCCCAAGGCAAACCGTCAATGCAGAGTACTATTGTAAGTTTCTGCGAGCAGCGTTAAGAAGAACCCGACGAGACTTCATGAATATTCCACCCATCATTCTGAATGACAATGCAAGGGCGCAAGTAGCAGTAGCGGTGTCTGATTTGTTCAATTGCTGGGGTTGGGAGGTTCTCTACTACCCTCCATACTCTTCGGACGTAAGTCCCTGTGACTTCAACCTCATTTCTATGCTCAAGGAACCACTACGTGGGAAGAGATTCAGAAGAGTGGATGATATTCTGAGTGCAGGTAATCGGTCTCTATGCACCATCCAGAGATTAGGCAGTTCCGACGGCATTTGATGGCTATCACATAGCTGAGAACACATTGTACGCAATGCTGGTGACTACAACGAAGGCCTCTAAAACTTACAACCATGTATGTATGCTATGTATCCAGAAAATAAATAGTTGCCAAAACTAAAGAAACAACCTATGTATATATATTTTGTGTCATTGTAGGCCAGAAAATGGTGGGGTTTATTTGTCCTTTTTTTTTCAATGTTTTTTTGGCTTAATGCTCCTTTTAAAGGTCTTAACAGCTTTTCTTCCAACTTTACCTTCTTTTGACTACATTTATAGCCCATAATTCAAGAATCCACTTCTTTTAAAAACACTGTCTAGTTTTATTTTCCAAATTGCAAACACTTTTGTTCCGCGAGAAACTATTGAACCCTCACAAAATATCACGTTATTATTAACCAGCCCACTGACTGCCTGTTATCCGTTGCAGGTTCGCTGAATTCATTCTAAATTCTCCAAAAGCTTTCTTTTTCATGAACACAGAATTACTTTTTTCAAACTATGTTGAATACAAAAAAAGGATGAAAGAAGATTTTCAGTCAATTTTTTTTTGCAATATATGCCACATTTCACTAGAATTTTGTATACTTTTTAAACATTTTAATTATGCAGATCAAACAAAAATTATTATTTAATTTGAATTGCCTATTTATGTCCCTTTTTAAGTTTTTAGGATACCTCTAGGTCTTTTATAGGGCCTCAACTTCCGAGCCCTAGTTATTACGTTGTTGTATAATTTGACACTAATTTAATATCTACCAATTCATTTTTCCATTAATTTATTAAAATATTAAATAATACTAATGTATCTTATAGGATACACTGCCAATTTAAGAGTTAATTAAACAATATGGTATGCATTGCGACAAACTAACATGATGGTTGCTAAAGTACATCTATAATTTTGGGGTCAGGTAAACACCCAAATCTAAAGGTCAGATTTTGGAAAATATCTTTGTTTTATTTTAATAGGATATGCTGAGTTTCATTGTGAGACATCGAAAATTGCAACTGCTAGAGCGATTTTAAAATGTTTGTTTTAGGTGATTTTGAGGTTAACGAATTCAACCTAACTTTATAATAATTAAATGAATCGAGATGTTTTTTTACCTCATACATCTATGTTTCTTTTAACACAGCACTGCAGTATCGGCGACACTTTGTCGTCATTGTCAGCTGAGTCGTGAAAACAGCTGACGATGACGACAAAGTGTCGCCGATACTGCAGTGCTGTGTTAAAAGAAACATAGATGTATGAGGTAAGAAAACATCACGATTCATTTAATTATTATTAATTGAACCTCATAATGTTAAAAATTCCCAAATTTAATATATAAATCAACCTAACTTTTTTAAAATTAATTGCTATGAGAGAAGTTTGGTTTCAATGAAAGAAAAATTGTGGCCATTATAATGTTAATGGACACACACACACACACACACTGTATGACATAATATCGGTTGAGATTACTGAAGATGAAATTATCTAGATTTAGAAATTGGCTAATCAGAAGACTAGATATGAGGTGAGGTATATATAATTTAAATTTAAATCTTACACACATATATATATATATATATATATATATATATATATATATATATATATATATCTGGTAATGGTCATTTTTGGTGTCTACTAGATAGATCAGTGAAGATATGTAAAATTTTTTCATAAGAACTTCAATAATTTCATTCCTTCAGAATTCACTAAATCAACAAGGAAAACAATGACAATAAAATTAGTAGAGAAAAATCAACAAAAATAAAATTCAGAGGGCAATCTTTATCATTTTTTATAAGATGCATTCCATTTATATGACAAATTTTAGGGTAAAAAATGTGTCTTATGCACTGTAAAATACAGTAGATTTAAGTCCTGGAAACAATATTCAAATGCATGAAAATCCAGTCCCTACTAATTAACTTATGTTAAACCTCATTAATCATTACAATGTCCTCTGACAGTAGAAGCACCTCCATCAAGTCTTATGTACACAGTTTCACTAGTTACAGGCTCAGCAAGTAGAATTCATGGTTCGATTTTACTGGTTGACGGAATGTAAGATATTTATCTCTGATGAAGTTATAACCAAGACCGTCCATTCGTGGTGAAGAACCACATCCTACAAGAGGTGGTCCTGCTTTAACTGAATACGGCGGATCGAGACATGGCTATCGATAAAAGGCCCCAATGCACTATTCCTGGAGAGAAGAATTAAAAAAGAGAGGAATTTGTGTTTGTTCCAGGAGATGTGTCTCAATGGTAGATCTCCAATGTCTAAAGCTCCGGGGTTCAATTGTAAATTTTTCTCTCTGGTTAAGTTAACTTCGGACAACAGGTGACTTGTCTGGGAACATTAAATTTCATGTGATATAACTGTTAAGCAAAACAGGATTCTGCAAGTCCCTTTCAACATTAACAGTACAATACCTATATTAGAACAGTAAAACCACTTATTTCTAACCAGAATCCTTACAACTCTGCAGCCCTAACAAGCTCATAGATTTAGTTGCAAGAGTGCAGTCAATGCAAATGACAAAAAAAAAATTGTGAATCTTTTGGTAACATGAAGTACTGTTTTGTTAGAATTTGCTAAATGTGAATATTGTACCGAGCAGTTCAATGCATGATGCCGAGTTAAGGGGCTTATGCTGGTTCAAGTCCCCTTGAGGGAAGAAATTTTCCCATGAAATTTCGGCCAGTATGGGACCGGTATCATCATCAGGAATTTGGGTAACTACAATGAGCATGGCTCCTGGTTGAGAAAAGCAGTTGTAATGGCTGGGGGATCTAACAGGACCCTATATACTAGCTGGATGATCACTCAGCTCTGTGATAACACAGTGGATGCGAGGCCAGCAAGTGGCTGGTAGGCCAAGGGCTCCTTAGGACTTTCATACCAGTTTTTAAATGTGAATCTTAATATGTAATGGTTTCTTTCATATTGCAAAACCTCAAATCAAATTCTTGACTCTCAACATCAAGAATTACTACAAATGTCAAATTGAGCTCAGATGGAAGAGCATTGACATAGAAAGTCAAAGGTCCTGGGTTCAAACCCCAGTCTACGCGTATATTTTTCTTTTCAAATATAATTTGTCCATCATTAAGGTGTTTAAAAACGAATAATATTAACATTTCTAAGATAGTAATCACTTCAGACTCCAGACCTGCTACTGAATCAATGTTCTCTTGGACCATCTTCCTCACAATTAATTCAAAACTGTCGCAACATTCTAATCAATTGAAAAGTGCAATAAAATCCTTCAAATACAATGACTTCCGAGTCATTGCCAAATCTACGTCAATTAACAAGTAGACCTACTAACTAAAAGAAGAGCTGTGATGCCCCTTTCCCTTCAGTACCCAACTGTCTTACCAGATCTCCAAAAAGAGAATAAAGGAATCATTCACTGAGGAATTAGAACAAAGAACAATCCTTAAAGATTAGAAGACCACCTTAGCAAATAATGGAAGCAGCTGTGATCTTTCGCCTGACAACAGGACATAACATCCTTGCTAAACATTTCCATCAGTTTGGTATCCTGTTGCATGCCCTTGATGTCAATACGTATCAAACTCACCCCGGGATACAACAATCCACTGAAACTGAGTGATATTGGGAAGCTAGAAGTCTGATGAGTGAATAATATTTTTTATCAATATGCTTGGCATTTGCAAAATAATATACACAGACAAGTGGTGTATAAGGAATTGCAAAAATAAAAAAAATCTACATGGACTGTGAATTGAATCTTCAGCTTTATGTGGTAGAATATTCAGTTTTATGTGGTGGTATCCAACCATTTGAGCAACTCGGGCACCTCCCCATGAATCTGTTGTAACTGTAAATTGCAATTTTGCACAAAATACTCCGCAGTGTAGCACCTACAGACAAAACAATCCATTTATGGAAAAGCAAGATGAATATTTGATGTTAACAAACAGCAGAGCCTGGACCATCGGCTGGGACTGTCAAGCATACAAGGGAATAATATGACGAGGAATAATAAAAACTCAGTAACTTATGCTACTTAGGTGCTACAGCTGTCATGTCGCCACAAAATGCCCCCATTTTTTGTTTACTGCCCTCTAGTGACTAGGTACTTGGTGTGAAACCTGGATACACCATAGGAAAAATGAAGCGATATCACCCACTATCTGAGCCAATGAAAATAAATTTTTGCCTAAACCTTGTGCTTGATCATGTTGACTTTCTATTTAGTACCTTCTTTGTTCTTTGCTTTCTAAAGCATTTTGCCAACATAATTTCAAACAAAAACATTCTGGCGTTAAGTTTGGGATTCTAATATTTAATTTTAGGAAGTTATATTTTGAGGTTATTTTAATTATATTATTTTTGGTCTGGACATCTTACCTCAATATTAATGTTGATTTGTTCTTGGACATGTTTCAAAACAATTCTGTTTTATCGTCAGCTTTCCCAGACTGGTTTTATTTATGTTGCACCACCTGGATGTCGATGTCAGCTCCATCCTGTGGTTTGGCCAAAGAACCTCCAAACAAGGTCACCCTCCATCGGAATATCAAAATTCATAACTCTGTTTCTGTTCTTCTGAATTTTGATATTCCAATGGAGGGTGACCTTGTTTGGAGGTTCTTTGGCCAACCACAGGATGGAGCTGACATTGACATCCAGGTGGTGCAACATAATGCAACATAAATAAAACCAGTCTGGGAAAGCTGACGATAAAACAGAATTGTTTTGAAACATGTCCAAGAACAAATCAACATTAATATTGAGGTAAGATGTCCAGACCAAAAATAATATAATTTGGGATTGTATTCTACAGTAATTCTGCCCGATGGCAGGCCTTTCACTACAATCATAGCATATTCATGCTATGCTATCCAGCTTTACTAGGGAATTATAGGTGTGGTAGCTTCCTGTTCCTTTCCACACTGGTGAAGGATGATGATGGCTGGATGATTTTCGGGACTGTTGGGCCCTTAGCTTCCTGACATTTGTCTACAGGTGAGGAAAACCCTGAAAAAACCTCACCCGGAAGCCTATCCCGACTGGAAATCGAACCTGGGCCCGCTGCGTGACTAGGCAGCATGCTACCTCAAGATCACAGAGGTGAACAAACATAAAGAATGGTGTATAAACGACATCAGTTTTGCACTTACAGCTGCAGTACATGTAACACTGTTCAAATAATAATAAATGAAGGGAAAACTCAATTAGAGATGTATGTAGCTAATGCTCTGGAGTTACCAACAAAGTTATTCTCCTTTAACTCCATTAACACTTGTAATTACATTGTGTTAAACAGTAATAACTCCTCTTACACTTTTCAAGGGACCAAAAGGAAAGTGTACAAATTAGGGAAAACGAAGAGGAGCTAAAAAATATTAACTCCCATATTCTCTAACTGTTCTAGAACACACACACACACACACACACACAAAAAAGAGCACTCTTTGTTTTATATTTGAAGAGAAAAATTTTCGCCTAGACCGAGACTCGAACCCGGGACCTTTGGCTTGTCGGGCCAAATGCTCTAGCACAACTGAGCTACCGAGGCGAGTTACGATATAGACGCAAATTTTTCTCTTATATACGTTGTAATTCCCTCTCACCAAATGCTTTTGAAACCATTGCTTCTATCTTTGCAAATGGCGGTTTCTTAGTTAAGAAGACATTTATTGGGAATTTAACATTACTTTATAAAGCTAGTAAGGCTTCTAATGATGTTTTTTTTATTATTGATTTAACATTTCTCAATGAAAGATAAATTATATTTGAAGAGAAAAATTTTCGCCTAGACCAAGACTCTATCGTAACTCGCCTCGGTAGCTCAGTTGGTAGAGCATTTGGCCCGGCAAGCCAAAGGTCCCGGGTTCGAGTCTCGGTCTAGGCGAAAATTTTTCTCTTCAAATATAATTTTATCTTTCATTGAGAAATGTTAAATCAATAATAAAAAAAAACCTTTCTTTTCTTTAATTTAATTGAAAATAAAATAAAATCTCATAGTGATATTTCCTATAATAGTTGAATGTAATGTGTGTTTTGAACTGTTGTAAACATAAAAATAAAACATTAATAAAATGAGTTTCTTTCTTTTACTTTTTTAAGTTCAAAAATACATAACAAGGAGGTGCAACAAATGAATATTTATTGAGAGATTAAAAAAATTTGCTTTGCCACGGTAGTAAGCGGATTGAATTTCAGAAATGTTTGTCAGCTCTGATCCAGCTTTGTTGGCTCAATGAACATGCTCTGCTCTTTATTTCAAAACTGCTGCAAATTTTGACTTGATCCAGAGGTTCATCGATCCACCGATAGAAGGAAGAAGAAAACCGCCAAGAGGCTACTGACGATGGAGATAAGCTCCGAAACTGCAGTCTAGAAGAAAAAGTATATGAGGTGAGATAATAAAACATTAATTTAATTCTTAATAAAATAAACTGAATATCTTCAATCTTTAAAACTGAAGATTGACATGATGTGACATAAATAGGAGAAAAATAAAATTGCAGACATGTAAAATCGAGGATTTTAATACATTGTGAATATAGGGAAACTGAAGAGACCTTTAAAGACTATTGTAAAAGGCAGGAAAAGTTACATGCAGGAACGTAAAAGTGAGGTAATACTGTATATATAAAAATATTTGATAACAATGGATGGTAAATTTAAGCGTAATCATTTGCAATTACTAGAAGAAAACCCCCTCTCCAAAATGCAAGGCAACGCTGCGAAAATAGTTGTGTTTTGCTCCTGCAAGAACCATTTATAAGGAACTGGACTCTTACAGCTCTCAGCAACTATAACCATAAAAACTTAAAAGAATATTGATGTAAGTGGTTTTACTGTGCCTGATATAGATAATGCACTATATTAATGTTTAAAACTCAGAGGAGACATAAGTAACAATGTGTGTACATAAAATATATAACTGCATAAAATCAACCTATAAGAAGAGAGAGGTCATTTCTCAACAAAATGATAGATTAAATACTCAAGTGGCTTACTTTGTCTGCTGAGGCTGTGGCCATCAAGAAAATGCCCCATGGAGTCTAAGCCTGAGGAAAAATTATAAGTTATGTTGCATTTTAAGAAATAAAATCAATATAACACACAAAATGTACTTAAAATATAGCTTCGTATAGAAAATAAATAAAAACCTCTTTACATGTAAATTTCTCCACATAACCTATACATCACATTCAAATATCTTGCTTTGTTAGTCAAAATCTGAATTGGAAACTTAACATATCACCTCATTAGTTTCTCCACATTGCAAGTTCTATTGTTATTTCTAAATGTTTCAGTAATTTAGTTTTTTCTTCAATTCCATGAACCTGTATCAAACAATGAAATATTGTTACAGATTTTCCCATTTCTGAAATGTTTAGTCAGTTTCTTTCTATCTCTCTCTTCTTTCCCCCCCCTGGCACAACAGACCTAAAGGCCCTTTGACTTATCTCCACAAATTTTAATCACAAAGGTGGAAGATACAGCCAGTATTAGGAGTAACAAAGTTTATTCCTCTAATAATTTAAGGGAGAACACACAGCTTCCAGCACTATATTTTATGTGATATTCATTATTTTATATTTCAGGAACAAGTAACTTTCTAACTAACTCACTGGCACTATCAAACCCGTAGGTTCATGGCCGCATGGACATAAGCTCTCTATACATCCCTATCCTGAGCTGATATTTTCCAATCATTATCTGTATAATCTATTTTCCTCAAATCATAGTTAATGTTATTCACCCACCTCATTCTTGGTCTACCAACTGGGCATTTTTCCTCTGGTTGTCCTACATAAAGCTTCTATGCACCTCTTTCATTCCCCATTCGTGACACATTTCCTACCATTGTAGTAACTGTTCTTATTATATCTGGCTTCCTATAAAGACCACATAGTTCACAGTTATATAGTCTTCTCCATTCACCAGTCTGTTCATCCCTCTTTGGTCCAAATATTTTCCTAAGAACTTTATTCTCAAATACTTGTAATCTCTTTTCCTCCCTTAAAGTAAGAGTCCATGTTTCGCATCCATATAATATAACTGGTAGAATAATAGTTTTATATACATTTTCAGTTTAAAATTTTTTGAAAGGAGTTGGGATGTCGAAGAGTCCCTGTAATGCATAACAGCATGCATTTCCATAATTGAGCCTATGTTTAATTTCCTTGTGATTATTGTTCCCAGGTATTTTAATTCAGCCACTTCCTAAAAATTTCCCTCATTTGTCATAGCTGCCCATTTCCATTATATAATGTATTTCTATGTGTGACCATACATTTAGTTTTATTTATATTTACTTCCAGCCCCAATTTCTTAGTGTTACTCTGTGTGTGTGTGTGTGTTGGCCTTTAGTATCTCCTCGCTATCGCCTAATAGTACTACAACATCAGCATAAACTAACAGCTTATTAATACCATTGAATTGTAGGTATCCTCTAAAGATTTGATGGTATGCTCTAGTACAAAATTAAATAGTAGAGGAGATATTGCATCTCCTTGCTTCAACTCATTGTGAATTTCAAAAGTATACAAAAACTATTTGCCTACATGCACCCTACTCTTTGTGCCATTTTGAAACATTTGTATAAGTCTAACTACTTTTTTAGGAATTCCAAACTCCAACAGGATACTATATCATTTCTCAGTCTTAATTGAATCGTATGCCTTTTTGAATAGCAACTTTCACCCTAAGATTTTAAGTGAAGAATATTCATTACTTATCTTAATAAATGGTTCAGAATTGTTATAAAAAGTTTAACCATATTCATAATAACTACAAAAAATGAGTTTTTCTTACACTGAAGTATAATTTTTGTGATAGTGCCCACATATTTTAATATTTTTTCTATCTGTTCTTCAAGCTCTAATGAACAATATGGCCTATAATTATGACTAACATTTAAGTAGTGAATATTCCTCATTTAAAATCTCACGATGAAATAGTTCCTAAGACATAAAATAATAAATAGCACATTTCTAGTGCTGAAACCTGCATCACCAAAAGATTGTAAAATACCAATAAATCCTTAGAGAGCATGTTTGGCTTTCTGGAGCCATTACTAATCATAGCTACCAAATAGATCCTAATACCCAGTGACTAAAATTTCTTCTCCCACAGATATTCAAACCAGCACAAGTCACACAATTTCTTCACCAAAGAATGATGTCAAACTGCACGACTTTGCAGTGGGACTAGATTTATTTTAATATTTTCCTTCTTTTATCAAGTAGTTTTTCCTATTACATAAATTAATGAGTCTTTTATTTTCCGTACATTTTATTATATACTTTGCAATTAATTTGACAAATTCCTAAAAATATTTGGAGACTAATAGAACTCATGATATGAAAAAAGAATGCATTCAGAAGAACAAGAATAGAATTAAGAATTTTGAAGTTCCTGGAGAACAAGATTTTATATCGAAGTTCATTTGGCCTCCACTTAAATCACAAAGAACCGATATGACTCAATTCTGACAGTCATAATTTATTTGAGAGTGGAGATGATGGTCTCCAAAACATATCAGGGTGAGAGGATCGTATTTTATGATGGCAGCGAAAAGGTTATTAATTGTTTTCTCACAACAATTTTAATATATTATTAAATTAATATTAAGAAGCTAAAGCTGTTACTATGATTGAAATAAGTATATTAAAGTACACTACTAAATTATTGTAATCAATTTTTCTCTTTACCATTTGATTACAATAATTTAGTAATTTTAATATAACTCAAATTAAGTTTAAAAAAAAAAGATACTTATTGTAAAAAGAAAATTCTAATTATACCTATAAGATAGCGCTAAAAAATAATGACTGAATGGATATAGATTGAACAAAAGCAACTGTAATTCCAGAATTGTTCAGAAAGGCAAACTGTGCCTTATCACTAGTCATGTCCGAACAGCCATTTGTATACAACTGTTCTTATCAACATAAACTGACCAACAAAACAACTCTAATTAAACTGACCATTTAACATTTGTTGGAGACATTTTTTTAAAAAAATTAACCCAATAAATTTTCTATGACAAATGTTAAATGATTATTACCTCATAATGTTTACTTCCCAACTTTACGGAAAACTTAAAACCATGCCAAGCTTTCAACATGCATTCAAATATTATCATTAACTATTGGGAATCTACAGGATAACTGACTTCATTGTCAAATCCTGAACTTTAGATACATATTTTATGAGGTAAGTTGTATAGTTTCCAATTCATTTTTAACTTCAACATCCCACTCATTTTTTATAAACTTACTTCTTTGTCTGTTGAGGCCAGGAGCATCAATGTAATGTCTCATGGAACCTAAGCCTGAGAAAAACATTTAACTGTTTTGCATTTTACCTTATTATCAAATTAAAATGGAAAAAGTGAAAACCAAGAGTAATGCCTAATTGAAAATGGAAGGTAGAAGCTAGAATACGATAACACTGATCTGTCAATTTGTATTGACAATTACAATGTGCATTCCTGTCAACACTGCAACTGCATTTTCAATCAAAATTACAGTGGGAAGTAAAACTAACAAGGTAATTTGTAAATTGAGTCGGTTAAATGTTTTTTATCTCATCTCAAAGTTTCTTGTTTTCACGATACCGTTTCAAAAGCCTTTGCCTCCATCATCAAACTACAGAGTTTGGGGAAGACCTCTGAAACCAGTATTGTGAAAACATGCAACTTTATGGGGTGAGATGGGGAGGAAAAAAAAACCAACTCAATTTATAAATTAGATCCGCATCCTCACATTGTGGATTAGAGGATATAATCTTCAGATATGGAGGTTTGCTGCAAATATACAGGTTTTCATAACGCAGAACACGTATAAAACAAAAACATTTTAAAAATGCTCAAATATTCAAATTTAGTGTTTTTGCAAAAAAGAACATTTTCAGCCATTATTCCACAGGTGTAACAAACGTTTACAATATTTTAAATGGTAACTATTTGTCCTTTTCTTATTTTTCTGAAAGATGAACCATTTTCTTTAGTTGCATGCAAATGTCATCTGTTTCATGTAATTTTTTGGTTACTATGGGAACAGTTTGACTTGTTTACGAAATCCCTTCTCTTATTATCTTGTATACAAATTTACAGTATCCAGACATTCCAGATGACAATCTGGTATCAACAAGATGGTGCTTTCCTATCCAAATAGATAAATAGAAGATTCATAAAATGGCCAGCAAGATTACTAAATCTTTTTCACTTTACGAGCATATTTTAAATGTTGAGTCTTTGTTACAAGTTATGTAGACAGAAAATAACACTATGAGGTTTTTTTAATATTGACGATTTTATTATTAATTTAACACTTCTCATTGAAGGATAAATAATATTTTGAAGAGAAAAATTTTCGCCTAGACCGAGACTCGAACCCGGGACCCTTGGCTATCCGGGCCAAGTGCTCTACCAACTGAGCTACCGAGGCGAGTTGCGATCTAGATGCAAATTTTTCTCTTATATACGTTGTAATATCCCTCGTGCCAAATGCTTGAAACCAAAGCTTCTATCTTTGCAAATGGAGGCTTCTTGGTTAAGAAGACATTTATTGGATAGCCAGTAGGGCTTCTATTGACGATTTTATTATTAATTTAACACTTCTCATTGAAGGATAAATTATATTTTGAAGAGAAAAATTTTCGCCTAGACCGAGACTCGAACCCGGGACCCTTGGCTTTCCGGGCCAAGTGCTCTACCAACTGAGCTACCGAGGCGAGTTGCGATCTAGATGCAAATTTTTCTCTTATATACGTTGTAATTCCCTCGCGTCAAATGCTTGAAACCAAAGCTTCTATCTTTGCATATGGCGGCTTCTTGGTTAAGAAGACATTTATTGGGAATTTAACACTACTTTATAGCCAGTAGGGCTTCTATTGACAATTATATTATTAATTTAACACTTCTCATTGAAGGATAAATTATATTTTGAAGAGAAACATTTTCCGGAAAGCCAAGGGTCCCGGGTTCGAGTCTCGGTCTAGGCAAAAATTTTTCTCTTAAAAAAAAAATTAATATTGTTTATTTTTTATTTCACTCACCTCATACTTCATAACTCCTGGGTATGAGGTTGTTACAAGGTCCAATAATATGGAACAGTTGAAAAAGAGGATCAGGAAAGAATGCAGAGATATACCACCCACCAGCAGTAATTGAAAATGTTCAGTAAGACATATCCACTGTCAGATTGTAAATTGGGAGCATTTTGTAACACATTAAATAATTTGAAATGCATTTATTGTAGTAGTTGCATTAATTTTGGGGAAAGCTAATAAAACAAAACAAACTGTTCCCATATAGTGATAAAAAATATTAAATGAAACAGATGATATTTTGCATGCAACTAAAGAAAATAAGCATCTTTCAGAAAAAATAAAGTCTGTACTCCCCATTCAAAACTGTTGATGTCACACACTGTTAAATAATGGCTAAAACTTGTTACTTTTTTTTAGGATTTTTAAAAAGTATCAAATTTGATATGACTACATATTTTTTTGTTTTGTTTTAATTGGTATTATGGGGGCACGCCGTAGCATAGTGGTTAAGGTACTGCGCTACAAGCTGGAAGGTCGAGGGTTCAAGTCCCGGTGGGGTCAGGATTTTTAACTTGATCCAAACCCTCTGGTGGCACAATCGCCCTGGGGTTGACTCAGACTCTAATGAAAATGAGTACCAGACACTTGTTCTGGGGGTAAAGGCGGCCGTAATGCAGGACTGACATCAAGTGCCGATTGTCCAGAAAAAGTGGGAGCCTTAAACCTCCTACTACCCCAAGGGCCTCCACTTGATCTACCAGAGAAGCTTCGTCATCACATCCCACGCGACAGATTATGCAGTTCTAACTTTACTTGGTTTTCACTTTACCTTTAATCATAGCAAATAAGTAAACAAAATGAAAATGAAAAATCTAGTAAAAATAAAAATTAAGTAAATTATAAGAGCAAAGTAAGATTTCAAGAGTCACCTACCTAATCCTGCACCCAGACCAGCTGCAGCTCCGGGAACAGCTCCAGCGAGGCCAGACGCAACCTGGGCACTTGGCAGGTTTCCTTAAAACATTCCAACATTAATAAATTACATTATGAAGTAAAATTATGAGGTGGTTCTTAATAAATAAGGTGAATAACCTGTATTCTATTTAAAGAGAAAAATTATACGCTCAGACCGGGACTTTAACCTTTCTCTTTAAATATGATTTATCCATCATTGAGATGTATGAAATTAATAATAAAAACATCGAACCTGTATTCTATTTGAACTAGTTTTGATGGTATACCGAATAAATAAAGAACACAATTCATTCTTACCTCTTAGAGTTGTTTTTGTCCAACATGTTTCAGAGCTTCTTAGCCCCATCGTCAGCGATTACAGACTGAATTTTCCCATGTTGTCGGCCCTGTTTCTTGATTTCTCCTCTCTTTGCCTCTAGTCCAATGAACTTACTAATGAGGTTCCTTTCTGCGGGAATTTCAAAAGTTCATAATTCTTTCCTTGTTCTTCTGTATATAGATTTTTTCCCATATGGTGAACATACAGAAGAACAAGGAAAGAACTAAGAACTTTGAAATTCCCGCAGAAAGGAACCTCATTAGTAAATTCATTGGACCAGAGGCAAAGAGAGCAGAAATCAAGAATCAGGGCCGACAACATAAGAAAATTCAGTCTGTAATCGCTGATGATGGGGCTAAGAAGCTCTGAAACATGTTCGATAAAAACAACTCTTTAAGAGGTAAGAATGAACAGACAAAATGTTTTAAATATTAAAAAAAACCTCTTAATTAATATTGAGTGCAGAACATATTTTTAATAACTCACATCATACAATTTCAAATTTATTTTATCTAAGACCATTGGTTTCGAATTAATTTTTCATTCATCTTCAGTTTATTTTCATGAAAATATACTGACGAATGAAAAATTAATTCAAAACCAATGGTCTTAAATCAAATAAATTTGAAATTGTTTATTTTTTATTTCAATCACCTCATACTTCATAACTCCTAGCATACCCAGGGTTTCGTCACATCCTTTGTGACATTCTCAATGCTGTGTCACGTTCACAACTAACGTCCGGCTGCCTTCTATCCTGCAGACTGACCTCCGCACCATCTGATGGCTGACCGACGAACTTCCAAATCAGTCCTCTCTCCTTACAACTGGGTATTTTAAAATTCATAGTTGTATTTTCATTCTTGCATATGTAAATTTTTCCCCAAATTGTGAGTTCCTTCGGTTTTTCCAATTGTTAAGTAATTTTGTTTTGGTTTCTATTCTATGTTTTTCTGACCAGGCGTGTACAGCTATTGCAGATTTTTCGGTTTCTCCATTTTTAACATTTCTGAGGTGTTCCTTTAATCTTGATTATATAATCAACTCACAATTTGGGAAAAAATTTACATATGCAAAAATGAAAATACAACTATGAATTTTGAAATACCCGGTTGTAAGGAGAGAGGACTGATTTGGAAGTTCGTCGGTCAGCCATCAGATGGCGCGGAGGTCAGTCTGCAGGATAGAAGGCAGCCGGACGTCAGTTGTGAACGTGACACAGCATTGAGAATGTCACAAAGGATGTGACGAAACCCTGGGTATGCTAGGAGTTATGAAGTATGAGGTGAGTGAAATAAAAAAATAAACAATACTAGAAAACCTCATAGTGTTATTTCCTATCTACATAACTTAAATTTGAAATTGTATGATGTGAGTTATTAAAAATATGTTCTCCACTCAATATTATGATATAACCTCATAATGTTTACTTCCCAACATTAATTTTAATACAAACCTCTTAATGTTACTTCCTATTGTATTTAAAAGGTAATATGACTCCAGATTCACTTTATTTACTCCAACATTATCTTATTTTACACTTCTTGCAATTGAGGCAATGAACACAAACAAAAACCCTGTCTTGCAATATAGAGCTTCAAAGTTTTGTTTCAATTAGAGATAAAATATATTTCCATATGTACAACTCATGAAATACATGCTACAATATACAATACAGAGACTCTTGTCAAACCAACTTCTCAAAAATCATCATCAGGTGCAATACCACTACAGCACAATATGAGCCTTCCTCAACATGTCTCCATTCTTTTCTGTCCAAATCTTTTTCTTTCCAATTGCACACAATCATGATCCATTTTCCTAGACCCATTCAAGTATTTATATTCATTCTGAAGCTTTGTTTCAAAATTCTAAGTGAAGAAGTTTTAGGCCACCCGTCAAACCGAAAAGTAAATCTGAGACTCCTTTTGTTCTGGCCTCTAAGCTTCAACCTGTATAGTAAGGTCAAACCTATCAGGAGTTAGGCTGCAATCAGCTGAGTTCTCAGTTTCAAACAGGGCTCACAATCCTCTGCCACAAAACTTATTTCAAAAAGGTCAAACTAAAAATATATAAAATGGTGATTTGTCCAGTTGCATAGATGTGAAATATGGTCTCTTCTCTAAGAGAGGGGGGGGGAAGTGAATATTTGAGAATAAAATGCTAATGAAAATGTTTAGACAAAAATATAGGTGAATAGAGAATGAATTGTATATGTGCATACAATTTATTTATAAGAGAAACTGATGACATAGCCCATTAAAATAAATGGCAATGCCAACAAGGAGATAAAAAAAATTGAAGTTTGTTATAGCAATAGTAACAAATGTTTTTTTTTATTCAATGCCCGAGGTTGTCATTTCAACATATATGGTGTTCTCTTCTGCCACCGGCATAATTGTAACTCACTCTGAGGTTGGGTACCTGGAAGGCAGAGTTATACTACCCCGATGATATGATTGAAGTGTGCCAGGAGAGTCCTTAATTCTAAAAGTTAATCTAAGGCGAATATGATTGTTGTTTAGGGACTGTTTGCACCTTAAAGTTTCTCAAAATTTGTCTTACAGGTGAGGAAAGACATTGATGCACAGGAATTAACAATGTATAAGACCACCGCTGTGGTCTCGAGATAGCGTGCTGCCTTGTCATGCAGCGGGCCCGGGTTCGATCCCCGGTCGGGGCAGTTTTTCTGGGTGAGGTTTTTATCGGGTTTTTTCCTCACCTGTAAGAGAAATGTCAGGAAAAACTTTAAGGCCCAAACAGTCCCCGAAATCATATGGCCATCATCTTCATCATCATCCTTATCATTATCATCATCACCATCATCCTTCACCAGTGTGGAAAGCAACGGGAAGCTACCACACCTACACAATTCCCTAGTAAAGCTGCAAGCATAGCATGAAAATGCTATGATTGCAGTGAAGGACCTACCTTCTGGCAGAATTACTATGGATGGAAGAGAAAAATTTTCATTTAGATTGGAGAGCTCAGTAGCTCAATTGGTAGAGCATTGGGAAAGAAAGCCAAATGTCCTGGGTTCGAACCCCAGTCTAAGGCTCGAATCTATGAACGCATTAGACCGTAAAAGTCGTTCTCTGCTGAGAAAGTTGTATCCAAATACGTTTTTACATACTCAAAAATCTGTTCATGCAATAATAATTGTTGAAATTCCTACGCTACCTGCCGAGGTGACTTAGGAGAGAAACGAATCGTGAGAATCCCGATGGGAACCAATGTACTTTGAAACCTTGCTGCTTTATCCAAGATGTTGGACCTTGAAGACTTCGATCTTGTTTTCTGTATACGCGGAGAAGAGGAATTTGATAGAGTCTACCAAAGAATTCAAGTGGATCTCTCAGGAGAATCGGCATAATATTGCGCGACACAGACGTCGTTGTATAAGGTATTATTTGCGGGACGCAAGCATGAATGGGTTCCTCTAGCAGACAAAAATAATGGAAGTGGTTTTATCGCTGAGAATTCTGGGTAATTTCTTGCCAATATTACAAGAACGACGACTTTCATGCATGACCAGTTAGTGGGTAGCTAATTCGATCTTTGCACTTGCTCACGGTGAGTCAGCTCACCAGTGATTGGAAGTAATTTGAGTAGAGACTATGTTTAATGTTTATTTTAGGTAGTTATATTTTGACGTTATTTTAATTATATTATTTTTAGTCTGATCATCTTACCTCAATATTAATGTTGAATTGTTCTTGAACATGTTTCAAAACAATTCTGTTTTATCGTCAGCTTGTCCAGACACTGACGATAAAACGGAGTTGTTTTGAAACATGTTCAAGAACAAATCAACATTAATATTGAAGAAGTAAGATGATCAGACTAAAAATAATATAAGAGACTAATGTATTTGCATGCGGCCCCAAGAGTACATTTTTCTCTTCAAAAATAATTTGTCCTTCAGTGATAAAAACAACTATGAGGTACTATTCAAGTAAAACTTTAATATTCATAGTTAAATATGGGAAATAGCATTATGAGGTTCTTAATTCATGAATTAATGAGTCATTTTTTACATCTTACCACATTATCATTATGTCGGTTGAAAATGAGAGAGATGGTTCTCTTGAAAACTGAAGTTCCCGTGTTTAAGAAAACTAACTATGAGGTAAAGATGTAAAAAATTAACCTTTTTTTTTTTTATTTTTTATAGGAATTATCACTGTGAGGTTCAATTCAATATTAAATTAAAAGATTCTTACCTCTCCTCACATTATTCTGTTAAGTAGATCGCGATTTCAGGCCTATAGCAGGCCCATCTTCAGTACACTGTTGTTGACCGGTGTTATGTCGCTCGGAAGAACCACTTCTTCTTCCCTCTGTTGGTGGACCGATGAACCTCTTGATAAGGTCAAAATTTGCGGGAACTTCGAAGTTCATAAGTTATGAACTTCGAAGTTCCCGCAAATTTTGACCTTATCAAGAGGTTCATCGGTCCACCAACAGAGGGAAGAAGAAGTGGTTCTTCCGAGCGACATAACACCGGTCAACAACAGTGTACTGAAGATGGGCCTGCTATAGGCCTGAAATCGCGATCTACTTAACAGAATAATGTGAGGAGAGGTAAGAATCTTTTAATTTAATATGTAAAAAATTACTCATTAATTCATGAAAAATTTTATCACTGTTCTCCTAACATGACATGTAAGTAAAGTGATCCCACAACAGGCCCGGAGGCCCTTGGGGTAATAGAAGGTTAAGGCTCCCACTTTTTTTTAGACAATCGGCACTTTATGTCAGCCCTGCGTGACAGAACAAGCGTCTGGTACTCATTTCCATTAGAGGCTGAGTCGACCCCAGGGCCATAGTGCCGCCAGAGGGTTTGGGCCTGACCCCAACGGGACTTGAACCCTCAACCCTCCGGCTTGTAGCTCAGTACCTTAACCACTACGCTACGGCATGCCCCAACATGACATGTACTTTGTCTATTTGTGCTCTCAACCATCTATATCGCTTTCTTTATGAGTTTTGTAAGTAACTTAACATTAAAGATCTTGAATTAAAAAAAAATGTTGAATGGAATGACCCAGAACTAAGAATATGATCACTGGTATACTCACTTGAGACATCATGTAGTGGGGTACCACCAGCTCCAAGTCCCATTCCTAACCCCCGCAGTCCTTCTGGTAATTTTGGTGGACCATCAGGTTTATTTTCCACTCTGTCCATCCTCACAGTTAACTTACGATCATACAATGTTTGATTGTGTAACATTGCTGTTGAAATGTTAAGGATTATTATTACAACATAGAGTACAGTACAGGCAGAACTCCTGGACAACCTGTAATACTACAAAAATTATAATAGGAAAAAAATTATGTGCAACTTTGTAATCTTTCTTCTAGTCTTGTGTCCTCATTCGATCTGTCTTGGTTATTACAGGTCTTTTTTTTCCATCAATTAACCCCTTTTCTCAATATTATTCTAATTGTTCTTCCCATCAATCAATTGGCCAACTTCTTGGTCTCTTCCCTCCTAATCTAAATTCCAGTGTTGTCTCATTCTTTTAATGTGATCTTATCTTATTCTAAAGGGTGTCCCAATAAGAATGCCGGATTTAATAATGCACAAAATAAACTATATTTGAAAGAAATGACATATATTTATACATGAACACAAAGGGTATATGTTCCGATTTAAGTATGGAAAATGACATCATGCATATGTCCACAACAAGATGCTCTGCAGCTAGTGACTCTGTCCATGAAATTTGTGATTACTTTTGCAGTCTTGCACCTGGAGTTTGGCGCTGATACGTCGAATTTCCTGCTTCAGGTCTTGTAAGGTTCAGGGATTGTGTTCATAAACCTGTGATTTGAGAAACCCCCAAAGAAAGAAGTAAGAAAGAAGTTGCACAGTGTCAGGTCACATGACCTTGGTGTCCAATTTTGGTCACTTCTGCACGAAAGGACTCGGTTTGGAAATTTTTCATTCAACAGATGAATAGTCTTGGAGGTGTCGCCATTTTGCTGGAACCACACTGTTTGTAATCAATGTCATCCAAATAAGGCCACAAAAAATCCCTAACCATATTACGGTAACATTCTTCATTAATTGTTGTGGCATAACCATCGTCATCTTCGAAAAAGTAAGGCCCTATCACTCCACCGGCCCAAAGTCCACACCAAACAGTCACTCATTGAGGGTGTAATCCCTTTTCAATAATTTTTTTTAGGGTTTCCTGTTCCCCAAAAGCGGACAGTTCTGTTGTTTACGAAGACTGAAAGATGAAAATGAGCCTCGTCGCTTAAGATAATTTTGTTGGCGAAGTTGTGGTGGTCTACACGTTGCCCCTCAAGAAGTCATTGAACGAATTTTCTTCGTTGCAAATGATCTGTTGGTTTCAGTTCTTGGGTTAACTGCACTTTAAATGCATGCATGTGCAGATCTTTCACGAGAATCCTCTGCAATGAACTTCTTGAAATGCCAACCTGCTGTGAATGTTGTTGTTGTTTTCAAATGCTGGGCCTAGGCACCGAAGCCATTAGCGTTCTTGCTCTCCAATATTTCTCTATGGTGGATCCAAGAGGTAATACTTCACAGGTTTGTAGGTGTTCTTCATTCATTTCTTCGTCTTTATTGCATAGAGGACAATTTGGATTCGTGTAGATTCCTATTTTATATAAATGTTTGGCCAAATAGTCATGTTCTGTAAGCAGTCTAAATGTTGCTACTGTAGTTTTACGTGGAATTTCTGGAATAATATCTGTGAATGTTGACGAATGGATTTGTTCGGACTCACTTGAACGCTATCTCTCACAATGATGGTGTTCTGAACAGACCGCGTACGAGTGCGTTGGAATGTTTGCAACATTCCCTGTTGCCTTGAATTTCGTGATCAGCTTCCGAACATTTGACTCATTAGGTGCATTATTCCGGCCTAAGAGCGCACGAAGCCTTCAAACAGTTTGAACATAACATTCACCATTCTGGTAATTAGTTATCACAATTAAACTCGTTCAGCAGTGTAACACTCCATATCCAGTAATTGCAACAAATACAGAAAACAAGAAGCGTAGAAAGAGTGCTGCCAACCTCATAGTAAAAAGTTGGCTGCCAATTCAAATCCGGCGTTCTTATTGGGACACCATATACTATCCTCTATTTCATCTTGCATTTTACCCAACTTTAAAATTTCTCTTAATTTAGTATTTTGTATTCACATATCACCCTTGGGCACACAATGAATTCCAAAAGATATTTGGGAAGTTTAATATTAAATTAGCACCGAAAAATAACCACAGTTTAAATAAACTAATAAAAACCAACAAAGTTAAAAATCAGGAATATATCAAATTGAATGTACGGTTATGAAAAGATATATATATATATATATATATATATATATATAGGAAAAAAAAAAAAGAAACCTAAAAATTAGAACCAAAGAACATAAGAAATATTAAAAATGGGGAAATAGAAAAATCTGCAGTTGCTGCTCATGTTTGGTTTGAAAAACATAATACAAATTTGAACACTAAATTATTAAAACAGTTAGAAAATACAAAAGAACTAACTATTTGGGGCAAAAATCTACATTCAGAAGAACAAAAACAGAGTTATGAATTTTGAAATACTGACTGAATGTGATCTCGTTTGGAGGTTCTTCGGCCAACAGCAGGAGGGAGCTAACATCGACATCTGGGGTTTATAACATAAATCTAACCAGTCTGGCCATGCTGAGGATGATTAGAAGATCAATCGAAACATGTTCGAGAACAAATCAACATTAAATTGAGGTAAGATAGTACAGACTCAAAAAACTTGACTGGGTGTTCCAAGCATGTTTCTTAAAAATTCCATTTCTTGAATACTACTTAAATCCTTCTGTTACTGTACATATTTTGGCTCCTAAATTAATATAGGTTTAAAATTAATAGTGAGTGTGAGAACATATTTTAATCGACTCACCTCATACATTTTCAAACTTCTTTGATAACGACGATTTCAGACAAAATCGTCCTTCTTCAGTCATGGCTTCCACTTTTTTATATATCAAATTTGGGAATTTTTAACATTATGAGGTTCAATTAATAATAATTAAATGAATCGTGATTTTTTCTTACCTCATACATCTATGTTTCTTTAAACACAGCACTGCAGTATCGGCACACTTTGTCGTCATCGTCAGCTGTTTTCACGACTGTCAATTTTTTCTCCTTTTTGCCGGTAATTATCTAGACTGCCATCTGGTGTTATTTTGAATGAATCATTTCCTAAACTGCTATCTATTGTATTTTTGAAGAACTTTGATACAAATTTAATATATACAAAGTTCTTCAAAAATACAACAGATAGCAGTTTAGGAAATGATTCATTCAAAATAACACCAGATGGCAGTTTGAAGAGGAATTCCTTCAAAAGAACACCAGATGGCAGTCTAGATAATTACCGGCAAAAAGGAGAAAAAATTGACAGTCGTCAAAACAGCTGACGATGACGACAAAGTGTCACCGATACTGCAGTGCTGTGTTTAAAGAAACATAGATGTATGAGGTAAGAAAAAATCACGATTGATTTAATTATGGCTTCCACTGATGAAATTCCGCGATTGTTGATTTCTTTAGTGACATCACTTCTTGTGCTGCCATCTTTAGTTGGGATTATAAACTTTGTAATTAAATTTTTATCCACCGGAATATCGAAATTCATAGATCGATATTTAATCTTCTGAATGAATATCATTTCCCAAATTGTCAATTTCCAACGGTTTATCCAATTGTTTCAAAAGTTTTGCTTCTTTTTCAATTTTATGATGTTCTAGTAAACTATGTGCAGCAATTGCTGATTTTTCAATTTCACAATTTTTAATATTTCTAAAATGTTCTTTAGTGTGTGTTTCCAAATTCCTTTTTGTTTTTCCTATGTATACTTTGCTACAATCATTACAATTAATTTGATAAATTCCAGATTCTTACTGTCTGGGATGTTGATTTTTTTATTAGTATTTAGAAGTTTTTCCAGACTAAATTTATTTATTAGGCCAAAGTAATGTTGTATTTGTCAAATATTTTTTGAAATTTCCCATGTACTATTGGATGGTAAGTAATTTTCTTGAAATTCTTCTTTTCTTTACTAACAATTTGTAGGGTAGAGCATTCTTTAAGTTGTTTTATCTTTCTGAATTTCTTTCACAAGAAGTGATGTCACTAAAGAAATCAACAATCATGGAATTTCATCAGTGGAAGCCATGACTGAAGAAGGACATGATTTTGTCTGAAACCATCGTTATCAAAGAAGTTTGAAAATGTATGAGGTGAGTCGATTAAAATGTTCTCCACTCACTATTAATGATATAACCTCATAATGTTTACTCCCCAATATTAATTTAAATATAGGTTTAATATATATATATATATATATATACACACACAATTCAATGGTATATTCTTATTCCACAATTGGCATTTGATTGATTAAATGTTGGCATGTGGCACTACTTTGTATCCTTCAACTTATTTCTTTTTTATTTTGCTTCTTTACTAATATAATTTCAATCTGCTTATTTCATTTTGAATTTTGTCTTCGTTATTAATGTAATAATGGCTGGTGTGTTCATATTAATTTACACATTATAAACTCTTAACATACGCTCATCCTACACTCTTCTCTGAACATAATACAAATACACATCATCTACAATAACTTATTATTTTGAAGATAATTAGTGTACATACACTTTCTTTTTGTTAGTTTACAGCTTATATCTGAATGACTACTATTACTAATCCAAGTGTTTTGTGCAGGCGGAAAATATGTTAACTAACAAACTGTCTTTGTCTTTCTATTCCTTACTATGTTGCCACTTCCTGTCCTTTGTATTATGTTGTTTGATTGGCAGGTAGAGAGCTGACAAATACTATGTATTTTAATGATCCGTCGTTCTGCGCGGTCAGTGGCAGAATGATTAACTTGACAACCCTGTTACTTTTGGGGTTACGCCTAGGAATGAGCTGTCCCTTCCTTGCCCTTCTCATTGCATGTTGCCACTTGTGATTTATTGTGAAGTGGGTAACAGAGAGACGACAAATACTGTGATTTTAAATGATCCGACCACTTGAGCGTTCAGTGCTTAAATGACTAATTTGACAACCATGTTAAGATCTTTCACACGTGTTTAGAGATTCTCCCCCCACATTTGAAGTTGAAAAAATTCAATACGTGATCGGATGTACAGTTTTCTCCTAATCCCTTCCACAGATTCAGTAGATCGGCGACACTAGCGCTAAAACTCTTCCCCTCCGCCCGTGAACAGTTAACTTGGATGTGTAATACAACTCTCTCAGCCGACAAGTCCCACCCATGTGAACTAAGTCCCATGACAAGCATTATATCTGTTTTGATATCAACATTTTCCAGAATTGGATATAGTGTCTCAAAATGATAAAAAGGATACAAATAGCCTGGACAGCTTCAACTGGATGTTCATACTCAACAACACCAAATCCTCTGCTCTTCCCTTCTTTGTCAAGACTCAGCTCAGCAGATACTACTTTTCCAGCAAGCTTGAATACATCTTTCAATTTCTTCTCATCTACTTTGTAGTCCAACTAGAAAAACAAACATCACAATTATTCAATATTTTTATTATTCATTTCATACATCTCAATGATGGATAAATCATATTTGAAGAGAAAAATTGTATGCTCACACTGGGACTCAAACCCAGGACCTTTGGCTTTTCTAGGCCAATGATCTACTGACTGAGCTATCTGGATGAGTTCCAATCTAATCACAAATTTTTCTCTTATATATGCTGTTAATTCCCTGGGTTCGAGTTCCAGAGTAAGCATATAACTTTTTCTCTTCGAATATGATCACAATTATTATCGGGGATTCTGGCAGTTTGAATATACTGCAGTGAAAAACTTCTCCAAATGGCCAACCCTATCCCAAATAGCTTTTATTTGGCATGGATTATTATTTATTACCATGAGACTAATATATTTTGACTCCCTATAAGACCCTTTTCCTAAGGACTATTCATTTGACAAGTTTATAACTCAACAAAATTTAATTCTCTTTTAGATGCCATTTGCATATATATATAAGTCAATACATTTAAAAGTCATTATGAACCATTGTTTAGGTTACTATATAAAAGGTTAAAATAATAAAATATCTACCGTGATCTCAGTTCTCAATTTATAAAAATTTCTGTTAAAAAATTTGTAGGATTTTAGGAAGACTTTTAACTGAACCAGAACTGATATTTCAGGTACATATTTTATATTATATTATTTTTAATCTGATCATCTTACCTCAATATTAATGTTGATTTGTTCTTGAACATGTTTCAAAACAATTCTGGACAAGCTGACGATAAAACAGAATTGTTTTGAAACATGTTCAAGAACAAATCAACATTAATATTGAGGTAAGATGATCAGACTAAAAATAATATAATTAAAATAACCTCAAAATACCACTTCCTAAAATTAAATATTACATATTTTATAATTAACCTTTTATATAAATTGATGTCCCATGCCATAGCTAAGGTATTTAAGGAATCTTAGCTTGGTGCAGAGCTATAGGGCTTATGATGGTTCAAGTTCCCACGAAGAAAAAAAAATTCTCATGGAATTTCACCCAGTAGCTACAATAGTAGATCCAGATTGAGAAACCAGCATGTCTGGATGACTTTACATTCTGACCATGTCATCCCTATACTGCTTGGATGATAGTCCATCTCTGTGATTAACACTGTGAAGTCAAGAAATGGGATTCTAGACCTGTCACACCATGCAGTTTTTTTATATATACATTAAAGCCCAATGAAGGCTAAATACCTTGTCCTTGTGCGCAGAAGGGAGAGAATAGTTTTTTAGAGGAATTAAACCCAATGGGTACAACTAAGACAGGACACCCAGTCCCAAGGTTGAGATTTTAAAAATCCCTTACCCTGCTGAGAACCGAACCTGGGTTGCCAGAGTGGAAGGTAGGGACTCCACCGACTACGCCACAGCAATGGACAGAGAATAGTTATTTAAATCCTACAGCCCATTACACCTTTACCTCTCTGTAATCTAATAATACACCAATCACACATGGGCCAAAGTAGTAATATATGCTCTTGAGGGTACATGGATTTATGGCAGTTATATGATGGAAAAAGAAATGCAATATATTCTAAGTCCTATGCATATTCTCATTATCGCTCCTGCATTATGCTAAGTCATGTATAGGAAAACTATATATTTCCAAAGCTTAATTTGGAACCTGTTAGCTAAGGAGAAAATCCTGACAAAAAATCAGGAGTCGTCCAGATTCCTTGAGCTATGTAACTATTGAAGGAGAAGCAAACTCTGAAATCTAATTACTTAGAAGTTGGAATTTAGCATAGTTTATATATCAAATTTCAGAAAACACAATTGTTACGAGACCAGGACATGAGCACAAGCGAGAAGGAGGGCTCTTGTTAAGAAGGTCAAAGACCATGACATGTGGCTTCTCAGATCACTATTTGTTATGTTGTCTACTCTAGTCTATCAACAAGGGAGCAGGAGGCTGTTTTTCAAGATGACATAACAATAGTAGTGAAAGTACTGGAGTCTAATATAGACCTGAAAAAATCTATTAAGAATAAAAGAAGGATATGAGGATAACTGTACATTATATCCACTATCATTTCATTATACATTTGTTAAGTTCTCAAAAACCTTGGTTCTAATAATTGAGTTTTGTTCTTCTGACAGTCCAGCATTCTGAGCTAAACAGAAAACATGAAACTGCTAATACTTTGTAAATTTTTTTTGTCTAATGTCACCAGGTTGTCTTTTATGACATTTCTGGCTTTCTCCCTAGCATCGGCAGAATTGTAATCCATTTCATAGGTTGGGGCACCTAGAAGGCGGAGTTATGTTACCCCGACGTATGATGAGTGATAATGACAATGAACCACCTGGAGAGTTCTTAACCTAAATTCCAGACCATGGGCAACCACGGGAATAGTTCTCTTTAAGGAAAAAGTCCTATGGTTTGACCAGGAATCAAACCAGGGACCTCATGAACAGTAGTTAGGAATGCTGACCACTAGCCCAAGAGGCTGGCCACTTTGTAAAATTTTAAATAATCTTTCTGTGTCTTATTTAGAAGGATCCTTCTAATTGTTCACATATCTGATTAATTTTTCTTGTAAGTTTAGTTCTCTTTTGTCAATTTCACAACCTAAATACTTAAAAGTTAACTTAAAATCCCTAGCTGATATAAGACTGAACCATCATACTATAAAATAGAGTTAAGAATACTCACATTAGCTACAAACACTCTTGTAACTAGAGGGCCATTAATCCAGAGCGATTCAAGGAATTGAGGACTCAAACCATATGTGTTGCCCCACTTTTGTCCAGCACCAGCACCAACAGCTGACATGGACGAAGCCATGGATGGAAGAGGATCCCACTTTCCTCTAGGTTCATCCCTAGGTCGACCTCCACCTCCTCCACCACCCCCTCCACCGCCACCACTCTTCTGTGGACGTCCATATCTGTCACGCTCAACATCATAATCCTGAAAAATCAAATATTTTACCATTCTATTTACTCATAGAACTGACATATTAGTCCAAAGCAAAATAAAAAAGCAAATATATCCAGTCAATGAACTGCATAAACAAAGTCAATTACAACTGTGGATTCACATTTTTTCAGCAATTCTGAAGGTTGTAAAAATGGAAAAATTTCAGTTTTTTTTTTCAAATCTTCATTGAGCCTGCTCCACTAAACACAAAAAAGCTGACGAAAAAATGTATTCAATAAAACCTAGATATAATGTTGCAGCATAAATCACTTTCATAGAAATAATGTTCTCCCTGCCAGTCATAGGTCATCATCTCAAATTCCAACCATATACAACACTATACTGGATATAACAGGGTCCATTGGAGAAGCATTTCATTGAGGTTTCACTGTATTTGTGTGTGGTATATGTGCTGTAACACTCTAAATAACTATATATATACACGCATGTCCACCGCTGTGATCTCAAGGTAGCATGCTGCCTTGTCATGCAGCAGGCCCGGGTTCAGTTCAATCCCCAGCCGGGGTAGTTTTTCTGGGTGAGGTTTTTATCGGGGTTTTTCCTCACCTGTAAGACAAATGTCGAAAATTTTAAGGCCCAAACGGTCCCCGAAATCATATGGTCATCATCATCATCATCATCCTTCACCGGTGTGGAAAGCAACGCGAAGCTACCACACCTACAATTTCCTAGTAAAGCTGCAAGCATAGCATGAAAATGCTATGATTGCAGTGAAGGACCTGCTGCCTTTGGGCAGAATTACTATGGATGGACATATACGCATATAAAAACTTACAAACACATATGGATTAATACTTAATAAATTTATTAAAATTTATATAAATATGTGAATATTAATATTAATTAATTATTTCCACCCATAGTAATTCTGCCCGAAGGCAGGTCCTTCACTGCAATCATAGCATTTTCATGCTATGCTTGCAGCTTTACTAGGGAATTGTGTAGATGTGGTAGCTTCCCGTTGCTTTCCACACCGGTGAAGGATGATGATAATGATAAGGATGATGACCATATGATTTCGGGGACTGCTTGGGCCTTAAAGTTTTCCTGACATTTGTCTTATAGGTGAGGAAAAACCATGATAAAACACCTCACCCAGAAAAAACTGCCCCGACCGGGGATCGAACCAGGCCCACTGCGTGACAAGGCAGCACGCTACCTCGAGACCACAGCGGTGGACTATTAATTATTTAATAACACTATTTAAGTTTTTATCTAAAGGGGGATAAAATTAAATTGGAATATAACTATCTCACTCACTGGCACTATTGCACCCCTAGGTTCATGGCCGCATGCACATATGCTCTCCATATACCCCTATCCTGAGCTAATGTTTTCCAATTATCTGCAGTATAATCTACTTCCTTCAAATCATAGTTAATATTATTCTCCAACTTCATTCTTGGCCTACCTAATGGGTGCTTTCCCTCTGGTTTTTCAATAAGTTTCCATGCCCCTCGCTGTAATGCTCTAGCAACTGCAATTTGTTATTCACAACCAAACTCAGCATATAAGAATCAATTAAGAATAGGAAAATTGAATTTTTAATCAGCAAAAAAATGGACCAAGAGTACAAGCAAGGTAAGAAAAAATAAAAATATTGTAGCATAACTCAGCATTCCTGCTGACAGGCAGAACAGAAAATGAGAGACTTCTTTCCAAACATATGCTTTTATAGTAGAAAATTCAGCATGCTAACAATTAAGTACAGTACCAGAGTTTACCAAATTGAAATTGAAAAATCTCATTTTTAATTATGTACAGTGTCCATAGTTACTATACACATTCTTAGTTGTACACCTTATCCGCTGTTAGAGTAATCCTAACATAAACAAATGCCAATTGTATCCTTCCGCCATTCGTGCGACAATTACTGTCATATTGTCAGGGAGCACATGTGAAATACATAAGACATGTGATATAAAAATCATATTTGAAAAAAATAAATTATGCAATATTACTCGAACTGCTTTGCCACAAATTCATCGCACTTATCTATTTTCTTTTAGTGGGAGTTGCAACTCTTGCCACATGTTGCTTTTTCTTTCCAAGCACTATTAATACTTGTACAAGACATACTGGTAAACTCAGATGTCAAATTCACTATATCTTTTACTGGAAGTTCTGGATACTTTTCACTAAACTTGTGAAATACATTTGAAATAACTGTTTTTGATCACTAGTCAAAGGTTTGCCAGACTTTGTGTTTTACAAATTTAGATGGCGACACGGCAACAGAAGACTCGACACTTTCAGCCATGTTGTCGACTGAAGCATGACTCAAATGCATCATCCATATATACTAAACTATTTTAAGATGTAATTATTGATTAGGTATTTTTAGAATATTTTCCATGTTTTGAATATTATTTTCTTTCAAGAAGAGTAACAAGTATATTCAAAGGACGTTTTTTAATTTAATGAAGAGAACTACATTTCGGCATACTTATTGTTTCTACATCGTATGTCAGTGTCAATAACCAATTACAAGTGAGCAGGTCACATGGTTTTGTTTTGACAAGGATCATTTTAAGAGCGGATAGCATATAGTGAACTTTACTATTTTTTTTATATTTTCTGTATCTTGAATTTTCAATACTCGAAACTTCATGTCTACTAGAAAACACTTTGAGATATCGAACTTTGATAGTATTTATGTTACAAGGATTGAAAGTGAGGTTTTACTTGATGAATTAATTATGGGAAATAACATTATGAGGTTTTCTCATCATCATCATTATAGTACATTCACGAATTTAGGCCATTTGTTGACCTGTTTCGGCCTCAAGAGAAACACCATCCAAAAGTCTTTTGAGTGGACGTCCTGGTCTTCTTCTTCCTGCAGGTTGATATCTTAACATTTGTTTGGGTATTCTGTGATCTTCCATTCGATGAACATGTTGCATCTATCTTGACTTATAATCAGAAATTTTGTTTTCTAAAGATTCCATGTGTAATTCTTCTAAGATGTCTTCATTTTTTTTTGTGATCTAGTAGTGTGTATCCTGCAGTCCTCCAAAGATATCTCATTTCAGCAGATCTAAGTCTCTGTATATCCTTCTGTTTCAACGTCCATACTTCGCTACCATACAAAAGAGTTGGAAAAGCCAGTGTTTTATACACTTTCAGTCTTGAATGCTTTTGGACTAATTGTGGCTTGAAGATAGAATTTATTAACCCTAAAATTCTTAAAAATTTAGATATTTTTGCATTTACATCCTTTTCTTCTTCATATGAGATATTGCATCCTAGATATGTAAAATTATTCACTTGCTCCAAAATTTTATTGTCCAGTACAATTTAACTTCTGACAGGATCTACATCTTGAAATGCCATAATTTTTGTTTTTTCTGTAGATATCTTTAATATCTATATTCTTCTGTAATTTTGTTAAGTTCATACAGACCTTTCTGTAGATTATCTTCGGAATTTGCTATTATTATTTGGTCATCTGCAAACAATATGGTGTTTAAATTTCTATTTTCTGATATTCTTATTCCAAATTTATATTTTTTGTTCCAGCAACATATTACATCATTGATATAAATTGCAAAGAGTGTTGGGGATAGGGGGCAGCCTTGTCTCACACCACGATTTATAATTCCTTCTTCAGAAAATCTGTTATTTAATTTAATCTTTATGGTGTTGTCTTTGTAAATATTTTGTATGTTCTGCCGAAGTAAATTTGGTATATTTGTCTTCCAATATATTTAAGAGTTTTGATCTCTTGACTGTGTCGAATGCTTTTTCAAAATCTATGAAAGCAAAATGTGTTTCTAAGTTGAATTCTCTTCTTTTTTCAAGCAATAGTTTAACAGAAAATGCTAAATCAATACAAGATTGTCCCTTCCTAAATCCATTTTGACATTCCATAAGGAATTTTTCACTGAAACTTTTCAATTTTCCATTTAAAATGTCTGCATAAATTTTGTAGCATGTGTCTAACAAACTGATTCCCCTATAGTTGTCCATTTTTCTTCTTGTCTCCTTTCTTGAACAGGGGGTATAACAATGCTTGTCTTCCATTCTTGTGGTATATCTGCATTTTTGAATACATTATTAAAGAAGGACAACAGTCTTTCATGGAACCTGTTTGCCTGCATATCTGTACAATTCAGAATTCAAGCCAACTGTGCCAGTTGCCTTCCCATTTTTTAATTTCTTTAAACTATTGTTCAATTCTTTATTACTTACTTACTTACTCACTGGCACTATCGAACCCGTAGGTTCATGGCCGCATGGACATAAGCTCTCCATACATCCCTATCCCGAGCCAATGCTTTCCAATCATTCCCTGTATAATCTACTTCCCTCAAATCATAGTTAATGTTGTTCTCCCACCTCATTCTTGGTCTACCAACTGGGCGTTTTCCCTCTGGCTTTCCTACAAGAAGCTTCCATGCACGTCTTTCATTCCCATACGCGCAACATGTCCTGCCCATCGCAGTCTACGGGACTTAACTGTTCTTATTATATCTGGCTTCCTATAAAGACCATGTAGTTCATTGTTATGTAGTCTTCTCCATTCACCTGTCTGTTCATCTCTCTTTGGTCCAAAAATTTTCCTAAGAACTTTATTCTCAAATACTCGTAATCTCCTTTCCTCCCTTAAAGTAAGAGTCCATGTTTCGCACCCATATAATATAACTGGTAGAACAATAGTTTTATATATTTTCAGCTTAACGTTTTTTGAAAGGAGTTGGGACATCAAAAGTCTCTGCAATGCATAATAGCATGCATTTCCAGAATTGAGCCTATGTTTAATTTCTTTGTGCATCTCATTCCTATTTGTGATTATTGTTGTCTAGGTATTGAAATTCAGCCAATTCCTCAAAATTTTCCCTCATTTGTCCTTAGCTGTCCATTCCATTATATAATGTATTTCTACGTGTGACCATATATTTAGTCTTACTGATATTTACTTTCAGTCCTAATTTCTTAGTGTTACTCAATAGTGTGTGCGTGTTGGCCTTTAGTATCTCCTCGCTATCGGCCAGTAGTACTACATATCATCAGCATAAACTAACAGCTTATTAATACCATTGAGTTGTAAGCCTTCCTCATTCTCTAAAGATTTAATGGCATGCTCTGGTACAAAATTAAATAGTAGAGGAGATAGTGCATCTCCTTGCTTTAACCCATTCTGGATTTCAAAAGCGTCTGAAAAACTGTTTGCCTACACGCACCCCTACTCGTTGAGCCATTTAAACACATTCGTATAAGTCTAACTTACTTTTTTAGGAATTCCAAACTCCAGCAGGATACTATATAACTTCTCCCTCTTAGGTTTTCTATTAATATAAAAATTAGTTGTATGTCACCTTATGCTTCATGTTCTTCAAGCACGGAAACTGCAGTTTACAAGAAGAATACCTCCCATCTTCAGCCATTGATAACTCTTGAAAACTGCAGTTTCCGTGCTTGAAGATCATCAAGTATGAGGTAAGATATGGCTAATTTTTTTTATTAATTTTTATTTACTTCAAGAGTTCAGATGTTCATGGCCAAAGTATAGTCGAAATAGTTTCTGTCTTAGAATGGCAACACTGACTGATGAAACTTACCTCAGGTAACAAACTCACTGGCACTATCGAACCCATAGGTTCATGGCAACGCTGACATTAAGCTCTCCATACATCCCTATCCTAGCTAATGTTTTCCAATCATCCCCTGTATAATCTACTTCCCTCAAATCATAGTAATGTTATTCTCCTGCCTCATTCTTGGTCTACCAACTGAACGGTTTCCTTCTGGTTTTCCTATAAGAAGCTTCCATACATGTCTTTCATTCACAATTCATGCCATATGTCCTGCCCATCACAGTCTATGAGACTTAACTGTTATTATATCTGGCTTCCTATAAAGACCATGTAGTTCACTATTATGTAGTCTTCTCCATTCACCTGTCTGTTCATCTCTCTTTGGTCCAAAAATTTTCCTAAGAACTTTATTCTCAAATACTCATAATCTCCTTTCCTCCCTTAAAGTAAGAGTCCATGTTTCGCATGCATATAATATAACTGGTAGAATAATAGTTTTATATATTTTCAGTTTAACGTTTTTTGAAAGGAGTTTGGACATCAAGAGTCTCTGTAATGCATAATAGCACACACTTCCAACTTACTTCAGGCAAGAAAACAAAATTTGAGGTGAGCCATGCACGCGCGAGCGCATGTGTGTGTATGTGTGCGCGTGCATGCATATATTGTAATTCCATCCACTGCAGTTTTTGTGCTTTGGGTTTTGGGCTGGGCGAGTAGATGCCATTCATGTGATCTATTTTCAATTTACATAACATTTAATGTAGACGATACATTCTTGCATTGTATACAGAGAGGAATGTGGGACGAGTGTGTGTTTATGTGTTAGTTTAATGCAAAGCATGTTGTTTAGGGATGATTAAGTGAAGTGAGGAAAGGATACCCAGTACTGGCACATACCCTACTCCCTTCAGAGAGCATCAAGGGGGTTGCCAAGTTTACCATCTGACGGACAAATTGTTAACAGTACCAAATGCCTTCTCAACACAAGTACTGGGAACGGATTTGCAATCTAATGCAGGAATTTGTTGCATTATCCCTCTGGGCCATAATATTAAAAATTTTACAATTAAATTGATTAAATTTTACATTTAAAAATTTCGACCTCTAGGGTATCAAACCCGAACCTGCTACAATCTGAGCCAGCATGGCAGACTGATGAGGTGTATATATTACTAATTCAATCTCTCGATACATCACCTCTTTTTTTTTTCCTTTCAATTCTGAGATTTGAATCTCTTGATAGATAACCTCACTGTTTTTTATATAATTTTTAGGAATCACAATAACTTAATAAATTCCTCACAGTTTTTCTTCCTATCAATTTTGAGAATCATAATAAATGTTGAAATACTAACCTCTTTGACAACAAGTTTTCTTCCATTCAGATCATATCGGTGCATCTTCTCTACTGCTTTCTTCACAGAGTCAGGTGATTCAAATTCCACTATGCCACATCCTCTGGGCTTGTCATTTTCATCATGAAAAAGCTCTACATATGCTACTTCACCGACTGTTAACAAAATTGATATATTAAATTACTTTCAAAGCCAATTCATTGTGGGAAAAAATTTGAATACATCTAGAAATGTATAGTATATAAACAAACAGTACACTTAGTGTAAAATTTAAAAAAATGTAAACAAACAAACCTTCATTTCTGAAAAGATCTTTTAATTCTTGCCAACGATATTCATAAGCAATGTTTGAAAACAAATATCCTTCTGTCTGCTGCAGATCCTTTCTTTCCACCACGATCACGATCGCGGTCTCGTTCTCGGCTTTGGACTAGAGCTGCGAGGTCCAAATCGACTCGGTCTATCACCTCTGCGTGACCTATCACGGTCACGTTCCTTCTCTTTACGATCTTTTCCACCGCTACTCAAATTAGAATCCTCATCATTTCTATCATCGGAGGGATTTAGAGGTGACCTAAAAAACATTTAAATATATAAAAATTTACACACTAAAAGCAACATAGAGGGAATGCTGAACATTTAGTAGAGATAATAAAGAAAATTCTCTCAAAAAAATTATAGGAGAAAAGATAATGAATGTTTAAGAATAAAATGGATTTTTTAAAAACCAGACAAATGAATGGAGGGAACTACATAAAGTGAGCTCTGGTCTTGGCTGTTGTACACTTCAGGTCGCAAAAATTTTTCAATTTAATATCTTATTCCACTGATGCACTAAACACTTTTAAACACGTTTAAAACATTTTGCAACACTTTTAAACACATTTTAAACATCTTCCAATGTTGCAACGATCTTTTTTTTATATTTATATATTTAAGTAAAACATGGTCGTGCTACATTGCTTACTGCTATTTTCCCTCCTCTTCCTATGTTGTTCCAGCGTTGCCACCATCAACAACCCAAAATACTCCAGATGTTGCCAACCATTTCCACGTTCCCTGGATTTCACCTACGTTAGAGTAATTGATTTGTGTTACAGTAATTGATTTAGGTTTGGTTAGCTTTTAGGTTCCTTGCTTTTTAAATGTGATTCCACGTTCCTTGGATTTCACCTACGATAGAGTAATTGATTTGTGTTACAGTAATTGATTTAGGTTTGGTTAGCTTTTAGGTTCCTTGCTTTTTAAATGTGATTTGATACGTAAAATAAATGACCTCTTCATATCTGTTATTCTATGAAAAATTCAAAATATCGGGCGGTTACCACGTAAAATCATATTTCCACTAGTTCATTTCGTGTTAATTATACATTTTTAGACAAGTTCTGGGAATTTTGTGTCAATGTTGGTCATACTGATTTCTCATACATATACCGCCAACTGCTGGAGGTTGCATTTATCTACCTGGGATAATTGGAGCACTAGCGCATGCGCACTGCGATTCTATAGAACTTAGAAAAATTTTTGTGCGACCCGAAGTGTAGCATATCCCTGGTTTTTTTTATAGGAAACCAGATGTAATATGTTTCCCCCCAAAAAACCATCTTACTGACAACGAAAGTCAAAGACTTTTAAGTTTCTGAGCAGTCTACAAATAATTGCACATGCCAAGTGCTCCATTACCAAGCCATAGAACAAGTCTCCAGGACCCACGAGGTTGCATAATTAAACAAATGCATCGAAGAGGGACATGGAAAACAAAGAGGGGAAGCACCTAGTCGGGTGGAACAATCACATGAGCAAATTTTTCTCTTATATACGTTGATGAAATAAATAATAAAAAACCCATCAAGGAAACACTGAGCCCAAGTTTGTTAAGACACAACATTGAACCATTTAAAAAAGTCGCTTTAGTGTACTGCCAAGTGGTTTTATCACTACGAAAACTACATTAACATTTGAATAGAAAAAATAATACCGAGTTTGATAATCAGAAAAATCTAGGACCATGAAGAGTGGGCGATCGTAGTAAGTCAATCAAAGCTGTTTTTTGTGGTGGGAATAATAAAGCTTGGTGTAAACAATTTAATCGTGGTATCACAGAAAGATTACTTAGCAAAAATGGACTATTAATTTGGATTGCTGAAGAAGAAAGAAGTCTTAGTTCAAGCAGTTTCCTCCATTATAGACTTGTTGTTTTGTTATGTTGATCTTGCATGTGTGCCTGTTTATAATTATTTTAAAATTTGTTTAAGGATTTGGGATTTGAAAGGAAAGGTTTGCTAATGTTATATCTGCCTTTCTTTGCAAAAATCAGTCGTAAATGAAAATGTGCATACCACCAACAGTGTAAACATTGCAATTTGCTCGAGCCCATTATTTTGGATTTCAGGTAAACCTCCACTCCATTTTTTAGTTTAATTAGGTTAGAAACGGTTTATCGCTAGAATACAACCAGCTGAGTTTATTAATTATATGTCATTTATTTAGTTAGGTTAAAAATGGGCAAATTATGTACCAGGTACGACAACAAAAAAGTCATCTCTTGACTGCACATTTCTTTTAAGTCCTACTCGGACATTAGCGCTGAGTTCAAACTAGGAGGAACTAGTCACAGGGCCGCATGCAAAAGACATTAGTCTCTACTCTAATTACTTCCAATCACTGGTGAGCTGACTTTCCGTGAGCACGTGCCAAGATCGAATTCGATACCCACTAACTGGGTATGCATCTGAAAAACAAGTCGTCGTTTTCATAATGTTGGCAAGAAATTACCCAGAGTTCTCAGCGATTTAAGACCTATTGTTATTGTCGTCTCGCTTAGGAGGACGCCATTTATCGCTTGCTTCCAGCAAAATAATACCGGTATACGTCTCTGCATCGTGCAATATTAAGACGATTCTCCTGTTCTTCTAGTTGTAATTATTTGATAGACTCTAGCCACTTCCTCTTATCTGGATATACTGAAAACATGATTGACGTCTTCAAAGGTCCGACATCTTGGATTAAAAGCAACCAAGGTTTTCAAACTACATCGGTTACCATTGGGTTGCTCAAGATATCGTTTCTCTGCTAAGTCACCTCACCAGGTAGTTTAGGAATTTCAACAATTATTATCGCATGAACAGATTTTTGAGTATGCAAAAAGTATTTGAATGCAACTTTCTCAGAAGAGTATAGGCAGATATCGACTTTTACGGTCTAATGCGTTCAGAGATTCGAGGCATAATTGTGCAGTCCCTGAGGTACTGTGTTATGTGGCATGAACTGAAGACACTCCTGTGTGTCCCGTAGGACAGCAGTAAAGCATGCAGTCACTGTTTCTGTTAATTCACATTTCTTTTAAGTCCTACTTGGCACAGCGCTGGGTTTGAACTAGGAAACTAGTCATAATTCTGCAGTCCCTCAGCTACTGTGTTATGTGGCATGAACTGAAGACACTCCTGTGTGTCCCGTAGGACAGCAGTAAAGCATGCAGTCACTGTTTCTGTTAATTCACATTTCTTTTAAGTCCTACTTGGCACAGCGCTGGGTTTGAACTAGGAAACTAGTCATAATTCTGCAGTCCCTCAGCTACTGTGTTATGTGGCATGAACTGAAGACACTCCTGTGTGTCCCGTAGGACAGCAGTAAAGCATGCAGTCACTGTTTCTGTTAATTCACATTTCTTTTAAGTCCTACTTGGCACAGCGCTGGGTTTGAACTAGGAAACTAGTCATAATTCTGCAGTCCCTCAGCTACTGTGTTATGTGGCATGACTGAAGACACTCCTGTGTGTCCCGTAGGACAGCAGTAAAGCATGCAGTCACTGTTTCTGTTAATTCACATTTCTTTTAAGTCCTACTTGGCACAGCGCTGGGTTTGAACTAGGAAACTAGTCATAATTCTGCAGTCCCTCAGCTACTGTGTTATGTGGCATGAACTGAAGACACTCCTGTGTGTCCCGTAGGACAGCAGTAAAGCATGCAGTCACTGTTTCTGTTAATTCACATTTCTTTTAAGTCCTACTTGGCACAGCGCTGGGTTTGAACTAGGAAACTAGTCATAATTCTGCAGTCCCTCAGCTACTGTGTTATGTGGCATGAACTGAAGACACTCCTGTGTGTCCCGTAGGACAGCAGTAAAGCATGCAGTCACTGTTTCTGTTAATTCACATTTCTTTTAAGTCCTACTTGGCACAGCGCTGGGTTGAACTAGGAAACTAGTCATAATTCTGCAGTCCCTCAGCTACTGTGTTATGTGGCATGAACTGAAGACACTCCTATGTGTCCTGTAGGTCAGCGGTAAAGCATGCAGTCACTGTTTCTATTAATGAAGGTCACAGGTTTGCATCCTCAATTATGCACAATTATTCCATGATATTTGTATTAAAATGTTTTACGAATTAAATACATTTTATTTTGACATTTGAATAAAATCAATGTTATGTCATTGTATGGGAGTGAATCTTGGATTACCATTACCAAACAAGAAAGTAAAATCCAAGCAGCCGAGATGAAATTTTTAAGAGTGAAAGGATGCACTAGAATGGACCAGATAAGGAATGAGGATATCCGTGAAGAACTGCAGATCATCTCCATAAAATAAATTATATTTAACAACAAGATTCATGTAGAAAGAATGGAAGAAAATAGATTACCAAATAAAATCTTACATTATTTTCCAAGAACAAGAAGAGATGTCGGACATCCTTGGAAGAGATGGTGTTAGATCTATTAGTGAAGACGGACCAGGCAACTAATGCCTAAACCGGAAGTGAAGAAGAAATTAATGTCGTTATTGTAACAATTATATTTACCACATTTAGGGTCTGTTCTAGGTAATTTCAATGTAATGCATTCAATAGACTGTGATGTGCAGATGTCTGCACAAAAGCAACATCCACTAACAAGTTTGTTTATAATGAATCATATTGAGTTTTATCATGGCTCAGCACACACACAAGCCAATCTCAATGCCCCACAGATTGAGGGCAGTAATAGATACTAAGGGTTCATACACATGATATTGATTTTGTTTTTGTTAAAGTTTTCATTTAAAAAAACTCCTGGCGCGACAGATCTACAAGGCCCTTAGCCTACAAGCCGGCTGCTGGCATCACATCCACATGTGTTAATCACAGAGGTAGATGATAATCCGCCAGTGTAGGGGTGACATGTGGTCAGCATGTCGAGTCCCCCAGCCGTTATAGCTGGTTTTCTCAACCTGGAGCCGCTACTTATTGTAGCTACCCAAATGCATCATGATGCTGGGTGGGCACCGGTCCCATACTGGCCGAAATGCCATGAGAAAATTTCTTCCCCCATGGAGACTCAAACCAGCGCAAGTCCCGTAGCTCTGCGCCAAGGCTTGCTGCCTTAACCACTCGGCTACGGCGCGGGACAAAGTTTCATTTAGAAAATATTATTTTCTTTCCTTGTTTATTTATTAGAAGGTTTTAATTTATGTTTTTGTATGTACCAATTATGCATTAAAGCCATAAAACTCATACATAAAATTAAATATGAAACTATATTACAGGTGAAATGCTTTTCAAACATTCAGTTAAAAAAAAAAAGAACGGGAATCGAACCCGTGAGGTTTAGAATGCAGATGTCTGTTAAACCTCTTGACCACGGAAACACACTAAGCCAACCTCTCTCTTTCATGCTGCCTGAGCGTGCACCGCATAGCAAACAACCCAGCACAAATTGCAAACCTTACTAGCACGCTATAGCTGCGTCAACAGCAGTGATTGGTTGTGGCAGACATCTACTCGCACTCAACTATCTCCTTATTGGCAGTAGAGGGCAAGTTTCTCCCTAAAGGGAACCTAAACTTCAGAGCCGGACATATGGTGGCTGTAGTGTATTACTCAGGTATACAGTAAAAGCTCCTTATTCGCGGAAGATATGTTCCGTAAATATGCTGCAAAAACAGAAACCATGAATATGGAATGGTAATTGTATGGGTATATAAGGGAAATATTCCATGGTTCCAAAATAAAATAAGAATTATCGGATAATCTTTCCATTAAGCGCAGCGAGAATTTTTTCTAAGTCCCAGGCAGACAGCACACGCATGCGCTAACAAACGCGAAGCGGTTTACTCTATGGAATATCGCGATGCAGCCAACATTATACATGCTATTTAACGAACCTAAAAGCTAACCAAACTCAATTTAATTACTCAAACCTGTGAAAGAATGCTACGTCCAAAAATAAATAGTAAGTTCTCAAATTCTGAAGTACATACCCCATGTTGGCTGCACTGTTGTATAGAATATTCTTAAAAATCAATATGGCTGCCAGGTCTTCATGTTATGTATATAGTTATATATCATAGAAAAATATGTTCAAATAATCGTTAGAAAAAAAATTTTAATTTGTTGTAAATGGTGAGAAATAATTTTAAATAAAACCCTGTTGGTGCATGCATATACTGTCTGCCTCGGACTTAGAGAAAAAATTCACACTGCGCTTAAAGGAAACATGAGCCAAATTATCAAAATAAAATCAATTTAATTAGTACAATTTATATTAATTATTATTGTCAGGCTTAGGCCAGGGCAAAAAGAACTTAGTCATTTTTTCCTGTAAACGGTCAAGCATTTTAAATTTTACTTTAAGCAGCAACATTACTTTTTTTCAGCTTCAAAACTAAGTTTTCCTTCCACATACTCGACATTATAAATTGGGAACAAAGCAAGAAGAGACAGGTGTTATTCAATCAAGGTGTATTGCAACGAATGATAAGTTGAAATATAAAACACCGATCGTGGCAAGGGCAGCATTTATCAAAGTATTACACATCCAAGTTAACTGTTCACGGGCGGAGGGGAAGAGTTTTAGCGCTAGTGTCGCCGATCTACTGAATCTATGGAAGGGATGTAGGAGAAAACTGTACTCCGATCACGTATTGAAATTTGTCAACTTTGAATGTGGGGGGAGAATCTCTAAACACGTGTGAAAGATCTTAACATGGTTGTCAAATTAGTCATTTAAGCACGAAACGCTCAAGCGGTCGGAAAATTTAAAATCACAGTATGTCGTTTCTGTTACCAGCCTCACAATAAACCACAAGTGGCAACATGCAATGAGAAGGGCAAGGAAGGGACAACTCATTCCTAGTTGTAACCCCAAAAGTAACAGGGTTGTCAAGTTAGTCATTCTGCCACTGACCACGCATAACGACGGATCATTAAAATACATAGTATTTGTCAGCTCTCTACCTGCCAATCAAACAACATAATACAGAGGAGAGGAAGTGGCAACATAGTAAGGAAGAGAAAGACAGTTTGTTAGTTAACATATTTTCCGCCTGCACAAAACACTTGGATGGGTAATACATAGTGGCACATGAAATATGACTGCGGCTTTTACAACAAAACTTGTGACGACAAGGTTTGTATTACTTTGATATTTGTCAATTTGGTTCGAATCACTTTGCAAGAGCTATCTTGGCACGTGTCTGCAGTAAAAAAAAAAAAATGCTGATGCTTTAAAAAAAGATACCTAATCCTTCTAATACACAGACCGGATCTGCGAATACAGGAACTGTGTCACAATATTTCAACCCACGAATAACGGAACCGTGAATAAGGAGCTCTTACTGTATTTTAGAATATTTTCTATGTTTTGAATATTATTATTTTCATTCATGAAGAATAAAAGTATATTCTGAGGACATATTTTTAATTTAATGAAAGGAACCACTTTTTTGCAAACATTGCTTCTACATCATAAGTCAATGTCTATTACCAATGAAAAGCGAGCAGATTACATGGTTTTCTTTGATGAAGATCACTTTAAAAACGGATAGCCTTTTTAGGTTAGTAAGAGAGAAGTTGGTGTACATCCATTTATTATTCATCCATCCATAGTAATTCTGCCCGAGGGCAGGTCTTTCATTCATTGCAATCTTAGCATTTTCATGCTATGCTTTGCAGCTGTACTAGGGAATTGTAGGTGTGGTAGCTTCCCGTTGCTTTCCACACCGGTAAAGGATGATGATAATGATGGCCATATGATTTCGGGGACAATTTGGGCCTTAAAGTTTTCCTGATATTTTTTTTATAGGTGAGGAAAAACCCTGATAAAAACCTTACCCAGGAAAACTGTCCTGACCAGGGATAGAACTCTGGCCTGCGCGTGACAACGCAGCATGCTACCTCGAAACCACAAAAGTGGACTCATTTATTATTAACATTTGGAAATTTATTTAGTAAGTTGGTAACGCCAATTTCATCCCATCAATGGAAATTACATTATGCATTCGAGCATCTCGTGCATGCCAACTGCGATTCTGTAGAACTTGGAAATAAAATTTTTTTTTGTGTCGCATACTGGACTATAACTCGAAATTATCTCTACAAATACCTATAAACTGTTGTGAGTTCATCATAAAATGTTTCTTCATAATTCTCTGATATTTTAGCCGCCATTTCTTCAAATGATTGTACACACAAAATACCGGTATCGAGACATCATGAGTACTTGAATTGCGTGCTCAATTTCATTATTGGAATTGGATAAAGTTTCGGTTAAGGTTACCTATTTGTCTCACACGATTTTCCATATAACATCCTCATGCTAATTCTGTTGCACTACACACTTTTAAAACATGTTTCATACTATTTTAAACATTTTGGAACAATTTTATACACATTTCTTACAATTTTTAAATATTTATATAATTATGCAAATATTGCAAATCGAGTTCTATAGATGTGCAAATGCTTAATGTAACATCCGATAACTGGCTCTCAAATCGGTGTTACCAACATTCACAAATAATTCCAAACCATATTTCAAGAAATTAACTTCGGCTCAACTGCACTTCTACTTATGCTTGATTTTTCAGTTTATTATTGTAAACTATGCTTTTTCTTCTGTATTTACTAACATTATTTAATATTTTAAACTTTTTCAAACAATTTTTATAACTTTATTAGACAATTATGAAGTATTTATCTAAATATGCAAATCACAATATCATGACACTGTTAGACAATATTGTGATGCTAACAACTATTTTCTCCACAGAGTATATTACTTAGTCTATGATTTTACTATTGCTGGTTGGATTGGCATTAGGGAGTGATAAATAAATGTACACCCATTTTTAATAAATGTTTGGTAATTTTAAGGATAAGGTGAACAAAACATCACACATGAATTCTTCTAAGTTCTAAGGAATCGCAGTGCGCATGCGCGAGTTGCTAGAATGGTTAATATAGATTCCAGTATTTGGCTCTGAAGCCAGCATTACCAACTTTCAGAATAAACTCCCAAATGCTAAAAACATGGAAGTAAACTAACTTCCCATTTCCTAACCTAACAAAACAATTTACATGCATATTATTTAGTAAACTATAAACTAATTTTGGCTGTACTTTCCTTTAGGACCGGAAATTTTTCCAATTTTATATCTTATTCCACTGATGCACTAAACACTCTTAAACACTTTCAAAACATTTTGCAACACTTTTTAACACATTTTAAACATATTCCAATGTTCCAACGAGTTTTTTTCCATATTTATATATTTGCGCAAAACATGGTCGTGCTACATTTCTTATTTCTCATTTCTTACTTCCTGCTCTTTGTCTTTTTCCCTCCACTTCCTATGTTGTTCCAGCGTTGCCACCATCAACAACCCAAACTTGCTTTTTAAATGTGATTCCACGTTCCCTGGATTTCACCTACGTTAGAGTAATTGATTTGTATTACAGTAATTGATTTAGTTTGGTTAGCTTTTAGGTTCCTTGCTTTTTAAAAGTGATTTGATACGTAAAATAAATTATACATTTTTAGACAAGTTCTGGGAATTTTGTGTCAATGTTGGTCATACTGATTTCACATATATACACCGCCAACTGCTGGAGGCTGCATTTATCTACCTGGGATAATTGGAGCACTAGCGCATGCGCACTGCGATTCTATAGAACTTAGAAAAATTTTCTCCGGTCCTTAAAGGAAAGTATATCCCTAATTTTACATACACTTACTTGTTCCATTGGAATTTAATAAAATGAAGTTAATTTCTTGAAATATAGTTTGGAATTACTCTCAAATGTTGGCAACTCTGATTTGAGAGTCACCTAGCAGATGTTACATCAAGCATTTCTGCATCTGAACTCGATGCACAACATTTGCATAATTTATAAATACTTAAAAATCGTAATAAATGTTTATAAAATGGTTCCAAAATGTTTAAAATAGTACCAAACATTATAAATGGCTGAAAAGTGTTTAGTGCATTAGTGGCATAAGAATGTTATATGGAAAATTGCATATGAACCTCAGCCTAATTTTAATATTATTAATACATTTTTCAACATAGATTTGGGGACTTATTGCAAAGATCGGTCATAGCGACATGCTGCCATCTAGCATCAGATTTTAGGGCTCCGATTTTTTAACTTTAGTACGATATCGATAGTAATCAAGGATGATAATCGATATGTGGTTCAATGGTGGGTAATCACTGGATCTATAAACTCTGGTAGGTGGGGTTGTACAAGACCAGCTTTTTACTTACGCGACTTATGCCATTTTTTGATGTAATTTAAAATATTACGAAATGTTGATGGTACCATTTAACTCTGGGATTTAACCATCGTGAAAATATTGAAACCTATCATGAAATGAAGTAGTGGAAATATGATTTTACGTTCTAACCGTCAGACATGTTGAATGTTCCATAGAATAACAAATATGGAGAGGTCATTTATGTTACGCATTAATCAGATTTAAAATGCAAGGAAACTAAAAGCTAACCAAACATAAATCAATGAATGGAAACTAAATCAATTACTCTAACGTAGGTGAATTCCAGGGAACGTCCTTTTTATTATTTTACGCGGTTAAATATGTAACAATGTGGTTTACACATTATGGTCATATGTGTTTTATCGCTGTTCATCGGTGGTATATCTGTGGTCATCGGTGCTCATCGCTGGTTAGAAGCAAGGACTGTTGTAAACTTCGTGGTCATGACAGGAAATAGTTCCACGACTGTTGTAACCTTCGTGGTCATGACAGGAAATAGCCCCACTTTATTTTCGTATTTACGAGAAAATAAAGATATGATAATAACTTTCCCAGATTGAAAAACGTTAAATACAGTATTTTATTAATATGTATGCCAATTACGTACTGTTAAAGTGCATAAATAAAAAGGCACTGTTCTCCCACGGGGCCCTCTGGTGCGTGCACACTGTTGTTCTATAGGACTTTGAAAATATTTCACGTCAGTTTAAGTGCAGTATTGTTAGATTCTGATGGGACAATTTAGTGCACATAAAATTAGGGATAAGGTCCAAAAATGGGTGCACACAATTGCAGTGCGCATGCACGAGTTGCTGTAATGATTAATGCAGCTTCTGGTAGATGGCTCTAAAGTCGGAGTTACCAATTTTGGGAATAAATTCCCAAATGCTAAAAAAAAAAAAAGTGGACGTAAACTAACTTGCCATTTCCTAACCTAAGAAAACAATTTACATGCGTATTATTTAATAAACTATGAACTAATTTTACGTACACTAACACTAAATATGGTTTGAAATTATTTTAAAACGGTGGCAACGTTGGAACAACATGGAAAGTAGCAAGTAAGTAATGTATCCACGATCATGTTTTACATAAATATACAAATATAAAATATTGTAAAGGAAGCTTGAAAATCGTTGCAAAATGTTTAAAACAGTACAAACGTGTTTACAAGTGTTTAGTTGCATCAGTGGCATAAGAATGTAAGTGTAGAAATGTGATCGGCAAATAACATACCTCACCCAAAATTAGTTTATCGTTTATTAAATAATACGCATGTAAATTGCTTTGTTAGGTTAGGAAATGGTAAGTTGGTTTACGTCCATTTTTTTAGCATTTGGGAATAATATGCATGTAAATTGTTTTCGGGTAAGGTAAGTTATATGCCGGTCACAATTCTACACTTACATTCTTATGCCACTGATGCACTAAACACTTGTAAACATGTTTTGTACTGTTTTAAATATTTTGCAACGATCTTCAAGCTTTCGGAAAAAGTCGGTTATATGTCTCAGACGAATTTTTCTAAGTTCCACAGAATCGCAGTGCGCATGTGCGAGTTGCCGTAATGGTTAATATAGCCTCCGGTAGATGACTCTGCAGTCGGCGTTACCAACTTTGGGAATAAATTTCCAAATGCAAAAAAAAAAAGGACATTAACCAACTTGCCATTTTCTAACTAAAGAAAACAATTTACATGCATATTATTTATTCTCAAATGCTTAAAAAAATGGACGTAAGCCAACTTCCCATTTCCTAATGTAACAAAGCAATTTACATGCATACTATGTAATGAACTATAAACTAATTTACATACACTAACACTAAATATGGTTTGAAATTATTTTCAAATGGTGGCAACGTTGGAACAACATGGGAAAGTAGCAAGCAAGTAATTTATCCATGATCATGTTTTACGTAAATATATAAATATAAAATATTGTAAAGAAAGCTTGAAGATCATTGGAAAATGTTTAAAACAGTACAAAACGTGTTTACAAGTGTATCACTGATGCACAAAGCACTTGTAAACACGTTTTGTACCTTTTAAACATTTTCCAATGATCTTCAAGCTTTCTTTACAATATTTTATATTTATATATTTACGTAAAACATGATCGTGGATACATTACTTGCTTGCTACTTTCCCATGTTGTTCCAACGTTGCCACCATTTGAAAATAATTTCAAACCATATTTAGTGTAAGTGTATGTAAAATTAGTTTATAGTTCATTACATAGTATGCAAGTAAATTGCTTTGTTATGTTAGGAAATGGGAAGTTGGTTTACGTCCATTTTTTTAAGCATTTGGGAATAAATAATATGCATGTAAATTGTTTTCTTTAGTTAGAAAATGGCAAGTTAGTTAACGTACATTTTTTTTGCATTTGGAAATTTATTCCCAAAGTTGGTAATGCCGACTGCAGAGCCATTTACCGGAGGCTATATTAACCATTACAGCAACTCGCGCATGCGCACTGCGATTCTGTGGAACTTAGAAAAATTCGTCTGAGACATATAACCAACTTTTTCCAATTGTTATCATTGGTTAGGAAATGGCAAGTTAGTTTATGTCCATTTTTTTTTGCATTTGGAAATTTATTCCCTCAGTTGGTAACGCAACAGCAGAGCCATCTACCGGAGGCTATATTAACCATTACTGTAACTCCCCGCCACGCGCACTGTGATTCTATCCGACAAATAACCGACTTTTTCCTTGTTATCTTTGGTTAGGAAATGGCAAGTTAGTTTACGTCCTTTTTTTTTAGCATTTGAGAAGTTATTCCAAAAATTGGTAACACTGACTGCAGAGCCATCGGATATGCTACACTTCGGGTCACACGAAAATTTTTCTAAGTTCTATAGAATCGCAGTGCGCATGCGCTAGTGCTCCAATTATCCCAGGTAGATAAATGCAACCTCCAGCAGTTGGCGGTATATGTATGTGAAATCAGTATGACCAACATTGACACAAAATTCGGCTGTGCTTTCCCTCAGGTCGCAAAAATTTTTCAATTTAATATCTTATTCCACTGATGCTCTAAACACTTTTAAACATTTTGCAACACTTTTAAACACCTTCCAATGTTGCAACGAGTTTTTTTTTCATATTTATATATTTGCGTAAAATACGGTCGTGCTACATTGCTTACTTCCTACTCTTTGTTATTTTCCCTCCACTTCCTATGTTGTTCCAGCGTTGCCACCATCAACAACCCTAACTTGCTTTTTAAATGTGATTCCACGTTCCCTGGATTTCACCTACGTTAGAGTAATTGATTTGTGTTACAGTAATTGATTTAGGTTTGGTTAGCTTTTAGGTTCCTTGCTTTTTAAAAGTGATTTGATACGTAAAATAAATTATACATTTTTAGACAAGTTCTGGGAATTTTGTGTCAATGTTGGTCATACTGATTTTACATATATATATATCCGCCAACTGCTGGAGGTTGCATTTATCTTCCTGGGATAATTGGAGCACTAGCGCATGCGTACTGCGATTCTATAGAACTTAGAAAAATTTTCCTCCGGACCTAAAGGAAAGTATATCCAAATTTTCATGCGACCCGAAGGAAAGCATATCCCAAAATTCCCAGAACTTCTCTAAAAATGTATAATTAACACGAAATGAACTAGTGGAAATATGATTTTACGTGGTAACTGTCCGATATTTTGAATTTTTCATAGAATAACAGATATGAAGAGGTAATTTATTTTACATATCAAATCACATTTAAAAAGCAAGGAACCTAAAAGCTAACCAAACCTAAATCAATTACTGTAACACAAATCAAGGATATACTTTCCTTTAGGTCCGGAGAAAATTTTTCTAAGTTCTATAGAATCGCAGTGCGCATGCGCTAGTGCTCCAATTATCCCAGGTAGATAAATGCAGCCTCCAGCAGTTGGCGGTGTACATACGTGAAATCAGTATGACCAACATTGACACAAAATTCCCAGAACTTGTCTAAAAATGTATAATTTATTTTACGTATCAAATCACTTTTAAAAAGCAAGGAACCTAAAAGCTAACCAAACCTAAATCAATTACTGTAATACAAATCAATTACTCTAACGTAGGTGAAATCCAGGGAACGTGGAATCACATTTAAAAAGCAAGTTCGGGTTGTTGATGGTGGCAACGCTGGAACATAGGAAGTGGAGGGAAAAAGACGGAAAAAGTCGGTTTTATGTCTCTCAGGAATTCTTCTAAGTTCCACAGAATCGCAGCGCGCATGCGCGAGTTGCTGTAATGGTTAATATAGACTCCGGTAGTCGGCGTCACCAACTTTGGGAATAAATTTCCAGATGCAAAAAAAAAATGGACGTTAACTAACTTGCCATTTTCTTACTAAACAAAACAATTTACATGCATATTATTTCTTCCCAAATGCTTAAAAATGGACGTAAACCAACTTCCCATTTCCTAACGTAACAAAGCAATTTACATGTGTACTATTTAATGAACTATAAACTAATTTTACGTACACTAACACTAAATATAGTTTTAAATTATTTTCAAATGGTGGCAACGTTGGAACAACATGGGAAAGTAGCAAGGAAGTGATGTATCCACGATCATGTTTTACGTAAATATATAAATATAAAATATTGTGAAGAAAGCTTGAAGATCATTGCAAAATGTTTAAAACAGTACAAAACGTGTTTACAAGTGTTTAGTGCATCAGTGGCATAAGAATGTAAGTGTAGAAATGTGAGAGACATAAAACCGACCACATCCAAAAAGACAAAGAGCAGGAAGTAAAAAATGTAGCACGACCATGTTTTACGCAAATATATAAATATGGAAAAAAACTCGTTGGAACATTGGAAGATGTTTAAAATGTGTTAAAAAGTGTTGCAAAATGTTTTGAAAGTGTTTAAGAGTGTTTAGTGCATCAGTGGAATAAGATATAAAATTGGAAAATTTTTCGGACCTAAAGGAAAGTACAGCCCAAATCAATTACTCTAACGTAGGTGAAATCCAGGGAACGTGGAATCACATTTAAAAAGCAAGGAACCTAAAAGCTAACCAAACTTAAATCAATTACTGTAACACAAATCAATTACTGTAACACAAATCAATTACTCTAACGTAGGTGAAATCCAGGGAACGTGGAAATGGTTGGCAACATCTGGAATAGTTTGGGTTGTTGATGGTGGCAATGCTGGAACAACATAGGAAGTGGAGGGAAAATAACAAAGTAGGAAGTAAGCAATGTAGCACGACCGTGTTATACGCAAAAATATATATATGAAAAAAAAACTCGTTGCAACATTGGAAGATGTTTAAAAGTGTTGCAAAATGTTTTTAACGTGTTTAGTGCATCAGTGTAATAAGATATTAAATTGAAAAATTTTTGCGACCTGAAGTGTACAACAGCCGAGCCATTAACCGGATTCTGCATTAACCATTACAGCAAACTCCCGCATGCGCACAGCGATTTCTTGTGGAACTTAGAAGAATTCGTTGTCCCACCGCATAACCGACTTTTTCCAAAAAATGAATTAAAATTGGGGAGGACCTTGGACATGATTTACTTTTTAAAAAATAACGAAACACGTGAAGTGGCGTAACATGCCCGGATCGCACATGGGTGCGAATACCGGCTTTTTCTATTAGCCGATATTAACCAATATTCTCAATTAATCGTGATTTTATAACCCGTCTGTAAATTAGAAAATTATATTCAGCAGCTTAATGGTACCCACAAATGCGCCAAAGTACCTGATGAAAATTGCGCAGCTGCAGATCACACGGTTTTCATTTTTTTTACATCCCCGCAAAATTTATTAAATATCCAATATTGAAGAAAAGTTCAGGAATAACTTTTTTAAATCAGACTAAACGATAAAACATTTAATTCAAAGTATTATCAGTAAAACAAGAAATACACTAATAACACGACGCCATGTCATACGGCATCCTAAATTCCAAATCTTCATATTACAATAAACTCTTACCTGTCTCTTCCACCTCTTTCTGATGAACCGCTGCGCTCAGACTTCATGGTGCACTTTTATACAAGATCCACTTAAGTATTACTTTATACTTATTTTCAGAACGCACTACAAAACTAATTTTAAATTTTACTACTACCCGGAACAATAGTTCAACAGCACAAGGACGCCAATGTAAAACATAGAGAATGTAAAACCATAGATCAAAAACATAGAGAACAAAAAATGCAATAGTCGGAATGGCCACTCAAAGTAAATAAAATATACCAGAACTGCCACTCAAAGAAAATTTATAATATTATATAATAATTTGTAAAACGTTACGCGATTTTAAAACGCAGGAAATAAAAAAATGTCTTATTTAACTTATTTATAGATTACTTTACCATGAATGTTTTTATAGCTACAAAATCACATTTTTAAATGATACCGCAGATACATGTGCATTTCCAGCGACAATCCGTATGACTTCCATGGATGATACCAGCGATAACCCGATTATACTTACGTGAAAAGTACGTAATGTAGAAATCAGTATTTTTACATGAAGTAATAAACAAACAAAAAATTTAATTTTCATAAATAAAACACCGACAACTTATTGTTTAAGATAAATTGGTATCTAAAATACAGGATATTAAACTAAAATTGTATTAACTATGATTCATACTGTTCATTCGAAATCGGTACTTTTTCAAATTAATTCGAAATACCACATAATTATTTGTATGAGTAGTTAACATTTAATTGATTTTCACAAGCTAAAAATCAAATTTTTATTATTAGTTGCATGTATATGAGTGTTTTGAACATACATAACAATATGTAAATATAAACTTATTCAACCATGTAAGGCTCGGTAAATCTACGAGTACTATTCAATTTTATATCATTCATATAATTAAGCAGTGCTAATGAGTTATTAGGAAAACATATAATTATCAAGGAACTGATATTTGGTAGGTATATTCTTTTATTGTTTTCCCTTCACATTTCGTGTAAATAAATAATTTTCTGATTAATATTTAATAATAATAAGAAATTATAATACATGCAAATGTAGGGTTTCTTAGAAATAATATACCAAGTGCTTAAACTTCAACATTCTATGACTATGAATTTTTCTGGCAACAAAAATAATAAAATAAACATTTTTAGATATGTCCACAGCTGTGGTCTCGGGGTAGCGTGCTGCCTTGTGACGCAGCGGGCCCGAGTTCGATCCCCGGTCGGGACAGACTTTCTGGGTGAGGTTTTTATCGGGGTTTTTCCTCACCTGTAAGACAAATGTCAGGAAAACTTTTAAGGCCCAAACGGTCCCCGAAATCATATGGCCATCGCAATCATCATCATTCATATTCATCTTATGCTACGGTTTATTATACAGCGTATCGCGTCCGACGTGACGCAATCTCGCGTTACGCTCGGCGTGGGGCTGGTTATGGAGCGCATACGGTACAGCGCTTATGTTTATGGAGTTGTCACCAGATGGCACCACATATATGGGAAAACAAAATGACCAATGTTCATAATAAATTTCCAAATGTGTTTACAAAAATTAATGTATACAAACCTGTCCCTGCATAACCTAATGAACATACATACTATTTAGTAAACTATAAACTAATCTGATGTACACTAAACTGACCCATCGGAACCTAACAAAATGAAGTGATTGAACATTTATGCTGTGGTTTATCTACGACGCAACGCGCCAGCGCAAAAATTGCTCCCCATATATTCAAATGGATGTGGTTTATCTACAACGCAAATTGATGGCGCAAAAAAATTTGCGCTGACATGTCGCGTCGTGTTTTGGAATCTCTTGAATCCAGGACGCAATTTGCCAGCGCAAACAAAGAATATAGAAGATATTACCCATACTCGTTGGTGTAATTGCTAAAAACAAACTAAGATTTGTTAACAAAATGTCGGAAATACAGTACTTGTTTTATAACTTTCCAATTTTAACGACGAAAGTTAAACAGTTTTGTTGCAAATCATCGAGATCTATACATGTTTTTTACAATATGAGCATGAAGGAGTACAGAGATGTACAGAAAAAAGTTATTGTGGCTTGAACTTAGTCAAGAGAGGTCAAGAGATAAATAAAAGCTGTAAATATTGTATCTCGGGGATATTATGGATGTGCATAAATTTTGTCTTCTATTAAATTCAAAACCTGATAAAACTGCTCAGGCGAAAATCTGAAGTATTCTAAAATTTGGTATATTCCTCAACCATATGTTTATTTAAGAACTAAAGAATAATTTATTCTATGATTTTCCATACAACATTCATATGATGCTGTTGCTCTAGGTACTTTTTCTGTCTTTACTAATATTTCGAACTATTTTAATCGTTTTGCAACGACACTTGAAACTTTTTTATGAAGAATTTAAATATGTTTATCAATGTACACAAATTATAATGCTACGGTTTATTATACAGCGTGTCGCGCCCCACGTGACGCGAATTCGCGTTTCGCTCGGCGTGATGCTGGTTCCACATGGAGCGCATACGCTACAGCGCATATGTTTATGGAATTGTCGCCAGAAGGCACCACATATATGGAAAATCAAAATGACCAACGTTCATAATAAATTTCCAAATGTGTTTACAAAAACTAATGTATACAAACCTGTCCCTGCATAACCTAATAAAATAAATTACTTACATACTATTTAGTAAACTGTAAACTAATCTAATGTACACTAAACTGACCCATCGGAATCTAACAAAATGAAGTGATTGAATATTTATTTCTTAAAATATGGTTTGGAATTAAATGCAAATGTTGGTCATTCACACATATGTCCTGCCATCTGGTGGATTTAATTTTATGAGCGTTCACGTATGCCAACTTAAATTCTAATAAAGAACTTTGAAAATAAATTGAGAGGAAAAGTCATAATTTGTGTACATTGATAAACATATTAAAATTCTTCATAAAAAAAGTTTCAAGTGTCGTTGCAAAACGATTAAAATAGTTCTAAATATTAGTGAAGACAGAAAAAGTACCTAGAGCAACAGCATCATATGAATGTTGTATGGAAAATCATAGAATAAATTAATCTTTAGTTCTTAAATAAACATATGGTTGATGAATATACCAAATTTTAGAATACTTCAGATTTTCGCCTGAGCAGTTTTATCAGGATTGAATTTAATAGAAGACGAAATTTATGTACATCCATAATATCCCCGAGAGATACAATATTTACAGCTTTTATTTATCTCTTGACCTCTCTTGACTAAGTTCAAGCCACAATAACTTTTTTCTGTACATCCTGTACTCCTTCATGCTCATATTGTAAAAAACATGTATAGATCTCGATGATTTGCAACAAAACTGTTTAACTTTCATCGTTAAAATTGGAAAGTTATAAAATAAGTACTGTATTTCCCGACATTTTGTTAACAAATCTTAGTTTGTTTTTAGCAATTACACCAATGAGTACGGGTAATATCTTCTACATTCTTTGTTTGCGCTGGCAAATTGCGTCCTGGATTCAAGAGATTCCAAAACACGACGCGACATGTCAGCGCAAATTTTTTTGCGCCAGCAATTTGCGTTGTAGATAAACCACTTCCATTTAAATACATGGGAAGCAATTTTTGCGCTGGCGCGTTGCGTCGTAGATAAACCACAACATAACTTTTCCTCTCAATTTATTTTCAAAGTTCTTTATTAGAATTGAAGTTGGCATACGTGAACGTTCATAAAATTAAATCCACAAGATGGCAGGACATATGTGTGAATTACCAACATTTGCATTTAATTCGTCTTCCGGGCTTATAGGCCGTGGTCTGGTTGTCTTCTTACTCGACGTACCAGACAACCAGACCACGGCCTATAAGCCCGGAAGACGAACCAAATATGGATCAAGACGCCGGCCGTGAAAGCCTACAATTATATATTTGCATTTAATTCCAAACCATATTATAAGAAATAAATATTCAATCACTTAATTTTTTAGATTCCGATGGGTCAGTTTAGTGTACATCAGATTAGTTTATAGTTTACTAAATAGTATGTAAGTAATTTATTTTATTAGGTTATGCAGGGACAGGTTTGTATACATTAGTTTTTGTAAACACATTTGGAAATTTATTATGGACGTTGGTGATTTTGATATTCCATATATGTGGTGCCATCTGGCGACAATTCCATAAACAGATGCGCTGTAGCGTATGCGCTCCATGTGGAACCAGCATCACGCCGAGCGAAACGCGAATTCGCGTCACGTCGGGCGCGACACGCTGTATAATAAACCGTAGCATTATTTCTTAAAATATGGTTTGGAATTAAATGCAGATGTTCGTCATTCAAACATATGTCCTGCCATCTGGTGGATTTAATTTTATAAGTGTTTACGTATGCCAACTTCAATTTTAATAAAAAACTTTGAAAATAAATTGAGAGGAAAGGTCATAATTTGTGTACATACATAAACATATTACAGTGTGATTATAAAGTCTCAGCACATTTTAAAGAAATCGCTTGCATATCGTATTTCTGTTACAGCCATTCGAAAGATACAAATATGTTCACCACTGAAGAGCGGATAGAGATTGTTGCTGCGCGTTTAAGGCTGGGCGCCCACTAAGATGATCGTGGTATGATAGTGATATAACAAATACACTGATCCAACACGGACTATGACAACAAAGTGACCTGACGCTCACTGGACTGATTCATAGTACAACATGTCGTCGGAGGACGAGGATGTTCTCGATCTAGTTTATTTAACTAATATCAATTATTACGACAGAAGATGTAAAAGGCGATTCTGGGTACATCCTTTTTGGCTTGCTAATGTAGAAGAAAGTGGTGCTTTTAATGTGTTCAAAGAATTAAATATGTATTAAATAACAATTGAAAGAAATATAAGATGTCAGAAAAAAAAGTAATTTATTTATGAAATTATTTAAATTAAAAAAAAATAAAGAAAATGACCAGCTTCATGGGCTAGTGGTCAGCGTTTCTGACTAGAGTTCATGAGCTCCCGCGTGCGATTCCCGGTCAAGCCTTAGGAATTTTTCTTAAAGGCAATTATTTCTGTGGTTGCCCATGGTCTAGAATTCAGGTTAAGAACTCTCCTGGTGCTTCATTATCATTTATCACCCATCATATCATCGGGGTAACGTAACTCCGCCTTCCAGGTGCCCCAACCTAAGAAATGGATTATAATTCTGCCAAAGCCAGGGAAGAAAGCCACAAATGTCATAAGAGACAACCTGGTGGCATTAGACAAAAATAAAAAACAAATAAATAAAGAAAATAGATAAATGAAGGAGTCTATAATTATTGTTTGCATATTTGTAAATATCTCAATTACATAAATTCGTATGCAACGTCACAGTTGTTTTCCTACGATCATTTCACTTGTTACTTTTACATTTATTTATTTATTTTATTTATTGCGGGCAAGTGTGTAAAGAGTTTGGCATAAGTTAAAAATACTTTAATATTTTCATAATTGAGCTGTTATTGTAATCTATTTTGTGAATTGTGGGCTTGACAGAAAATAAATTATCATGGCATTAAAAAATGTTCGGAAATTCAATTGTTAATTTTAATGAGTTTTTATTTTTAATAATACAATATTCATTACCAGATTCCGACAATTCCTTGGCAATCCTATGCCATACCTGATCTTGAACATTTCTGTTATTGTATTGGTTCAATGTAGTATCATAAAGACAAGGATATTCTTTAATAAGTTCAACAAATGTTATCTTATCTTCACACTTGTATACGAGCAACTCACAACTGAAACAACAAAAAGTGGAGCATGCAGCACTTTGAGCGACACAACACAAACAGTTGGTGTCAAGTTGCTGTCGTATCAGACGAATGGGCTTCTTGCAATTCGATATCACGGGTTATAAAGAAACATACACGCTAGCAACAAGCAAAGCAACAACTATGTGTCTTGTTGCTGTCGCTTGTCGTTCCAGTGGGCGCCCTGCCTAAGAGGCCAGTCGTATGAGGAAGTTAAAGACAGATTCCAAAGGAAACCATCACGGGAGACGTGTATCTCGATATGTTGCAACTTTTCTTACAGCCACAGTTACAGCAAGATGGTATCATAGGTACAGTGGCGTTGCAGCAAGATGGAGCTCCACCACACTTTGCTCTGGCTATACGCTGGTTTCACAATGTCAGGTTTCCCAAAAGGTGGATTGGAAGGGCATCTCCTCGTATCTGGACACCTCGTTCGCCAGACCTCGCACCTCTGGACTTTTTTGCTTGGGGGTTCATCAAGCAACAGGTGTACAGAACCAAGGTTCCTAATCTGCAAGTGCTGAAAGAACCCATACGCGAAGCGAGTGAAATGATTACAGAGGAAATGTTGGTGCATGTTTTCCGGGCGACGGTGCGTCATTGGGAAACATGTTTTGAGATTGATGGAGGTTATGTTGAACACTAACTTCATACTAGATACTACCTTATAATTTTTGTTTTATTTGCACTACGTTATCCACAAAATGTAATGGGACTTTATAATCACACTGTAGAATTCTTTATAAAAAAGTTTTAAGTATCGTTGCAAAACGTTTAAAATAGTACGAAATATTAGTAAATACAAAAAGTACCTAGAGCAACAGCATCATATGAATGTTGTATGGAAAATTATAGAATAAATTATTATTTAGTTCTTAAATAAACATATGGTTGAGGAAAATACCACATTTTAGAATACTTCAAATGTACTGGGACTTTATAATCACACTGTAAAATTCTATATAAAAAAAAAGTTTTAAGTATCGTTGCAAAACGTTTAAAATAGTACGAAATATTAATAAATACAAAAAGTACCTAGAGCAACAGCATCATATGAATGTTGTATGGAAAATTATAGAATAAATTATTATTTAGTTCTTAAATAAACATATGGTTGATGAAAATACCAAATTTTAGAATACTTCAGATTTTCACCTGAGCAGTTTATCAGGTTTTGAATTTAATAGAAGACGAAATGTATATACATCCATAATATCCCCAAGATACAATACAATATTTACAGCTTTTATTTATCTCTTGACTAAGTTCAAGCCACAATAACTCATTTTTATGCATAACTCTTCATGCTCATTTGTATAGAACATGTATAGAACTCGATGATTTACAACAAAACTATCTAACTTTCGTCGTTAAAATTGGAAAGTTATAAAACAAGTACTGTATTTCCGACATTTGTCATCTTAGTTTGTTTTTAGCAATTACACCAATGAGTACGGGTAATATCTTCTATATTCTTTGTTTGCGCTGGCAAATTGCGTCCCGGATTCAAGAGATTCAAATACACGACGCGACATGTCAGCGCAAAATTTTTCGCGCCAGCAATTTGCGTTGTAGATAAACCACATTTAAATACATGGGGAGCAATTTTTGCGCTGGCGCTTTGCGTTGTAGATAACCCATAGCATTAGGTTAAGCTTAAGATTAGGGACTCTCCTGGCGCACCACTATCATCATCACCCTCATATCATCGGGGCACGTAACCCAACCCCGCCTTCCAGGCCCCCCAACCTGAGAAGTGGGTTACAAGTACGCCATGCCAGGAGAGAAACCAGGAATGTTGAAAGACAAACCTGGGGCATTTGAAAAAAAATAGATATTTAACAACCTTGGGAACTTTTCTATTGCATATTCTCCTATGGGATTTAAGGCACCTCCTTTACTATATTTTAAAATAGCTTCACAGAAACAGCATTTAGCACAGTTATTATTGTCAACTCTCACATGAACAGAATTAAATACTCCATATAAATTCTGAAGTGGTTAATCATTATAAAATAAAATCCATCGCTGTGGTCTCGAGGTAGCGTGCTGCTTTGTCACGCAGCGGGCTCGGGTTCGATTCCCGGTCGGGATAGGCTCCTGGATGAGGTTTTTTTCTGGGGTTTTCCTCACCTGTAAGACAAATGTCAGGAAGCTAAGGGCCCAACGGTCCCCGAAAATCATCCGGCCATCATTATCATTCTTATCATTATCATCATCATCCTTCACTGGTGTGGAAAGCACGGGAAGCTACCACACCTATCATTCCCTAGTAAAGCTGCAAAGCATAGCATAAAAATGCTATGATTGCAGTGAAAGACCTGCCCTCGGGCAGAATTACTATGGGTGGATTATAAAAATATTCATTTCGCCAATTAAAGATGAATATTGGTATTGTTACGATCCGCTAAAACACTGAATCTACTGAGTACCGTTAGCTTACATTTTATAGTTCTCAGAAAGAATGTTTTCGATTGTAATACCACTAAATTGTACTTCGTTTTAAAGTTTCTAATCATAACGCATTGTTTCATAAAAGTGTTATATTGTAGTGTCTTATATTTCTCAAGAGGAAGAAGTGATTGCATTGTCAGTCATGAAAATTATTTGCTGACTCAGTAATTTTATTCATGGTCAGTACTTATATTCCATCTACACATTTAATGAAATAGCCTTGAAAACATGAATTTGTAATTTTGCATTAACCAGTGGCGGAGCGTAGAATTTCGACAAGTGTTAGCCCCCGTTTTATGGATATAATACTGTGTGTATTATATTATATATGGACTTCTAAAAAGAACGACATGCAATGCTAGGAGTATCAAATATAATAAACTACTATAGGTATAGTGTTTAGTAAATGGAAGGAGGTAATTGGACATATTAATAGTTAAATGCATGATTTTAAAACACACATATTCGTCTCCACGACCAGCTAGTTTCTAGAGCTTGTAAGTGAGATCTATCGTCGGTTGCCTCGGAAAGATACTAAGGGGGAGATCTCTTCTTTAATTTAATTGAATAAAGTAGAGGATGTAGATCGTATAAAGTCGTTTTAACATCTATGATGTGACAATGAACACAGTAGAAATTTCCAAATTGTTTCTCAATTTCTCATCTATGGTGCAATAATTCAATATAATTAGGCCCTATCTCTTTTGTTAGATTCAGATTTTTCTAAATGGCAGCTCTTGTTCGGCTAAGAAACACACAGCGTCTATTAGGCAGCTAGCAATTTATTTGTTTCCTTTAACTTTTTCGTTATGCTTATCCGTATTAACTTAATTTTGATAACCCGGCTTCGGGACTCTTGAATTCTAGTGTTTCCAAAATTATGTAGCGCTATTTCACAGTTAATATGCGTTTCAACTAGTTCATGACTTTTTCAGAGCATGAAAACTATTTACATCAGAAACCTCCTTAGTTGTCCAAACATTTTCTTCGTTGAAAATAGAAGGCAGGGCTATAACAGGGATCATGACTTCCTGCAGCCATATGTGAATACCATGAAGAATCGAATGGTCGAGAAGCAGCTGAAGAGGAAGGTTTTCTGTCGTCGGGTCCTGCGCACTCCACCCTCGCGGCCATCGAGCGTCCAGCAACCGGCGGGACGACCAACCTGCGGTATCTCAGCGGCAAGCTCGGCAGAGAAAGTGACCACGTGGTCTTCACCACGACAGCCCACCCTCCACCGAGGCAAATCGCTGGCAATAAGCCGGCAGTAAACTTGAAGCATTTTTCAACGCATGCTACAGAGCAAACTGTTCTCTTTCAGCGAGGGTTCATACCTACAACATTCTCCAAGGTTAGCTCCTGTACCTCAAAGGCAGTAGGCCTATCCCATCTGCCCCAGGCTCGGCCTCGATACCAAGGTCTTTGACAGGGCTCCTCCTTACCGGTCATTCAAAATTTCCCGACCTATTACGAATCCTCTAACGGTTAGAAATGGAGGAATGACCGCAGATCACCATCACATTCGACGAACCGATTCGCCATTCCCCCCGCCATAGTCGACGCGTAAAGAAAAAAGAAAGGATAAAAAAAAAAGAAACAGCCGGAAACACAAGAATATCTCATATACAAATTACCAACGCTTTCCAAAAAGCACACGCTATTCGCCTCCAGACTTTTCGCCGATTAATGGAGAACAGCCTGGGGACCCGGAGCCGGTGCTGCGAAAGCGCGTAACTAACTCCATTCAGCTGCTAATAACACGGGAATTCTCGGCAAACCTAGCAGCCTTGAACGCGGAGTTAAAATGCGAACTAACCCCTTTCCGCACAAGGGCGAGGCTAAAATCGACGGTAGACCTCGAAGCGTACAAAGGCTGCTGCAGCAGCGTAATGTTCCATTCACCGAAGGACACAAAAACGACTCAAATCACAGAGAATCGACATAAAAGGATTACACCCTAACATGGACCCATCATATATCAAGGGAGACCTGGAATGGCTCGGACACCGAGTTCTAAAAGTGTCTAATATGACATCTGCTAGAACCAAAGGACTGCTGCCTATGTTCACGGAAGTCCTGATCGATGTCCGCGAGGCACTTGATATAACCACACTTTGCTATACCGAAGGATACCGACCAAAAACGCAATGCGTAAAGAAATTAAATCCACCAATCAAATGACTAAACACAAACAGCCAACACTAACAGCAGTGCAAGTTGAGCTTGATCCTCCTGCATCTAGAATAGAGACCAAAAAATCAGAATCTACGGAGCCAGCCGCTCCCAGTACTGATAAAGCATCCCAGCCAACACCAGTCACTATAAAAAAATCCAGGAAACAAAGGTCCAGGTAAACAAAACCAGTACAAACTGCAATCAAACAAGCCATAACTGTATGTACTCAAACAGAGGACAATACAAGCGGCTCAAACAGAAAACCAGGCAACAATGTTGCATCTCAGACAGACAGCAGCACATTAACTGGCGAAACAAGCCTTAACTGTATGTACTCAAACAGAGGACAATACAAGCGGCTCATACAGAAAACCAGGCAATAATGTTGCATCTCAGACAGAGAGCAGTACATTAACTGGTGAAACAAGCCTTAACTGTATGTACTCACATAGAGGACAATACAAGCGGCTCAAACAGAAAACCAGGCAATAATTTGCATCTCAGACAGAGAGCAGCACATTAACTGGTGAAACAAGCCTTAACTGTATGTACTAAAACAGAGGACAATACAAGCGGCTCATACAGAAAACCAGGCAATAATGTTGCATCTCAAACAGAGAGCAGCACATTAACTGGTGAAACAAGCCTTAACTGTATGTACTCAAACAGAGGACAATACAAGCTGCTCATACAGAAAACCAGGCAATAATGTTGCATCTCAGACAGAGAGCAGTACATTAACTGGTTAAACAAGCCTTAACTGTATGTACTCAAACAGAGGACAATACAAGCGGCTCATACAGAAAACCAGGCAATAATGTTGCATCTCAGACAGAGAGCAGTACATTAACTGGTGAAACAAGCCTTAACTGTATGTACTCAACCAGAGGACAATACAATCGGCTCATACAGAAAACCAGGCAATAATGTTGCATCTCAGACAGAGAGCAGTACATTAACTGGTGAAACAAGCTTTAATTGTATGTACTCAAACAGAGGACAATACAATCGGCTCATACAGAAAACCAGGCAATAATGTTGCATCTCAGACAGAGAGCAGCACATTAACTGGTGAAACAAGCCTTAACTGTATGTACTCAAACAGAGGACAATACAAGTGGCTCAAACAGAAAACCAGGCAATAATGTTGTATCTCAGACAGAGAGCAGTACATTAACTGGTGAAACAAGCCTTAACTGTACGTACTCAAACAGAGGACAATACAAGCGGCTCAAACAGAAAACCAGGCAATAATGTTGCTTCTCAGACAGAGAGCAGCACATTAACTGGTGAAACAAGCCTTAACTGTATGTACTCAAACAGAGGACAATACAAGCGGCTAAAACAGAAAACCAGGCAATAATGTTGCATCTCAGACAGAGAGCAGCACATTAACTGGTGAAACAAGCCTTAACTGTATGTACTCAAACAGAGGACAATACAAGCGGCTCATACAGAAAACCACGCAATAATGTTGCATCTCAGACAGAAAGCAGCACATTTACTGGTGAAACAAGCCTTAACTGTATGTACTCAAACAGAAGACAATACAAGCGGCTCAAACAGAAAACCAGGCAATAATGTTGCATCTCAGACAGAGAGCAGCACATTAACTGGTGAAAAAAGCCTTAACTGTATGTACTCAAACAGAGGGCAATACAAGCGGCTCAAACAGAAAACCAGACAATAATGTTGCATCTCAGAGAGATAGCAGTACATTAGCTGGTGAAACAAGCCTTAACTGTATGTACTCAAACCGAGGGCAATACAAGCGGCTCAAACAGGAAACCAGACAATAATGTAGCATCTCAGACAGAGAGCAGTACATTAACTGGTGAAACAAGCCTTAACTGTATGTACTCAAACAGAGGATAATACAAGCGGCTCATACAGAAAACCAGACAATAATGTTGCATCTCAGACAGAGAGCAGCACATTAACTGGTGAAACAAGCCTTAACTGTATGTACTCAAACAGAGGGCAATACAAGCGGCTCAAACAGAAAACTAGGCAATAATGTTGCATCTAAGACAGAGAGCAGTACATTAACTGGTGAAACAAGCCTTAACTGTATGTACTCAAACAGAGGACAATACAAGCTGCTCAAACAGAAAACCAGGCAATAATGTTGCATCTCAGACAGAGAGCAGTACATTAACTGATGAAACAAGCCTTAACTGTATGTACTCAAACAGAGGGCAATACAAGCGGCTCAAACAGAAAACCAGGCAATAATGTTGCATCTCAGACAGAGAGCAGTACATTAACTGGTGAAACAAGCCTTAACTGTATGTACTCAAACAGAGGGCAATACAAACGGCTCAAACAGAAAACCAGGCAATAATGTTGCATCTCAGACCGAGAGCAGTACATTAACTGGTGAAACAAGCCTTAACTGTATGTACTCAAACAGAGGACAATACAAGAGGCTCAAACAGAAACCCAGGCAATAATGTTGCATCTCAGACAGAGAGCAGTACATTAACTGATGAAACAAGCCTTAACTGTATGTACTCAAACAGAGGACAATACAAGCGGCTCAAACAGAAAACCAGGCAATAATGTTGCATCTCAGACAGACAGCAGCACATTAACTGATGAAACAAGCCTTAACTGTATGTACTCAAACAGAGGACAATACAAGCGGCTCAAACAGAAAACCACGCAATAATGTTGCATCTCAGACAGAGAGCAGCACATTAACTGATGAAACAAGCCTTAACTATATGTACTCAAACAGAGGACAATACAAGCGGCTCAAACAGAAAACCAGGCAATAATGTTGCATCTCAGACAGAGAGCAGTATATTAACTGATGAAACAAGTCTTAACTGTATGTACTCAAACAGAGGACAATACAAGCGGCTCAAACAGAAAACCAGGCAATAATGTTGCATCTCAGACAGAGAGCAGCACATTAACTGGTGAAACAAGCCTTAACTGTATGTACTCAAACAGAGGACAATACAAGCGGCTCAAACAGAAAACCAGACAATAATGTTGCATCTCAGACAGAGACCAGTACATTAACTAGTGAAACAAGCCTTAACTGTATGTACTCAAACAGAGGACAATACAAGCGGCTCAAACAGAAACCCAGGCAATAATGTTGCATCTCAGACAGAGAGCAGTACATTAACTGATGAAACAAGCCTTAACTGTATGTACTCAAACAGAGGACAATACAAGCGGCTCAAACAGAAAACCAGGCAATAATGTTGCATCTCAGACAGACAGCAGCACATTAACTGATGAAACAAGCCTTAACTGTATGTACTCAAACAGAGGACAATACAAGCGACTCAAACAGAAAACCACGCAATAATGTTTCATCTCAGACAGAGAGCAGCACATTAACTGATGAAACAAGCCTTAACTGTATGTACTCAAACAGAGGACAATACAAGCGGCTCAAACAGAAAACCAGGCAATAATGTTGCATCTCAGACAGAGAGCAGTATATTAACTGATGAAACAAGTCTTAACTGTATGTACTCAAACAGAGGACAATACAAGCGGCTCAAACAGAAAACCAGGCAATAATGTTGCATCTCAGACAGACAGCAGCACATTAACTGGTGAAACAAGCCTTAACTGTATGTACTCAAACAGAGGACAATACAAGCGGCTCATACAGAAAACCAGGAAATAATGTTGCATCTCAGACAGAGAGCAGCACATTAACTGATGATACAAGCCTTAACTGTATGTACTCACACAGAGGACAATACAAGCGGCTCAAACAGAAAACCAGGCAATAATGTTGCATCACAGACAGAGAGCAGCACATTAACTGGTGAAACAAGTCTTAACTGTATGTACTCAAACAGAGGACAATACAAGCGGCTCAAACAGAAAACCAGGCAATAATGTTGCATCTCAGACAGAGAGCAGCACATTAACTGGTGAAACAAGCCTTAACTGTATGTACTCAAACAGAGGACAATACAAGCGGCTCAAACAGAAAACCAGACAATAATGTTGCATCTCAGACAGAGACCAGTACATTAACTAGTGAAACAAGCCTTAACTGTATGTACTCAAACAGAGGACAATACAAGCGGCTCATACAGAAAACCAGGCAATAATGTCGCATCTCAGACAGAGTGCAGTACATTAACTGGTGAAACAAGCCTTAACTGTATGTACTTACACAGAGGGCAATACAAGCGGCTCAAACAGAAAACCAGGCAATAATGTTGCATCTCAGACAGAGAGCAGTACATTAACTGGTGAAACAAGCCTTAACTCTATGTACTCACACAGAGGACAATACAAGCGGCTCAAACAGGAAACCAGGCAATAATGCTGCATCTCAGACAGAGAGCAGCACATTAACTGGTGAAACAAGCCTTAACTGTATGTACTCAAACAGAAGACAATATAATCGGCTCAAACAGAAAACCAGGTAATAATGTTGTATCTCAGACAGAGAGTAGTACATTAACTGGTGAAACAAGCCTTAACTGTATGTACTCAAACAGAGGACAATACAAGCGGCTCAAACAGAAAACCAGGCAATAATGTAGCATCTGAGACAGAGAGCAGCACATTAACTGGTGAAACAAGCCTTAACTGTATGTACTCAAACAGAGGACAATACAAGCGGCTCAAACAGAGAACCAGGCAATAATGTAGCATCTCAGACAGAGAGCAGCACATTAACTGGTGAAAGAAGAGCCGAGGGACTCAAAGGCAAGTTCCAACTCCAACTGAGTGCACGTGCACTAAACAGTGTCATATCTATCGAACGGAGGACTCTATAGAGCACTTATTTTTGGAGATCATAGAAGATATGATCCACCACAAAAAGAAGACTGGTATAGAGACAAATTAAAAGCATGGAGAATTATGCTGGCATAATCCTCCCCTCCCGGACTTGACGCATCTGAGAATTAAAAGCATGGAGAATTATGCTGGCATAATCCTCCCCTCCCGGACTTGACGCATCTGAGAAGACGTTAAACTCTCATTAAGGCGATTTCGGTCGGCTATACACCTAAAGAACCGACGTTAAATGAGGAAGCAGATTGTCGCCGGCCAGCCATCTATAAAAGCCGGAGGCACTGACTCATTTTGGCCACATTTGGATTACATTAAATAAATTCAACCCTATTCTGCTAAGGTTTCGATGGGTTCCCTTGGCGTTAAGACAAATGTCGGAATAGGCCCTTAATTTCCCATTAGTAAAATAAAACACTCCCAATGTTCTACATTCAAAGTTATATGGGACAATTTAACAAAATTAAACTCATAACACGAAAACTTTTAACCTTTTCAGGAACATTTAAAAGCAAAATTATTCTATTCAACAACTACTCTACCAAGGTTTCGGTGGTTCCCTTGGTGCTAAGGTAAATACCGGAGTAGTCCCCTTGAACCCGCCAGTAAATTCACTATTCCCTCATCGACCGGGTTAAAGAGAATGATGCGAAGATTTCATTTCAATTTGGAGCTACAGCTGCTGCCTTGCCACTGCCTTCACAACATAAAAGCGTGCGAACTTCAAAGGGTCCACAACGAAAACTTAGAAAAATTACAAATTCAAACTCGCGCCATACAGTACCCATCGCGGTGAGACCTCTGATTGGCTCACGGGATACTTCACAAAAAGGTTAAAAATCATAATATCAACAACACATTTTAAAATCGAAACGCAATATTAACCATCTCTAAAAGCAAATCAATCCACTTAACTACATAAAACATCAATTTCGATACTAAAAAACATTAAAAAATAGATCGCGAGAAACAGTATCCTCCGTGGTGACCAATATAGCTCTCTGATTGGCTGACGGGATACCTCACAAAAAAGTTAAAAAATCATAATATCAAGAATATTTTAAAAATCGAAACGATATATTAACCATGTCTAAAATAGATCAATCCATTTAACTATTCAAAACATCAATCCCGAATCTAAAAGCATTAAAAAATAGATCACGAAATACAGTATCCTCAGCGGTGACCAATACAGCTCTCTGATTGGCTCACGGGATACCTCATCAAAAAAGTTAAAAAATCATAATATTAAGAATACTTTAAACAATCGAAACGCAATATTAATCATCTCAAAACCAAACTATCTATCGAACTAATCAAAACATCAATTCGGAAACTAAAAAAAAACATTAAAAAATAGATCGCGAAATACAGTATCCTCCGCGGTGATCAGTGCGGCTTTCTGACTGGTTCACGGGATACACTACCAAAAAAAGATAAAATTAACACTAATAAACTTTAACCGAACAAGAAACATCTCAATCACCTTCAACAATAATAATCACCACATTAAACATCAAAAACACAAATTCGAACTAATAATCATGAAATAAATCACTAGCGCCTTCCGTCCAATCAGCACGCAGGAACGCTGCCAAGCAACACTTGGAACACGATCATTGGTGAATCTACTTTAAATGCATAATATTCTTGATAAAAAATCACTGCTCACCAACGCGAAATAAAATTAAAAAATACAAATATAATAAACGAACCCTGATCCGTAAAAAATAATACATCAAAACACAATCGTGTCCGGGTACTTGCTGCCGCTGGTCATCCATAAGCCATCCATCATCATCATCATCACAGGTACTTAACCCAATCTTCAAAATTAACCGGGGCAAATGGACTGTGTCTAGGAACCCGGGATTCTTCTTTTAATATGGAACTGAAGGACTGCCCGCCACTGGGTCGATCAGTCGTAGGGCAGACCACTCTTACTCCTAAGCAGCCATATGTTATTTTCATACTAACCTTCATGTTCTTCATTAAACGATGCAGTTTTGTTTTTGTTTGACTTATAATGATATTTAAATAAGGAGTTGGTTTATAAGTTTTTTATTTTCTACAAAGCTTCGGCAGGGAAAGTGATGATTTAACAAGTCTTCAATAACTCAGGCACATTCCTCTCCCATGATGTTTATTTAATGGTTTAATCAGTGTATTTTATACGCTCAGAAGCACTACGTTTACATAGGACATACTCGGAGCAACTGAAACCTCGCTGTTATGCTACGGTTTATTATACAGCGTGTCGCGCCCGACGTGACGCGAATTCGCGTTTCGCTCGGCGTGATGCTGGTTTCGCATGGAGCGCATACGTTACAGCGCATATGTTTATGGAATTGTCCTCAGATGGCACCACATATATGGAAAATCAAAATGACCAACGTTCATAATAAATTTCAAATATGTTTACAAAAACTAATGTATTAAACAGAACAAAACTACTCACGAAGATGAGGGACATGATTGGAAACGAGCACCCCATTGTTGGAATAGTACACGACATAATGAGGCGAAACTGGTTACAAATAACATATGAGGTTGCGGCATCAGACGAGGTTATGCAAACTAATGGGATACTACAAGGAGACCCCATCAGCCCGCTACTATTTAACATAATGACGGCTGACATTGGGAAAGCAACGAACGGGACCACGCTGGTAATGTATGCGGACGACATGGCCATTGGGGCAGAAAACAAAGAAGAATTGCAAAAAGGCATAGATGGGATACAACGATGGGCTATGGAAAATGAGTTCAAGATAAACAGCAACAAGACCGTACAAATGGTTTTCAAGAAAGGAGGAAGAACAGCGGCAAGTGATAATCTAAAACTAGGAGAAGAACCGATAAGAATGGTCAACAAATTCAGATATTTAGGCATAACACTGCAGCCAACAACAAAGTCTTTCAGCGCACATGTGCAGGAGAGAGCAGCAGCAGCTATAAGAGCTATGTGCAGTATCAAAGACATCACATCGTTAAAATTGTCACAGCCATGAAATTATTCGCATCAGTGATCACCCCGATCGTCACCTACGGGATAGAACTGATATGGGAGAAACTATCGACCAGCGATTTGGAGAGGTTAGAAAAAGTAAAACCAAGATTCATCAAAAAGGCATTAGGTGCAAGCAAATACACACCAAATAGAATGGCCTATATGCTAGCCAGAGAAACCTCCTTCCTAGAGGACCTGAGGCAAAGGATACTACTGCCAGCAACGGAGCCATATAAGAAAGTCATCGAAAAAAAGAAACAGAGAGAAAAAGAGATCGACGAAGATTTCTACGCCTCAGATGCCACAGAGAGTGGACTGGAAGTAACCAACCACAAAGGCACAGAATCATAGGTTTAGCAACACACGGATATCATCACAAAATGTGCAAAAATACAAAATTCCACCAACCGAGTGATTCGTGTGAATGCAAGATATGCGACCAAAAGTGTGAGCGATACCATTACAAACAATGCAGAATATGGACAGGATCACTGAACGAACTCATAAAAGACAAATCATAAACTTATAACTTAATGCTCTTTCGAGTGCCTCTTACCAATTTATTTTTATTATTAAAAACTAATGTATACAAACCTGTCCCTGCATAACCTAATAAAATAAATTACATACATACTATTTAGTAAACTATAAACTAATCTGATGTACACTAAACTGACCCATCGGAATCTAACAAAATGAAGTGATTGAACATTTATTTCTTAAAATATGGTTTGGAATAAAATGCAAATGTTGGTCATTCACACTTATGTCCTGCCATCTGGTGGATTTAATTTTATGAGCGTTCACGTATGCCAACTTCAATTCTAATAAAGAACTTTGAAAATAAATTGAGAGGAAAAGTCATAATTTGTCTACATAGATAAACATATTAAAATTCTTCATAAAAAAAAAGTTTCACGTGTGGTTCCAAAACGATTAAAATAATTCGAAATATTAGTAACGACAGAAAAAGTACCTAGAGCAACAGCATCATATGAATGTTGTATGGAAAATTATAGAATAAATGATTCTTTAGTTCTTAAATAAACATATGGTTGATGAATATACCAAATTTTAGAATACTTCAGATTTTCGCCTGAGCAGTTTTATCGGGTTTTGAATTTAATAGAAGACGAAATTTATGTACATCCATAATATCCCCGAGATACAATATTTACAGCTTTTATTTATCTCTTGACTAAGTTCAAGCCACAATAACTTTTTTCTGGTACATCTCTGTAACTCCTTCATGCTCATATTGTATAAAACGGTTCTCTATGGTATAAAACATGTATAGAACTAAATGATTTGCAACAAAACTATCTAACTTTCGTCGTTAAAATTGGAAAGTTATAAAACAAGTACTGTATTTCCGACATTTTGTCATCTTAGTTTGTTTTTAGCAATTACACCAATGAGTACGGGTAATATCTTCTATATTCTTTGTTTGCGCTGGCAAATTGCGTCCTGGATTCAAGGGATTCCAAAACACGACGCGACATGTCAGCGCAAATTTTTTTGCGCCAGCAATTTGCGTTGTAGAAAAACCACTTCCATTTAAATACATGGGGAGCAATTTTTGCGCTGGCGCGTTGCGTCGTAGATAAACCACAGCATTAGCCGTAACAAAATGATGTGATTGAATATTTATTTCTTAAAATATGGTTTGGAATTAAATACAAATGTTGGTCATTCACACATATGTCCTGCCATCTGGTGGATTTAATTTTATAAGCGTTCACGTATGCCAACTTCAATTCTAATAAAGAAATTTGAAAATAAATTGAGAGGAAAAGTCATAGTTGAATGCAGGCTTTCACGGCCGGTAATCATGATGTTGAGTGATTCCGGGTTCTGTGGCCGTGGTCCATAGTTGGTGTTGATACCAGACGTTTCGCCCTCAACTGCGGAGGGCATCTTCAGTGGCGAGTGCTTCTAGGCGTGTTTCCTGGTCGGAAGCTCTACTTAGAGTGAACGCTGCGGGTGTTGTATTGATACTAGTGGTGGGAGCAGGGTGAGCGGGCGTGGCTCTTGCTGATTGGCTAATGGTCGTCTCCTTGTTGTCCCTAGTGTTGATGCATTTATTTTCTAGTGTACGGTACCAGGCCTTAGACAGTTTAATACCTTCCTCTTTTCTGTTAATATTTTCCTTATGCTTGTGTATTTCTATAGCCTCTCGATATATCTAGGGAAATAATAGGAAGTTGTGGCTAAAACTTGTGTATCATCGAATAGAATCTGGTGTCCATTCATAATGGCATGTTCTGCTACAGCCGATTTATCCATTTCTCCTTGTCTGCAGTTTCTTTTGTGTTCTGATAACGGGTGGCTATACTTCTTTTTGTGGTCCCTATGTATGGTTTACCACACGAACAAGGAAGTCGATATACGCCGCAAGTGGAGAGAGGTGGCCGAGGATCCTTAGCTGAGCGAAGGCAGTCTTCTATTTTTCTTGTACAAGAAAAATAGAAGACTGCCTTCGCTCAGCTAAGGATCCTCGGCCACCTCTCTCCACTTGCGGCGTATATCGACTTCCTTGTTCGTGTGGTAAACCATACATAGGGACCACAAAAAGAAGTATAGCCACCCGTTTATCAGAACACAAAAGAAACTGCAGACAAGGAGAAATGGATAAATCGGCTGTAGCAGAACATGCCATTATGAATGGACACCAGATTCTATTCGATGATACAAAGTTTTAGCCACAACTTCCTATTATTTCCCTAGATTATATCGAGAGGCTATAGAAATACACAAGCATAAGAAAATATTAACAGAAAAGAGGAAGGTATTAAACTGTCTAAGGCCTGGTACCGTACACTAGAAAATAAATGCATCAACACTAGGGACAACAAGGAGACGACCATTAGCCAATCAGCAAGAGCCACGCCCGCTCACCCTGCTCCCACCACTAGTATCAATACAACACCCGCAGCGTTCACTCTAAGTAGAGCTTCCGACCAGGAAACACGCCTAGAAGCACTCGCCACTGAAGATGCCCTCCGCAGTTGAGGGCGAAACGTCTGGTATCAACACCAACTATGGACCACGGCCACAGAACCCGGAATCACTCAACATCAGGAAAAGTCATAATTTGTGTATATAGATAAACATATTAAAATTCTTCACAAAAAAAGTTTTAAGGATCATTGCAAACCGTTTAAAATAGTACGAAATATTAGTAAAGACAGAAAAAGTACCTAGAGCAGCATATGAATGTTGTATGCAAAATTATAGAATAAAGTATTCTTTAGTTCTTAAATAAACATATGGTTTATGAAAATACCAAATTTTAGAATACTTCAGAATTTCGCCTGAGCAGTTTTATCAGGTTTTGAATTTAATAGAAGACGTACATCCATAATATCCCCAAGTTACAATACAATATTTACAGCTTTTATTTATCTCTTGACTAAGTTCAAGCCACAATAACTTTTTTTTTTCAGTACATCTCTATACTCCTTCATGCTCATATTGTATAGAACATGATGATTTGAATAAAACTATCTAACATTCGTCGTTAAAATTGGAAAGTTATAAAGCAAGTACTGTATTTCCGACATTTTGTTATAAAATCTTAGTTTGTTTTTAGCAATTACACCAATGAGTACGGGTAATATCTTCTATATTCTTTGTTTGCGCTGGCAAATTGCGTCCTGGATTCAAGTGATTCCAATACACGACGCGACATGTCAGCGCAAAATTTTTCGCGCCAGCAATTTGCGTTGTAGATAAACCACCTCCATTTAAATACATGGGGAGCAATTTTTGCGCTGGCGCGTTGCGTCGTAGATAAACCATAGCATTAGAGAGCGTGTATTATATTTGGATATTCCAATCACTACCTTGACCCCCTGCAAGGGGTCTTTACTTTCTCCGTTGACCATACGCACCTTATCGTGAGTCTGTCCCATACATAGAGAACGATATTAGTTCGATGTCGAGTTGGAATTATTGCTTACATTTTGGCGTCAAACAGAGTCATGAAATGTGTCCTGAACGTAGAGAACAGAGAACCTATTCCATGTAGTAGCGACCCGTGATGATTACCACGATGCATACCACGTTTGCATAGGTTATCTATGGTTTACATTGAAAAATATAATAATAATAATAATAATAATAATAATAATAATAATAATAATAATAATAATGAAGTACGAATTGCATTGAAAGAGTTATTGATTTAATCCCTGTATGGAGGAGTTTATATGGTCCACCTTTACTTAGATACGAGCTTTTAATCGATTACTCTTCACATAAAACATCATGGATCGCACTTGCACGATGGGCATTATATGAATTGGATTATATTTAGTGTAATGAGTGATTGACTTCGTCTATTTTTTTCAAACTTTTCCTCATGCCGCAAATTTCACCACATTCGTATCTCTTAGGCGATGCTCAGTTAAACTTTCTTAACAATGGTATTACGGAAAATTGAACATAAACACGATAATCATAACATAATTGATTAATTTTTTTAAATAACGATATTATGACCTCCAAATGTAAATGCGTCCACCGCTGTGGTCTCGAGGTAGCGTGCTGCCTTGTCACGCAGCGGGCCCGGGTTCGATCCCCGGTCGGGGCAGTTTTTCTGGGTGAGGTTTTTATCGGGGTTTTTCCTCACCTGTAAGACAAATGTCAGGAAAACTTTAAGGCCCAAACGGTCCCCGAAATCATATGGCCATCATCCTTACCATTATCATCATCCTTCACCGGTGTGGAAAGCAACGGGAAGCTACCACACCTACATAATTACCTAATAAAGCTGCAAGCATAGCATGAAAATGCTATGATTGCAGTGAAGGACCTGCCGTCGGGCAGAATTACTATGGATGGAATGTAAATGCAGATGCCATCAAAATTTAGATACAACAAATTTAATAGCCGTTTTTTTTAAAGTGAAATCCAATCAAAATTTAAATGCAGTAAATTCAATAGCTGACTTTTTTTTTTCAGTGAAACATCCACTTTAAAAATACTGACCCCACGTTTACATACCTGGATATTCCTAACATAGTGACTCCAGATTTACTGCCGTGCCAAATAGATATTCTGCTATTGAATCACTTTTCAAATTTTATTTGGCAAATATTGTCAACGTCTTGATTTGTAATCCTTGAGAAGGAAATGTAACCTATGGGACAAATTCAATTGTACATTGATATTACTGGCTGCCTTACAAACATTTAATACTTGTGCATTGATATTATATGTATTAATGTTCACATTTTTATATAAAAAACAAGAAAAAAGATCGGTAAACATAGGTGTAAGGAAAATTAACTGGATAAGATATGCCATTTTTTTTCCTGGTTGGGTCTTTCTCAATATCAAGTACTAACCACTGTGGTTTAGTAATATGCAGAGAGTCTGGGTTCAATCCCCAGTAACGACAAGTTTCCTGGGTAATGTTTATAGGATTTTTTTTCCCACCTTTAGGACAATTGTCAAGAAACTTTAGGGCCCAATTAGTCCCCAATCATCTAACCATCCATATCATATTCACCTTGTTTAATAAGAATGTCTTGACTTAAATGTTTATGTTGTTTCAGAGGTGGCCCTGGCATTTAGCTGATCACTCATTCAGGAAACCTCTCCATGTCCTTGTGTGTGATCTAGAGCCTTCTCTCAAGTTCATGTCCCTGTAAGGCTCAGATTGAATGGGCATGTAAAAGTACACACAAAATGGAGAGGTTAAGCTAAGATACATACAGAAAAAAAAATCCAGTAAGAAGAGTGCCAATTCCCTCCATGGTATCTTTACCTTGTCGTGGTGGTGGAGTGGCTTGCGTGCTTAAATGATCCTGAGAGCTATGCCGGCGGTAGCATTGCTGCCGATAGGGTTACCCATGCCGGACTGGTCGAAGGTGATAAGCCAGACGAAAAAAGTACCTTGGGCGAAAGAGTGACGATCTTTCACCGTAAAAATACAACCGTCAAGAAATGCGGACATGGGTTCAACTGGGGTAAAATTTTCCGGAGGTCAAATAGTCCCCCATTCGGTTCTCCGGGCGGGGACTACTTCAGGGAACCCATGCCAAAGGCTCAAACACAGGGACATGTTCCTAGGAACATGGAATGTTAGGACTTTATACAATAGCGGGGCACTAGAGATATTAACGCGGGAATTAGATAAATCACCCTTGGATATAGTCGCTTTACAGGAAGTTAGGTGGCCAGGAGAAGGTAGTCAGGAATCAGGAAGCTTTGCATTATACTACGGGGGTGCAGAAAGACCTGCATTTGGAACGGGTTTTTTAGTCAGGAGGAGGATCCTATCCGCTATCCGAGATATTAAGTTTGTTAGTGATAGGATATCATACATAATTCTAAAGGGTAAACGACATGATTTTATAATTGTAAATGTACATGCCCCACAGAAGATAAAGATGACAAGATCAAGGATGAGTTCTATGAAGAATTAGAATGCTTATTTGATAGCCTTTCACGATATCATATGAAAATTGTCTTAGGAGATTTTAATGCAAAAGTGGGGCGGGAAGATATATTCAAACCAACAATAGGCAAATTCAGTCTTCATGAAGATAGTAACGACAACGGGGTTAGATTAGTCACATTTGCCACATCAAAGAATCTCATTGTTAAGAGCACAACATTTCAGCATAAGGATATTCATAAATACACCTGGACGTCCCCAGATGGAGAAACTCGGAACCAGATAGATCATGTATTAGTGGATAAACGCTGGCACAGTAGCATCATCGATGTTAGATCAGTTAGAGGGACAGACTGCAATTCGGATCATCATCTGGTCAGAGTGAAAATCAGACAACGGCTATCGCTTATGAGAGGAACAAACGCTAAAGATGATTCTGTAAAATTTGAATTAAAAAACTTAAAAATGATGAAATGCGGCAAGAATACCAAATCAAAATTGCTAATAGATTTGAAGTACTGGAATCTTCAGATGACAATGTGGCAAACGAAGAAGAAACTGATATAAATAAAGAATGGGAGGCTATAAGAGATACTATTAAATTGTCAGCATCAGAAAGCATTGGTTGTTTAAAAAAGAGGCAAAACAAGAAATGGTTTGATGAGGAATGTGCCGACATTGTAAAGAAAAGAAAGCTAGCAAAAATGAAATGGTTACACGAGCCAAATGAGGTAAATTTAGAGCAATTGGGTAGTATTAGACGGGAAACCACCAAGTTACTAAAGAGTAAAAAGAGGGAATATTTGAGAGAGAAGATTAATGATCTTGAAATGAATGCAAAAATAGGAACATTAGAGAATTATATCAGGGAATTAGTATAGAGAAGAAAGGGTTTCAGGCTAGAACAAACATAATTCGGAATGAAAATGGGGATATGATTGCAGATTCTCGGAGTATATTAAATAGATGGAAAAGTTACTTTAATCAGCTATTAAATGTACATACAGAACAGGACATTGAGGAGGATAATTTACAGACAGCAGAAATGCTAGTCGCAGAGCCAAGTGCATTAGAGGTTGAAATGGCGATTGAAAAATTGAAGATGTATAAAGCATCAGGTTCAGATGAGATCCCAGCAGAACTGATAAAATCAGGGGGAGAAAAATTGATGGACAAGATACGCTGGTTGCTTAGTATGATTTGGGAAAAAGAAGCTCTTCCAGATGAATGGAAGGAATCAATTATCGTACCAATTTATAAGAAAGGAGATAAAACTGATTGCAACAACTACAGGGGCATCTCATTACTTTCAACTTCGTACAAAATTCTAACAAATATATTAGTAAGCAGACTTACTCCCTATATTGATGACATTCTAGGAGATCATCAATGTGCATTTAGAAGAAACAGGTCTACAACAGATCAGATTTTTAGTATAAGACAGATTTTAGAAAAGAAATGGGAATATAATGTTACACAGTACATCAACTGTATGTAGACTTCAAAAAAGCATATGATTCAATTAAGAGGGAGAAGTTATATAGTATCCTGCTGGAGTTCGGAATTCCTAAAAAGTTAGTTAGACTTATACAAATGTGTCTAAATGGCACAAAGAGTAGGGTGCGTGTAGGCAAACAGTTTTCAGACACTTTTGAAATCCAGAATGGGTTGAAGCAAGGAGATGCACTATCTCCTCTACTATTTAATTTTGTACTAGAGCATGCCATTAAATCTTTAGAGAATGAGGAAGGCTTACAACTGAATGGTATTAATAAGCTGTTAGTTTATGCTGATGATGTAGTACTGTTGGCCGACAGCGAGGAGATACTAAAGGCCAACACGCACACACTATTGAGTAACACTAAGAAATTAGGACTGGAAGTAAATATCAATAAAACTAAATATATGGTCACACGTAGAAATTCATTAAATAATGGAAATGGACAGCTAATGACAAATGAGGGAAATTTTGAGGAAGTGACTGAATTCAAATACCTAGGAACAATAATCACAAATAGGAATGAGATGCACAAAGAAATTAAACATAGGCTCAATTCTGGAAATGCGTGCTATTATGCATTGCAGAGACTCTTGATGTCCCAACTCCTTTCAAAAAACGTTAAACTGAAAATATATAAAACAATTATTCTACCAGTTATATTATATGGGTGCGAAACATGGACTCTTACTTTAAGAGAGGAAAGGAGATTACAAGTATTTGAGAATAAAGTTCTTAGGAAAATTTTTGGACCAAAGAGAGATGAACAGACAGGTGAATGGAGAAGACTACATAACAATGAACTACATGGTCTTTACAGGAAGCCAGATATAATAAGAACAGTTAAGTCTCGTAGACTGCGATGGGCAGGACATGTTGCACGTATGGGGAATGAAAGACTTGCATGGAAGCTTCTTGTAGGAAAGCCAGAGGGAAAACGCCCAGTTGGTAGACCAAGAATGAGGTGGGAGAATAACATTAACTATGATTTGAGGGAAGTAGATTATACAGGGAATGATTGGAAAGCATTAGCTCAGGATAGGGATGTATGGAGAGCTTATGTCCGTGCGGCTATGAACCTACGGGATCGATAGTGCCAGTGAGTGAGTAAGTAAGAGTGCCAATTAAATTTATTGATCGTGACACAAGCACAGTATTCAAGGGCGATCAGAAACAACTGCAAATGCTTTAATAAATATATTTATAGGCTTATAACTCATATTACATTTATTAAGTGCTATTGAAATTGTAATTAAAAATAATTAAGATTTATTTTAATCCATTAAAATTAATGAAAATTAACAAATAGATTTTTTGAAAAGCAAATATTACTGTAACATAAAAAGTTGTAGAAAAAATACAATTTTCATTAATAAATAAATCATATTTCACCTGATGTGTGTTTTTCAATGCCACCCACTCATTTTTTGTGCTTTGAGTTCCATACTAGGCAGATAAATATCATTAATGTGGTCTATTTTCAATTAATGCACCACTTCAACAGAGCATGTTAGATAGTGATGCACAAGTTTAAGCATTTGATGAAGAGAAGCAAGAAGGTGTTGTAACTTTTTCATGGAATTTTGACCAATAAGAGAGTAATGCCCACATAGCATTGTGAGCTACAATAAGTAGTGTCATTAAACTATCTTTATCATCATCATCATCATTATAATCCAGTGTTGCCTTCAGGAAACCAAACGGCATATCCACTTGCACACTCTCTATCCAGGTTTTCTGTGGTCTTCCATTCCATAATAAGTTTGGGTAACCTTTTCTCTAGCATTCTTTTGACATGGCAATACCACTGTAAACTTTCCTTTCTATAATTCCAGCTTCTTTTACACACCCAACATTTCCTTTATTTCGTATTCTATCCATTCTAGATTTTGCAGCTAATCTTAAAACACCCATCTCTGTACTTAAAATTATTTTTATTTATTAAATTAATATTGAGAAGCTAAAGCTATTACTATGATAGAAATAAGTAAATTAATAAACACAATTAAATTATTGTAAATCAATGGTAAAGAGAAAAGTTCCCGGTTCAGGCAAAAATTTTTCTCTTTACCATTGATTTACAATAATTTAATTGTGTTTATTAATTTACTTATTTCTATCATAGTAATAGCTTTAGCTTCTCAATATTAATTTAATAAATAATGCTATAGCTGTGTGGAGTCCCTTCATGTCTTCTTCAGATAGAAGCCATTCATTGTGTATTTGCAATTGAATGTGGAGCCAGTAGAGTAAGGTAAAGGAAGAATTTCTGCTTGGATGGGAATGAAGCCTGGATTAGCTCAGTGGTCTGAGCATTAGCACGGAAAGCTAAAGGTTCGGGGTTCGATTCCCGGTTCAGGCAAAAATTTTTCTCTTTATCATTGATTCTTTTTATTTCCCTGGTAGGAATTCGCCAAACTTCAGCACCATATGTTAAAATGCTGTCAACTATGGTTTGATATATTTGTAATTTTCTATTTTTTGTAATATTTATACTCCACCAAACAGATTTCAAAGCATTTATTGCTTGTTTTACTCTTTATATGTAAATATAAATAACACCTAGTGAATAGAAAATGTTACCTATCTAACGGGTAACAAAATTCATTCATTTGTAATTGTGTCTGAAGTACTGAAACAGCTGTTACTAATTTATATTTTAATAAATATGAAAATCAGAAAAAAACTTTGAGTTTTATTTTTATTTAATTAAATGAGTTATGGATTTTAATTAAGTAAATGCCAATTCAATTGATTACTTAACCCCTCAGCATGGTTTGCCATACATATACGAGACCGGTTTCCTCCCTTCGGTGCGGTCATTTAAAAGTCCATGCAGTATCCCTGTGTGGTAGTACTTTTAAACTCTACTCACCCAGTAACTTATTTTAGATATATATCAAATTGTGATTAATAGAATGTAAACAATGAATGACCATTCTATTCTATTCTATTTTATAGTGTTCTGCCCAAGGGCAGGTCTTTCACTGCAATCATAGCATTTTCATTCTATGCTTTATAGCTTTACTAGGGAATTATAGGTGTGGTAGCTTCCCGTTGCTTCCACACCGGTGAATGATAATGATGATGATGGCCGGATGATTTTTGGGGACCGTTGGGTCCTAAACGTCCTGACATTTGTCTTACAGGTGAGGAAAAACTCCGAAAAAAACCTCACCCAGGAGCCTGTCCCGACCAGGAATCGAACCCGGACCCGCTACCTCGAGACCATATACCCAGTTCTAGATTCACACAGTTCATAAGTTTTAAAATCAAATTTGGCAGTTTTAAGTGGAGGGAATTGTTTACCCCTCCATAACCATAATGATTCATTAATTACAATATCTTGATTTTGAAGGTAGAGAGATTGGAATTTATTATTAAAATATTCAATGAAAGGGACAATTTTGAAAAAAGAATGAAGGACATTGGAAACCAAATTGTTTTGTGTTGACTGGAAATTAATGGCACCATCGAACATGGAGGTCATGATTATGCATACATAACATCTCCATACATTGCTATCCCAAATAATGTTTTCCAATTATTCCTGTATAATTTATAATAATATCTTCAATTCGTGTCCAAGTCAGGGTCGAGGGATGAGATGTGAAGAAGCCGCTATATATAGAGGTCTGTGAATGACAAGGGTGTGGCCGACCACGACTGACACACCAGTACAGAGGCAGATGAACGAAATTAATGTGATGAGATGAGTATGGAGAAATGGTGGAATGAAATTGTAGCAGGGGAAGGCGGGAGAAAACCCCGAGAAAAACCTGTTCAAGCTCCGTTTTTTCCGCCACAAAACCAACATGGAGTGACCGAGACTCGATCTCGGGAAACCAGCAGTAAGGGTCCTGTATAATTTATCTCCCTCAAATCCTGGTTAATATTTTTCTTGCACTTTATGGTTATCCCTCCGTACTGGGCACTTTGCTTCTAGTTTTCGTACACAAAGTTCCTATATAATTTCCTATTCATGCCACATGCCACATGCCCTACCCATAGCAGCCTACGAGACTTGCAATGTTTTATTACATCTATATTTCATAGATATCATGTTGCTCAGTGTTATGTTCGCCTTTCTTCCAAGTTACACCTTAATTTCCTAATAGATCTCTCATTGAGGCGATGTGCTAACCACATGAATCTTGTTGACATGTAGGTAAATAAGTGTAAGTGTCAATAAATAAAAAAATAATAAAATGAAAGAGTCAATAAAATAGTAATTATTATATATGTGGTCTTGAGGTAGAATATTGTCTTGTCATGCAGTGGGCGCCCAAACGGTCCATGGACATCATCTGGCTTTAATATCATTTTTACCATCATTATCATCCCCTGGGTCCACCGCTGTGGTCTCGAGGTAGCATGCTGCCTTGTAACGCAGCGGGCCCCGGTCGGGGCAGTTTTTCTGGGTGAGGTTTTTATCGGGGTTTTTCCTCACCTGTAAGACAAATGTCAGGAAAACTTTAAGGCCCAAACGACCCCTGAAATCATATGGCCATCAACCTTATCATTATCATCATCATCATCCTTCACCGGTGTGGAAAGCAACGGGAAGCTACCACACCTACACAATTCCCTAGTAAAGCTGCAAGCATCGCATGAAAATGCTATGACTGCAGTGAAGGACCTGCCTTCGGGCAGAATTACTATGGATGGATCATCCCCTGGGTTGGAAGCTACCACACCTGTAATTCCCTAATGAAGTAGCAATCATAGCATGAAAATTCTATGATTACAGTGAAAGACCTGCACTAGAACAGAACACTATAGAATATAGTATCGAAACATAGAATGATATAGAATGGTGTCTTTCATCGGTTAATTACAAGTTATATTTAATTGTAGATGGAGCTTTCCTTATACTTTCATCAAGATATAAGTTAAAATGCATTAATTTTTTTAATTGTTGCTAAAGGTTTACTTATAATTCATAATTCTAAACGTCATCCATTTATCATTCATTCATATTTTTAAATTAAAGATTTTCATAATTCCACACATTATTTATAAAAGTTGGAGAATCTAAATTTTATTTGTGATATAAATTCATTTATATAATTACAGAAATTTATTCATGTAGAATGGATTACCTTGGTTAATAAACTCCCGCTAGGGAGCACCTGTGTTGCAAGTGTGCAGTACATACATTACTATTATTATTATTATTATTATTATTATTACAATTACTATTATAACTATTTTTATTATCATTACCATTATTATTATTATTATTACTATTATAATTTTTATTTATCTTTACTTATCTTGGCTGCAATCTTTCCTACGACACATGTAAAGACATAGACATAAAATTGGTCAAATTTCAAAAACTTATAGGAACAATAAAAAGCATTCTTTTCCGAAAAGTACGTCCAGATACAATTCTAAAATTTTATAAAACAATGGCTCTTCCAACTCTACTTTATGGTTCTGAAACCTGGACTCTTATTACAGGTAAATTAAATAGGATAGTAGCTGCAGAAATGAAGTTATTAAGACCTTTAGCGGGTTATACGCTTTATGACCACATGCGTAATGAAGATATCCGCAAAGCTCTCAACACACCAGCAATAACTGAAATCATTAAAAAATATCAAAATAATTGGCATGAACACCTTCTGAGAATGGCAAATAGACTACCTCTGCAGCTATTGAACTACAGACCCACAGGGCAAAGAGACCCAGGAAGACCTAAGAAGAGATGGAGGGATCAATTTCTTTCCTGAAGCAGAACAGGCCAATGGCCTAATTCATGACTGCCATTGATGATGATTGATTTATTATTTCATAATTCTACACATCAAATTCGCCATGTAATTTTTTATAGAAGTTGGAAATGTCTGAGACAGGTTTTTGTGTATACACACGATCCATGTTGGTTTTGAAAGAAAGGTTAGTTATGAGACCACACAGTGAGACACTTTACAAATATTTCTTTTCGGCAAAATAGGGCATTCACTAGTTCGAACGAAGGGCGTAGCTGAAGAGAAAAAAAAAATACAAAAAGTATCTCCTTTCACTAATAAGTAGCGAACTCACTCCACATGCCTGTCGTAAATTATGTCATAACATGGAGGGAGATTCCCCTATCACAGCAGCAACAAAAAACAAGTTCTCCAGAATGTTTAACAAACTCCCTATAGGCCTTGAAAATCATAGATGTACCAATGCGTGATGGCAATCTGCATTTGGATATTTAAAAGTCCAGGCGTGTTAACACGTTCTTCTGCATCTTGGAAGGGAACGCCATGTTTAAATGTCCACGCTGATGGGTTAATGGTAACAGTTTAAAAAGTTTAGGAAACATACTAAAGATATTTGCACCAAAGCTGAGTGGTTTAAGATATCATGCCTTGGTGCAGAGCTGTAAGTCCTCATCAGGGAAGACATTTTCTCAAGGAATTTAGACCAGTATAGGACCAATGCCCACTAGAGCCAGTCAAATACATATTCGCTCCTGCTCAGATCTCGCTCCTCAAGCTTCCCATTCTTGTTGCTTCTATGAAGGCACTTGATGTATTCAAAAGAGTGAGAGGGCAATGCCAAACGAGTGCAAGCGGGAGAAACCAGAAGTCCTACTGGATCAGATTTCCCACGAGCAGTGAACAGTCTTCATAAGCAAAATAATGTATACAAAAGATAAAGAGAATGTACCATATTTCCTCATGTAATTTACATACTTTTTAATTTACTTTGACTATTGAAAAATTGGGAAGCGTAAAATATATGGATTTTTAAAATTAGAGGCTCCTGTTCTGAGTTATCTCAATTATGGTAACTAAGTATAGTAATTAAGAATACAGTATTTTTTTTGTTGAGTTGTTTCTTGACTCACCTCATACTTCTTAACTCCCTCGCAGATCCGGGTTTCTTCACTGTATTTGTGAAATTCTGCAAGAGAGGAGACCATTGGACATCAGTTGTGAACGTGATACAGTATTGAGAATTTCACAAATACAGTGAAGAAATCCAGATCTGTGAGGGAGTTAAGAAGATGAGGTGAGTCAAGAAACAACTCAACAAAATTAAAATAAACCTCATAGTGTTTCCTACCTACATAACTTAAGAATACAGTAATTTTGTTTTATCTTATAAATTTATAGCATAACACTGTAGGTAATCTTGAATTATATAAATAATAATCATGCAATAATAAATCTATAAACAATAATTATTATACAAATGAAACAATACAAATATTGTAAATTGTCTACGTTGTGAGAATTAGCAATTTCATGTGCATGTCACATGTAACTGCGATACCGTCGTTCCGCAACTGTTCAAAATAAATTAAAAGTTCATCTTCTACAATGGGATATTTACCAATTTTTGGACCTTGAAATGTCCTACTGTCACTTCTTGCATTATTTAGCGAGTCTTTTTGTTTCTTCCAATAATGCATGTTGATTCGAGAACTCAGAATTCTCTTTCTGCTGCAAGATTACCAAAATGTTCCGCGAAACTTATCACTTTCAATTTATATGATGCTGTGTAATTGTTAATTTTCTTTCCCATCTTGAAATACCGTATAGATTCAAGTGCATACTAGAAGTGTTAAAAGTGAACTGAAATACCAGTATTTACTCTTCTAAAATTTGTCTCTACGAAGGGCAAGCGTTGTTAAAGTAGTGGGACTTTATGAAGCAGGTAGTTCAGTTGTTAGCAAATGACCTACGTTGGATGTAAGAATTGGCAATGGAATTCAGGGAAGGAAAATCCATACTACACTGAAAGGAAAATGTAGAGCCTAGCTAAAATGTGTGCACAAAATACGACATGGAGGAAAAATAAAGTTCAAAATAATCCCTTAAAATTAGAATGCGCAAATTACGTGGGTGCACAAATTACACAAGCAAATGTGGCATTAAATAAATTATCTGATGAAACTTATATTCTACAAGCCTTATGCTTTGAACATAAGCCTGTATTTAATATTTAATTTTAGGAAGTTATATTTTGAGGTTATTTTCTTCTTCTTCTTCTTCCTTCCAAGTATTAGGCCAAGGCCTGTTACGATCCTATAGAAAGTTTTCCCTCCAGCGTTCATAGGACGGCCCAGTGATCTTCGTCCTCTTGGTATATAATTATAAACAGCTTTGGGGATCCAATTTGAACTCATTCTTTCAAGATGGTGTTTCCAATTTAGTTGGTACTGTTTAATATATTCCAAAATTGGCGTAGTCTTCAATTCTTTTAAGATATCGGTGTTCCTATTCCGATCCCATCTGGTGTAACCCGCTGTTCTGCGCATGAATCTCATTTCACAAGCCGTTATTCTGCTTTCATGTTGTTTTTTTAGTGTCCATGCTTCACTACCATAGGTCAACACCGGTCTAGCCAAAGTGTTATATAAACGTAATCTGGTGTTTTTTTGTACAAGGGATGGTTTCATAACTTGATTAATAATTCCTAAACTTTTATTATAACTAGTAACTTTTTCAGGGATATCCTTTTCATCCCAGATAGAGAGATAATATCCAAGATATTTAAATTGATTAGATCTCTCAAAAATTTTATTCTGGAGACAGATTTTACTTTGTATGGGGTCCTTCCCATGAAATGCCATAATTTTAGTTTTGTTAATTGATATTTCCATATTAAATTTGGCACCTATTTTTTTGTAAATTATAAATTGATCGTTGCAAATCATTTTCGGAAAGTGCCAGAAGAGCTAAATTGTCTGCAAAAAGAATAGCATCGAGTTTGAGGTTCCTATTGATGGGTATATATCCTCGTTGTGTTTTCCTCCATTCATTTATTAATTTATTCATGTATATAATGAAAAGCACCGGTGAAAGTCCACATCCCTGTCTTACTCCAGTGTTGATCTTTTCCCAAGAAGATAATTTGCCATCTTGTTTAACAGAGATTTCATTATCTTTATAGATGTTGAAGATATTAGTAATATATTGTTGTGAACGTTATCATCAGCTAAAATTTGTAGTAATATATTTCTGTCTACTTTGTCAAAAGCCTTTATGAAGTCAACGAAGGCGATATGAGTTTCTATATTGAATTCCTTGTGCTTTTCTAATAGTAGTTTTAGAGTAAAGAATCCATCTGTACAAGATCTACCCTTTCTGAATCCATTCTGCTCTTCTCCAATTATATTTTCATAAATTTTCCTCAATTTATTCTTAACTATATTAGCATAAATTTTATATCCAGAGTTCAACAAGCTAATTCCACGATAGTTATCTTTGATTTGGCGACTTCCTTTTTTGAAGATTGGTATTACAATGGATTTGTTCCAGCTTTGTGGTGGTTCTTGTCCTTCCCATATCATATTAAGGAGAATAAGAAATCTGTCTAAAAAATTTAAATAATTCTTGATTAATGTGGTCTTCTCCGGGAGCTTTGTTACTTTTTAATGATATAACAACATCAGTTAATTCATCTATAGAAATTTGTTCCAAAGCAGTGTTATTAGAGATTGGTATTTGTAATAAATCATCCTTTTGTGTCCATAAATGATGAAAGTAGGTAAACCAAGATTCTTTAGATATACAATTTAAATGTGCATTTTCTCTTGAATCATTATTTAAATTTTTTAAAACTTTATATATTTTTGGTTGAGGCCTAGTGACATCATTTTCCAAAAATGAGACAAATTGTTCCCAGCTTTGTCTATGTTTTTTGCGAACTTCAATTTTAGCTATGGCTCTCTTCCTATGATACTCTACTTTATCTCATCTTTTTTTTTTTAATTATATTATTTATATACTTCCAAATTCACAAACCTGGAAACAAAATGAGGCCAATAATTAACAATATTGGATCACCAACCTACAAAATTTCGAAATGGCTGAATAATGAATTTAAAATAATTAATAATTTTGAAAGTCTGCAGATTGAAAATTCATTGGAATTAGTTAAAAAATTAGAAAAAGTGGAAATTGAACCCACAGATAGGTTGGTTTCGTTTGATGTAGTTTCACTATTCACAAATGTACCGAAACAAAAAACTTTAGAGATATTGAACAATTGGTTAAGTAAAAACAACATAGAGAGAGATCAAAGAAGATTATTTGAAATTCTTCTTCTTCTTCCTTCCAAGTATTAGGCCAAGGCCTGTTACGATCCTATAGAAAATTCTCCCGTATGGGAAATTTTCGTATAAGACTTGAAAGCTAACTGAGTTATGCATTGACCAAATGTTTTTTACATTCAATGGGAGTTTCTATAGACAAAAATCAGGGCTCTCAATGGGAAACCAATTATCACCTTTCCTGGCAAATTTATTTATGAGCGATTTTGAATGTAAAATCACTAAAGCACATCCCACAATGTTTAAATTTTGGAGCAGATATGTAGATGATATAATTTGTGTTGTTAAAGAAAAACATGTAGAAGATTCCCTAAAACTGTTAAATTTACAGAGTACAAACATCAAATTTACCAAAGAAATAGAAGAAAATAAACAAATACCTTTTTTTGATCTTAAATTGGTAAGAAACGAAGAAAAAAGAAAAACTGAATTCGGGATTCATAGGAAAGAAACTCATACAGAAAATTTTATAAAATCAACAGGGTTCAATCCAATTGGACATAAATTAGCAGCCTTTAATAGTTTAACTCATAGATTGGTACACTTACCCTTAAACATATAAACAAAGTAGCAAGAGAAAACGGGTTTGATGAAAAAATGGTACATAAAAGGATAGAAAAGTATAAAAAACAAAAAATGATAAACAGAAGTACTCTTGAAAAAGAAGAACCACCTATGAAAAAATATAGGAAATTCACATATCACCCTTGGGTACATAATAAATTTCAAAATATATTTGAGAAGTTTAATATTAAATTAGCACCAAAAAATAACTACAGTTTAAATAAACTAATAAAAACCAACAAAAATGAAAAAACTGATAAAAATAAAAAGTCAGGAATATATCAAATTGAATGCATGGGTTGTGAAAAGATATATATAGGAAAAACAAAAAGAAACCTACAAATTAGAACCAAAGAACACATAAGAAATATTAAAAATGGGGACATAGAAAAATCTGCAGTTGCTGCTCATGTTTGGTCTGAAAAAAAAATATTTTAAATTCAGACACTAAATTATTAAAACAGTTAGAAAATACAAAAGAGCTGACTATTTGGGAAAAAAAATTTTATTCAGAAGAACAGAAACAGAGTTATGAATTTTGATATACCGATGGAGCGTGACCTTGTTTGGAGGTTCTTTGGCCAACCACAGGATGGAGCTGACATTGACATCCAGGTTGTGCAACATAAATAAAACCAGCCTGGAAAAGCTGACGATAAAACAGAATTGTTTTGAAACATGTTCAAGAACAAATTAATATTGAGGTAAGATGTTCAGACTAAAAATAATATAATTAATAAGCCTGTATATTGAAGTGGCTGAATTCAAATACCTAGGAACAATAATCACAAATAGGAATGAGATGCACAAAGAAATTAAACATAGGCTCAATTCTGGAAATGCATGCTATTATGCATTGCAGAGACTTTTGATGTCCCAACTCCTTTCAAGAAACGTTAAGTTGAAAATATATAAAACTATTATTCTACCAGTTATATTATATGAGTGCGAAACATGGACTCTTACTTTAAGGGAGGAAAGGAGATTACAAGTATTTGAGAATAAAGTTCTTAGGAAAATTTTTGGACCAAAGAGAGATGAAGAGACAGGTGAATGGAGAAGATTACATAACAATGAACTACATGGTCTTTATAGGAAGCCAGATATAATAAGAACAGTCAAGTCTCGTAGACTGCGATGGGCAGGACATGTTGCGCGTATGGGGAATGAAAGATGTGCATGGAAGCTTCTTGTAGGAAAGCCAGAGGGAAAACGCCCAGTTGGTAGACCAAGAATGAGGTGGGAAAACAACATTAACTGTGATTTGAGGGAAGTAGATTATACAGGGAATGATTGGAAAGCATTAGCTCAGGATAGGGATGTATGGAGAACTTATGTCCGTGCGGCCATGAACCTACGGGTTCGATAGTGCCAGTGAGTAAGTAAGTAAGTAAGCCTGTATATTACATGTGAAAAAAAAATTAATTATGTACTTAGTACTGTAAATAAAATGTACTTCAACAGCACTAAACATGTGTTTAGAATTTACATCAATTTATTTCAATGTGAAATCGGATAGATTTTTTAAAAAATTGTATGTATCTTTAAATTTAGTGAATACAGTTATAAGTCTATGAACCCAAATATTAATTTGTGTCTTATTATAGATCTGAAATTCGGTAATTGTAAATTTGAAAAATGAGTACTTTTACAAATTAATAGTTTGGAAGTAGGAATTAATGCAGATGTGATTGAAACGGCATCCCGCGCCGTAGCCGAGTGGTTAAGGCAGAAAGCCTTGGCGTAGAGCTACGGGACTTGCGCTGGTTCGAGTCTCCATGGGGGAAGAAATTTTTTCATGGTATTTCGGCCAGTATGGGACCGGTGCCCACTGAGCATCGTGATGCATTTGGGTAGCTACAATAAGTAGGTTGAGAAAACCAGCTATAACGGCTGGGGGACTCGACATGTCGACCACATGTCACCCCTACACTGGCTGATTATCATCTATCTCTGTGATTGACACATGTGGATGTGAGGCCAGCAGCCGGCTGGTAGGCTAAGGGCCTTGTAGGGCCTGTCGCGCCAGGAGTTTTTTTTTTAGATTGAAACGGCTTTATACACGACATATATTTAAGTTTTAAGGGTGTTATTTTTGTAAATGGGATATTTTGTGTGATTTTTATAAATCTATTTTATGGGGTTAACTGAAGCATATCAAACTAAAAAAAAAATATATTATTTGCACAGTGAGGATTCATTTCCGGCAATCAGCTTTTTGGGATGTTGAAAATCTCAAGAAATATCCAGTAAATGTTATAGGCTATTTCTTCCACTTTTAAGCTATTCTACCTCTGAATCTATGATGTTGTATTCTGCTTCACATGCATCTCACTTGATTAGTGGGAAGAGTGACTGCGAGCAGTGGGTCATCAACTCACACTGCAGCACCTGTCAGTCGAGCTGCATGCTTGTAAGGTGAAACACATGTTCTACTGCAGTACTGTATTCTAGTGTTATAAAGTAAAATTAACCACTTAGTTAAGTTCTATAGTGGTCTTAGTTCATAGTTATCATTATGCCTCAATCTGTGTTCACAGTACAATGTAGGATATTTATGTATGATAATTATGTGAAACCATATCTTGCAGAGAAGTTGATTCAGAACACAATTTTCAGGTGTAAACCTCCAAATAGAGAGACCATTTGACGACTTGTAAACAAGTTTAGACAAAAATGGGTTCTGTGCTCGGTAAGAAACCAAGGTAACAAAACGTGTGCTGACTGAGGATAAATTAGATAAAAAAATAAAGTTATGGAAGAAACCTCAACACATTAGATGAACACAAAGATTATATCAGGACAGAAATAAACTTAATAACAGAACAGCAACTAATGCATGTGAATCAGTGTTTCCTATCACGGTGCCAAAAAGGTGTGGATGCAGGAGAACATTTCCAACATCTTCTGTCAAAAGGTACATACTTATTTCCACTCTTCATTATCATGCACCAACAAAGTGAGAGAAATGCTGTGCAGTTGATATGCCTTGCTGATGACTCACTGCCCGCAGTCACTTTTCCTGCCACATGTTGAGTGAGGTGCATGACAGCTTCAGTTGTGAGAGAGATTACATTATCTCTTACAACTGAAGCTGTCTATAGACATAGAATAACATACAATTTTGTTTAGTCACTATTAACAGAAGAAAAAAAAAACAAAACAAAATGTATTATCACCAACATCTTATAATGTCAATGAAACCATTCTCCAAACAGTGGAAAAGGCAGACAAATCTTTTTTCCTGATAGTAAGCAGAGCTAGCAGTATCAGCAACCTGCAGGATAGAAGTTATGAACCTGGATTGTGACTGAATATTTACTGACAAGGTCACAATGTCTATAATGGCAGTAAAACTGTGATATGGACATCACTACATTATACTTTCTTGTGTGGATAGTCAAGTAAATGAGACAAATACTAATGATCATGGACACTGGCATCCAAAATGCAGCAGGAGTATAGAAGAGGTTCCTTCGGTTGTCATTATATAAAAGCCTTTTAAAAAATAATTAAAATTTGGAATATAAAAACACTGTTGATAGAAAGTATAAGATGAGATGGTAGAATCGACACAGTCTAAAGACAATTACCGAGGTGAGCAATTTAAATAACTTGGGATGTAAGTCAGAACAATGATAGCTAACAAATGCTATTATACCCCAAAAACTTCTCAGGTCTTCACAGTGTGTAAGACAACCATTAAACCAGTGGTTATATATGAGGCGGTCAGAGGACAAAGGGTACAAAAAATATGAGTTAAGTACAGAAATGGTTAATTATATTTGAAGAGAAAAATTTTCGCCCAGACCGAGACTCGAACCCGGGACATTTGGCTTGCCGGGCCAAATGCTCTACCAACTGAGCTACCGAGGCGAGTTGCGATCTAGATGCAAATTTTTCTCTTATATACGTTGTAATTCCCTCTCACCAATTGCTTTTGAAACCATTGTTTCTATCTTTGCAAATAGCGGCTTCTTAGTTAAGAAGACATTTATTGGGAATTTAACATTACTTTATAAAGCTAGTAAGGCTTCTAATGATGTTTTTATTATTAATTTAACATTTCTCAATGAAAGATTAATTATATTTGAAGAGAAAAATTTTCGCCCAGACCGAGACTCGACCTTTGGCTTACAACGTATATAAGAGAAAAATTTGCATCTAGATCGCAACTCGCCTCGGTAGCTCATTTGGCCCGGCAAGCCAAAGGTCCCGGGTTCGAGTCTCGGTCTGGGCGAAAATTTTTTCTTTTCAAATATAATTAATCTTTCATTGAGAAATGTTCAATTAATAATAAAAACATCACACAAATGGTTACCTAATATAACAAACTGTTTGGTGCCCAAGAGGTGTATGTGTACGTTTGACAAGTTCTGACACATAGTGGAGTCTTAGAAAAACAGCTCTTCTACTTGGAGGACAAGGGGTACGTCTGTAGTTACACTCCTTGGCTTCCAACAGCTAGGTGGATTCAAGCTTATAGCGTTATTTTTTTAATGTTTCTAACAAATTTTATGTGAAGATTATTACTGCATTATAAGTGTTTAATACAGTGCTGGTGATTGTTTGAGGTTTGTTGATTTATCAAATATTATTATGTCTGAATCAGAGTGTTATGGACATGAACTTAATCTCACCTTCATGGTAAGTAAAATATTTTTACTACTTTGTTTATATTTCCACAATTGTATATTATAAAATAATACTTTTTAGCATTACATTTTGAGATAATTGGAAATTATTTAACAATCTGAAGATATAATAAGATTTAGATTTGCAACATAATAATGTTTATAACAAAGACATGCTTTTTTTTATATATGAAGATTAATAATTGGTTTTTGTTTTCTTGTCACATTACAATGAAGATTATATTGAGGAACCCGGCATTACAGGACCTACAGAAGAAGATACTCCAGAATTGCACATTTGCAGAAAGAGGATTAGTAAACAAGAAAATTGGATAAAAAATAAAGCAAAAACAGGATGGTATCAAGGCAAAGAGTATACAAACAGGAAGGGAAAAAAATATTCATGTGGAGAAGCAGGTAAGAGAATGTATCCACAAATGCAGGTTTAAGTGCAATGAACTTTATGACTGATTAATCTTTTCGTAATATGTAACTCTTTAGATAAGTATATACATATTTCCAGTCATAATAAAAACTTTGGTATGAATATACTTTTCTTGGATAATTCATTTCAAAATATTGCTTGGAGTACAAGTGACTCTTAATTCAAAGAAAAGTTATAGTATGCACTAATGTTTACATTATATCTGTTCATATTTTGTGGATAAATGAACTTATACATAGGTTGTTTCTTTAGTTTTGGCAACTATTTATTTTCTGGATACATAGCATACATACATGGTTGTAAGTTTTAGAGGCCTTCCGTGTAGTCACCAGCATTGCGTACAATGTTGTTCCCAGCGATGTGGTAGCCGTCGGCACTGCCTAATCTCTGGATGGTGCGTAGAGACTGATTAACTGCACTCAGACTGTCGTCCACTGTTCTGAATCTCTTCCTTGAGTTTAGGAATGAAGTCGAAGTCACAGGGACTTATGTCTGGAGAGTATGGAGGGTGGTAGAGCACCTCCCAACCCCAGCGATTGAACAAATCAGACACTGCCCCTAGGCACATGTGACACATTTTCGTGTCCTCTAAAGGCTTGTACCCACCTTGCCACTGTTCGGTACTGCAATGTATCTGCACCACAAGCCTCTCGCAATCCTTGATGACACTGTAGTGCGTTTCTGCCTCTAAACATTCAATCTTCAACCAGATTCTCTGCTCCTGCTTTGAAAACTTGTACTATGTTATACTGCGACGCCTAGATCTAAACTGATAACTTTGGGCTCATTGTTACATGAGGAGGGGAGGGGGGAGAGGCAAATCCATATGCTCGGACAGAGGGGAGGCACTGAAATTACATGTGCAATAAACAGAATTGTCAACCCTAGTTTTATTTGGATTCCACACTATTGTTGCCAAAACTAAAGAAACAACCCTTGCATATAAGGAACACAAACACAATTTATGAGACTTATCAGGATTTTATATTTTCACTGATCTTTAAACTCAATTTTCTCCAAACTAATTTTTTTGTCACTTGTGTCCTCTGACCACCTCATATAGTTCTGACATCTGGATTTTAACAAAAGCTGAAAATCCCTTAGAAAGTCCTTCAAAAGACTTTTGAAGCTGTGTGTATTAATAATGTCTTGAAGCACAGGTATGGGATTTATGCTGGCTTTGAGTCCCCATTGGAAAGAAATTTTCTTTTTGAATTACAGCCAGCATAAGACTGATACCCACTCAGCATTCTGAGGAATTTGGGTAGCTACAATAAGTAGCAGCTCCAGGATGAGAAACAGCTGTAATGCTGGGGGCCTCATGCTGATATGTCACCCTTAGATATTGGCTGGTGGATGTGAGGCCAGCAGGGGCTGGTAGGCCTATTGTGCTATGGGATAATCTGCAATAGCTGCACATGCCTGGTCAGAAAAACATAGAATAGAAACCAAAACAAAATTACTTAAACAATTGGAAAAACCGAACGAACTCACAATTTGGGAAAAAATTTACATATGCAAGAATGAAAATACAACTATGAATTTTGAAATACCCGGTTATAAGGAGAGAGGACTGATTTGGAAGTTCGTCGGTCAGCCATCAGATGGCGTGGAGGTCAGTCTGCAGGATAGAAGGCCGTTGGACGTCAGTTGTGAACGTGACACAGCATTGAGAATGTCACAAATGATGTGACGAAACCCTGGGTTTGCGAGGAGTTATGAAGTATGAGGTGAGTGAAATAAAAAATAAACAATAGTAAAAAACCTCAGTGTTATTTCCTATCTACATAACTTAATAAAAATAATATAATTAAAATAACCTCAAAATATCACTTCCTAAAATTAAATATTAATAGCAGGTTTAGTTTCTTTTTCTGAACCTGTTCTCAAGTCTAAAGATGCCCTTGGGAGTCCCACCATTCTTTTCGTCTTCCTATGCTTCTGAATTCTTTAGGTTGGCAGAATAATGCTTTTTGGTAGTCGGTTTGGGTCCATTTGCTGCAAATGATCCTGGCAATCATTTTGATAAATCCGAATAGCTTCTGTAATATTTAAATTAATATTGGTAAGTAAACATTATGAGGTTATATCATTAATAGTGAGTGGAGAACATATTTTAATCGACTCACCTCATACATTACCAAACTTCTTTGATACCGACGGTTTCAGACAATATCATGTCCTTCATCAGTCATAGCATCCACTGATGAAATTCCGTGATTGTTTCTAAAGAACATTTTAGAAATATTAAAAATTGTGAAATTGAAAAATCAGCAATAGCTGCACATAGTTTACTAGGACATCATAAAATTGAAAAAGAAGCAAAACTTTTAAAACAGTTGGATAAACCGTTGGAATTGACAATTTGGGAAATTATATTCATTCAGAAGAATAAATATCGATCTATGAATTTCGATATTCCGGTGGATAAAAATTTAATTACAAAGTTTATAATCCCAACAAAAGATGGCAGCACAAGAGGTGATGTACTACAGAAATCAACAATCACTATTAGCTTCTGTAATGTTTGCAATTCTTAATGTTGCTCTTACATGTGCAATTTTTTTTTGTCTAGTCTAGTTAAAAGAAAACATGAAAACAATTATACTGAGGTTTAGAATAATTATGTTAAATTAATTTAAATATATGATGGTTGAAGATAAATTAAAATGTTTCTTACCTCTCCTCATGATTAATCTTGTAAGTAGATCGTGATTTCAGGGTCTTGGCAACCCCATCCTCAATACACTTATGCCGACTGATGTTTTGTCGATCGGAAGAATCACTAAAATTCATCGGAGAACATATTGTTTAAACAACTCACCTCATAGGATTCATGCTTCCATGATATCGCGATTTCAAACATAGTCATGTTCATCTTCAGCCATAACTCCGACTGACGAAATTCTTCGGTCGTCAACTATTCTATTGTCGCCATCTTCAGTGCTGTCATCTATGGTTGAATTTATGAACTTCGAAATCAATGTAATTTCGTTAGGGATATCAAAATTCATTGATCTATTTTTGTTTTTCTGAATATATATTTTTTCCCAAACTGTCAATTCCAAAGGTTTCTCTACTTGTTTTAAAAGTTTAGCTTCTCTTCCAATTTTATGATGTTCTAATAAACTATGTGCAACAATTGCAGATTTTTCAATTTCACAATTTTTAATATTTCTGATATGTTCTTTGGTCCGAATTTCCAAATTCCTTTTTGTTTTTCCTATATAAACTTTATTGCAATCTTCACACTTCTCCTTCTTCCGATCGACATATCAGTCAGCATAAGTGTACTGAGGATGGGGTTGCCAAGACCCTGAAATCGTGATCTACTTACAAGATTAATTATGAGGAGAGGTAAGAAACATTTTAATTTATCTTAAATTAAACCTCATAGTGATTTATTCCTATAAAAGTTCAATATAGTGGTTTATATTAATCAAGTTTTTTTTGTGAGAATGGCAATATCTTACCTCAAATTAATGTTGGTACGTTTGAACATGTTTCGATATAATCCTCTACATCATCGTCAGCTTGCCCAGTCTGAATTTCAAAATACCCCGTGAGAAGGAAAAAAAAAAAAAAAAAAAAAAAAGATTTGGAAGTTCATCACTAAGCCAACAGAGGGCATAGAAATCAATTTGCAGGAGGGACAACCTCAAGACGGCAGTTGTGTGGCATCAAGAATATTGCAAAGTTAGCGACGAAACCTATGTCTGCATAAAAATCAAGAAATATGAAGTGAGTCAAAAATTCACAACTCAAATAAATTGAGTAAAATGTTACAATTCTCACAAAAAAAAAAAAGTGAATTTCTGTACAAATTATTTTGAACTGTTGCAACAGAATATTTAATTATTGTATGGATAAATTTTATTTTGCATGTCTTTGCAAGTCCACAGAAAAATTAAAAATGTTAGCCCTGCAACTCTTGAACTATGGTGACTCTTCCAGTTATAGGCATTATTTAGATCCAAAACATGGTTTCTTACTTTAAGAGAAAGGTACAGACAGGCAAATGGAGAATATTACATACAGAGAATTACATGATCTTTATGGGAAACCTGATGTAATAACAGTTAAGTATCACAGAATGCAACGGGCTGCACATGTGGTAAGATGGTGAATAATAGAGGAGAATGGAAACTTCTTGCAAGAAAACCAGAAGGAAAGCACCCAATAGATAAACAAATCATTCCCAGTATAATTAAGATGTGTTTTTTGCAAAACCCGATATATGTTTCAAATCTAGTTTACACAATATTGCTTAGACATTTAAACAGAGTTATGGTACCGTTAGGATATTTTTTATAGTCAAGAATTTAAATACTTTACTTTTAAAACCAACATGCATGCCAACATAAATTTATAGGATGACAATTTACTCTGTAACCAACACGGGTCATGTAAAAATTGGAAATCAGATAAACCAATAAAGACATTAGTAGTTCTGTAAGGCTTGTCTTCACTTTTTTCTGATAATGGGAATATTCTCCATGAAACGGTTAGAAGTTGTCAAATTTCAGAAAAAAAAACTGATATTGAATAATAATTTCAGGTTAAAGGGGCTTGGCTGCACACCATTTCATCAGATGGTACTATCATTATTGCCAGCATCCAGATAATATACGGCAATAGGGACTAGTTGTACTCTAGTACCGATTGTGAATCAAATGAGACATTTTCCAAGCTTCCCCTCTTAATTTACTCTATGTTTTCAGTTTAACATTTTTCAAGAGAAGTTGGAATGAATTCCTATAATACATAATAAATGCATTTTGAGAGATGAGCTCTTTCTTCATCTCATTCCTGTTTGTAATGATATTATTAGAACAGATAGATTCCTTGATTAGTGTTCCAGTTGGCATCCTCAAAAAGTATTATGGGAAGATGATGGTTCGAAATGGTGACCATTTTAAAAATGTCTTATTTTTATTTTTTGGTTTAGAAATATACCTTGCCATTATATTTGAAGAGAAAAATTATACACTCTGGCTGGGCTTTGAACCCAGGACCTTTGGCTTTCTAGATTTGCATTTAGATTGGAGTGTTCAGATAGCTCAGGGGACGAACATTGGACTAGAAAGCCAAAGGTCCTGGGTTCAAAGCCCAGTCAGAGTGTATAATTTTTCTCTTCAAATATAATTTACCCATAATTCCAGGTTATGTATATGACCTAACAAGACTTTTAGATTTTCACTTTTATATACATGTTATTATTTGATTGTAGTTTTCCATATGTATGATTTTCAATCAAATTACAGCATAAAAATAAATATAACTCTTCAAGAATAAAAATATCTGCATGAAATTTGAAATCCGTTTTGTATAGATACTAATCAAAATTTACGTTTTCCAAAGTTTGAATTATTTTGTAAGATACATTCCCCCCCCCTTCCCATGGATCTATGAGCAGTAAGATAATACTCTTGAAGTGGCCTGCTAGGTAAGTCTGAAGATGACCAGATTTCAGGATTATCCTTCCCCTGGATAATTTGATGTCTCCATGGTTACAGAGCATTATCTATTTACTTGATATTTTGGATTCAAGTTGCGTAGCCTTAATGCTCCTGTGGTTTTATGTCTTCAAATCCGGAGACATCCCATTCACACTCACACTGCAGATCTCTGTTGTGAATTACCTCCATTTCTCTCACATCTTACCATTTGGCAAACTAGTGAAATAGACTTCTCACAAAAATTAATTTATTGATTGAAATTCATTGGAGAACATTTTTTGACAACTCACTTCATAAATTTCGTGTTTTTCAATTATACCAATGAATTTTGATATTCCTAATGAACAAAATTTGATTTTGAAGTTCATAAATTCAACCATAGATGGCAGCGCTGAAGATGATAACATACAATATGAAACTAGAGAAACTAACCTTAACTAAACACAATATAAATTATAAACAAAATTATAATAGGTCCACAGAAGATAGAAGATTAATAAATTTAACAGAAATAACATTAAATAAAGAAGAAACAAGAATACTTGAAAATGGATACAAGTTCAATTTCTCCACAGGATAAAAGAAAATATGATAATCGAAAACGAAATTGCAATTAATAAATTACAAATAAATAATAAAGACTATGCAAGATACGAAGCTGCTGAAACCATCAATAAAGTTTCACCCACAATAAGTAATGAAGAAAAGAAGAATTTAAAACACCTTAATAAATTAAAAACTAAACTCAAGAATAATAACATAATAAATACAAAAGCCGATAAAGGTAACATAACGGTACTAATGAATAAAGACGATTACATTGCAAAACCAAACAATTCATAGATGAAAATAAATTCAACAAAATCGACAAAGATGAAACAGCTAAATTTAACAGAAAATTAAAAGAACTAACAAAAACATGTTCAATAATTATACCAAACAATGAATGTAACAAGTATACAAATAAGTTCATAAACAACAATCCAATGGTACCGATAATGAAAGCTTTACCTAAAATACACAAAACCAATAACCAATGTGGCCAGTAGTAAACTGCATTAACACCCCCAACTACAACATTTCCAAATTAATTGCACAAAAACTCAAAAAAGACATGAAATTAGAAGATAAATACACAATAGAAAACACGTATGATTTAGCAGATAAACTTAAAAACAGAAATAAATAAGAATACGAACATGGCGTCATTTGACATAAAGAATCTATACACTAACATTCCAATAAATGAAATTTTAAACATAATAAAAAATAAACTAGATAACAGTAACTTAAATACAGAAATCAACTATACACAGTCACAAATACTATAATGAAGCAAAATTATTTCCAATTCAATAACCATATATATATGAACAAGAAGATGGAATCCCGATGGGATCTCCCACATCTGGTGTAATGGCAGAAATATTTCTACAAGATTTGGAAAACAAATACTATGAAATTTTAATAAATAAATTCAATATAAAGCTAATTACAAGATATGTGGATGATGTCATGATTATTTATGAAAGGAAATTCTGCTAGAACTAAACAATATGCATCCTAAAATAGAATTTATGGAAGAAATAGAACTTAATAACAAAATAAACTATCTAGACCTTACCATAATGAAAACATAGAAAAAAAGAAACTTGAAATAAATATTTTCCGCAAATCTACAAATAATATGCTCACCATTAATAACAAGTCTAGACACCCATACCAACATAAAATCAGCACATTTAATAGTTTAAACAACAGAATGTTAAAACCACCCTTGAACAAAACAAATTATAACGAAGAACTACAATATCTTAAAAACATGGCGAAAAGCAACGGATTCAACACACAAATCATTGATAAGCTTATAAAGAAACAAAAAAGAAAAAATGACGCAAACAATATAACGAAACTTGAAAGAGAATGTAACAATAACAAAACATGGGTAACATTAACATACACAGGAAATGAAATCACACAACTTGAAAAAATTGAAAATACTCTCACAATAACCCATTATACGAGATCGTCAAAAACAAGTCAGTTGGAGTATACATCAACGTATACAACAACAACGAGTAGCGGAAGTTCAATCTGCAGAAGATGGAAGATAACTTCCGAAAGCGCTCCACTTAACCCTTTGCCCCGTATAGCGTAGTAGACTGTAATAGGGCTGTATTTCTACTTGTATTTATTTTCTTGGAAAATTTTATTATTTTTGTCATAGTTTGGTATCTGTGGAATGCATTAAAAGTGGCAAGAAGGCTTGCTTTGTACATTTTCGTAAATTTCTTAACGGTATTTTCTTTGTGTACCGAAACCTTTTTTGAAAACCTCTATTGGTTCATCTGTAACCATTGTTAACGAAAGCAAACATTCAGGTCTTAGGAAAACTATTTCTAGTTTCAATCCACTGTGCAGTGAAGAAATTGTGGCCACGATTGATGAAGAAATTGACTATTAAAGTGATGGTTGGAACGCTAAGTAGAGGGGTAGCTTAGCGCAAGACTTTTATATAGAGCAAGCGTGTGACTGTGAACAAGATTTTCAAGCGTCAACTGCCGAGCCTGGAGATAACCAAGGAAAGAATATTATTACTCTTTTAATAAAATTGGTCCTCAGAATTAAAAAAAAAAAAAACTTTTTATCGTTTACTTATGTTGTACATAGTTTGGAGTCTGGAACAAATGAAAGATGTTTTTTCCCCACTATTCAGGCCTGTAGATAGTAATTTCAATGTCCTGATTTCAGAAGAAAATAATATGCTGCGAAAATTGAGAGGAAACAAATAAATAGAACTAAAATGCGTGGAAACATATCTAAATGAAATTAAAACTTAAGTTGGAATTTTAATACTTTTGATAGATATTTTTATTGTCAGAAACACAGTACAATATATGACTTCAATTAGTACGTAATTAATGTGGTGTTTTCAACCAATCAATGCTGATATATTCATGGACAGTATAAAGAGGATTTAATGTCAATGCTGATTTATTTATTTTTAAATTTTAGAAACAAGAAAATACTCTATACCGTCTTCAAGACTATTGAATACATTCACGAATACCATCTTATATCTATTTTGAGTTATAGTAAATTTACATTAATTAGAGACTATTTTTTATAATATTTGTGTATGTCCTATTGTAAGACAAGCAATGACTCTTAAGCGATTCGAGAAACATCGCAGTATCTCCATTTGAGTGATGTTATGGGAAGAATATTACGAAATAATATTGAAATGCGCCACGCACTGAACATCATACAGTAAATATATTAGGACTGATTGTAAGAGGTCTTATTAATTTTATATCACAGTGAGAGAGGAGTGCAAATTAAAAAATAGTATTAATTTAAAGAGTTAAAATTTTAATTTAGGTACAGTGATTTTTAAGTAGGGCCCATAGTGATATATGTGTGACTATATGAATATAACAATAAATATTGTATATTATGCAATTGAGAAGAACAGCTAGACACGAAAAAGGTGAGTACTCTTACTAAATTAAATATTTAATAATTTAGCTATTAGCGAGTTAAAAAAAATATTCAAATTCGGTAATTACTGCAAAAAATTTAATGGGAGACCAAAATTATAATAAATTATTTTTAAAAGTATAAAACTCATATTTTTTCGGTATATTATATTAAAATTATCATGGCATATGGGGGAATTTTTTCTTCAGATATAAAATATATATATAGAGAGAGTAATAAGAAAATAAATTGGCAAATAAAGTAGTAAGTAAATTTAATAAATTTCAACAAATATACTTTATCCATATTCGAACATTGGAATTGCTTATGTAATCAATGATACTACTTTCTCTGTGTGTACATTGTTTTATTTATTCAATATATGTTATTTTTTTAAACATTGGCTTAACACTTTCAACTGGAATTTAAAATTTAGAAATTGCCTAATTAATACGGTTTCTTAATATATTGATTTTAAAAATATATGTTATGGATATTGTAAACAATACCATCTCCATAAGATGTTGATTTAAGATTAGTTTAATATATATATATATATATAGTATCTTTACATATTTGCTTAATTATTTCATGAAGAAATTCGTAATTACAAAACAACCAGATTCTGATGTAATTTGTTTCACATTATTTTCAAAGAATTATTCCATATATGCCACTCTTCAATTAAAATAGTCGAGAAGACATTTAAAATTTAAATACTCCAAAATGAATATGTCTCTCCACAGCTAACTAGTAGAAATCATTGAGCGGGGCAAAGGGTTAATTTTATATACAATATTTTAACAAAGTTGAGGAAGACGGCACCTACCAACAGGTACAATTTAATTTTTTAACTTTCATCATATAGAAGAGTCGACAGCCGAAGAATTTCATCTTGGAGTTATGGGTGAAGATGTACATGATTACATTTGAAACCGTGGTTTCGTAAAAACAAAATTTATGAGGTGTGTTGTTAAAAAATGTTCTCTGATGAATTTCAATTATTATACCTCATAATGTTTACTTACCAGCATTAATTTAATATAATTTATTGATATTTCTTGGCTATTGTTGGCAATTGAAAATATAGAGTTGCTAATTGCTCCATATTTTATAGGATTTATTAATTACAAGTGTTGTGCTAGATTTTGATATATAAATTCTAGTGAAAAGTATATAGATTATTGTACATAATAATATATGTTTTATTGATTATTTACAAGTTAAAAAGCTAAACATTTAGAAGTTTAAAATTTAATTATACTTGAGTTGCATATTTTGACTCACCTCATATTTGTTGATTTTTATGCAGACTAGTTTCATTGCTAACTGTGCGACATTCTCGTTGCTTTACAACTGTTGTCTTGCGGTTGTCCTTTCTTCACCCTCTGTTGGCTGACCAATCAGCCAACAGCTGTAAAACATCGAGAATGTTGTACAGTTAGCGACGAAACTAGTCTGCCTAAAAATCAAGAAATATGAGGTGAGTCAAAATATACAACTAAAATATAATTAAAATAAACCTCATAGTATTATTTCCTACATATATTTAATAAGGTTTAAAATGTGTTTACCTTAGCAACTGTATAAAATCTATCATATATTACAGAAGATTTTATAAATGGCATATGAATGTTTTTGTGGCCTATTTCATGTTAGATGGAAATATTACTGATCAATTTACAAGAAAAACATAATTTTATATATTTTTTATTTTATTAATATCATGTTTTGGTTACTATGAAATCAATGTGTTTAATGTGGTATTCGACCAAAAAGATATTTCTTTTTATTTCTATTTCAATTCTCTCTTACAACGTTCCTATCTTACCTCCCTTGGCTAAACTCTTGTTTTATTTTGACCCTCATGATATTAGAGCACTCAGTTTTTTTTTCTTTCTCTGTCAGTTTGATGAGTTATTGACCGAAACTGATTAATTTCTTTTCAGTATCAGTCTCCCTTCCTTATCATATTTCCTATTTAGCCTGTCTTGGCTAACTCATTGTTTTCTTTGACTCCGATGATATTAGAGCATTCGAGGCCTAGCAGATCTTTTCCAACTTTCTCTTCTCTATATCTAGCTTTTCTTTAAAAACTACTCGTAGCAACATTGTGGGCACTCACCTTGATGGGATGAGAGGATTTAAGTTATCAAAATTGTAAAAAATGCCCACATAAGCTGCAAATACACCAATGCAGCCATCACATGGTATGGAATCTTCTAAAGTGAAAACACCAATCAACTCTTCAAGTAACGTAACTATGCAATGGAATCATGTCATCAGTTATGGCTGGAAACATGTAATGAAGAAAGAAAAACTAATTTAAATGTTTACTTTTATATCTTACATTTGATATGAATTACTAAAATTTGAATTAGCCAAATTTTAGGCTACCAATTTATCATAAGTAATGCCACGAGTGATTTCCAAATTATCAATAAATTCATCTAGAGAATTTGGAAATCAAGAGTGGCATTTGTTAGGACTATTTAACGAATAAAATTAAGCTGTTTACTCACAAATCATTGTTTAACTATAGTTATTTTAAAATATTTATATATTTAATGTAAACAACGATGTGTGAAAACAAATAAAAAATGTGAGGTTATGTTCATTCACTGCTGTTTGATCTTATTATTTATTGCCAAATAAGATCACAATATTGTAAGAGTGCACCCAAGTGGAGAAATAATGAAACACATCAAACTATATATCATAATCAACATTACGGGTTATTCATTTATTTTTTTAGTAAACAATTCAGTAAAATCAAGGAATCTTTTCATTATTTGCTATATTCAATGTATTTGTTGGAGAAAAATAATGCTTTGACCTGTTCAGAACATTAAAAAGAAGGAGCTTTCTTTATCACAAAAGCAGGAGCTGATAAAGAGAAATCGATAAAGAGCGAGGTGAAACACGACTGTCATTGGTTTTAAAACAACATTCATTGAAACGTGATTGGTCAATGACTAGCATTTGTGGCATGAGTTAAATAGTCAACAGAAATGTGAATCAATTTTGAATTTATTTTTAAAAATTACTAAGTTGTATACATTTTTGTAAAACTCAAAATTTTTATATTTCTTAAAAAATTTGGATTCCCAAGTATTTTTTTATTGTTAATTTCCCATTTATTATTTCTTTACATTAATATATATTTCTTCTTTATTTTAAGAATTTCAAGAAATAAAAGATATGAATGCATCAATACTAGTAACGACTCCTGCCTAAACTGGTTGGGAATCAACCATGCTATTCTTAAAATTAGCTTCAAAAGAATTTAATATAGCATATAAGCAAATTGAAAAACTCAAACAAATATTACTGTAATGGCTTGAATGTATTGGTCAGAGAAAGAAAGAACTAATAATAATAATAATAATAATAATAATAATAATAATAATAATAATAATAATAATAAACAACAACAACAATGTATCAAAACTGAAAACAATGTTTATTCTGCCTTTATATATGTTCTAGATATAACAATAAATAAAAAAACAGATATCGGGTTCAAATCCCGAATCAGGCATATATTTTTCTCTTCAAATAAAATTTGTCTTTCGGTGAGAAGTGATAAGATCGAAAATAAGCTTCACTGGTTATAAAATGTGATATGATTCCCATTAAAGCCATCTTGTTAAAGAAGCCACTAGAGGCGTGTGTGGAATGAAAAGTTCATAGTCTCGGTGCACGGGAATTCATGTAATAAAGGAGAGAAATAATGTGCTTTTGAATCGGAATACCTGTTAGCTTAGCAATCAAGAGCATGGTGTACAGAACCAGAGACACAGGGTTCAAATCCTGATTTAGGCACATATTTTTCTCTTCAAATAACATAAATCATAACATTAAACATTTGGATTAACTCGTCCAGTTCCGCCAGGATTCGTCATATGCTGGCAGTTACACCAGTGACAAGAGACATGAATGTAAGCAATATATCTGCTAGCCTCTCACCTCACTCTAAGCTTATAAACTGATTTCCAGGGGGTTCATAGAGAGAAAATGCACCTCCACAGTTTGAAAACTTGTCTATGTAAGATCTCCACGGCAGAAATACATTCTTGATTCATAATATCTGAGTATTTATGGAACTTATTGATAAAGAAAAATACAAGGACATTATTTGTAATTAAAATTATTCACTATATTTGTAAGTTCAATATTTCTTGGGGGTTTAGTAAACCATTGAATATGTAGGACATGTCGCCCCTGATCAATACACAATTATATAAAATCCTTCAATATCAAAAGAAAAGTACAGTAGCATCTTTTAGATTGACCATGGTTCATGATTGTGCATTTGTTTAGAATTGAAATTATATCTTCCCCACTTTGTCCTTTGAGTAATCTACAAAACGAGATGGATCAGGACCATCTTCAGCAATGTCCAACTCTTTCATCCAAACCAAAAATATCTGGAAAATATTAAACAGCAAGAAAGCTGATGGGTGTATGCCAAGTGATTGACATAAATAAACAAACAGCATCAATTTTAATTTGGGAAGAAAAATTAACGCTCAAACTGGGACTTGACTACATGTGTCAGCATGATAACTATTACAGCTGCTATACAAAGTCAACAGTTCTTTCCTCTTATACATTTCTCTTTCATATCAAGGCCAATAGCTCATGCTGCCAACAATGCTCTTGACGACTTCTATTCAGAAGTATTTTTATTGAGAATTTACACATTACTTAAAGCTTTATATTTTGATGTTATAATTAATTCAACATTTTCAAGTCTTGAACAGAATTTTAACATCATATTTAGTAATAGTGAGTGGAGAACATATTTTAATCGACTCACCTCATACATTTTCAAACTTCTTTGATACCGACGGTTTCAGACAATATCATGTCCTTCATCAGTCATGGTGTCCACTGATGAAATTACGTGATTGTTGATTTCTTTAGTGACATCACCTCTTGTGCTGCCATCTTTCGTTGGGATTATAAACTTTGTAATTCAATTTTTATCCACTGGCATTCATTTTACATTAAAGAACATTTTAGAAATATTACAAATTGTGAAATTGAAAAATCAGCAATAGCTGCACATAGTTTACTAGAACATCATAAAATTGAAACAGAAGCAAAACTTTTAAAACAGTTGGATAAACCGTTGGAATTGACAATTTGGGAAATGATATTCATTCAGAAGAATAAATATCGATCTATGAATTTTGATATTCCGGTGGATAAAAATTTAATTACAAAGTTTATAATCCCAACGAAAGATGGCAGCACAAGAGGTGATGTCACTAAAGAAATCAACAATCACGGAATTTCATCAGTGGACGCCATGACTGATGAAGGACATGATATTGTCTGAAACCGTCGGTATCAAAGAAGTTTGAAAATGTATGAGGTGAGTCGATTAAAATATGTTCTCCACTCACTATTAATGATATAACCTCATAATGTTTACTTCCCGATATTAATTTAATTATATCATATTTAATACATTATGAAAACTAAAATGTTACACCAAATAGGGGAAAAAAAATCATTTCATCCTCTTTCCTTTAAGTCAAGTCATTATGTTAATATTATTCGTTTTTAAACACCTTAATGATGGACAAATTATATTTGAAAAGAAAAATATACGCCTAGACTGGGGTTTGAACCCAGGACCTTTGACTTTCTATGTCAATGCTCTTCCATCTGAGCCACCTAGGCCTCCAATCTAAACGTGTATTTTTCTTTTACACATAGTTAATTTCCTAACCCCAAATGCTACGAGCCGTTGCTACGATTTTTGCAAATGGCGGCTTCTTTGTTAAGAAGACTTTTTATTGGGAATTTAAACATTACTTATAAAGCCAGTAGTCTTCTTTCAAGTGGCTTTAAAAGTAATGTTTAAATTCCCAATAAAAAGTCTTCTTAACAAAGAAGCCGCCATTTGCAAAAATCGTAGCAACGGCTCGTAGCATTTGGGGTTAGGGAATTAACTATGTGTAAGAGAAAAATACGCGTTTAGATTGGAGGCCTAGGTGGCTCAGATGGAAGAGCATTGACATAGAAAGTCAAAGGTCCTGGGTTCAAACCCCAGTCTAGGCGTATATTTTTCTTTTCAAATATAATCAAGTCATTATGTTGGGTCAATGAGACCTGGTTCCAGTACTGGAAGGTTAAATGACAAAAAAATAACATTGCAGTTTCATGTTTTAATTTAAAAAACATAATATTCACATATATTATGCTAGGAAATGTACAAAAGTTTCTGTGCATTTATTTACAAGAGTTGTGTGTACAAGATAAGAAATTCTTGTTAACTATGTTAATCCCTCAAACTGAAACATTTTACAAGATGAAGCCAGCAAGATGTAGATTTACTGTACGAACAGTAATAGAAATGTACAATCATTCAACATATTATAGTACAAACATACATTAACCATTCAAACTCCCAATGTGGGATGCCATTTACATCAACGTAAATATGGACCTAAAATAAGGAGAACTGGACAAATACCAGTTAATATTATCTCAAAATCCATATTCTCTCTTACAGTTCCTCGTAAAATACAGATACTATACTCAAAAATCAAGTTTGTATTTGTTGATAATTTGATCACTTGTCATTCACAATGTTCATAGAATTATCTGTTACGCTTTCGAAAACCACCCATTTCTTCTATAACTTTATTATACTTCTCTCAATCAGGTTTTTTAAATATATAAAAACTGCTTTCTCAAAGCATAAAATGGTGGCAAAGATAAACCCAATGTGTTTAAAGTTTCTAATGCCACATTTTACACTAATGATGGGTCAATCGCTGTCTGAGCCAACCGGATTTACCTTTTTCCTTTTCTTTGAATGTCTTGGTTTCACTATTTCCTCCTCCTGAAACAAACAAGTCATAAATTCAAATAACATCCAACTTCCATTTTTTGTTAGAAGAAGCATTAACACAATCAAAAATGCCCAACAAGAGGGTGCTGTGTAAACTAAGCAAATTTATGTTCCAATTTTTCTGCTCTGCAGAATATATTTTTCTTTTGTTAATTAAATGTCTTGCATTGCATCCAAGTGATCTAAGGTATCATGCCTTGGTGTGGAGCTACAGGAAATTTTTCATTGAATATTGGCCTCGACCTACTAGTTACGAAGTAGGCAATGGTTTACTTGTTCAAAATGCTTATTCATCGGACATATTATGTCATGATCAATTAATGGTGCAGAAATTGGACAATTAGAAGAAATGAGGCAGCAATATAGAAAACTTCAAATCTGAGACGTTATTAGATTCAAAAGATTCAAAAGATCCAAATGGGCTGGTCACATGATAAGAATACATGAAACAATGAGGACCAGGTGCACTTTGGAAGAGGGAGGACAGAGTATGCCATTTCACTGCTAGGAGTAAGGAACTAAAAGACGGTGATAAGGAACAGGGAAGAATGGAGGAGGAAGTACAAGGCCCTGACGTGAGCCATATAGTCATAGGATGGTCCTAATGGATATGAAAGAACCACAATGTTATTTTCCTATATTAAACTGTGAAATGGCTACCATGCTCACATATGGGTCCAAGGTTCATGGGTTCAAACTTGGCCAGTGTCAATGTTTTTTTTCAGGGTGTAAAATTTCTGAGTATAGATTCCTTCAGAAGGGAACTAAAGCCGTAGGTCTCATGTCATAAATTTACAGCATGCGAAAGAATCACAAACCTGAAAAAAAGAGGCCTCTGAACAAAATTTGTCGCTTCTACTCACACCTGGATTTCAACTGCAATATTAATGATATTTGCTGTTAAAGAGCATTTTTAAACAAAATACAGGATCAATTGAGTTGGTGTTTACTTGATGAAAATCCATATTTATTAATTAAATAAAAATAAAACGTAGTTTTACTGTCACTGAATTATATAATAAATATGAAAATCAAATAAAACTATGTTTTATTTTTATTTAATTAAAAAAATACAGGATGTTTTATAATTGAAGAGAAAACATTTTTGCCCAGACTGAGACTTGAACCCAGGACCTTTGACTTTCTGGGCCAATGCTCTACCAACTGAGCTACTGGGGCGAGTTCCAATCTAAACGCAAATTTTTCTCTTATATACGTTTAATTCCCGCACACCAAATGCTATGAGACAAAAATTTGCATTTAGATTGGAACTTGCCCTGGTAGTTCAGTTGGTAGAGAATTGGCCCGGAAAGCCAAAAGGTCCTGAGTTTGAGTCTCAGTCTGAGCAAATTTTTTTCTCTTCAAATATAATTTACCCTTTAGTGAGAAGTGTTAAATTAATAATAAAAAAACAAGGTGTTTTGTTCAAACTTTGTCTACTTCATTTGGAATGGCTTTTATATAAAAGGAAGTAAGCACCAAACAAGTGAAACTGAGTAAAACTTTTATAATATATCTTCATTAAAAAAAATATGAAGCATTTTTATGTGTAATTATAGTGGCTTACAGTATATATTAATATATTCAATAAATATAAGTCATATAACAAGGTTTTATTTATTTTATTATAGAAAATGGCTGTAGAAAATATCAATAACTTAAATTCAATGCACGATATTTGGTTCCTTTTATATAAAAGTCATCCATTTGATAATTGATAACAAGGTATGTGAAATATGAAAGGTATTAAAAGAAGGAGAAACTCAAATAACTGTTATTTCATTTGTTTGAAGTGACTGTTGGTCACAATCACGAGCAACAATCACATAAAGCAAAATGGTGACCCTGCAGCATAAACTGTATGCAGAGACAAAACCAGTAATTAGGTGCACAGAAATTACTGAAGAGAATAATGGAGGAAATGCACCTGATCTGAAAAGCATTAAGGCATGGCATGAAAAGTTTCTAGCAACTGAAAGCGTCAATTAACAAGAAGACGAAAGAAATTTCACCGGGAATTATGAAAAGCCCAAAGAAATCAATTCACCAACCATCCCAGCAGTTGAGGAGTCAACATTTTCCTTTATGCAATTATTGCACAACACTGTCACAAAACATCCAACTTCAAACAAATGAAATAACAATTCTCTGAATTTCTCTTTCCTTTAATACCAATTCCATTTAATAATTTCAAATAAATAGTCAGCAATACATATTTTAAAAACATTAGGAAGTAACATTATGAGGTTTAATTTGCTATTTGAGTTTGTATTTTTTTAACATTCTTACCTCATATGATTGTTTTGTAGGACATATGTTTCAAACCTGTTGCTCCATTGTTAGCAGTTACACAAACTGATTTCTTCTTTTCTTCAAGTTGTTGGACCTGGATCTGTGTTCCAAAGAACTCATTAGCAAGTTCTTTGGAACACAGATCCAGGGCCGACAACTTGAAGAAAAGAAGAAATCAGTTTGTGTAACCACTGACGATGGAGCAACAGCTTTGAAACATATGTCCAACAAAACAATCATATGAGATAAGAATGTTAAAAAAATACAAACTCAAATAGCAATACATATGTTCAGATCCAAGATTCTTGAAATAATTTTAAAGGACCAACCAAATAGTAAAATGCAATGTAGTGATGTCATTAAGGGCTATACGATGCTTAAATAATGATAAAAAAATAAGATATTTTATGGTAAAAATCCTGGGTTAAAAGTCATATTTATTCATATAAGTCTGGTTTTTGATAACCAGGATATTTACATGTATGTCAAGATGCTATAATGAGAAGTTATGATAAAAACACGTATTTTTAATTCAGTAAACAATTTCATCAACAATTAGGCTAGATATGAAAGCACCAGAACAAATGAAGGACAGTGAAAGTGGGTTTTTTCACTATAGGAAGGTTCCAGAACATGAAACCCAGTCTAGAGAAAATTGGGGGTTTTCACCTTTTTTGGAAAATATGGAAGTATGCAAATTTCAAATATATACTAGGTATTTTTAGGCAATCATTGAGTCTGAAGGAGAGACAGAAGTATTCTCTACAGCTTCTTTTGGACTATGAATACTTCCCTCTTCATATGTGAGTAATAATTACTATTTCCAATCACTATGGTGGATAATAATTAACTTAGCTTCAAATATATAAAGTTTAAGATAATAACTTGAAATAATAGATTATAATTTGATTTTATGTTAATATAAATATACCTTTCTATAATTTATAGCTTATAAAATAGCAATATAAAAATACCTTAGTCGAAATACAAGGTTGAAGTTAAATAACTAATTTAACATCTTAATCATTTCATAAGTAAAACATTTAGACATACTACAGTTGAATAAGTAAGCTCTCTCGTGATAATAGTAAGGAATGATTCAAATATGGCATTTCCATAGCATCTCAACCCAAGTTATCAACGGTATTGTTTAGGTTAAACTACTGATTGATTGTTAAGAATATGGCTTATGTGATAAAGGTGTTTTAAATAAAGTTGTCTTTGATTTTAAAGTGTTTTCCTATATTCTATGATCATTTAGAGGTTTTCAGTGTTTCATCGTATCCAATGACGGAATCATTCAATCAGCGGATGTGCTGTTAGACATTTAAATATAGAACTCCCGCTTTCCGCAACCAATAGCCTTTCTAAAACCGCTTGAGCAAAAGTCAATGAGATATAATTGTATGAGTTATTATCGCATCTTAGAATAATGACCCTTTTTGTGACGCTACCCTTAACCTATAACAATCCAGTTTATAACATGTAATTGGGATGAAACATGAAAGAAGAAGAAGATGATAATGAATTTCACATAGCTAGTTAGCTACGATTAAATGAAATACGGAAGGTTTGATTGGAATATTGTGTGATATAACCATAGAATGGTTGGATATTGTGACCAGACTTCACAAAATTTTGAATACAAGTACTTACTTCACTGCTTTCTTCTGAACTTTCAGAAACTTCTTTGGTAGCCGCTCTACTCTTGCTGGCAGCAGCTTTTGCCGAACTGCTATTGCTGGATCCTGCCTTTCTGCCCCTCCCACCTCCTGTCACTTTACTTCCACCCGTAGACTTTGGTGCCACTGTCTCCACTTCATCCACTTCAGCTAATGCAAACAAGTCACTAAACTTCTTTCGCTGAACATCGGTGCACAAACTCTGAGCTTGCTGCAAAGCTCTCTGCATTGAGTCTAAACTATAAAGGTGGAAATTATTCTGTCTACAACACTGTCGCAGCTGATCGAGATGTCCAAGCACTTGTTCGGCAGTAGGAGGTCCAGCACTTGCCCCAGAAGAAGCTCTATTTGCACCACCACCACGTTTTCTTTTGTTCGGAGAAGTGTTTGGATATCGACTACTTAAAAGACTTGCTATTAATTCTCCCAGCTTCTCTTCATGCTCTTGACACCAATATTTTAGCGCAGACACTACAAAAACATCTTGTGGTGGCCGAACTTCTCGAGACAACAGGTGCTTCAAAAGATCAGCTGTTGGTCTGTGCAAATAAACAAATTATAAAATAAACATAATGTACATGAAGTGCAATATTAACATCTGTGTGGATGTAAAAGTTTTGAGTTATCATTAAAATACCTGAGCAACCTTAACAATAGGAACAAAAAATTAACCCATTAATTATAAGTTACAATAAAATATTATAGTCCATTTGGTGAGTTAAGAGGATCTTCCTACAAACATATCTGATAGAGTGTGAAGGAGGCTTTGTTCACTCTTTGACAGGAAGGGTTCATTATCAATCTGGATGAAGTCAGAGAAGAAAAACAGAAAATTATGAAGCAGTTGAAATGGGGTAATAAATCATTCCTAAAGTCACATTATAAATGCAAAATACTGGGTATACATTTAAGTTATAACTGCTTGAATGGGGTTTTTAAAGTGGGCTATGCAGCTTGCTTCAGGGGGTGGCATGCAGATCCAGTTTGGATGCAATTAGTCAATTTATTGGTGCCCCGTATTTTCGTGTGTAAAAATTATTTTAAGTTCAAGTCTGCTCGATGGGTACATGATGAATTTATTCAGACATTTCCTGCTGAACTCACTCAGGTCAGCCAGAATATGACTTTCAGATACAATGTTTGTATAATGCAGGAAGGATGACACTTTGAACATGTTATACAGTAAGATTATATTTAATACTTTTTATACAGTTAAAGCAGGGAAGCCACATGCATGTTGAGTGCAGCAAATGCTCACTTCATAGCGGAGAGTGAAAACATCGCTCCCACAGATACAATATATAATATAGATACTGTATAAATACCATAAACATATAATATTCTACATCTACAAATTAACTTCAAATTTAAACTGGGGCTAATATATTTTACAGGAACTCAGGGTTCTACCTATAAAGGAGAACCAAAATGGATCGCTCACCGCCAACACTTAAGTGATGGCCAAAGAGCTTTCCATCTATCTACGGCATAACAGCCCAAGTTGGGCCTTGGTGTCTTCTTTGATAACAGTTACTAGACAATGTTAATTTATTAAATTAATATTAAGAAGCTAAAGCTGTTACTATGATTGAAATAAGTATATTAAAGTACACTTACAATGTTAATTTAGTTACTCTTAATTTCCTACAGATGTCATGAATGGTATGCGGTCAACATACTGACCCACTGAGACATCTAGCAGGTAATGAGGTATTACTAGGATGAAGAAGGTGAATAAATGTTGCTAAGAGGCCTCTTTATTCAGGCTTAAGAAACTTTTACGAGCCTGAAAATCTTTAGCTCGAGACTCATGGTTTAAAGACCCCAGAGGACTTGCTGCTTGGATTTTTTCACCCTGGCCGAGCTTAAACACATGACCCTTCAGGAACAGAGGCAAGGAACATAACCACTAGTCCACCATTTCTGACAAATATATAATATTACTATTTGTAATGCAATGTTGCACTGCCCTTGTTAGAAAGTTTATGGTTGCTTATTGGTGTGTGACATTAGGAAACCTCCATTTCTAGAATTCTTAATTTGAGCTACAAACCCAGCAGAGTCAGTCACAAGAGAGTAGTTATCTGCAAATGTATGTTCAGTGCAACTACACGTGTGAAGAGAGTGAGACTGTTCAACGCTCTAAACACTTAACGAGCAAATACATTTTAAAAATTGGGAAAATTGTGTGTTAGAACTGGCATATATTAAAGAAAATTCTGCTGCTAGTGACAATATAATTAACAATTTCTTTTATTCATAGTATATGTGAGGATATCATAGAGTTAACACATTTTTCATATTATTATAATAATCTTAATAAAATATTATATAAATAAAATAGAAATACTATAAAATATGTTATATTATTATAATCAGGGGTTGCCGCACACTTGGTACCTTTAAGTCACGCTTATAGTTACCTGTTGTCTAATAATTAATTTTTCTCTATTTATTTAATTTTATACTATGTCGTTAATCTTTTCCTAGTTTTTTATATATCTTGTACATATTATATATTTAATTCGTTAAATTTAGAGAAAATCAATATAATTATAAATATTAACTGTATTGTATTCATAACTCGTAATCGTTTATATAAATATTGTAATTTAGATTTAAGACTATTTTTTTTTGTATTTTTTTAAACCTGGTTGAGTGGTAGACAAGGCCTTAAGGCCTTAACTCTGCCAGGTAAAATAAAGCTATTATTATTATAATCATAATACAGTGAATGATTTGTTAGGTGCTATGTAGTATATCATTAACATATTTTTGAAATTTAACTAAAACTGTTAGGTCCTGAGTCTGAAGATTTTCAGGCTTGTAAAAGATCCTTAGGCCTGAATAAAAAGGCCTCTAAGCACAATTTACTGACATCAATGTCCTAGTAATACCTTAGCTGCCTGCCAGATGTCTCATTGAGTTGGTATGTTGACTGTATGCCATTCATGACATCTATGGGCAAATAATGTAACTAAATTAACTTGTAATCAATTGAGTTGGTGTTTACTTGATGAAAATCCATATTTATTAATTAAATAAAAATAAAATGTAGTTTTATTTGATTTTTATATTTATTATATAATTCAGTGACAGCTGTTTCAGTACACTGTACCTTCTTCAGACATGTTAACAAATTATGAATTGTGTTCCAACTGATCTAAGGAAAATACAACAATATTTATTTAAATTTTTTAACTTAACAAAGGGGATTCATTCAAATCAAGTTGAGAATTTAACAGTTTTTTACTACTTTTAAATTTATTAATTTCTACAGCCTCCAAAAGATCTAACTTCTTACCCTTATCACAAATATGTAAAATTTCAAAATTTGGATCGAAACAATGATTAAATTGGAATAGGTGGTTAGCATATTTTGAATTTTCTAAATTTCTGTTATATGCTCTCATGTGTTCCTTTATCCGAGAGATAAAAGGTCTACCAGTTTGTCCTATATAGACATTGTCACAAGTGCACACTTCAATTTATATACACCTGATAATTGTTGTTTTTTTTGTTTTGGTTTTATTTTTTTTTATTATATTTTGTAGAGTTTTATTAGTTTTAAATGCAATTTGTTAACATGTCTGAAGAAGGTACAGTGTACTGAAACAGCTGTCACTGAATTATATAATAAATATGAAAATCAAATAAAACTACGTTTTATTTTTATTTAATTAATAAATTAACTTGGTCTAGTAATTCCTAACAAAGAAAAGGCAATGGCTCAATATTGAGCTGTGCCATTATAGATATATAGATAGAAGTAAAATTGTAGCACCTCAACTCATATTCTTCTTCTTAGACTGGTTTTGGGACCTATTCAGTTCCATCCTCAGTATTTTCATGACTGTTGTTATGCCATTTTGAAGAGCTGCCTCCTGCATGAAAACACTGAGGATGGAACTGAATAAGGTTCCAAAACCGGTCTAAGAAGAAGAATATGAAGTGAGGTAATACAATTTTACTTGAATAAATAATACCTCATAATATTAATTCCTAAAAACTCAATATTTTTGAAATCTCGGTTACTAACTCTCACCCTCTGCATGATCACAAGCAGACCTTAGAAAATACACATGGGAAGATTCTCTCAACTCATCAAATAGATTACAGCCAGTTGTTGACTCTAGTAGTGAGTGGGCCTATTGTGCAAAAGTATGGTCTAATATAGCATCAGTTACAAGTAAGAATTCTGGTAAAGTATGGAATTGTATTTTTTTTTTGTTCCAAAAATAAGGTACAAGACTTATCATTAGTAAAATAGTACAAGTGACATCTTAAAATATAGTACAGCAGAACAGCTATTTACCTTGCAACATCATTCTTTGAATTAGGTTATTTCAACCTTGTAAATCAATGGTAAAGAGAACATTTTTTGCCTGAACCGGGAATCGAACCCCGAACCTTTAGCTTTCCGTGCTAATGCTCAGACCACTGAGCTAATCCAGGCTTCATTCCCATCCAAGCAGAAATCCTTCCTTTACCTGGATGGGAATGAAGCCTGGATTAGCTCAGTGGTCTGAGCATTAGCACGGAAAGCTAAAGGTTCGGGGTTCGATTCCCGGTTCAGGCAAAAATTTTTCTCTTTACCATTGATTTACAATAATTTAATTGTGTTCATTAATTTACTTATTTCTATCATAGATAGCTTTAGCTTCTCAATATTAATTTAATATTTCAACCTTCTTATTAATAACTTCATATTTTAACACACACAGAAGATGTTTCCACAATATTGTATAAATTATTTTAAACTGTAAACTGTGAAGGTATGTCAGGGCATTAATATTACCACAAGTTCAAAGATTTCACATGTTATCATAAGTAATGCCATGAGTGAATTCCAATTTATCTAGACAATTTGGAAATCAAGAGTGGCATTTGTTAGGACTATTTAATGAATAAAATTAAGCGGTTACTCACAAATTATTATTTAAATAGTTATTTTAAAATATTTATATATTTAATGTAAACAGCGATGTTGAAAACAAATGAGAAATGTTTGGTTATGTTTAATTTGTTAATCACTGCAACTTGATCATATTATTTATTGCCAAATAGGATTGCGATATTGTAAGAATGCACCATAGTGGAGAAATAATAAAACACATCAAACTGTATATTATAATCAACATTATAAGTTATTAATTAATATTTTTAAGTAAAAAACTCAGTAAAATCAAGGAATCTGTTCATTATTTGCTATATTCAATGTATTTGTTGGAAAAAAATAATGCTCTGAGCTGTTCAGAAAAAATAAAGCTGATAAAGAGAAATCAATAAACAGCGAGATGAAACACGACTGTCATTGGTTGTAAAACAAAATTCATTGAAATGTGATTGGTCATTGACTACCATTTGGGGCATGAGTTAAATAGTCAATACAAATACACATCAGTATCTGAAATGCCCATCAAAAAACATAATTATACCAATAATACAAAAATTTACTTCTGCCTGATAAAAATTATCTTAAATCCACTACATGCATTGGCAACATTGCAAGTGCACATTTTTAAGAAAGTGCTAAATAAATCCTAACCTAAAATCTTCATTGCACTCAAATAATGAATTAATATTAGAATTTATCTTTTCTATATAGAAACAGATATTTGTAATATTATCATCAACATTACTTTCACAACATATTTCAATCAATTATCTTGTATTACACGAATTAGGTATTCAGTTCTGTTATGTTTTTATTTGAATTAACACTTTCCAATCCTGGATAGAATTTTATTTAAGAAACAAAAATTAATGCTCGAACTAGGACTCAAACCCTGGATATCTGCTTCTATACATCAGTATGATACCAATTACACCATTCGAGACACGATAAGAATGTCAACATTTTTTTCCACTTATACAATTCTCGTTTGTCCGAAGGCTGATAGCTGTGGTATCATACTGATGTACAGAATCACAGCTCCAGGGTTCGAGTATTAATTTTTATTTTTTAAGTAAGAAATGAATAATAAAAACATCAAAGCATTCAGTGTTATCAATGTTCTTTCACTTGTCTAAATATCTGAACAAGTTACAAGTTCTGAGTAATACTAATACTTCTGTAGAACAGAACAGGGAAAAGTCACTTGTACTCTTGTAAGCAGTGTGTAATAATAATAATAATAATAATGTAAAAATGAATTAAAAAACCTTTTCTTATTAAACACATATTCATAGTTACAAGTGGAATATAATTCTAAAATATTACACCATACTTTTGTGGAATAGAGCCTAGCTGTCATAGTCACTACTTATTATATATTATTGTATGTACTCCATATGTCCCTCATGAAGACATGGCTGCTCCCTGGCAGGAGTTTCTTGATCAAGCTAATTTAGTTAGAGGAAGTGACACTATGAGGTTCATTTTAATTAATAATTGAGTTAGATTTAACACCTCACCTCGTAATTGTAAATTTCTCGAGGACATGTTTCAATACTGCTATGAATTATCTTCAGTTCCATCTAGCTCAGTTAGACGGAGCTGAAACTAATAGGCCTACATAAAAGTAACGAAAAATCTAAAATTATGAGATAAGGTGTTAAATTCTAAATCAGTTATCAATTAATTAGTTATGCTTATTTCCATACAGATGTCTGTGAGTGACATGTGGTCAGCACATTGCCTCAATTACTTATTGTAGCAACTTATATTTCTTACGATGCTGGGAGGCACTTGATTCATACTGGCTGATATTCTATGAAAAAACTTCTTCCTCTATGGGGATTCAAACAAGCACACATCCCAAAGTTGTGCACCAAGACATGATGCCTTAAGACAGTCAGGCTATACGATGGGACAAATATAATATTGTCTTGATTTAAAAGCAACCCTACTGTATTGTGCACAAAGTTCACTACCGATGGCATGTGGGGATTAAAGAGAGAAATCTACTTTTTATGTTTAATATCCACTTAACATGAGTTTTTACTCTTTCAGGAGAAAATATATGATACTTATGTCACTATTAACATAAAATTGATAGAAATTCACGCTATGAGGCATTTAATCAATTTATTTTGTCACTTGTAAAATTTATAATACCTAAATAAATGAAATTAATTCAGTGGTTTAGGGCAACGTAATTAAAAGCCAAATTTAAGTTAGTTATTTAGCCACATTTGAAGCACATGTTCACAAAAAAAATGTATGTTATATATTATTTTTATACACATAATGTCATAGTTCTGGCTTCATATGTCATTTAGTTGTATAATACAGAATAAGAAATTCACATAATAAATTGGCACATATTACATTTTCAATAAAATCAATATTGAACTTGTACCATAAAATAATTTATGAGATTTATTCCGGGAATTGTAAAAATGTTTACATATAGCATATTCATTTTTAAGTATGCAGTAAATAACAAGAGAATGCCTCAAGGCCACAATTTGATTGATTATTATTGTAAGTTAACTGTTTATGTATTTGAGAAGGAACACATACATTAGCACCAAAGAAATCTTACTAAAATTAAATAATAATTTAATAACTCGTAGCAGAGAGATAAATTAATAAAATTTGAAATTCCTGGGAAAGATTTGATTGTGAGATTCATCTACCTTCCGCCAGAGGGACAACAGAGGGCCAGCATATTAGTCTGAATCTGTTGGGAATGAAGACAATGGTCTCCGGAAACATGTCTAGGTGACAAAATTTAATGAGGTGATTTCCAGTTCACTCTCTTAATAATACTCACTTTCTATCAACTATTGATTAAACCATTATTATACTTTATAATACATAGAGAATGAGGAAGGCTTACAACTCAATGGTATTAATAAGCTGTTAGTTTGTGCTGATGATGTAGTACTACTGGCCGATAGCGAGGAGATACTAAAGGCCAACACGCACACACTATTGAGTAACACTAAGAAATTGGGACTGGAAGTAAATAACAATAAAACTAAATATATGGTCACACGTAGAAATTCAGTATATAATGGAACTGCACAGCTAATGACAAATGAGGGAAATTTTGAGGAAGTGGCTGAATTCAAATACCTAGGAACAATGATCACAAATAGGAATGAGATGCACAAAGAAATTAAACATAGGCTCAATTCTGGAAATGCATGTTATTATGCATTGCAGAGACTCTTGATGTCCCAACTCCTTTCAAAAAACGTTAAACTGAAAATATATAAAACTATTATTCTACCAGTTATATTATATGGGTGCGAAACATGGACTCTTACTTTAAGAGAGGAAAGGAGATTACAAGTATTTGAGAATAAAGTACTTGGGAAAATTTTTGGACCAAAGAGAGATGAACAGACAGGTGAATGGAGAAGACTACATAACAATGAACTACGTAGTCTTTATAGGAAGCCAGATATAATAAGAACAGTTAAGTCTCGTAGACTTCGATGGGCAGGACATGTTGCACGTATGGGAAATGAAAGACTTGCATGGAAGCTTCTTGTAGGAAAGCCAGAGGGAAAGCGCCCAGTTGGTAGACCAAGAATGAGGTGGGAGAATAACATTAACTATGATTTGAGGGAAGTAGATTATACAGGGAATGATTGGAAAGCATTAGCTCAGGATAGGGATGTATGGAGAGCTTATGTCTGTGCGGCCATGAACCTACGGGTTCGATAGTGCCAGTGAGTAAGTAAGTAAGTATTATTATACTTTATAATACATTTTATGTACTCTTTCCAAAATAAATTATTAGTATATAAATAATTGAAAAAATTAAATTGTAGTGCTGCTCCTATTCTTGTTTACCTAGCAGCATTATTCTCATTAATATTATCATGATTTAAGACTGGATTTTAAAGAAAAAAATGTGCATTAAAAAGTATAAAAAAAGATAAACTTTTTCTGAAAAAAATTTAAAAGGGAGCTTATGGGAATAAAAGGAATGTATAATCATTACTATTTTCACTTTACTGTGTTAAGAAAGAATTATAGTTAATTAATTCAACATGAAGAATCTTCCAGGAATGAAGAGTTATGAGCGAATCCTTGCCATTAGGAAACAATATTCAACATTTCAAACACTTCATAGCAAAGAAAGATACTACAACACTGCAAGAACCACAAGGAAATGTACCTTTCTACTCACCAAAAGTTATAAGCGAATCCTTGCCATTAGGAAACAATATTCAACATTTCAAACACTTCATAGCAAAGAAAGATACTACAATACTGCAAGAACCACAAGGAAATGTACCTTTCTACTCACCAAAAGTTATAAGCGAATCCTTGCCATTAGGAAACAATATTCAACATTTCAAACACTTCATAGCAAAGAAAGATACTACAATACTGCAAGAACCACAAGGAAATGTACCTTTCTACTCACCAAAAGTTATAAGCGAATCCTTGCCATTAGGAAACAATATTCAACATTTCAAACACTTCATAGCAAAGAAAGATACTACAATACTGCAAGAACCACAAGGAAATGTACCTTTCTACTCACCAAAAGTTTATAAGCGAATCCTTGCCATTAGGAAACAATATTCAACATTTCAAACACTTCATAGCAAAGAAAGATACTACAATACTGCAAGAACCACAAGGAAATGTACCTTTCTACTCACCAAAAGTTATAATAAAAAATCAGCAAATTTAAAATTAAATTAGCACCAAAAAACGACGATTATAGCCTGAATAGATTAATTAAAACCAACAAAAATATACATAGGAAAAACAAAAAGTAACTTCAATATAAAGTTGAGAAAATACCTTAGAAATGTTATAAATGGGGAAATAGAAAAATCTCCAATAGCTGCACATGCATGGTCAGAAAAAACTCAGAATCGAAACGAAGGCCAAGTTACTGAAACAGATAAATCTAAGAGAAACTCACAATTTGGGAGAAAATTCATATCCACAAAAAAAAAGGAAAATCATGAATTTTGAAATTTGCAGGGAAAAAGATTTAATATGGAATTTCATCAGTCTGCCAACAGAGGGGGCAGAAAGTAACATACAGGATCACAACCGTCAATTCAATAGTTATAAGGAATTGACAACGATACATAGCATTTGAAACTATAGTCTTAAAGAAATCTACAATTAAGGTGAGTTGTAAAAATGCAACTCTATTTATTAATGAATAAATCTGTCAACTACAATTAAAAATCCTGTGCCAGATTTTACTATGTCATGAAGCAGTGGCTTTGTTCTGCATAAGCTGATCATGATTGCTTGGCAGCCCATTTAAATCATCATCATCTATGCAAGTATTAGGCCATATGGCCTGTTACGCTCTCAAAGAGGAATTTTCCATTCAGCGCTTTTTTGGACATCCCCACGATCTTTTGCCTTGGGGGCATTAACGAAGCATGGCTTTTAGAATTCTATAGATGGCATTCATTGAAGATGGACTTTCCAGTTGTTCTGGTAGTTTTGTGTATGGTGGAGAGTGGGTTCTACATCCAACTCTTCCATAATTTCCTCATTTTTTTATAGTCGCACTTGGTATAGCCTGCAGTAGGCACTTAAATCGCATCTTATTTGCTGTTATTCGGCTTTCATCTCTTCTTCGTATTGTCCATGCTTCACTACCATATCTTAATACTGGTCTTGCGAGAACCTTATAAAGCCATAATCTTGCATTCTTTTGTACTAAAGATGGTTTTGTTATACTGTTAATTATCCCTGTTGTTTTTGTGATTTTCTTTGATATATCAGCTTAAGACAAGGAAGTGGCCTCTTGCTCTTGATCATATATATGGATAGAATATTCAAGATTCGTGACAGATGAGACATGGTTCTATTCAAATTAATATAAACCCATTTAAAATAAGACAGCTATATATAGATCTCCAATTTGTATGTTGTGTAAAGATGAGAGTCCAATCCTGAATGGAAATCATCTCACAAAATGCTTGCACTTCAAAACTTTTGATATCAACCTTTACCAAAATTGTGCTGGGAAGCAAGAAAGAGAATGGAGATAAACTAAGATCCTGGGCATTACATTATTTCTACATTTCAATGTGTTTGAAGATTAGATTCTGTCTCTTTTGAATGAAGAATGTCTTTGTACAAGGAAAATTAACAGAAACCAGTGATGAATATCTCTCTATCTTTGGGTTTTTACAGCTGCTGCCATCTTCCCATGCCAAACCTCCAAAGCCTGCAATCTTGGGCATCTTCAAAGTTGAGCCCTCTTGCTTGCATTACTATCCTCATGTTTTCCATCCATGTTAACTTTGGTCTCCCTCTTTTCTTCTTTCTGGTCGGTTGCCATCGATATAGTAGTTTCGGCTATCGCTCATCTTCCATTCTTAAAATATGTCCTAACCATTTCAATTCCTTCTCCTCAATTATGCTTTCTTCTGCTTCCATTATGTTTCTAATTTCCTTATTTGTGATTCTAATTTTGACTTTCTGGCACTTCTGCATAAATAATCCATTTCTTAGAGTTCTTAGTCTATTCGTGTAGTACTTATTGAGTGTCCATACCTCACTTCCATACATTGCAATGATGAATATCAATCATATTTTAAAACATAGCTAGTTTGAACGGCTTTGAAAAAGATATAACAATAAATAAACTAAAGAAATTCAAACAACAAAAAATATTAAATCAATACACCAACCTACAATCTAATTCCAGGAAAGAAAAACAATTCAAGAAAATTACTCACCATCCTGAAACACAGAACAAATTAAAAAAAATTCACAAAATTCAATATCACATTAGCACCGATAAATAATTTAATATTTAAAGGAAGTGACACTATAATAAGTTGTAATGATCACAGTAAAGTTTACACAGGAAAAACTAAAAGGAATTTCGAAACTTGTACTAAAGAACATTTTAGAAATATTAAAAATTGTGAAATTGAAAAATCTGCAATTGCTGCACATACTTTACTAGAACATCATAAAATGGGAAGAAAAGCAAAACTTTTAAAACAATTGGATAAACCTTTAGAATTGACAGTTCGGGAGAAGATATACATTCGCAAAATAAACAGAGATCGATGAACTTTGATATTTCTAACAAACAAAATTTATAAGAATCAAATGAATCGTGAATTATTCTTACCTCATACATAGAAGTATGAGGTATGAAGAATTCACAATTAATTTGATTCTTATCAATAAAACCTCATAATGTTAAAAAATCCCAAATTTATTATATTAAAAACAAAATTTAATTTCAAAGTTTATAAATTCAACCACAGATGGCAGCATAGAAGATGTTGACAATAGAATAGTTGATGACCGAAGAATTTCATCAGTCGGAGTTGTGACTGATGATGGATGAGATGTTGTCTGAAACCATGGTCTCGTGAAAAGCACAAAATTTATGAGGCGAGTTTTCTAAAAATGTTCTTGGATATATTTAAATGGCACTATAAGGTTTAATTTAATTATTATGAGTTAGATTATTTCTGACTCACCTCATACACAAATATGAGATGGGTCAAACATAATATAACTAATAATAACCGATAAATAAATGTAGCCTGGGTGATCTACCAACAATTAATAAGAAAGTTAATACCCCAGATAGTAAAAAATCTGGAATTTATCAAATTACTTGTAGTAAAGACTGAAATAAAGTATATATAAGAAAAACAAAAAAGAATTTGGACACTCGCACAAAGTAACACTTTAGAAATATTACAAATAGTGAATTTGAGAATCAGCAATTGCAGCTCATAGTTTGCTAGAGAATTATAAAATCAAAAAAGGAGTTAAACTTTTGAAACATTTGGTGAAACCCTTGCAACTGACAGTTTGGGAAAATATATACATTCAGAAGAACAAATTTAGATCCATGAAATTTGAAATTCCTGACAAACAAGATTTTATCTCAAAGTTCATCAAATCAACACTAGGTGGCAGATTAGAAGATGAAAATTCAAGTCGTAAAGATGGCTGAAGATAGGAACAACCATTCCTGAAACCGGTCCTATGCTTTGAAGAACATGGAGCATATGAGGTGAGATAATTACGAATCATTTATTAAATTAATATTAAGAAGCTAAAGCTGTTACTATATTGAAATAAGTATATTAAAATGCTTCCCGGTTCAGGCATAAATTTTTCTCTTTACCATTTGATTACGAATCATTTATTTATTAAATTCACTTCTGACTCTGAATCCAAATTATGGACTTTACTAGTTTTTCAATGTCTGGAGTTTTTAACAAGCTTTGTTTATGGCATCTGTAATAAATTAACATAAATGATTGAGATTTATGTTAAATATTGTCAAAAAAGATGTATCAAAAACCATTGTGTTTAAAAAAAAGGAGAATGCACATTAAAAACTGAAGTTAAAACAATGCAATCTTGAATATTAAATAGTTGGAAATTTTTATATAGATTATTCATGTTCAGTGATATAATATAAAAAAGAAAAAGGAATTTCCTTTAAAATCCTGGCTCCAATCATGATACTCGAATCTTTTTTATCCTATGTATTTAAATAAGTTATGCACACACACCTTTCCTGTTTCAACATAAGCAAGATTGACGTTAATGCTTCAGCATGATTTGAAAACTGCAGTCTCGGTAAGATTGGTAAAACATAATCAATGGGAATTCCATGAGCAGATAACTAACTGCCAAAGGCAGTACTGTTCGAATGTCTCCCAAGATAAGCTTGCTGATAGCAAGGCTTTGAACGAGTCCGCACGGAACATGACAAGGCGTCCTTGAAGAATATGGCATACTAGATCCTGCAGTTGAGATGCATCCACAGTAGAAAATACTAAGTGCAGAAGTTGGGCATGACCAACTGCTACTGATGGAAATTGAATGTAAACTTCAGGTACAAGCCAGCAAAACAGGTTCACATCATCTTCTTGGCACAGCTGAAATACAAACAGTAACATTGTTATCCAATTGCAATCAAATTAAATAAAGAGACATATTGAAAGAGGACTGGAAATTAATGAAGGAAAACTAAATACGTGGAATTAACAAAAATGAATATTTCTTTGATGGGATTTTTTTTGGCACAACCAGGATTTGAACCCAAGATCTCCAGTTCTATGTACTGGTGTACTGACCCACATATGTAAGAATGGATATCTCTAATCAAGGTGTAAAACAAGGAGCCAATTATCTCCAGCATTCTTCAGTATTTCCATAGATGAAGTTGTAAGATAATAGAAAAAAAAACATTTTACGACACATTTCAGAATTAACGGTCAAATCCTAAATACATTATTATTCACTGATGATCAGGTATTATTTAGTAACTCGGAAGATGAACTACAAATGGCTGCACACAAATTAAATGAACAAGCAAACATATACAACATGAATATTAAAAAAAAAAAACATTGGCCTTCAAAGAAACAAACCACATAATAAGCAAAATAGTAATTAATAACAGAACAATAGAACAGGCAAACAACTTTAATTACTTAGGATTTACAAAGATGGCTGAAAATAGCAACAACTGTTCCTGAAAACGTGGTCCTGTGCTGTGAAGAACACAGAGTGTATAAGGTGAGATGATCCGACTCATTTTAATTCTATTAATTTAAAAGCCTCATATGTTATTTCCATCATAAGTTTTATGAAATTCTCCATCAAGTTTGTGATGTTCTTTTCAATGCTTTTATAAAATGAGTAGAAATGGCAAATACCTCCTTACACACGAATGGCTAAGAATAGAACAAACAATTTAAATATTAATGACTTCATCTACCTTGGTGCTCAAGTGAATAAGTTAAATTTAATATCAAATGAAATTAAATCAAGAGAAACAGGTGCTATTATGGATATAGAAATCTTATTAAGTCTAAATTATTAGCTAAAAGTTTAAAAGTTAACACACACAGAACCATTATAAGACCAGTAGTGACATAAACCAAGATGAACAGAATACAAGATTCTCAGAAAAAGTATTTGGAGCAGTTCAAAATAAGGAGAATTGTAATGATTCATGAACTTGATCTACACATTCAATACCGTAAACCAGTTAAGGCATTTAAAGAGACTATCGTGTATGTGGCCGTCGGTCAGTTAACTCGTTTAAGAGCAGGTGCGAACAAACCGCATATATATTCGGCGCCTAAATATTGTGTTGGCTTAGTATGTCTTGGAGATCATAGATGGCATGTAAATGTATATTTTCTATTCCCGTTTGACACGTTTAACCTTGGTGAATCCCCTTTTATTTTTAAAACAAACAACACATGGAATTCGTTCACCCAAACTTGCCTCCAGGCTCCAATGCAGTTGTATATGTTTCTCGTTATCGCACTGTTATTTGTGCGTGAGTGAAACCATGGCGAAAGAAAAATATCTCACTGAAGAATTAGTGAATATTTTGTATAATGATGATTCAGGTGATGAACTGATTTATGAATTAGAAGATTCACAAAGTGAAAGTGAAGATGAACTTCCACTTCCTGAAATTGATACGCCGATACCATGTGATGTCAATCACCCAAGTTATTTCACCATCAAATCCTACTAGGATATCTCCTTTAGGTATGTACAAAAATTGAATTTTCTAGGACTAATAGTTTGTGAATAATGGTCCATTATCTGAAGTGTCACGAAAAGGGTAGCTGGGATATTTAAATGGCTGGCCTGTGGGTTTAAATGCCCTGTTCAGTGCCTGGTACTGAATTTGTTAAAAGAGCTGATGTTAATAAGATTTGTGAAAGGTACACATATTGCCTAGTTTGGATATGTGATGAGGATGGAGGAGAACAGAATAACAAATTAAATAATGCTATGAAAATCATTAGGAGGGAGATTAAGGGAAAACCATGCAAAAGAAGGAAGGATGATGTAAAAGAAGATATGAACATTTTGAAAGGAAGAGGAAGAAATGGAAGAAGTTTATTGAGATGGCTAAGACTCATTCTGGGTTGTAATGGAAGTGAATGAATGAAATAACATCATATCCAATAACATTAGCATACATAAGAGATTCACAAAGGGTACGGATCATGGCACATTAGTGCTCTACAAAATTATATTTGAAGAGAAAAATATACGCCCAGAGTGGGGTTTGAACCCAGGACTTTTAGCTTTGTCCTGGGTTCAAACCCAAGTAGGCATATATTTCTCTTCAAATATAATTTGTCCTTCAGGAGAAATGTTAAATTTACAATAAAAACATTCCACAAAAGGTTTGACTGTACCAAAAAAAAAAAAAAATAAATATATACATATATAAAATAATAAATTTCCATTGACTCTGGCTGGGTTTGAATCTGCAATTCTTGGAACTAGAGACAAGGAACATAACCACTAGACCACCGAGACCAACGTTCAGAGGCAAGAAAAAGGTAACGTTTGCAAAGTGGGAGAAAGTTTGTACTCTTATTGAGTGTTAAAAAAACTGCGTGGTCAAACTTGGGATGACAGGACACATAACACAAGCTAATGGAATGTCCAAATCATATATAGCTAGAGGTTTCAGATATTAATTTTCTTTTCAAATAACAAATTGTCCATCATTGCAATTGTTAAAATTTTAAATACATCGAAATATATATACATATAAGATATAAAGGGAAAAGAAAACAAACTAAGTAGTCCGAAGACTTTCATTGTTATTAATGATGATGAAAACTGAGATGTGAACGAGCTGATATGCCATATCATGTGTGGATGGTTTCAATAAAAGAGAAGTGTGAGAAAGAGGGGATTGCCCCAAGTCTGTGATCTGAAACTGATGTTGGCGAATTTACATGTTTTGAAACAATACATTTTGAATCCATAACATGAAAGGCCTGAACCCAATATTTAGAGGGAATATTTTAGCAAAAAAAGAAAAGTGCTGGTGATATTCAAAATTATACGGTAAATTGTTAATAGGGATTCCAAAAAATAAAGTTTATATACAATTATTATATTCTTAAAAATATTATTATTAAAACAAATCATATCTATATCAACAAAATAATTTTAGAGTGGAAATTAGAAAATGTAAAAGACAAAAATTTCAAGAATAAAGAATCGAAACACTTCTTCTTCTTAAGACATTTTTATTATTCATTTCATACATCTCAATGATGGATAAATCATATCTGAAGAGAAAAATTATATGCTCAGACTGGGGCTTGAATCCAGGACCTTTGGCTTTCTAGGCCCATACTCTACTGACTGAGCTACCTGAGCATGTTCAAATCTAAATGGAAATCTTTCTCTTATATACGCTGTTAATTCCCGTGCAATGAAACTTGCTTCAATCTTGCAAATGGTAGCTTCTTTATTAAGAAGGTATTTATTTGGGAATTTCACATTACATTATAAAGCTTCTTCATCCAACCAAGTCTTAGGCCTAACTGTTATGATCTCTTCTTCTTCTTCACTTCCTGGTTTAGGCAAGAGTTGCCTGTTCCATCTTCACTAATAGATCTAAGACCATCTCTTCCGAGGACGTCCGACATCTCTTATTCCTCTTGGAAAATAATGGAAGATTTTATTTGGTAATCTTTTTCTTTCCATTCTTTCTACATGTTCTTTCCACTGTATCTTGTTGTTCAATATCTTTTCTTTTATGGAGTAGATCTGCAGTTCTTCACGGATATCCTCGTTTCTTATCTGGTCCATTCTAGTGCAGCCTTTTACTCTTCTTAAAATTTCATCTCGGCTGCTTGGATTTTACTTTCTTGTTTGGTAGTGGTAATCAAGATTCACTCCCATACAAAAGGACAGGGACAGCCATGTTTTATATAAAATTTTAATTTTGTTTGTTTATGGGCTTTATTATTCAATGATCTATTTATTGTACCACAAATAGCTTGAAACTGATGTGTTTTGTGTTCAATATCTTTATCATACCCATAGCTGATGTCACATCCTAAATATTTAAAGTGGGATACTTGTTCAATAATTCATCTCTAATTACTATTTTTGCACGCAGAGTATTTCTTCCACAAAATGCCATTACTTTTGTTTTACTTATTGAAATTTTAAAATTATAATCGCTACATATTGCATTTAGTTTGTAAGCAGCCAAATGTAACAGATCTTCATCATGGTTATGATCTCACCGATGAATTTTGTGTCCAAACACTTTTTTTCACAAATAATGGTAGAAGACACACAATACAATCAGCTTATGAATTACAATTAATAGCAGATAACTATGGTTTAAAAATCACAAAACAGAAGTTCATCATGCAGCAACTGCATAAACTAAGTGACTTCCTTATCAACTCAAATTTATGGTCACATTTTGCTTCTTTAAGGATTATAATTACATTTCTTTTGTTAAATGGAGAAAAATCAATATATGATGCAACCTTATTAAAAGTTATATTTGAAGAGAAAAATTTTTGCCTAGACCGAGACTCGAACCCGGGACCTTTGGCTTGCCGGGCCAAATGCTCTACCAACTGAGCTACCGAGGCGAGTTACGATCTAGACTCAAATTTTTTTCTTATATACGTTGTAATTCCCTCTCACCAAATGCTTTTGAAACCATTGTTTCTATCTTTGCAAATGGCAGCTTCTTAGTTAAGAAGACATTTATTGGGAATTTAACATTACTTTATAAAGCTAGTAAGGCTTGTAATGATGTTTTTATTATTAATTTAACATTTCTCAATGAAAGATAAATTATATTTGAAGAGAAAATTTTTTTTTTCTAGACCGAGACTCGAACCTGGGACCTTTGGCTTGCCGGGCCAAATGCTCTACCAACTGAGCTACCGAGGCGAGTTACGATCTAGACGCAAATTTTTCTCTTATATACGTTGTAATTCCCCTTGTAATTTCATTGAGAAATGTTAAATTAATAATAAAAACATCTTATTAAAAGTGTTGGACTGCAGTAAAATACAAATCATGCACAACTGTAGGTTATTATTTACGACTTCTGTCAATAAAAATTACAGTGAAAGTGACACTATGAGGTAATTTACAATTTATACAAATGAGATAGATATTATTTTTACATCTCACCTCATAAAACTATGTGATTCTCACACTGTTTCTAAAGACATTTCTTCTATCTTCTTACAGAAAAGATGCCTTCTGAAACTGGTCCTGTGAAAATCGTGGAGTTTTATAGATGAGATCTAAAAATAATATCCGACTCATTTATATAAATTATTATTACTATGTATTTGCATATTGTTGTATAATTTGTAGAGATCCTTGAAATTCGTAAGTTGCAATATGCAAAATGCTCAATTTTGCCATTTTCTTATACCATTTCTTAACTCTACTTCCCATAACCTCAAGAAAAGCATTTATGAATCGTGAAATAATGTGAAATCTTATGATAATGCGAAATAACACCAAAATAAAAAAATTTCAACGAATTCCGGAGATTTTTTTGTTCTATTCCCGAAATTTTCATAATGCATTTTTAAACACTGTTTTTGTATTCCATCTTTTTAACTGCCATATCTGCTTCCTCTATGTAATCTTGCTAAGGGAAATGGTTGCAACACAGTTCACAACAGAGGTAATATTTTCTGTCCTTCTTATGCTCATATGGTCTCTCCATAGCTTTTAAGTTCTATGGCCAATATGAATTCCAAGAAATACGAATTATACTAATGTGTAAGATAGGGTTTTTCCCCTAAATATTTGCATACATAATTATCAATTTTATATTAATTATTATTAAGTAATGGTATGTCCAAATCTGAAGAAAGCATTTCTTTAAGTACAAGCAGTAACCTGACAATAATGCAAGCTCTGCTAAATTTGAATAAGCCAACAATGGACCATGAATAATTACTCAAATTTACACTTTTTTAGAACACTGCCGAATTCCAATAACATCAAAATCTTGAAATTTTAAAACAAATTTTCCCTAAAAATAAAACCACTTTCACGGATCTCTAATAATTTGACATCAATTTAAATAATATCTGCAGATTCATTTTTCCATTATTTTATTTAAAATATTAAATTAACTAAACTAATGTATCTTATAGGATACATTGCTAATTTTAATGTTAATTAATTTGCATGGTATATATTGCGATGAACCAAATATGGCAGTTACTAGAGTCAATTTTTACATCTGATTGTATTGGAGTACAATAAACTAGTTGTAACCGTTTAGTAGTAGGCACCACATGTGGTGGTTACGTCACCCATAGAGAGAAAGTAGGTATAGGAAGGAAGGAGAAATGAACCCCTAGGCCTCGAGTACTCTAATACCATCAGGGTCGAAAGAAACAAGAGGTCAGTCAAGGGAGACTGGATAGAAGAGTTGAAAGAGGGAATTGGTATGGGGAGGAGAAGTAATACCAATTCGGTCAAAAAAGAAAAACTCACCAAGCTGACCAGTGCTTGTTGGTGAGTAGCCCTTCCCTTTCGTTCATCAGGCATAAGCATGATTACTAACAGCTGCACCACGAGAAGGTGAGGGATTGGACACTAGGTTACTGTCCAGGTCGGTTCCTTTAAGCCTTCGATGGAAGGAATTAAAGGGTCTCCTCTCTGTTAAAAACAGTAGCCTTTCCGCAGTAGCAATTATCCCGTCTACATAAAAAAAGTTGTACTTCAATGGATTCCGGCCCATTATGGAGTGACAGGCAATGAAATAGCCGATTTTCTAGCCAAGAAGGGTAGCAAAATTGTTTCAAACCCAACTTCTGCTCCAGTTTCCTTTCACTCTATCAAAAGAATTATCTCAAATAAATACATCAATAAACTTAGAGAAGAATACACCACCAAAACATCTGGAAAGGAATGGGAAAATCTACAAGCTTATGACATTACTACATTACAAAGAAAATCTGCAGTAGCAACATTCAGACTGCTAACGGGACATGACTGCTTGAATAAACGCCTACACAGAATTGGCATAACAGATTCACCTAAATGCCCTTTTTGCAATTTAAATGAAGATATGGAAAGAAACCATCTCCTCCATTGTCCAGCCTTTGTAGAAGAGACCAGCCTTTCTGCTAAATATTGGAGTGCAAGAGAGCGAATGATTTCATTATCAAGTGCTCGACATTAGATACCAACCAACCAACCAACATCTGATTGTTGGATTTTGCTGATTTTTGGAGAATAATTTATATATTAAATTTGGGAATTTTTAACATTATGAGGTTCAATTAATAATAATTAAATTAATCGTGATTTCTTCTTACCTCATACTTCTATGTTTTTTAAACACAGCACTGCAATATCGGCGACACGTTGTCGTCATCATCAGCTGTTTTCACGACTGTCAATTTTTTCCCTTTTGCCAGTAATTCTCTAGACTGCCATCTGGTGTTCTTTTGCCAGTTTGAAGAGTAATTCCTTCAAAAAGAACACCAGATGGCAGTCTAGAGAATTACCGGCAAAAGGGAAAAAAATTGACAGTCGTGAAAACAGTTGATGACGACGACAACGTGTTGCCGATACTGCAGTGATGTGTTTAAAAAAACATAGAAGTATGAGGTAAGAAGAAATCACGATTCATTTAATTATTATTTGGAGAATAAGTTCCTCAGTTTATTTTAATGGCATATACTGAGTTTCATTGTGAAAAATTGAAAACCAAAATTTTACAGAAAACAAATCAATCCCTGCCCTACCATTCTGCAAAAATTATAATTAAAAGAAACTTCCAGAAAGAACTGATGGAGCACTTCAAATCACAAAGTAATGAGAAACCATGGGCAGCTATCTCGCAGAATAAAAACTTAATACCTGAACAACCAAGACATGAAGCAGTAGCAACATTCAGACTGTTAACCTGGCAGCACACCTCCATAAAATTGGAATCTTCAACTCTCCAAATTGTATCCTGTGCCAAGACAATAACACTACCATGAACAAAGATCATCTTGCTAGCTGTGAGGCTCTCAAGATGTCACCTATGCAGGACTCTATTGGGAAGCAAGAAAGCAAATGGAACACATCCAAGCTAATGGGCATTAGACTACTACTACTACATTGAACACTGCCGTCTCTAGAATTATTTAAATTTTTTGTTTCAGGTGAACTACTTCTTATAGTCCGATTTAGTTGGTTAACAAACTCAAACTTAATTCTTTAATCAATTGCCATATGGCAAGTTTGGTTTGAATGAAACAAAAATTGAGGCTGCTAGAGTGTTAACAGACATATACATATGTATGGGTTAATAAATTTTGGTCATGGTCATTTTTGATGTCTACTAGAAAGAACTGGTGAAGATCTGTAACATTTTTTTCAAATATCTTTTCATGAGGACCTCAATAGCTTCATTCCATTGCAATTAGCTAAAACAATGGCCTTCAAAGGAAGCAAAATGGTAATTAATAATACTATAATCAAACAGATAAACAAATTTAATCAATACTAATAAAATTCATATCAGATCCTGTTGAGGTGAATAGTCATAAGATAAAAATTAAAAACTAAAATGTACCTGTTGGCAGGTGCCGTCATCCTCAACTTTGTTAAAATTATGTATATAAAATATTAACTGGAGACCTTTCGGAAGTTAACTTCCACCATCAGCAGGATGAGCTTCTGCTATTAGTTGTTGTTTAAGACGATGTAGACTCCAAGTGTCTGTAGCAGCAAGTACATCCGTTGCTGCTACAGACACTTGAAGTCTACATCGTCGTAAACAACAACTAGTAGCAGAAGCTCATCCTGCTGATGATGGAAGTTAACTTCCGAAATGCCTCCAGTTAATATTTTATATACATAATTTTAACAAAGTTGAGGACAACGACACCTGTTGACAGGTACATTTTAGTTTTTAATTTTTATCTTGAAACAAATTTAACTAACTAGGATGTTCAATATCATATAAAAATGAAAAAGTTATATGTAACTAGAGTTGCCAAGCTGTATAAATGTGGATTGTTTGCACAAAAACTGGATGTGCTACAGTAAAAGAATGTGACATCACCTTCTTTACACAACGAGATTCAATTTTTATATTAAATTATATTTGAAGAGAAAAATATATGCCTAGATTGGGGTTTTAACCCAGGACCTTTAGCTTTATATACTAATGCTCTGTCACTATCCAAGGTACCACATACGTTTTTCTCCTATACATTTCAATTTCTGAGAGTGCCATAAGCTTGCAAACCGTTGCTCAACACATGAATGGGTCTTCTTATTTAAGAAGACTTTTAATGGGAATTTAACACCACATTATAAAGCCAGAAGAGATTCTTTTTGAGGTTTTTATTATAAATTTAATATTTCTCACTGAAGGACAAATTTTATTTTTCTCTTCAAATATAATTTGTCCTTCAATGAGAAATGTTAAATTTATAATGAAAACGTTTTATATTAAAGCTTATGCAGTGAGTGCTTGACTGTGTTGTTTCTGTTTAGTATTTTCTCTGCTTCTTAAAACACTTTGATGACATAATTTTACATAAAATGGAATATAAAGTACATCAGTTCTTTCTTAACCCATTCGCTTCAGGTTTAAATGCTCAATGCATATTCCCAGAAACCGGATTTAAGTTCCCGTAAATTATATTGTCTATTTCCAGACATTCAAAACGAACAAAAGAAAATGGTACTTGAGATCACAATAAGAGTGAAGGCAAAAACAGATTCTTCTAGTATTCATAAATGTTAACATAAGATTACCCTGCCAAGGAATGTACAAAATATTTCAAAATATACAATAGTAGAGTTAAGCGAGTCTACCTCGTCATCTGAGGTGAATGGGTTAAAGAGGCCACAACATGTACTAAGCACAGCAGTGCTGTAGCATATGGGGCAGGACTTCACACTGTTAAAAAAACAAAAATTAAATGGCAAACTTTATTAAAAAAATATGAAATAAATTTGTCATTACATCATCATCATCAGTGTCAAGGATTAGACCTGCTGGTCTGTTTCGATCTCATGTTAGAATTGGTCTATCCATCTTTTACTGGGTCTTCCATTTGTCATTACATTGTATGACATATAAAATTATCTGATTACAATCTTTGGTACATTCAAAAAGTTAATTGTTTGAAATTAGCACAAGAAAATACACCCTCTGCCAAAAAAAGCTCTACCTCTATTTTACACGAAGCATTCAGAAGGAATCACATCGTACAGCTCAGCAACTCTAATAAAGAAATATGGCCTTACCTTTAGATCACTAAGCAAACAGCTTTCAACCTCTTTATCTAAAGCCTGACAGAAATCACTATACGCCGATGATTTTCCATCATTCAATTTGCTGAAATAAAATAATACCATCAAATTATTTATTATTCTCAGCTTTTACGATGCCTTTGACATCTTCCTGTGCTCATTTATAGATTAATGATTCTATAGCAAATCTCCCCATAATGGGTCAACAGTGGTTTACATTTTTCTGACTATTTAACTCATGCCCCAAATGGGAGTCAATGACCAATCACATTTCAATGATTTCTGTTTTACAACCAATCAGAGTCGTGTTTCACGAAATATTTATCAGTGTTATATTTACCATATTAAAGAAAGCTCCTCCTTTTTAATATTCTGAACAGGTCTGACCATTATTTTGCAGTGACTGAGCCCGTGAGAAATACGGCTACCACATTATATATATAGTGCATGAATGTCAACACATGCCGCATGCGGGAGTTAATATAAAAACATTTGTAGCAATTGATTATACCACCAAAAAAAGGAAACCACTGTTTGCACTTTCTTAAATGTATTTTTTCCCAGGTAACAATCCAGAAAAATATAATTGTCATATTTACATCATACGACATCAGAAATGAATTAATGTACAGTTTGATGTGTTTCATTTTTTTCTCCACTAGAGAGCATTCTTACAATATTGCGTTCATTTGGCAATAAAATAGTATGATCTGGTTGCAGTGATAAACAAAAGAAGCAGATGAAGCGTGCCTATCGTTTCTCATTTGTTTTCAAACATCGCCGTTTACATTAAATATATAAATATTTTTTAATAACTATAGTTAAATAATGATTTGTGAGTAAACAGCTTAATTTTATTCGTTAAATAGTCCTAACAAATGCCACTCTTGATTTCCAAATTATCTAGATAAATTCACTCCTCACTTCGTGAGTCGTGAATTTATCGATAATTTGGAAATCACTCGTGGCATTACTTATGATAAATGGGGAGCTGGACTGCTAACTGAAGGACGAGATATGAACAATTGTTTCCATCACAGCTGAAGAGCTTATTCTGCCCTCATTAAGATATGAGAAAACTAAGAAAGTGAAATGATACTCTAGGGCTCAAATATCTAATACCTTCAAGTTTTTATTCAAAATTAAAGTGGGAAGTAGCACTATGAGGTATTTTCAATTTATAAATGTGTTGGAGAAAATGTTTTCACATATCACATCATAAAGTTCCACGTTTTAATGATACTGGTTTCAAAGGTCATTTTACCTTCATATTCTGTTGGAGTTTGAGTGAAGATGATGGTGAAATGACCTTTGAAACTGGTATCATGAAAACAGGGAACTTTATGAGGTGAGACATTTTCTCCAATTCATTTATAAACCTTCAGGTTTGAAAAAATAAGAATCCAACAAAAGGATTTTTAAAACTTGGACTATGTTATGCATCAACTGGCTAAACGTCATTAATAAAAATTAAGATTTTGAAGTCATCTGTTGCACTGGCTCATGAAGTAAGCATACGTAAACTTTTAGCGTTAAATCTTTAAAAATAGCCTTATTAATAAAGAAAAAATGTAAATGCCACCAGTCCTATCAGAGATTCTGTGTTTACAACAAACGGCTATGAAATCAGGTCTTCAGAAATGCTAATCTAAATTTTGCAACATGCAGCTAAGTGCCAAATGTTCCTGCTCTTAGATTGTTGATGCATAACTATTAAAAGGCAAATAATTTGCAATATCCAGTATTCTTAGTTTGGCGCTACAATAAATAGTGAAGATTTACTTAAACTTATTTTTCTGGAAACTTACATAATAGCAGATAGCCGGACAGGAAAGATGAAAGAAGGGGCTGGTATAAGTAAGTGGAAGTAATACAAGGTCAGTCAGTTTCTCGCATAATTAGTTATATTAATTAAGATAAAGAGAAGAGAACTGCCTGTGACCCATGCTAATTGACATGGTGGCTAATCTCCTTTTGCTGATCTATGTTGGGAAGCAGAGCCAGGTAACTCCATTTGTCCCAGTAATTTTGGTGTCAAAATACTAGGGCATTCGATGAGTAATGGCAACACTGTTGTAAATCAGTGGTGACTATTGTAATCTTGTAGTATGTTGTTGAACAGTCTTTATTGTATAAATCTGCAATACTGAAAGTCTCGAAATAGCAATATTTTGTTAATACATTCACTCTTTCTCACATGTAGTAAAGTAATACCACTCTAAAAAAGATGTTCAGTAGAATTTGTTTAGAAGGTGGAATTGGGAAGTACCCGAACCTCCACAAAATTCACCAGACTGGAGCCCTTGTGACTATAACTTATTCACAAAGATTATAGAACCTCTACGAGGCATTCAATTACAATCAAGAATTGATATACAGAAAGCACTAGAGCAATCAGATAAAAGAGATATTGAAAAATGGTGCTGCAGATTGAGTGTTCATCTTACAAGGATTTGGCAATTAGCAAGAGACTACGAATGAAGTTTATACTGTCATAAGTAACACATTTTTGAGATGTTATAGCAGTGTTGCCATTACTTATCAAATGCCCTAGTATATTCATAGTTAAATATGGGAAATAACATTATGAAGTTCTTAATTTGTAAATAAATGAGTCATTTTTACATCTTACCTCACATTTCATGTTTCTTTAAACATGGAAACTAGTTTTCAAGAGAAACATCTCTCTCATTTTCAACCGACATTATGAATCAAATAATGTCGGTTGAAAATGAGAGAGAAGTTTCTCTTGAAAACTAGATCCCGTGTTTAACCTTATGTACGCCATGCCCGGTGTGAGCCGGTGGAAGTGTGTATACAGCGGTACACCACGCCCGGCAAGCTCCTGTTCTCAATCTTATTATTAAAAACTTTTTTTTCCCGAAGTTTTCACTTCAATTTACTAAAATTATTTTTCGTTCTGTGTTTGTACATTCTTTCTTAGCAATACTTTGCACATCCCTTACAGAATAACGGTACAGGCTGGTGGTAAAAGCGTTTTCTAAAGGAGGGTGTATATTCATGTTTCAAGGTCTTTTTTTGGCTATGAATGTTGCAATTTCAGAATTTTCTCTTTATTTATTTTATTTTTAGTTGAAAAGATACCTGACCAAGGGGTAAGTCGTGCAGTGAAACACAGTGATTCATGCCTCGAAGATGACGAAAATACAATATGCGAGTTTATTGTGTCAGTTTTATCAGAAGATGAAAGTAAAAATAACAGTTCATCAAATGGTTATTCGTTTGATGAATGTGATAGTAGTCCTGTTTCTGGGAGAATATTATTACAATCTAAGCCTGTAAATAGTCAAGCAAGTGATGTAGACCTAAATGAACAAGGTGTGAGTGACAGTGGTGGGTGTGGCATGCCAGACGAAACGCGTGGCATAGAACAGCCGTTTGATTGGAATTGATTCGAACCCAGGACCCTAAAAAAAATGTTCAAAAATATTTAATATGATAAGTTTTTAGTAATAACGCCATCAAAATTATTCAATAGGATAAATGTTTTAGTGATAGTGATAACAAATTTCAGTGAAGACACTGTGCTGGGATCTTTACAAGTGGAAGCAAAACCGTCTAACCTTCAAATAAATGTATAATAGTGAGTTTAGCATGGCATGTAGACAGTAAATTATACTTTATATAGGTTTATATTAAATAGTATGGCATAGTACTTTACATTTAAAAAACCTGGCACCCACAGCCCAGCTGGCAAAAGGTTAAAGACACATGAAATATGAGGTAAGATGTAAAAAAAATTACTCATTAATTTATGCCTTAGTATATGTTTGAATCTTTAACAATCCCATTTATTTAAAAATACAATAGGAATTTGTAATCGCTGACAATGGGGCTAAGAAGCCTTGAAACATATGTTCGACAAAAACAACTATAACAGGTAAGAATGAACAGACAAAATGTTTTAATCTCTTTATTATTATTATTATTATATTGTCTTGATTTTTGTTATTAATGTAGAATTCTAATTTTATTTGTTTTGAACAAGTGCCATTGCAGCAGTTTTTTGGGGACTATTTGCTCTTTGTACCTGAGAAAGCCACAGAAAACCCAGGTTAGAATAGCTTGTCTCAGGACCTTCGCCAAATTTATTTGTTTGGCAGATTGAATGAGATGACATGATTTGGTTAAAAACTCTTCAATGCAGGGGCTGTGTCAACTAAGTAAATTTCTCAGCAAGTTCAATTTGTGAAGTTTATTACAGAATTTAATTTTTGGTAGAAATATTAATGCTCAACCCCAGATCTCACAGAGTGCTAAAGCAGAAACATAACATATCCAGTTTCAGACATTGGGAGAAAAATGGTGGCTGCTAGAGCAATTTTTTGAGTTTGGCTTTTAGTAAACCCCCTCCTAATAGTCCAATTTCGCTGATTAAAAAAAATAAAAATTACTCATTTTATTTCATTGCTATATATTTAATTTTGTTGCAAAAAAAAAAAAAAAAATGAAATAAAATGTAACCAATAACATGATTTTTAAATTTGTCTTGAGTTAACCCCCTCTCCTAATGGTCAAATGTTGCTAGTTTATGAACCCAATATTACCTTTCTTAACTGATTGTTATATGCTGAGATACTATTAAATTATCAGAATCAGAAAGCTTAGGTTTTTTTTTTCAAATGCCCCAGGTTTGTCTTTTCGACATTCCTGGTTTCTCTCCTGGCATGGCATATTTGTAACCCACTTCTGAGGTTGGGGCGCCTGGAAGGGGGGGGGTTACGTTGCCCTGATGATATGATGGATGATGATGATATTGGTGCGCCAGGAGAGAGAGTTCCTAATCCTAACCTAAGATGAATATGAATGATGATGATTGCGATGGCCATATTATTTTGGGGACCGTTTGAGCCTTAAAGTTTTCCTGACATTTGTCTTACAGGTGAGGAAAAACCCCGATAAAAACCTCACCCAGAAAAACTGTCCCGACCCGGGGATCGAACCCGGGCCTGCTGTGTGACAAGGCAGCACGCTACCCTGAGACCACAGCGGTGGACAGCTTAGGTTATTTAAAAATAGGTAAAATGAAAAATGGTTTGATGAGGAATGTGCCGACACTGTAAAGAAAGATAGCAAAAATGAATTGGTTACATGAGCCATATGAAGTAAATTGGTGGGTGCGCGTGAAAAAAGGGTTAAGTCAGAAATTGAGAAAATTGCGATTTTAACATATGCGAAAAGAACTAAAAATTCTCTACAACTTGATCCAAGTGGGATATGTCAAATCATCTCGTTATGTTTCAATGAGGTTGTGAATTCTGAGTTAAGTGGCAAAGTAGCAGGTATTGCGCGTGAGAAAGGGGATAACTTGACATATCTCACTTGGAACAATGACCTTGAAGCAGCGAAGAGGGATAAGTCGGCCTTAAGAGTATTGATGCATCATAGCAAAAGGCAAGAGTGTGCCTTCAAGAAAGCTTCAACCACTTCAGTTGTGCAGAATGAAGTGGTGATCGTGTACCTGATGAAGATAAAAATAAGATATTTTATGCACACTGGAACTTAGGTGAATAAGCCAAGAGAGTATCTTATGTTGCAAGTCTGATGGAAGTAATAAATGACATTGGGAGAAACAAACAAGTTCATTGAGACTGTACTGCGCAAAAAACAAGCTGGTGAATCCGGGATTACTGCACCTGATACTTGGGGAAAGAATCCTTATCCTAATAAGATAGGTGATGACAAAAAACAGAAAGTTCATTCATTTTTGCTTTATTTACCTACTCGAGTCATTACTCAAGACATTGGCAACATTGTATGATGATCATAAACTTAAATATCCAGATTTTTTAGTAAACAGAAAATTTTTTGAAAATGAATTTCATAGTCTGAATTTGTCCATAAACCGGCCAGAAAAAGACACTTGTCAGACTTGTGACAAGCTCCAAATGTTATGTAAGAGTTCAGATAACAGAGCTATAATTGAAAGTAAACTAAAGGACCACCATATGCCTATCAGACAAAGGATGCAGATAAACAGAGGTCTAAGAGTAATCCTATTCCAAAGACTATCACGTTCGATATGCAACAGTGTCTCCCCACTCCTGTTGTAAATGCTTCCATGGCCTTCTATAAGCGACAGTTATGGACGTTCAACATAACAGTCCATGACTGCGATAGCAGCCAGGCTCATTGTTTTGTTTGGAATGAAACCATAGCCGGTAGAGGAGCCAACAAAGTTACATCTTGTATATATAAGTTTCTTCTAAATTTGGATGAAAATGTTAAACAGGTCACCATGTATTCTGATACATGTGGTGGCCAGAACTAAAATAGCCATTTTGCAGCCATGTGTAAGGTTGCTATACAAAACTCCCTAAGTTTGCAAACCGTAGATCACAAGTTCTTGGTGCCAGGCCACACCCACGTGGAGTGTGACACCGATCACAGCATTATAGAAAATAAAAAGAAGAAATTTGACATTCCTATTAGTCATCCACATGACTGGGCTCAGCTTATGCACCAGTGTGGACGAAAGAAGCCAATGGTTGTTATAGAACAACATTGTGAATATTTCTTCGATTTTGCAGGGGTATATAAAGGATCCCTCCAGCTACGCAAAGAAGACAGTGATGGAAAAGAAAATCAGGTGGCGTGAAATAAAATGGTTGCACTTTGAGAGAGATCATGGATTCAACATCTTCTTTAAAACATCACTGAAAGAGGAGGATCCCTTCAGAAAAGTATCCTTCAGACGAAGAGGAAAAATCTACCCCTCTCTTGAGACCTACCTTACGCTATGATGGATCACAACCTATCACCTTACAAAAGAAGAAAGATCTATTGGACTTGTTACCTTTCATTGATCCAGTATTTCATGAATATTATAAGTCACTGAAAACAAACACTAATGTGCGTGATATTTGTCCTGACTCTGCTGAACAGGAAGAAGACAATGCTGGTGATAATGAACTTAAATAGATACTGTTTGCTTTGTAACTTACGTATTATTTTAGAATGTTCTCATTTGCAAGATTACTTACATCTAGGTTTGATAATTTTGGAGCTTTTATTTATTTGTTTCCTGTAACTTAAAAATGATTATTATTTAAATAATTTTGTATTGTGTTCCTAAATTAGTAGTTGCCATGCTATCTAATGACACTACACTAGAAATCTCTTTCCTACAGTAATCCTGATAGTATGCTTCAAATAAAACATCTAACTGAAAAAAACTAATATTATTCGAATACATGTTCAAAATGGGTTATGTCATAAAACTGTTTGAGCCAAAAGGGATAAGTAATATTTTCTATTGATACACAAAAATTTTCAGAATTAAAGATAATACAACATCACAGAGATATTCGGAGCATTTAACTGTACTTTAAGCCATGTTTGTTATCTTCATGCAACTTTCACTAGATCTTGCAAAGTTAATTAAATATTTAACTTTAAATATCTCCATTCCCAATTTTCTGACATAACCCCCTTTTAACGCGCACCCACCAATTTAGAACAATTGAGTAACATCAGATGGGAAACTACTAGGTTTTTAAAAAGTTGGTTGGTTGGTATCTAATGTCGAGCACTTGATAATGAAATCATTTGCTCTCTTGAACTCCAATATTTAGCAGAAAGGCTGGTCTCTTCTACAAAAGCTGGACAAGAGAGGAGATGGTTTCTTTCCATATCTTCATTTAAATTGCAAAAAGGGCATTTAGGTGAATCTGTTATGCCAAGTCTGTGTAGGTGTTTATTCAGGCAGTCATGTCTGAATATTGCTACTGCAGATTTTCTTTGTAATGTAGTAATGTCATAAGCTTGTAGATTTTCCCATTCCTTTCCAGATGTTTTGGTGGTGTATTCTTCTCTAAGTTTATTGATATATTTATTTGAGATAATTCTTTTGATAGAGTGAAAGGAAACTGGAGTAGAAGTTGGGTTCGAAACAAATTTGCTAACCTTCTTGACCAGAAAATTGGCTATTTCATTGCCTGTCACTCCACAATGGGCCGGAATCCATTGAAGTACAACTTATTTATGTAGATGGGATAACTGTTTTATCCTGTTTTTTTTAAAAAGTAAACAGAGGGAAAATTTGAGAAAGAAGAAAAATTATCTCAAAATTAATGCAAAAGATAGGAACATCAGGGAATTATATCATGGAATTAGGATAGAAAGGAAAGAGTTCAGGTTAAAAAAAATATAATTAGAATGAAAATGGGGGATAAGATTGCAGATTCCAGGAGTATATCAAATAGATGGAAAAATAACTTTGATCAGCTGTTAAAAGTACATAAGGAACATGATATTGAAGAACTTGATTTACAGACAGCAGAAATATTAGTCACAGAGCCAAGCGCTTTAGAGGGTGAAATGGGGATAAAAAAATTAAACATATATAAAACATGAGGTTCTGTAGGGTTTCCAGCAGAACTAATAAAATCTGGGAGAGAAAAATTGATGGACAAGATACATCGGTTGCTCAGTATGATTTAGGAAAAAAAAAAGGATCTTCCAAATGAATGGTAAAAATCAATTAGTGTACCAATCTATAAGAAAGGAGATAAAACTAATTGCCACAACTACAGGGGCATCTCATTACTTTTAACTTCATACAAAATTCTAACAAATATATTAGTATCAAAACTTATTCCTTATATTGGGAATGTAATAGATAATCATCAATGTGGATTTACAAGAAATAGGTCTACAATAGGTCAGATTTTTAGTATAAGACAGGTTTTTAGAAAAGAAATGGGAATATAATAATGTTGTACATTAATTATATGTAGACTTCAAAAGACATAAGATTCAATTAAGAAGGAGAAGTTGTATAGTATCCTGTTGGACTTCGGAATCCCTAAAATGTATCTAAATGGCACAAAAGGTAGGGTGCGAGTAGCAAACAGTTTTCAGATACTTTTGAATTTTACAATGGGTTAAAACAGGAGGTGCACTATCTTCTCTATTATTCAATTTTGTATTAGAGCATGCTATCAAATCTTTAGAAGATAAAAAAGCATACAACTTAATGGTATTAATAAGCTGTTGGTATAAGCTGATGATGTAGTATTATTAGGCGATAGTGAGGAGATACTAAGGGCCAATATGCACATATTATCGAGTAACACTATGAAATTAGGGTTGGAAGTAAACATCAATAAAATTAAATATATGGTCACAGATAGAAATACATTATACAATGGAATTGGACAATTAATGACAAAGGAGGGAAATTTTGAAAAAGTGGCTGAATTCAAATAATTAGGAACAATAATTATAAACAGGAATGAGGTGCACAAAGAAATTAAACATAGACTCAATTCTAGAAATAAATGCTATTATGCATTACAAGGACTTTTGTCATCCCAACCTCTCTCAAACTACATTAAATTGAAAATATATAAAACTGACGATTTTTATTATTAATTTAACACTTCTCATAGAAGGATAAATTATATTTGAAGAGAAAAATTTTCGCCTAGACCGGGACTCGAACCCGGGACCCTTGGCTTTCCGGGCCAAGTGCTCTACCAACTGAGCTACCGAGGCAAGTTACGATCTAGATGCAAATTTTTCTCTTATGTACGTTGTAATTCCCTCGCGCCAAATGCTTGAAACCATAGCTTCTATCTTTGCAAATGGCGGCTTCTTAGTTAAGAAGACATTTATTGGGAATTTAACACTACTTTATAGCCAGTAGGGCTTCTATTGACGATTTTTATTATTAATTTAACACTTCTCATAGAAGGATAAATTATATTTGAAGAGAAAAATTTTCGCCTAGACCGGGACTCGAACCCGGGACCCTTGGCTTTCCGGGCCAAGTGCTCTACCAACTGAGCTACCGAGGCGAGTTACGATCTAGACGCAAATTTTTCTCTTATGTACGTTGTAATTCCCTCGCGCCAAATGCTTGAAACCATAGCTTCTATCTTTGCAAATGGCGGCTTCTTAGTTAAGAAGACATTATTGGGAATTTAACACTACTTGTAGAGCACTTGGCCCGGGAAAGCCAAAGGGTCCCGGGTTCGAGTCCCGGTCTAGGCGAAAATTTTTCTCTTCAAATATATATAAAACTGTCACTTTAAGGGAGGAGAAAAGATTATGAATATTTGAAAATAAAATTCTCCGGAAAAATTTGAACCAAAGAGAGACAAATAGATAAGACTAAATAACAATGAGCTATATGATCTAGAACTAGATGATACAGAATAGATTAATATGGACAAACGGAGAAGAAAAATAAAACCTTAGGTAAAGTAATATGTGTAAACATTGGAAATTTCAATATAAATAAAAAAAAGGCTATTTTAGGGCAAATAATAGTCTATGAATCTTTTCGGTTAACTTTGATTACATCTCATTCTACTGACGTGTTTGCTATATATATATATATATATATATATATCTTATACTTAACTTCAAGTGATTTTTTTTTTTCTTCTCCATGTCAGGTTGCATTTTATAATAGCACTGAACAATAAGATATGCTATACAAAATTGACAAATGTAAGATTAGGGTGAATTATTTTGGTTAATTTTTTAAGTTTAAGATCAATGTGAATTATTCTTTCAGTTTCTAGCATACTCCTGACAAATTCCATATCAAGTAAGTAAATTTAATTTTGAAGAGAAAATTTTATGCACCAGTGCTCTGACCATTGTGCTATCCAAGCTTACCTGTTCAAATACAATTTTTTCTCAATTTCTCAATCAATTTTTAGTATTTTCCATACTTTCTTCAGAAAAAAATGTACACAGAGTATCAAAAAGAAATTTACAGCTTTACAAGTTTATAGAAATTGACTGAAATTAATTAAAGAAATTATTAAGGTGTCATTTTAGAGTAAAAATGTTCAAATTTGCACCAAGCAGTTATTTTGGATCAATGTGACTTCCATTTATGATACGACAGACTTTGAGCCTACAGCTAATCTTTTCCCACACGTGAGCCAGAACAGTAAGACTCATTCAAGTTTTCAACTCAGAGAGATTGGTAGGAAAAGGAGGAACATAAACATGATCTTTGATGAATCCCTACAGAAAAAATTGAGGAGGGTCAGATCTGGTGAACTGGGCAGTGACCATGGAGTTGGCCTTGCATGTCCAATCCATTAACTGGAAAATTCCGATCAAGTTGGTCACAAACATCAACACGGTACTGTGGTGATGTCCAATCTTGCTTCAAGTGAATGCCTCCATCTTGGTCATCTTCATCAATTTGCGGAGTTAGGAACTGTTCAAGCATCTCCTGATATAATAATAAATAAATTATTGGAAATAACATTATGAGATTTTCAATTAATAAAAAATGAATATCTCACCTCATACTTTGTGTTCTTCAAGCATGAAAACTGCATTATTTTGAGTTTTTGTTTGACTCACCTCATATTTTTTAACTTCCATACAGACCCTGGGTTTCGTCAGTGCTTTTGTGACTTTCTTGATGCGAAATTACGTTCACAACTGCCGTCCAGCAGTTTTCTCTCCTGTAGATTGATTTCTGCGCTCTCTGATGGCTGACCGATGAACTTCCAAATCAATCCCCTCTCATTTTCACTGGATATTTTAAAATTCAGAGTTTTCTTTTTATTCTTGCATATGTAAATTTTCTCCCAAATTGTGAGTTTCTTTGGTTTTTCTAACTGTTTAAGTAATTTTGCCTTGTTTTCAATTCTGTGTTTTTCTGACCAAACATGTGCAGCTATTGCAGATTTTTCTGTTTCTCCATTTTTAATATTTCTAAGGCGTTCTTTCAATCTTGTATTTAAATTCCTTTTTGTTTTCCCTATGTATATCTTTTAACAATCTTTACAATGAATTTGATAAATTCCTGATTTGTTACAGTCTTCAATCTTTTAATTTTTGTTGGTTTTGCTTAAATTATTCAAACTGTAATCATTTTTCAGTGCTAATTTAATGTTGAATTTGTTGAATTTATTTATTTTCTTGTGAATCATCTTTTCTTGAAATCCATTATCTTTGGCAATTTTTATGTTTTTTTCTCTTTCTTGAAATTTTCTTTACTCATGGGAACGTTCACAAGTCTGTGTGTTAAACTATTAAATAATACTGCTTGTTTGTGCGAAGTATGGTTAAATCCTGTTGCTTTAATATAATTATCAAAGTGAGTTTCTTTTCTGTAGGTTCCAAATTCTATTTTCTTTTTTTCCTCATTCCTGATCAATTTTAGGTCTAAAAATGGTATTCCTTGGTTTTTTTCTACTTCCATGGTAAATTTCATTGTTTTATTATGAATATTTAAAAGTTTAACAGTATCTTGTAATTGTTTTGTTTTACTATTGCTATGATATCGTCCACATATCTACTCCAAAATTTAAAAATCAAAGGGTATGCTTTGGTTACCTAGCATTCAAAGTTACCCATAAACGTATTTCCTAAGAATGGTGATAATGGATTTCCCATTGCGAGTCCTGATTTTTGTCTATAGTATTTTCCTCTAAAGGTGAATTAATGAAAACTGCAGTTTCCGTGCTTAAAGAGCACAAAATATCAGGTGAGATAAGACTAATTTTTTTAATTAATTACACTGAGCAACAAAGAAAGAAACTTTTTTTTTGTCTCAGAAAGAAAAATATGTGATTCTGATAGTATTTTTTCTCCTAAATTCAAATCTAATATTGGGTTTTCTCCATCATGCAATGTTTAAAGAAGATTCCATCCTTTCAGCCGGGAACCAAGCATTTCAGACTGGTTTTTGGATAACTTTAAATCTCGTATATGAGATCGTTAAGATCTTCTTGAGTCAATAAATGAGGCTCAGATGAATAGCTTTGTTCAAAAGTTCACCAAAATCTGTTCCTTCTTCTTCCTTACTTCCATCAGAATCTGAGCTCTCGTCATCTAATGTCACATGTTCTGGAGGCTTTGGTATGGGCAATTCTTTGCAGTGTGGAACTGGTCTCATTGCAGATTGCAAGTCAGGGTACGCCACTGTATGTTTTGATTTTGATGTAATCCCTTTAATGTTTGTTATTAAAAATAATTATTTAAATCCATTAATTGAAACTGAAATAAAAAAAAACTGTAGGTGATGGAGAAATTCTGAATACATACTTGAAAACACGATAAAAAACTGCATTAAGTACAGCTATTGGTACTCATGAGACAAACATCATGTTGACCAGTGTTATTAATATGCTGATATATATAGTACTAAGATTTTCTCCATAAAAAAAGATCATACTCTTTAAATTTGCTCGGAGAACAAAACCCATTTAATTTTGGGCTCTCATGAACATATTCTACAATTGCATATGGCTTCTTGGTATCCCAAAAATGACAGTTGTGAGTGTTAACTTTCTCGCTGATATGAAGAGTTGATTCGTCACGAAAGATGATGATGTTGTCCAGGAATGTCTCATTGTTTTCAATTCGAACAATCATTTCCACACAGAATTCTTGAAGAATAACATCATCTCCATCAGTAAGGTGTTGTACAATGGAGAACTTTGTATGGTTTTCATATGAAAACATTTTTGTAATAACAACCACCAAATTGTCATGTGCGGTATATCAAGCTCACTAGATGCTTATCTCATTGACTTTCTTGGACTGCGGAAGAAGCTCTTCCTGACTCATTCAATAAATTTATCATGTCACTCTGAACAACTAATCTCAACAAAATTGTTGTCATCATCCTCTTATCGTATACTCCTTTTGGAAGGTTGATTCCAAATATGCCTCCAACCATCTCTATCTTCCTATGTTTGCTTCTTCTTAGTTCTTCCCAATCATATCCTCTCTCTTGTAGGGTCGAATGTTTGAATGCATTAGACAGTAAAAGGCGTTCTCTGCTGAGAAAGTTTTATCCAAATACATTTTGCTTACTCAGAAATCTATTCATGCGATAATAATTGTAAGCTACCTGACGAGGTAACTTAAGATCATAGCTCAAGATAGAAACTTATCGTGAAAATCCCGAAGGGAACCGATGTAGTTTGAAACCTTTGCAGCTTTATCCAAGATGTCAGACCTTGAAGACTTCGATCATGTTTTCGGTATACGCGGAGAAGAGGAATTTGATAGAGTCTACTAAAGAATTCAACTGGAAGAACAGGAGAATCGGCGTAATATTGCGCGACGCAGACGTCGTTGTATACGGTATTATTTGCGGGATGCAAGCATAAATGCATTCCTCTATAGCAGATGAAAATAACGGAAGTGGTTTTATTGTGGAGAATTCTGGGTAATTTGTTGCCAATATTACAAAAACGTCAACTTTCATGCATGACCGGTAAGTTGGCTGTTAATTCGATCTCAGCAATTGCTCACGGTGAGTCAGCTCACCAGTGATTGCAAGTAATTTGAGTAGAGACTAATGTATTTGCATACGACCCGTAGACTTTTCTTCACTAGATTAATCCATCTTTCTCGTGGTCGTTTTCCTTGTATCTTATAACATTTTTGTGCCAGTAGTAAATTGTAGGCCTAAGGTATAAATTCCCCGCACAGATGCACTTTACCATGCGCAGAACCTCTACCAATCTGGTTGCTACGTTCGTGCTGTCCACTTTGATTTTGCAAATAGAGTTGAGACTTATTTCATACAATATGAGCAGTATAGGACAAAACAATGAAAAAAGTAAACCCGACTCAGACATGCAAGCAGAGAACAGTACTGCAGTGTAAAGGTGGCTATATCAGCTGAGGAGTGAAGTTCTGCCTATACAAGTATGACGTATGCAATCTAACCACAGCTATTTATTAATTTGAACAGTTATAGTTGGAGGATCTTTACGGTAATGAGTACAGACTATGGTCACAGATTGCATTTCATGAAACTAGAAGATATGCTGACACCTGTGAAAGTTACCATTTTGACTGTAACTACTCTAATGCTCTAGAGTCTGAATATGGTACTATGGCACTAACTAACAAACTCACTGGCTTTAATGAACCCATGCAGACATAACCTCTCCATATATCCCTATCCTGAGCTAATGTTTTCCAATAATCCCCTGTATAATCTATTTCCCTCAAATCATGGTTAATGGTATTTTCCCACCTCATTCTTGGGCATTTTACCTCTGGTTTTCTTACATAAAGCTTCCATGCACCTCTTTCATTCCCCATTCGTGCAACAAGTTCCATCTATCATAGTCTATGAGGACACTATGGCACTATGCAAGTCAAAATTTGATGCTTTTTTTCACTTTAAAATGACACCTTAACCATTTCTTTAAGTAGTAGTAGTAGTATTCAAATGATCTGAAGCTCTTGATTTGTCATCATTCGCTTGCGGGCTTCCCAATAATATTCAGCGATTTGGAATGGTGTTCCAACTATTTTCTGAAGATCAGCGCAGAACATCAAGTGATCCATTTCTTTAATATGTTAAAAGAAAAGAACTCTAAGCTTGTAAAGTCCTTTTGATACAGGGTGTATATATATTCGTCAGGTATAATTCACATTAATTTGAGTTCAGCTATTTTTTTTTGAATTACTGTAGACTATCATTTGTAGTAAAATCACCAAAACAAATAGTATATTTTTCATACTCACCAAGCTTTAAGGAAATACAGAAGTAAATAGCCAACTCTAGGCTGATGACTTGACATTTCAGCTAACACAGAAAGTACTGGTAGTCTCCGAGAATCATCTTCTGGTAGTTGTATAACATTTCGATACATTACAAACAATGGTCGACCTATACTATCTTCAAGAGTCCTGTAACATACACAAATTTATTCAAATTAAACTATTTATCACTGTCAGGTATTAGTCCTAGAAGAACCATCACAGCCTGAGAAGAGATCTTAATTTCATCTTTTAATGGAGCGATCCAGTGAAAACTTAATATTTGAGTGATATTTCAGGAGACAGTGGACTCGACATTGGGTAGCTTGAAATATTGTATAAATTGAATACATTTTATTCCCCTTGAAATGTATATTTAAAACAGAGTTAAAATTTCATACTTACTTACTCACTGGCACCATTGAACCCATAGGTTCATGGCCGCGCGGACATAAGCTCTCCATACATCCCTATCCTGAGCTAATGCTTTCCAATCATTCCCTGTATAATCTACTTCCCTCAAATCATAGTTAATGTTATTCTCCCACCTCATTCTTGGTCTACCAACTGGGTGTTTTCCCTCTGGCTTTCCTACAAGAAGCTTCCATGTAAGTATTTCATTCCCCATACGTGCAATATGTCCTGCCCATTGCAGTCTATGCGACTTAACTGTTCTTATTATATCTGGCTTCCTATAAAGACCATGTAGTTCATTGTTATGTAGTCTTCTCCATTCACCTGTTTGTTCATCTCTCTTTGGTCCAAAAATTTTCCTAAGTACTTTATTCTCAAATACTTGTAATCTCCTTTCCTCCCTTACAGTAAGAGTCCATGTTTCGCACCCATATAATATAACTGGTAGAATAATAGTTTTATATATTTTCAGTTTAACGTTTTTTGAAAGGAGTTGGGACATCATAATTTATTTCAATTTTATTTCAAGTAAGTAATTTTGTAACTTCAAGACTTCCAAGAACTCACAACAATTCTCTGCTTTTAATGTACAGTAGCCTGGACTGTTATCTCTGGGGGCCTTACAAACTCACTCTCCCCCATCTCCTGAAGTGACAATGTTGGAAGACTGACAGGTATTGACTATCACTATTGTGTACCCCCATGCACTTCTTTCCCTTAGCTAAAAAGTTGGCATATGTACAAAGCAGAGTTTTGTGACTGTTTTATTTCTAGTGCAGTATTCAATATGTCGAAGCATGGTGCCTACATCAGTTTAACTCTTGAAAAAAAAGTTAACAATTGTTACAAGAAGTGAAAAGAAGATTAAAATCGTAAAAGAGTATGTAATCTTGCCTAACATGTTGTCAATGTACATAAAAAATAAGGACAAATTATAAATAGTGAGTGTAGAATATATTTTCAACAACTCACCTCATATGATTTCAAATTTCTTTGATACCGCGGTTTCAGACAATATCTTGTCCCTCTTGAGTCATGGCTTCCACTGATGAAATTCTGTGGTTGTTGATTTCTCTAAGGACATCACCTCTTGTGCTGACATCTTTCATTGGAATTATAAACTTTGTAATTAAATTTTTATCCACCGGAATAAATTAAAAAAAAATTTTATCCACAGGAATAAATTAAAAAAAATTAATTACAAAGTTTATAATTCCAACGAAAGATGGCAGCACAAGAGGTGATGTCCTTAGAGAAATCAACAACCACAGAATTTCATCAGTGGAAGCCATGACTGAAGAGGGACAAGATATTGTCTGAAACCACCGGTATCAAAGAAATTTTAAATCATATGAGGTGAGTCGTTAAACATATATTCTACACTCACTATTAATGATATAACCTCATAATGTTTACATCCCAATATTAATTTAAATACAAATTATAAAATTACGATACGAAGTAACATTATGAGGCTCTTCTTAATAAATAAGGTGAGTCTGTTGCATCTTACCTCATGAAAGTAGGACATGTGTCAAAACAATTCTGATTTATTGTCAGCTTGTCCAGACTGGACAAGCACTCAACTTTTATTAGGTAAGATGCAACAGACTCGTCTTATTTATTAAAATTCTGAAAATACAGATTTCACAAAACAGAGGAAACAAATGAGAGGAGTGAATTTCTTGACATTGACGAGTGTGTTTTAAAGTTGTTCAAACAATCTCAATCTCTTTTCGATAAAAGAAGTAACAAGCTGATTAATTCTAATTTTGGATAATTAAACATTTTTCGAATCTCCGTTGGGTTCAAATTAAAAAGAGTCCACTGTATTTATTGATGACTCTAAGCTGAAAAACCAGACATGTTCTGGGAACAAAGGTGGGCATCACATAGGGCTGACAACTCAGCTGATATCTCGTGTTGATTACCTACAAACGTGGGAGTCTTAACCTGTTACTACCCCAAGGATCTCCTAAGGCTGTTGTGGGATCAGCTGAACAACCAGGCATACACAGCCCTGTTGGACAAACACCTAACTGCTTTTGATGAAGAGAATGAGGCTATTCACACAGCCCTCAAGCAGCTATATCTTGGCAAATTTTCCAATGTAACAATTCAAAGTGGCTATTGAATCATCTTTGCTAAAAATAAATATAAAATATTAAGTTTTCTATAGTTGTCATAAAAAGACAAAAATTCTGGCTAAATTGAGAGGTGTACATAGAGACATACAATATAAGACATGATGATCCACCTCCATCATCAGAATAGACCAACCTCATGGTCTTTTGTGGTTAGAGCTTCTGACTGCACTTCATGACATACTGAGTCAGACCACAGGAATTTTTACATAAAGGATCCTTCTGGTGCTTCATTATCACCCATCATATTACGGGTAACATAACTCTTTCATTTTTACATCTTACCTCATATTTCATGTTTCTTTACACATGGGAACTAGTTTTCAAAGAAACATCAGTGGCGGTCACTCCTTATGTGCTGAGGTGCTGCAAGTACACTTAATTGTGAGGGGGAAAAGTACCAAAAAAAAATTATGTTTTAAACAGAGCGGGTTTCTTTATTTATGCTGGCTTTTCACACACTCTACTTGTTAATTCCAATCTCCAATGTCTTTGGAATGTGCTGTGAATCGTACAGCAGTATTGAATCTCGCATCACGTGTGCAGAGAAACCAAATTTTTGTTTTCTAAATTTTCCCATCGTATCAACACGCGTGCGCAGAGACAAAATTTAATTTCGTCTGTTTCATCCCATCTGAGGCTGTCATTTTTCCAGCCCTACATACAGATGGCGATTTCTATGCACTGTTGTACTGATTAATTTTTTTATATCAATAGTTTTTTTTTTAGTTTTCATTTTAATGCAAAATTTTACCTCTTATTTTTTTCTGCTATAGGCATTTTGCATTTATTTGACATATAATAACAGAAAAAAGAATGTTTAATATTGATATTTAATTGTTTTTGAGCAACTTAAGAAAGCACAGTTGGCAACACTATCACATTTTTGCGCGGTTCTCCTCTTCAAACATTTGTTCATACAGTATGCATATGTATATTTTCTGTTTTGAACGACACAGTGCAGTTTGAAAGTAAAGTGAAATTTGATCGGTTCAAAGTGCTATAAATTATAATTAGTATTTGAAAGAGGTATGTTATATTTATAAGGGATGAGGAATTCTGCAGACAATTTATTAGAAACATCTTTCTCCAGCAGACAATTCGAAGAGAAAATTCAAATAAAACAATTAGGTAGGTCTATACCGAACCTTATTATAAAAAATAAATAAAGTAAATAAATTGACACAAAAATTCAACAAACACGATGTATGATCATGATTGGGTGTGTGGATAGGCACAAAGACATTGTGAGTGGTCTCTTTTGTTTCCCATGCCAACTTTTTGGTAACAATGATGCATGGATTAGAGTCGTGTGACGGATTTGGGGCATCTTAATGCATTAATTATAAAACTGTAAAATGTGAAACACATGAATATTGTTATAGAGCTGAGTGTTTTAGGAATGTGAATTTCGCAACACAGATAAGTTGTGTCTTAAGACAGAGTTTTTTATCACTCACCTCATATTGTTCTTCTCATTTGACTATAAACTAGTTTCGGAACATAGTTTCTGTTCCATCCTCAGTATCATCACGACCGTTGTTCTGTACTCTTGAGAGCTGTCCTTTGCTCCTTCCATTGGCTGACTGAAAAACCTTGAAACCAGGTCATTCTCACCGGGAATTTCAAAATTCATTAATTTCTTCTTTTTTCTCTTATGAATGTAGATCTTTTCCCAAACAGTAAGTTCTTTTGGTTTTTCTATTTGTTTTAATAATTTAGCTTCTTTCTCGATAAGATGTTTTTCAGACCATGCATGGGCAGCCACTGCAGATTTTTCTACTTCCCCTTTCTTGACATTCCTGAGATGTTCTTTCACTCTAGTTTTCAAATTTCTCTTAGTTTTTTCCTATGTAGAATTTCTCACATTTAATTTGATAAATCCCTGATTTGTTTTCTTCTTTAATTTTCTCATTCTTATTAGGTCTAATCAGTCTACTGATGCTGTAGTCATTTTTTGGGTGCTAACCTTATGTTAAAATCTTTAAAAAAATTTTGAAACTTGTGGTGTTTTAATGGATGATATGTGAATTTTCTAAATTTTACATTTTCTTCTTTTACTTTTAGAAGAGTGCTTTGATTAATACATTTTTGTCTTTTGAACTTGCTTATTTTTTTTAGTATCGTTTTTATTGCAAAACCATTTTTCGTGGCTACGTTGATTATGTGTTCTTTTTCTTTGTTCATTGGTATGTTCACTAATCTATGTGTCAAACTATTGAAAACTGCTTCTTTGTGAGCTATGTGATTGAAACCTGAAGCTTTTATGTAGTTATCTATATGTGTCTTCTTTCTGTAAATTCCAAATTCTATCATATTTTCTTCATTCCTTTTTAAGTTGAGATCTAAAAATGGTATTTCTCCATTGATTTCCTTTTCCATAGTGAACTTATAGTTTGACTTTGAATGTTCAATAATTTTAATGCATCATCTATCTGTTTATGATTAACTATTGCAATTATGTCATCCACATATCTGCACCAAAACTTGAAAATTAAACAATGTCCATTAACCCTCTGCATGCCACTGGTAAAATCTCTTGTGTCAGAGATTTAAATCACACCCGCCGATGTGATCGGCTTTGCAAGTAGTTTCAGTATATTATCTGGCAGGTAATGGACAGGAGCACCAGAGCCGATCTGATCGGCTCATTTTCTAAATGGTTATGTAAGGAATTTAATAAAATGAATGGATTTGAAAACTCTGCAATAGAAAACTCTTATGAATTGGTAGATAAACTAGAAAACATACAACTACAATCTTCAGACAGATTAGTTTCTTTTGATGTTGTTTCCTTATTTCCAAGCATTCCGAAAGACCAAACTATGGAAATTTTAGAGATTTGGCTGAACAATAATAAAATTGAAAAAGGAAAGATAGTCGAATATAAAACTTTAACTAAATTATGTATCGATAATATGTTTTTCACTTACAATGGAAGATTTTATAAACAAAATTCAGGACTTTCGATGGGAAACCCTTTATCTCCATTCTTAGCTAATCTATTCATGGGGAATTTTGAACACAAGATATAACTTCGTTTAATTTTCAAGTTCTGGTGTCCACAAAGAAGCAGTTTTCAATAGTTTGACACATAGATTAGTGAACATACCAATGAACAAAGAAAATTATGAAAAAGAAAAAGAACACATAATCAATGTAGCCACGAAAAATGGTTTTGCAATAAAAACGATACTAAAAAAAATAAGCAAGTTCAAAAGACAAAAATTTATTAATCAAAGCACTCTTCTAAAAGCAAAAGAAGAAAATGTAAAATTTAGAAAATTCACATATCATCCATTAAAACACCACAAGTTTCAAAATTTTTTTTTAAAGATTTTAACATAAGGTTAGCACCCAAAAATGACTACAGGATCAGTAGACTGATTAGACCTAATAAGAATGAGAAAATTAAAGAAGAAAACAAATCAGGGATTTATCAAATTAAATGTGAGAAATTCTACATAGGAAAAAACTAAGAGAAATTTGAAAACTAGAGTGAAAGAACATCTCAGGAATGTCAAGAAAGGGGAAGTAGAAAAATCTGCAGTGGCTGCCCATGCATGGTCTGAAAAACATCTTTTCGAGAAAGAAGCTAAATTATTAAAACAAATAGAAAAACCAAAAGAACTTACTGTTTGGGAAAAGATCTACATTCAAAAGAAAGAAAAGAAGAAATTAATGAACTTTGAAATTCCTGGTGAGAATGACCTGGTTTCGAGGTTTTTCAATCAGCCAATGGAAGGAGCGAAGGACAGCTCTCAAGACGACAGAACAACGGTCGTGACGATACTGAGGATGGAACAGAAACTATGTTCCGAAATAAAGTCAAATAAGAAGAACAATATGAGGTGAGTGATAAAAAATTCTACCTTAATGAATATACCTCATAGTGAGAATTCCTAAAATAAGTAAGTTGCGTCTATTATGAACACATAGAAAATACAATAGACAAGTAAAAAAAAAAAAGTTACTTTCTAGAATAATTTATTGTATCTAATTCTGTGGTGTCTTCGAGTTCGTGTTAAGGGGGCATGATGAGTGTGACATTTCTGATAATTCGGGCGTTTTCTTGGGATAAACATATTTAATTTATAGTGTAGACAATGCAGTGAAACAACACATGAAATCTCTAATCAGATTTTTGAGGGGACATCAAAAACCATTCAACATTAATTGTTGAATTGCATTTTGGAAACTCATCGTGAGTTGATAATAGAAGAAATGAAACAAGCCGAATTATAGCAATAATGGCCGATGAGACCACAGATATATCCGATCAGACACAGTCAGCGATAGTGTTTCGCTACGAGATGAGAGATTAGTGGTGTTCCATATGAAATATTCTAAAGATTTTTTAATCCAGAGGGACAAAACGCGGATGCAATTTCTAAATTAATGTTAAATTAATTGGCACAATATTCAAGGATTCACCACACAAAATCATAGCTCAAGCCTATGACGGTGCAAATGTAAGGATTGTGGAACAGGAGGAGCCAATTTCATAATGCTCATTTCATTCACTGTTATGCGATCCAACTGAAAACAATGCAAAATGATGCATCCCAGAATCAGTCAGCAAGTGTCAGCTATCCTTGCTTTCACATCAAGGTAACCACAGCGAGTATCAGTGATGGCTTGTTGGATCCCTTGCGGACCACAAAGTGGAATTTCAAATTAAGTACTGTTAATATGGTATTTGAATACAAGGACAATTTGATTGTTTATTAAATTTAGAGAAAACAACCTCCAACATGACTTATCAAGAAGCTTGTCCTCCCTTAAAAAATAAAAACTTTTCTTCAGAACACTATGTTACAAGAACGATTAAGTGCACTTGAAGTTCTTTCAATTGAGAAGACTTGCTTTTCCAACATAGAAGGGTTCAACACCAGAGTGATTGATAAATTCTGCAGTAAGAAGAATCGTCATATGGACTTTATTTTTCGCTGTTGAGTGAGTAGTATAATATTTATTTGTTTATTCGATATTTCATGTTAATTTTTACAGCACACTCCAGATTTTCAGCACCAGCTCATTTTCAACCGACATTATGACTACCATATTTAATTATGAATAACATAACTCTGCCTTCTAGGTGCCCCAACTTCAGACATGGGTTACAATTCTGCCAATGCCAGGAGAGAAAATCAGAAATATTAAAAAAAAAAAAATCACCACTGTAAATAATTCAAAACTGTCACAATACTATGAAACAAGTGAAAAGTTCAAATATGGCACTGAACATTCCATCTGTAATACATTAAAAGACTATGACAAATTTTCTGTAATGAACAAGCAGACTTATTAGACAAAAGACGAGTGAATTCTACAGAAATATTGTATCCATGTCTTCAATGTCCAAATCTGCTAAGAAATAATTTGTAGCATGGCAAAGAAAAGAAGCTGTCACTAATATTTAATTTTAGGAAGTTATATTTTCAGGTTATTTTAATTATATTATTTTTAGTCTGGACATCTTACCTCAATATTAATGTTGATTTGTTCTTGGACATGTTTCAAAACAATTCTGTTTTATCGTCAGCTTTCCCAGACTGGTTTTATTTATGTTGCACAACCTGGATGTCGATGTCAGCTCCATCCTGTGGTTGGCCAAAGAACCTCCAAACAAGGTCACGCTCCAACGGAATATCAAAATTCATAACTCTGTTTCTGTTCTTCTGAATATAAATTTTTTCCCAAATAGTCAGCTCTTTTGTATTTTCTAACTGTTTTAATAATTTAGTGTCTGAATTTATATTATGTTTTTCAGACCAAACATGAGCAGCAACTGCAGATTTTTCAATTTCTCCATTTTTAATATTTCTTATGTGTTCTTTGGTTCTAATTTTTAGGTTTCTTTTTGTTTTCCCTACCCATGCATTCAATTTGATATATTCCTGACTTTTTATTTTTATCAGTTTTTTCATTTTTGTTGGTTTTTATTAGTTTATTTAAACTGTAGTTATTTTTTTGTGCTAATTTAATATTAAACTTCTCAAATATATTTTGGAATTTATTATGTACCCAAGGGTGATATGTGAATTTCCTATATTTTTTCATAGGTGCTTCTTTTTCAAGAGTACTTCTGTTTATCTGTCACTACCTTCAAACTGAACACTAATCATGATTACCTTGTAACACATCTCTGGAAGATTGGAATAAACAACAATTAAGTGTGTTCCTTATACAACTTATCAAGTTCATCTAAGGAAAAGGAACACTTGCTTACAAGCACCAAACTGAACAAGGAATCATGTTGTTTTCAAATGCTGGGCCTTGGCAACGAAGCCATTAGCGTTCTTGCTCTCAAATATTTCTCTATGGTGGATCCAACAGGTAATACTTCACAGGTTTGTAGACGTTCTTCGTTCATTTCATCTTTGTTGCATAGAGGACAATTTGGATTCGTGTAGATTCCGAACAAGGAATCATTAATAAATTAATGAGTCATTTTAACATCTTACCTCATATTTCATGTTTTATCAAACACGGTAACTATAGTTTTCAAATGATCTTGTCATTCATTTTCAACCGCCATTATGACTACCGGATATTCGTTGGAATCTCCCTCTATAACGTTGCCATCTGGTGTTGATTTGACGAACTTCGAGATATCGTTGCCATCTGGTATTGATTTGATGAACTTCGAGATGAGGTCACGTTCATCCGGAATGTCGAAATTCATAGATTTAAATTTGTTCTTCTGTATAAATATTTTCTCCCAAACTGTCAAATCCAAAGGTTTTTCCAAATGTTTTAGAAGTTTAGCTTCTTTTTCAATTCTATGACCTTCCAACAAACTATGTGCTGCAATAGCTGATTTTTCAATTTCACCATTTTTAATATTTCTAAAGTGTTCCTTTGTGCGAGTGTCCAAATTTCTTTTTGTTTTTCCTATGTATACTTTATTGCATCTCGACAATCAATTTGATAAATTCCAGATTTTTTACTATCTGGGGTGTTCATTTTCTTATGGTTATTAATAAGTTACCAAGGCTAAATTTATTTATCGGTGCCAATGTAATATTGAATTTCTTGAAATTTGTTATGTATTCCAGGATGATAAGTGATTTTCTTAAATTGTTTTCCTTTCTTTGAATCAGATTGCAGGGTAGTGTATTCTTTTAATCTTTTTTGTTGTCTGAATTTCTTCAATTTAGTTATAATTATTTCCTTTCCAAAACCATTTAAATTAGCTATGTCCAAAATGTGATTGTATTCTTTCTTAAAAATCCTCTTCATTTAGTGGAACATTCAATAATCTATATATCAAACTGTTGAAAATTCCCAATTTTAACTTTGAAAAAGGAATCATTAAGTTATGTAGATAGGAAATAACACTATGAGGTACTCGCCTCGGTAGCTCAGTTGGTAGAGCACTTGGCCCGGAAAGCCAAGGGTCCCGGGTTCGAGTCCCGGTCTAGGCGAAAATTTTTCTCTTCAAATATAATTTTTAATATTGTTTATTTTTTATTTCACTCACCTCATACTTCATAACTCCTAGCATACCCAGGGTTTCATCACATCCTTTGTGACATTCTCAATGCTGTGTCACGTTCACAACATTGCGAATGTCACAAAGGATGTGATGAAACCCTGGGTATGCTAGGAGTTATGAAGTATGAGGTGAGTGAAATAAAAAATAAACAAGGAATCATTAATATAATAAAAAATTCTTGCTAGTAACTGATAGCAATGCCATCGGATAAATAAATAAATAAACAAATAAATCCTTGATCTGGACATATGGTTCACATGTTTTGAAGCCATTGTGATGGATGTATTCTATTATGAACCACCATATCTTCTTCTTCTTCTTCTTCTTCTTCCTCCTCCAAGTATTAGGCCAAGGCCTGTTACGATCCTATAGAAAATTTTCCCTCCGGGAAATTCTCGTATAAGACTTGAAAGCATAATATAGTCCCTTCGATTGGTTGCTGGCCAAAGGAAGGCAAGACCAGTGATGGGGCTGCCATCTTATAGCCTTTGGTCAGGCTTTTCTGGAGAAGAAAAGAAAATAAAGAAAAGAAGAAATGGAAGAAAGGAAAGACTCCCTAGCCCTCGGATGCCCTAATAGCGTCGGGGTCGAAAAAAAACAAGAGTTAACCAAGAGAGGTTAGATAGTAAAGTTAAAAGAGTGCAAAACACAAGTAAGTGGAAGAAATGTTTTGATATAAAATTATAAAATTAACACCTGTGAGGTTGAGTTGTCCTCATATAGATTAAAAGATTTTTTAAAAACTATATAATTTTAAAATTGAACTTTTATAGGAATAAATCACTATGAGGTTGAATTTAAGATAAATTAAAATGTTTCATACCTGTCCTCATAACCAATCTTCTAAGCAGATTGCGATTTCAAAGCCTTAGCGGCTTCATCTTCAGTAACATCTTGGACGTAACATCAATCGTCAAGATGGTACTGAAAATGAAGCTGCTAGGGTTTTGAAATCGCCATCTGCTTAGAAGATTGGTTATGAGGAGAGGTATGAAACATTTTAATTTATCATAATTTTAAAAGTTTTAATTAAGTTGAGGATGGTACCTTACAGGTATTGATTTTATAATTTTATATTATAACATGCATGGCTGATGATATTAAATTTTACAATAACTCAGGTTAATCTTCTCATTGAACTGTCATAGGAAGTTATCAATTGATTTGGTGTTTACTTGATAAAAATCCATTATGTTTAGTGATTAAATCAAATAAAACTTTAACATTAAATTATTTTGAGTCAGTGATATCTTACTTCAATATTAATGTTGATTTGTTCTTGAACATGTTTCGATTAGAAGACTAATCGAAACATGTTCAAGAACAAATCAACATTAATATTGAGGTAAAATCTTCAGTGAGAAGTGTTAAATAAATAATAAAATCGTCAAGATATAATAGACTCAAAAAATAATTTAATTAAAAGAACCTCAAAATATTACTTCCTAGAATAAAACATTAAAACTTTAAGTTTCATTTTATTTAATCACTGTCATAGGAAGTATCACTATAAGGTTTAATTTAAAATAAGATTCTTTACACCTCACATCATATCCTGTCTTCTAAATTAGACCGGTTTCGTAACCTAATGGTTACATCTTCAGTAGTTAAACGACCAATGTTCTGTCGTTTAACTACCGAAGATGTATCCACTAAGGTTACGAAACCAATATAATTTAGAAGACAGGACATGACGTGAGGTGTAAAGAATTTTATTTTAAATTTTAATCTTCTTATTACTTACTCATCATTAAGTTCTTCTGGAAAAACTTTCCCTTCCAACTGTTCCTTAAGAACAATACATAAACACTGGGCCAGTAAAGAAGTGACTTCAGAATCCAAGTCCTCTTCTTGTATAACCAACTGCACCAACCTTTCCATTGCCTGACACCTGCAATCATAAATTATAAGGTAAATTTCATGTTAACTGATATAACAAATGCAACAAAATAAAATATTAATAGTAAGTGGAGAACATATTTTAATCGACTCACCTCATACATTTTCAAACTTCTTTGATACCGACGGTTTCAGACAATATCATGTCCTTCATCAGTCATGGCATCCACTGATGAAATTCCGTGATTGTTGATTTCTCTAGTGACATCACCTTTTGTGCTGCCATCTTTCGTTGGGATTATAAACTTTGTAATTGTTGGAATTGACAATTTGGGAAATGATATTCATTCAGAAGAATAAATATCGATCTATGAATTTCGATATTCCGGTGGATAAAAATTTAATTACAAAGTTTATAATCCCAACGAAAGATGGCAGCACAAGAGGTGATGTCACTAAAGAAATCAACAATCACGGAATTTCATCAGTGGACGCCATGACTGATGAAGGACATGATATTGTCTGAAACCGTCGGTATCAAAGAAGTTTGAAAATGTATGAGGTGAGTCGATTAAAATATGTTCTCCACTCACTATTAATGATATAACCTCATAATGTTTACTTCCCGATATTAATTTAAATAAAAATAAAATATTTTAATTTTTTTAGCCTTCAGATAGTAGGGCACTACTTTTTCTCTTTTAAACATTTATACATAGGTTTCAATCTCTTTAACAGAAAATATGGAGTTTCTATCTACTTAAAATGTGTGGTTTTGTATTGGTAACTGATGTAACTGTAGAATTACATCATGTTTTATGGAGTGAGAGAAAAAAAAATAATTTTTGTAAAGTTTTCAATTTTATTTCAACAATCAAATGTGATTTTTTTGTTTATATTTGAAGAGAAAAATTTTCGCCTAGACCGGGACTCGAACCCGGGACCCTTGGCTTTCCGGGCCAAGTGCTCTACCAACTGAGCTACCGAGGCGAGTTACGATCTAGATGCAAATTTTTCTCTTATGTACGTTGTAATTCCCTCGCGTCAAATGCTTGAAACCATAGCTTCTATCTTTGCAAATGCCAGCTTCTTAGTTAAGAAGACATTTATTGGGAATTTAACACTACTTTATAGCCAGTAGGGCTTCTATTGACGATTTTATTATTAATTTAACACTTCTCATTGAAGGATAAATTATATTTGAAGAGAAAAATTTTCGCCTAGACCGGGACTCGAACCCGGGACCCTTGGCTTTCCGGGCCAAGTGCTCTACCAACTGAGCTACCGAGGTGAGTTACGATCTAGACGCAAATTTTTCTCTTATGTACGTTGTAATTCCCTCGCGTCAAATGCTTGAAACCATAGCTTCTATCTTTGCAAATGGCGGCTTCTTAGTTAAGAAGACATTTATTGGGAATTTAACACTACTTTATAGCCAGTAGGGCTTCTATTGACGATTTTATTATTAATGTAACACTTCTCATTGAAGGATAAATTATATTTGAAGAGAAAAATTTTTGCCTAGACCGGGACTCGAACCCGGGACCCTTGGCTTTCTGGGCCAAGTGCTCTACCAACTGAGCTACCGAGGCGAGTTACGATCTAGACGCAAATTTTTCTCTTATGTACGTTGTAATTCCCTCGCGTCAAATGCTTGAAACCATAGCTTCTATCTTTGCAAATGGCGGCTTCTTAGTTAAGAAGATATTTATTGGGAATTTAACACTACTTTATAGCCAAATATAATTTATCCTTCAATGAGAAGTGTTAAATTAATAATAAAATCGTCAATCAAATGTGAATATAGTGTATACAGGAGAAGTTACAAAATACATGTTTTGAGTATTAAGTTCTAATAAACTTTAGTCACTATTATAAAATAAAGGTAACTGAAGTAACAACTAATCAAGTTTTTTGAGTCTGGAAATATCTTAGCTTAATCTAATGTTGATTTGTTCTTGAACATGTTTCCATATAATCTTCTATATCATCTTCACCTTGCTCAGACTAGTCTCAGCTTGAGTCTGAGCAAGCTCAAGATGATATAGAAGATTATATGGAAACATGTTCAAGAACAAATCAACATTAGATTAAGCTAAGATATTTCCAGACTCAAAAAAACTTGATTAAAAGACCTCAACATATTACTTCCTAAAACAAACCATTAACAATTAATGCTTCTGCATAGTGTAAGAGTTTCAATTGGACAATGTCATTCATCAACTGGCAAAGCGCCATTTTAAAAAAAATTTAAATTTTGATGCCAGCTGTTACACTGGCTCATGAAGTAAATGTATGCACACTTTTAGCGCCAAATCTTTAAATATAGCCTTATTGTTAAAGAAAAATGTAAATGCCAACAGTCCTATCAGAGATTTTATGTTTTGTAACAAACGGCTATGAACCCAGATCTTCATAAATGCTAATCCAAATTTTATATCATACAGCTAAGTGCCAAATGTTCCTGCTCTTATATTGTTGATGCATAACTATCAATCAAGGAAAGTAACTTGCAATATTCAGTATTGTTAATTTGGCACTTCAATAAATAGTGAAGATTGACTTAAACTTTAAACATATTTTTCTCGAAACTTACATAATAGTGCATAGGCGGCTGATGCATAATGCCATCCAATTAAAATAAATACAAATTCTTTCTCTAATTGGATATAAGAATATTAATAAAGGAAGAACATTTACCTTTAACTCATTATATTTAATATTTTTTAGGATTATTTCCATATGAGTTTGCTCATATTGCGCAGGGCTGGCACATCCTATATGTTCAATGGTTCAAAAAACTCCCAAGAAAAATTCTATTTATTAAAAACAGTTGGTTGTAATGATGATGGATTTAAATATAATTCAAGAAACAGAGATGAAGTTTTTAAGAAGTATACTTGGAAAAACCAGAAGAGACAGAATACAGAACACTGAAATAAGAGAAATTTGAAGTTGGATAAAATACAAGATGAAATGATAGATAGAATAAGATGTCAAAAGAATGAATACTGGAAGGATACTAACAAGGGAACTATCAACCATTGCATGCCGAAACCTACCTTGAAATTTTCCCCACAGAAACATTGTGATATACCAAGATGTGTCCAAAAAAAGGATCAGTTATTTTTAACTGCAAGGCACAGAAATCAAAGCCAGAATCTAGTAATGGCAACACATGTATGGAGCAGATGGACACCCTGCTTGAGTAAGTTTTGAGTGGAGTGAGGTAGAATGTGGTGCAGATGGCAGGTAATGAGAGTTATACAATCTACCAATTCAGAAGATGTATTACTTCTCTGCAGTTTAAATGACAGATTTAGGATTGGATTTTAGTGCTTTGCAGTTAAAAGCAGCAGATAGGCTTTTGTCCAAAACTCAACCCCCAGAATAAGGACACGAGTCTAGATAAAAATTTATCATGACAAATAGTGTAAATGTACTTTTTAGTAAGTTTTTTAAATATGAAGATAGTTCAAATCATCAATGTATGTCTGCCATGTTGACATGCTTTAAAAGCATTTTCTCTCTATGAACCCCCTCAAATCAGTTCGTAGGTTTTGAAGGGACATAAAAGACGAGGGGTAAAGAAAAGCTCATTTTCATGCCTCTTGTTGCTGGTGAATTTGTATTGTATTGTAAGCCTATGTTTTCCCTTTACAGAGATTTAGGCGCTCTCCCCCTAAAGGGAAGAATTTGAACCATACTAATTTAGTTACACTTGTTTTCGTATAGATGTCATTTTGAGTGATACGTGGTCAGCGTTCTGCCTCATACTGACATCTAGGAAACCAAGGTAGTACTAGGACGGGAAAATTCGGTAAATTTTGCTTAGAGGCCTTTTCATTCAGGCTTAAGGATTTTTTACGAGCCTGAAAATCTTCAGACTTGAGACCCATGGCTTAGAGTCCCTCCCGGAGGACTTGCTCCTTGGATTTTTCCATCCTAAAAAATCCATCGACCCCGGCCGGGTTTGAACCCGCGACCCTTGGGACCAGAGGCAAGGAGCATAACAACTAGTCCACCGCGGTTCATTGAGCAGAATAAGATGAATTTTGCCTAAAATTAATGAGCCAATCCAAATATTGTTATGAGAGAAATATGTTGGAACTCTAATTTAAAATTAATCTGTTGTCCCTAAGGTAATTTAGTGTACATAACGATTACATTTTTTTTATAAAATACCTCATATTAATCACAAAATTAGTAGTAACACTATGAGGTATCAAATCAATTGAATCTGCTATTTACATCTATCTTCATAATAGCTCTCATTTCGTCTTTCTTGAAACACTTTTGAAGAATTCACTTTCCCATCCACAGAGTATGCTATGATTGCAGTGAAGGACCTGCCCTTGGGCAGAATTACAAAAAAAAATAGTAGTTGTTAGCTAAGATTGAACATGAATCCTTCAAAATCGATCCAAGAGGATGAGAGCTAAATGAGGTGAGGTGTAAATAACTGATTACATTTTTTTGATACCTCATAGTATTCCTTCCTATAAATTTTGAGTGTATAACAATAACGGGTTCATTAGGGAAATGATGTAAGACCATCTTTAATGCATTGGCTTACACAGATGGCTCCCAGCCGGCTGATCAAGTGAAGCCCATTCTTACACAGACGGCTGTGAGCCGGACTGAGCAGCTGTAGCTTCTTCTTAGTGTTTCTATAGTTTTGTCAATAGATGGCATGGCATATTATATACCGTTGGAAAGCTGAGAGAACGATCTATTCAATGGTGTACAACAAAATTGATTTCTCTCGATAGATCGCGAGTTATAAGCCATTGTTTTTCGAAGCTAATTTTCTTAAAATTAAATGGTAAATATGGGTGCAACAATGGAGGAAAATATTAATAAGCCAATGGGTTAAAAAACACCAAACAAATTCTGTTGAATTTAATTAGTGACCTCAGGTGTGAGTGTGTGTATATAGTTTTTTGTGAGAAAAAAGTAATGAAAAATTGAAAAAAAAGGAAGAATTAAAATTTGACATAAATACAACGTAAAATGAGTAACATAAAGACACGGAACCTGCAAGATAATTAGAATCACTGGAAAAACATAACTGCCAATTTTATGTTAGAGACTGGTCACGTTGCCTGACTTAATAACAGTATCTCCAATTCCATTGGGATGTGGTCTGTTGGTATAACGTCTATCCAAACTATCTAACGAAGAAGAAAAAAAATCTATAAAACTTAAGATAAATTTGGTAATGTAAGCTAAATCTAGCTAAGAGGGAGTAAGATAGAATTAAAGAGAGAAGTTTGTGCTTGGATTGGAATGCAGCTCGAATAGCTCAATGATACGGCATCTGCATGTAATGTTGAAGGTCAGGGGTTTAAGTCCTAGTTAAGGCAGACAATTTTCTCTTTACTAAGCTTAGCTTAGCTGTGTTTACTTATTTACTTATTCTTGATCATAACAATCATTTTAGCTGTGTAATTTGATCATAAATATAGCTAATACATAAGAATCAAATGAATCATGAATTCTTCTTACCTCATACATCGTCAGCTGTTTTCATGACTGTCAATTTTTTTATTATGCCGGTAACTTTTAAAACTGGTATCTGGTGTACTTTTGAAGAAGTAATTTTCTAAACTGCCATCTGGTGTACTTTTGAAAAACTTTGTAATCAAACCCCAGACAATAGAACACTTTAGAAACATAAAAAAATGGCTAAATTGAAAAATCAGCTACAGCAGCACATAGTTTATTAGAGAATCATAGAATTGAAAAAGAAGCAAAACTTTTGGAACATCTATCTAAACAGTTGGAATTAAATTTTTGGGAAAAGATACACATTCAAAAAAACCACACTAGAACCATGACTTTGAGGTTCCAGATGAACGAAGTTTGATTACAAAGTTCTTCAAAAGTACACCAGATGGTAGTTTAGAAAATTACTGGCATAATAAAAAATTGACAGTCGTGAAAACAGCTGACGATGGGAATGATGTATTTCCCAATATTGCAGTTCTGTGTTAAAAAAACATAGATGTATGAGGTAAGAAGAATTCACGATTCATTTGATTCTTATTAAGAAAACCTCATAATGTAAAAATTCCCAAATTATATTAAAGTAGTCCCACTACAGGCCTCGGGAGGCCCTTGGGGTAGTAGGAGGTTAAGGCTCCCACTTTTTCTAGACAATCGGCACTTAATGTCAGCTGGGTTGTCAGCCCTGTGTGACGGCCGCCTTTACCCCCAGAACAAGTGTCTGATACTCATTTTCGTTAGAGGCTGGGTCGACCCCAGGGTCATAGTGCCACCAGAAGGTTTTGGTCAGTTTAAAAATCCTGACCCCACCAGGACTTGAACCCTTGAACTTCCGACTTGCAGCGCAGTGCCTTCTAACTTATATATATTTATAAATCTAGTAAATCTCACCTCATAAACTCCATGTTCTTCAAAGCATAGGACCATGGTTTTTTTAAACAGTTGTTCCTATATTCAGCCATTTTTAAGTCCAGAAACCATGATCCTGTGCTTTGAAGAATGCAAAGTTTATGAGGTGAGATTTACACAACTCAATAATATAATTCATCCTTCAATGAGAAGTGTTAACAGGTAACAGGAAGCCTCATAATGTTATTTCCCATAATAAATTTATGAATTAAATAAAACTATGAATGAATGAGTCACTTCATACCTTACCTCATAGTTTATGTTTTCTTAAACATGGGAACTGCAGTTTTCAAGAGAACATCCCTCTTGACTCATAATATCGGTTAAAATGAGAGGGATGTCCTCTTGAAAACAGCAGTTCCCGTGTTTAAGAAAACATAATGTTATTTCCCATATTTAACTATGAATAAATAAAACTAACTTATCCGAATGCTAATCTAACTTATCCAAATCCTAATCTGAACTACCCAATGTAAGACATAATAATGTAAAATATCATTAGATAATTTTGTTGAGTTGTTTCTCGACTCACTGAGTTGTGAACGTGAACAGCATTGAGAATGTCACAAATACAGTGACGAAATCCAGATCGCGAGGGAGTTAAAAAGTATGAGGTGAGTCAAGAAACAACTCAACAAAATTAAAATAAACCTCATAGTGTTATTTCCTACCTACATAACTTAATATCATTAGATGTTGCAGTACAAGAAAAAAAAAGCACATTGGTACCACACTAAAGTAGTTAGCCATGTAATTGACAGAATTCAACATTGTCTATAACATGTGACTGTATAAGTTATGTTGATAGGAAATAACATTATGAGGTTTCTTAATATTGTTTATTTTTTCTTTCACTCACCTCATACTTCATAACTTCTCTCAGATCCGGGTTTTTTCACATCATTTGCGACATTCTCAATGCTGTGTCAGTTGTGAACGTGACACAGCATTGAGAATGTCGCAAATGATGTGACGAAACCCGGGTCTGAGAGAAGTTATAAAGTATGAGGTGAATGAAAGAAAAAACGTTCACAACTGACACAGCATTGAGAATGTCGCAAATGATGTGACGAAACCCGGGTCTGAGAGAAGTTATGAAGTATGAGGTGAGAGAAAGAAAAAATAAACAATGTGACTATAGTTGATAAGGTGTGGTATGTTTTAACATCATTCCCTAAAAATAGCCAAATATAATTAAGTTTTCATACTTTGCTTCATTATCACGTTCTATGTGTAAGGTTTCTACAGCAATTCGGAAATCTCCTTCCAGTTGTTGCACAATATCAAGTTCACTCTCCTGCATTTTTCCTTCAGACACAATAGGTTTTTCTTTTAACCTCACTTTTGCTGAAACACACAATGAAAATAAACACATACATTACATTCAGCATAACCATAAATATAAATAAAGCTAAGCCCAAGCTAACTAAAGCAAAGCTGGTTGGTATTTACAGATACAAACACACATACATATTTACAAAACAAGTATTATACATAGGGTATGAAGAATCCACAGGATACACGTGTTAGATTCATAAAATTACTGAAGGAAGAAATGTGATTATACAAAGACCAAAGGGGTAAAGCCAGGAATGTCACAAATAAAAAAATCTGACATGGTCCAACTTTTTCTATTTATTCAATTGGCAGTGATAAACATTCAAAAGACACGGAATGACCCAATGAAATCAACAGTTCAAGTTTTGTTATCCTGGAGAAACTCAAGGTTTGTTCAAACATTATATTTTTTTTGTCCAATGCCATCAGGGAAAGAATTTTTACATATTAAAAGCTAAGAATGCAACATAGATTAGTATAATGTTTATGTAAATGGAACATTATTTATTTCCTAATTCTAAAGTAACATGTGATCCCACAAAAAGTACTGAGAAATGTATTTAAGTTATAACTGTATAAAATTATTTCCAGTTGATTGGAGTAAGAAAAAAGTACTCTGTTGCAATCATAAATTTTAAAATCTAAAAATCCACCCTACTTATGACGTTTCTGGCTTTCTCTCCTGATATTACCGGAATTGCAACCCATTTTGAGTTGGGGCACCTGAAAGGCAGAGTTATGTTACACAAAAATGACATGATGGATGATAAATGATGATGAAGCACTAGGAGAGATCTTAAATCTAAACTTAATCGAAATTCCAGACCTGGGCAATCACAGGAATAATTATATTTAAGGAAAAACTCCTGTAGTCTGAACCCAGGACCTCATGATCTGTGTAATCATAAGCTCTGACTAATAAGGCTAATCTAAATGTTAAATTGTAGAGATAAGAAGTGAGAGAAGTCTGGCATTATGAAAACATTTATGATTGGCAATAACTCACTGGTGCTACTAAACCTGAAGATTCATGGGTGCACAGACATAACCTCTCCAAACAACTATATACTAAGCTAATATTTTCTAATCGGGGTGTAAGAGGTAGTGATGTGCAATCTATAACCTCTCCTACCTAATTCTCAACCTCACCTGCACGTGGTACACCCTGCTTTTAACTAACGAGGTAATGGGGACCGAGTCACGGTGGTATAACCGTTCCATCAAATATGGAGGAAATTCCATATTTTGAACACCTGACTAGAGGCTATAAGGTAGCAGCCCTACCACTAGTCTTGCTCTGTGGATGGCTGGTAACCAACCCAGGGGACTTCCTATTACTCGAAGAAACTTAAGCAAAGACTGGAATGTACCGTACAGGCCACATGGCCTAAAACGAATTTGTTCATGATGATGATGATATTTTCTAATCATCCTTGTACTCATCTTCCTCAAATCATGGTTAATGTTATTCTTTCACCTCATTCTTGGCCTACCTACTATCTTTAATAATTATATTTAAAATGTATAGTTTTATATCACTAACTGATGTAACTGTAGAATGACATCATGTTTTACAGAGAGAGAGAGTAAAATAATAATTTCTCGGAAGTTTTCAATTTTATTTCAACAATGAATTGCTTTAAATAACTTGTTTAAGGTTTCACTATGAAATTGTGCTTTTTTTTTTTTTTTTTTTTTTTTTTCGTATTTCTGAGGCTTCAGCAATTTACAAAACTTTCAAATCATAGTATTCCAGCTCTATCAGTTGTCATATTTGAAGAGAAAAATTATACGCTCAGACCGGGCTTGACCCCGGGACCTTTGGTTTTCTAGACCAAGTGCTCTACCGACTGAGCTACTGAAGCAAGTTCCAATCTAAACGCAAATTTTTCTCTGTATACATTGTAATTCCCGCACACCAAATGCAATGAAACCTTTGCTTCTATCTTTGCAAATGGCAGCTTCTTTATTAAGATATATATATGGGAATTATACATTACATTATAAAGCCAGTACGGTTTCTTTCAATGTTTTTATTATCCATTTCATACATCTCAATGATGGATAAATCATATTTGAAGAGAAAAATTATACGCTCAGACTGGGGCTTGAACTTGTACCCAGGTTCAAGCCCCGGTCTAAGCATATAATTTTTCTCTTCAAATATGATTTATCCATAATTGAGATGTATGAAATGAATAATAAAAACATCTATCAGTTGTCTTTCATTTTTTTGCAAATCACTTCAATGAGATAATTTTTCAAATAAGATAACAATATTTGTAAATTTTTTACATTTATTTGAATAACAATTTGACTGACGTAGGGCATTTTTGGAATTGTACATTAATTGTACACACTAAAAAATTGGAATACTGAAACTACACAACAGCTGTGGTTGAATAGACACTTTGATCGGCTTCCTGTGACCTATCCAATGACAGCAGTTTGAGCAAATCTCGACCTTATGTGCCAAAATTGTCTACAGTAATTATTTTATCATATCCAGAATTTTAAATTACCAATGATGAAATTCATGAGGTTTTAATCACTAGAGTTTTATTGTACAGATTAAGATCATATTAAAATATATAATCCTGTCAGAACTACTGCCATTTTTGGGTTTCATCGTGAATTTTCTTCTATGTTATAATTATTTATTATTAGGAATTTATTAGCAATTGAAAGTCAATTTATTTATCTTCAATACTATATCATTCGCATTATTATGACCAACCATATGTATAAATTTAAATTTATTAAAATTATTTACTCATATGGTAACCTGATACCTTTTCCTTAATAACGGCCAACTTAGAAGTAATACTACTATCAACATTTTTTGAAGTTTGAGGTTATTTTATGTACCATAAACTTATGATATGGGACCCATAGCTTTAGTTCCCTTCCAAAAGAATCCATACTCAGAATTTTTACACCTGTAAACAAACATTGATCCTGAATGGGTGTGAACCCACAGAGTGAGCATGGTAACCAGGATGGAACGCAGGTGATTTCAAATTATTTAGTAATATTGTTAGATCATACAAAAATCATTGAGAAAATTTTCAACACAATTTTAATAATAGGAAATATGAAAATAATAAAGGACATCACATTCAAATGTATGAATAAAATGTAAAAATAATAAAGTAAAGCGAAAGTGAAGTCATCCTACTGCAGGCCTCAGGAGGCCCTTGGGGTAGTAGGAGGTTAAGTGAACCTACTGCAGGCCTCAGGAGACCCTTGGGGTAGTAGGAGGTAAAGTGATCCTACTGCAGGCCTCAGGAGACCCTTGGGGTAGTAGGAGGTTAAGTGATCCTACTGCAGGCCTCAGGAGGCCCTTGGGATAGTAGGAGGTTACGTGATCCTACTGCAGGCCTCAGGAGACCCTTGGGGTAGTAGGATGTTAAGTGATCCTACTGCAGGCCTCAGGAGACCCTTGGGGTAGTAGGAGGTAAAGTGATCCTACTGCAGGCCTCAGGAGACCCTTGGGGTAGTAGGAGGTTAAGTGATCCTACTGCAGACCTCAGGAGACCCTTGGGGTAGTAGGAGGTTAAGTGATTCTACTGCAGGCCTCAGGAGACCCTTGGGGTAGGAGGAGGTTAAGTGATCCTACTGCAGGCCTCAGGAGGCCCTTGGGGTAGGAGGTTAAGTGATCCTACTGCAGGCCTCAGGAGACCCTTGGGATAGTAGGAGGTTAAGTGATCCTACTGCAGGCCTCAGGAGACCCTTGGGGTAGGAGGAGGTTAAGTGATCCTACTGCATGCCTCAGGAGGCCCTTGGGATAGTAGGAGGTTAAGTGATCCTACTGCAGGCCTCAGGAGACCCTTGGGATAGTAGGAGGTTAAGTGATCCTACTGCAGGCCTCAGGAGACCCTTGGGGTAGGAGGAGGTTAAGTGATCCTACTGCAGGCCTCAGGAGGCCCTTGGGATAGTAGGAGGTTAAGTGATCCTACTGCAGGCCTCAGGAGACCCTTGGGGCAGTAGGAGGTTAAGTGATCCTACTGCAGGCCTCAGGAGACCCTTGGGGTAGTAGGAGGTTAAGTGATCCTACTGCAAGCCTCAGGAGACCCTTGGGGTAGTAGGAGGTTAAGTGATCTTACTGCAGGCCTCAGGAGACCCTTGGGGTAGTAGGAGGTTAAGTGATCCTACTGCAGGCCTCAGGAGACCCTTGGGGTAGTAGGAGGTTAAGTGATCCTACTGCAGGCCTCAGGAGACCCTTGGGGTAGTAGGAGGTTAAGTGATCCTACTGCAGGCCTCAGGAGACCCTTGGGTAGTAGGAGGTTAAGTGATCCTACTGCAGGCCTCAGGAGACCCTTGGGGTAGGAGGAGGTTAAGTGATCCTACTGCAGGCCTCAGGAGACCCTTGGGGTAGGAGGAGGTTAAGTGATCCTACTGCAGGCCTCAGGAGGCCCGTGGGATAGTAGGAGGTTAAGTGATCCTACTGCAGGCCTCAGGAGACCCTTGGGATAGTAGGAGGTTAAGTGATCCTACTGCAGGCCTCAGGAGACCCTTGGGGTAGTAGGAGGTAAAGTGATCCTAATGCAGGCCTCAGGAGACCCTTGGGGTAGTAGGAGGTTAAGTGATCCTACTGCAGGCCTCAGGAGACCCTTGGGGTAGTAGGAGGTTAAGTGATCCTACTGCAGGCCTCAGGAGACCCTTGGGGTAGGAGGAGGTTAAGTGATCCTACTGCAGGCCTCAGGAGACCCTTGGGGTAGTAGGAGGTTAAGTGATCCTACTGCAGGCCTCAGGAGACCCTTGGGGTAGTAGGAGGTTAAGTGATCCTACTGCAGGCCTCAGGAGACCCTTGGGGTAGTAGGAGGTTAAGTGATCCTACTGCAGGCCTCAGGAGACCCTTGGGGTAGGAGGAGGTTAAGTGATCCTACTGCAGGCCTCAGGAGGCCCTTGGGATAGTAGGAGGTTAAGTGATCCTACTGCAGGCCTCAGGAGACCCTTGGGATAGTAGGAGGTTAAGTGATCCTACTGCAGGCCTCAGGAGACCCTTGGGGTAGTAGGAGGTTAAGTGATCCTACTGCAGGCCTCAGGAGACCCTTGGGATAGGAGGAGGTTAAGTGATCCTACTGCAGGCCTCAGGAGGCCCTTGGGATAGTAGGAGGTTAAGTGATCCTACTGCAGGCCTCAGGAGACCCTTGGGGTAGTAGGAGGTTAAGTGATCCTACTGCAGGCCTCAGGAGACCATTGGGGTAGTAGGAGGTTAAGTGATCCTACTGCAGGCCTCAGGAGGCCCTTGGGGTAGTAGGAGGTTAAGGCTTCCAATTTTTCTGGACAATCGGCACTGACAGCGCGTGTGTAGTCAGCCTAACCTTGCAATAAACGACCACCTTTAACCCCCAACGACAAAAGGTATGGTACTCATTTCCATTAGAGGCTGAGTCGACCTCAGGGCCATAGTGCTGCCAGGTTTGGATCAGTTTAAAAATCCTAACCTCACTGGGACTCAAACACTCGACCTTCTGGTTCTTGTATTGCCTTACCCCCTATGCTTATGAGTTGGCATGTCCCGGAAAAATACATTATATAATTCCTGTGCTGGTGAAGCCAGAGAAGATGAAACTAACATCAGTCTCTGCTCTCCCCCTGGGATCAATACATAAGGTAAATGCATAAAAAATGTAACAACAAATCACATGTTCATTCAAAGAATGGGGTTAACTTTCTTTCCTGGAAAACATATGAGCGCGATGTAATTATAACTAGAGATAAAAAAAATTGCACCTACCGGGTATGAATTTGAAGCCAGTAACATTCAGCTTTGTAGTGCATTCTTTGTGTCTCTAACTATTGATCTACTTAGGGAGGCACGCCCGTCCATGAGTAGTACAACAAATTCCCATCTCCATTAGTAATGCAAACTTTTTTTCCCAAGACTTTATAGATGCAAGATGCCATCATGATGTGAACTGAGCTATTTAGACACAACTCCATATAGATGCACACATTTCTATTTTAATCCCCAATTCCTCAGTAAGAGGTGAAACTTTTTTCACAAGACTTAATGGGGATAAATTACTTCTTGCAATAGAAGCATCCCTTATTGAGTCTTGTGAAAAAAAGTTTCACTACTTATGGGGATTGAGAGATTAAAAGAGAAAGAAATTTATGCTTGCCCCTGGAGATGTGACTCAATTGTAGAGCAGCAACATGTAAAGCTGGAGATTGTGCGGTAAAATCCCGACTCTGGCAGCAAATTTTCCCCTCTAGTCATGTTAATGATAGCCTGTCTGGAAAATTAATTTCCATATAATATAATCACAATTTTGTTATAAAACACAAACCCTGCTTAACCAAAACAGTGTAAGAAAAAAAATTATTCCTTGTATAGTCAATGTAAAGTAATCTAAATACAGATTTTTGGAGGTCCTTGGAGTAGTACAAGATCTCAGCCTTGAGTGATAACTGCCTTCATTCCCAGAACATGAGTCTAGTACTCATTTCCATTGGAGACTGAGTTGACCCCAGGGTTAAGGTGCCACCAGTAAGTTTAGGCCAGTTCAAAAATTCTCAATCAAACCCTTAGTCTCCTGGGTTATAAAACTAGAACATGCATTATTCTCCTTTCCAATCTCTTATTTGTTAATTTTATGTTTGTGTTAGATATGTTATCTACAATAAAATAGGTACTATATTAGTTACATTAATGCATGGAATGGTTAGAAATTAAGCATTAAGTTGGCGGGTGGGAAAGACCAAACATACACATAACCACATACATTATGCTAAACGAATATAAAAGAGATTCAATTATAATATCATATGTCTACCAATAAGAAAGCTAAGGGCTATAGGATATGGCCCCTTGTATTATTAGACTAGCTGATTACTTGGGTATTTATTTATCTCAATTTTCATGTTACTAAACAATTTAGTGACCCTGAAAATGAAGGATTTGACAATCATTATTATCATCCTCTTATCAACATCTTTCGGATGGTTGATTCCAAATACAAGGGTTGGAACATTAATTGTGGCACCACAGCTGTAGAAATGTCATTTGACAAAACCTAATAAATGTCGCTGATAGCATACAACAGTTATATACCTACTTTATCTCAGAAGATATGGATTTTTTCCTTTCCAAGCCATGCGCATGTGAACTGCCAAGAGGAAAAGAAACTTGTGTTAGCTGGCGGTCTAATGTAGTGTTGTCACAATGTTTTCAAAACAGGAACAATGATGTTGGATAAAGATTGGATGTGCCAGAGGTCATATAACATGGCAGTGTCATTAAGGTCTCCATGAGGCTTGCAGGAAACCTGCATTGTCTTACAGAACAGTGGCACAGTGGGTGGCCAGAACAGTGGCATGGTGGGGGGCTTTTACCCATCATGCCACTGTTCTGTAAGGCAATCCAGATTCCCCGCAAGCCTCTTGAAGACCTTGATGACATTGTTGCGCTGTAAGACCTATGGTACATTCATCTATATCCAACGCCATTGTTCCTGTTTCAAAAACATTGTGACAACACCACATTAGACTGCCAGTTAACATGAGGTCCTACTCCTCTCGCCAGTTCACATGTGCATGATGTCGACGGGAGAGTTTATATGTTCTAAGGTAAGGTAGGTATGTAACTGCATATACTATCAGTGACATCATTGGATTTTATTGGATGGCGTCTCTACAGTTCCAACCCTTATATGTCTCCATTCATCTCCCTGGGCTTCTTCCTCTCAATTCTTCCAATTTATTCTGTGATTCTGCAGCCTACATGATTCTTGAAACCATGGTTTTGACATTAATCATGGTAATTTTGAACATTTTAATTTTTCATCCTTTCTTAACCTCCATGCAAATGAGGGGCAAATTTGGACTTGAACAGCATTGGGTATCTCACTATTCTTCATGGAGGCTCCTTATTCAAGAATACTTTTAATGGGAATGTTAACATTTTTATATATGGCTTTATAAAATAAAACTTGTACCTGATTGGATGTCGATACCTACATTGAAATTTCTTCCAGAGAAGCATTGTGATGTACCTAAGTTGTGTTGAAAAAATCTGTCGTTTTTAATTTCAAGGCATTAAAATCCAGCGCCAAATCTCCCATTTAAACTATAGGGAAATAATACAACTCCTGTATTGGGAGATTAGATAACATTTACTACCTGCCATCTGCACTGCAACCTGCCTCACTCATCTCTGCTCTTACTCAAGCAGGGAGTCTATCTGTTCCATACAGTAGCTGCCATTGCTGAATTCTGGTTTCTACGAGGGTCATACTGAAAGTCGTGAGCAACCCATTGTTAAAATTCAAATTTTAATAATGTAATAAAAACAACTGCAGGATCGTAATCTACAGACTTTATACCACAACATTGCCGTTTTGTGGCGTCATAGCTTCTATCATGTGACACACGCAGTGTTTCCAAAATGGCAGACATCAATGTTTCGTTTCGACAGCGCGCTCTCATTGAATTCCTTGTTAAAGAGGAACAATCTGCTGTTGATATTCACCAAAGACTTCAATGTGCTTACGGAGATGCCTGCATGGGTGCCAGCAGTGTTAGGAGATGGGTGAAACATTTTAAAGATGGGAACACGAGTATCAAAGATGAGCCTCGTAGCGGTCGCCCATGCTCTGCCTCCACGGATTGCAACAAGGAAAGAGTTGATGCGCTCATTAGAGACGACAAGCGTATCACAGTGAATGAAATCGCTACAAAACTTGCAGTAGGACACAGTGCAGTGCAAGAAATGATTCACAGCTTAGGTTACCGAAAAGTTAGTGCCCGTTGGGTTCCATGTTTATTGAGTGAAGACCACAAACTTCAGAGAAGAACCATCACCCATAACCTTCTTCAGAGATTTTGAAATTAAGGTAATAATTTTTTGACAAGTATTGTGACAGGTGACGAAAGCTGGTTTCATCGCTACGAGCCTGAAACAATACGCCAGAGTATGGAATGGCACCACTTGAATTCGCCATCAAAGAAAAAAGCGAAGACAGTGCAATCTGTTCGGAAAGTTATGGGCAGCGTCTTCTGGGATGCACAAGGTTGCATTCTGGTTGAATTTCTCGAACCTGGACAAACCATAAATGCTACCCGCTATATCCAGACACTTGTGAAGCTCCGTCGTGCATTGCACGACAAACGCCCTGAAAGGAAGATCATTCTGCAACATGATAACGCGCGTCCTCACACTGCTCGTGGCACTGTGGAGATGATCAGGACATTTGGGTGGGAAACTCTTCCACATCCTCCCTATAGTCCTGATTTGGCACCCTCCGACTACCATCTTTTCGGTTCTGTGAAGGAGCAGATGAGAGGCCAACGCTACGAGACGCTGGAGGATATTCGGAAAGCAGTGCGTCAGTGTCTTCCAGCAGCTGGAACGGACTTCTATCATAAGGGAATTTTCAAGCTTGTAGAACGCTGGACAAAATGTGTGCAAAGAAATGAAGACTATGTTGAAAAGTAGCACAAAGGTCTGTAGATTAACATGGTGTACTTGGTTTGTCTAAAATAAATATTATGATTGTTTAAAAAAATGTTGCTCATGACTTTCAGTATGACCCTCGTATTTTTTGTGTTTTGCAGTTAAAAACGACAGATAATGTTTAGACATGGCCTTGGTACATCACAAAGCTTCATTGGAAGAAATTTCAAGGTAGGTTTCGGCATGCAATGTTGACAATTCCCTTGTAAGTAAGATTTATTTCAAAATCTATTGTAGATTTATATATTAAATTTGGGAATTTTTAACATTATGAGGTTCAATTAATAATAATTAAATGAATCGTGATTTTTTCTTACCTCATACATCTATGTTTTTTTAAACACAGCACTGCAGTATCGGCGACACCTTTGTCATCATCGTCAGCTGTTTTCACGACTGTCAATTTTTTCTCCTTTTTGCCGGTAATTATCCAGACTGCCATCTGGTGTTCTTTTGAAGGAATTCCTCTTCAAACTGCCATCTGGTGTTATTTTGAATGAATCATTTTCTAAACTGCTATCTGTTGTATTTTTGAAGAACCAAGCTTGATTACAAAGTTCTTCAAAAATACAACAGATAGCAGTTTAGGAAATTATTCATTTAAAATAACACCAGATGGCAGTTTGAAGAGGAATTCCTTCAAAAGAACACCAGATGGCAGTCTGGATAATTACCGGCAAAAAGGAGAAAAAATTGACAGTCGTGAAAACAGCTGACGATGACGACAAAGGTGTCGCCGATACTGCAGTGCTGTGTATAAAAAACATAGATGTATGAGGTAAGAAAAAATCACGATTCATTTAATTATTATCTATTGTAGATCTTTTGGAACATATTATATTGTCAGCTGTTAAAATAGTTATTTTCAGGGTTCATAACGGACCTTCACAATTACCACGTCTAAACCATGTTTTGTAATTCTTATTGTAATCACCCCATCAAACAATCCCAACTTACATATTTACAGACTCCCATAACTTGGACACTGGGGTTATTTGGTCAGAGGAAATATTAACAAATTCCCAACCACAGACATAAAGAGATAGATTGGTAAACAGTGGATCTAGTGAAGCAGGAAGCAGAGATGAATTTTTGTTTCTGTTCCCATATTAAAGATCTGGTTTCCATTTTAACAAGTGGTCAGTTGGATTCATAATTTCACATTAATATAAAATTTGTGACAAATTGCATTCTGCAATATGGTGAATTGTTGAGTTGTAATTTTTTGTATTCTCAAAGTTAGGTAATATTAACTGATTTATCACTACATTAGCATGTCTTCGAAGATTTTTTTGTTATGATTATTACCATACAATTATATTAAACTTGTCATAGATACACTATAGCTCAAAATTACTATTATAAATTTGAAGAATAGAAATAGAATACGTGAATGTTATTATCATTGTATTCACGTAGACTTTCACGGCCGGAGTTGCTATGATGATCTTGAAGAAGATTTTCGGGCTGTAGGCCGTGGTCGTGAGGCTTGTAGTTCCCTGACGTTTCGCCAGAGACTGCGTCTGGCATCCTCAAGGGTTGTCTTGAGACTGGCAATTCTGTCCGCTGTCTGTCTTATTTATACGTTCACCGCGATGTGTTCGTAAGTTGTATCTGCCTTCTGATTGGTCAGCGGTAGGGACTTCCATTGCTCCAACAGATATAACGTACAGTCGACTAGACCATCAAACAGCAATCTCATTGGAGCAATGGAAGTCCCTACCGCTGACCAATCAGAAGGCAGATACAACTTACGAACACATCGCGGTGAACGTATAAATAAGACAGACAGCGGACAGAATTGCCAGTCTCAAGACAACCCTTGAGGATGCCAGACGCAGTCTCTGGCGAAACGTCAGGGAACTACAAGCCTCACGACCACGGCCTACAGCCCGAAAATCTTCTTCAAGATCATCATAGTTATTATCATTATTTAATTTACGAATGTTTGCAGCTATGTGATTATTTTATGGTTTCATATTGTTTTTAATGTATCTTCCAATATATTATATTATTGTCCACCGCTGTGGTCTCGAGGTAGCGTGCTGCCTTGTCACGCAGCATGCCCGGGTTCAATCCCCGGTCGGGGCAGTTTTTCGGGGTTTTTCCTCACCTGTAAGACAAATGCCAGGAAAACTTTAAGGCCCAAACGGTCCCCGAAATCATATGGTCATCATCCTTATCATTATCATCATCATCCTTCACCAATGTGGAAAGCAACGGGAAGCTACCACACCTACACAATTCCCTAGTAAAGCTGCAAGCATAGCATGAAAAATGCTATGATTGCAGTGAAGGACCTGCTTTCGGGCAGAATTACTATGGATGGATGGAATATATTATTTTATATTTTATTATTTATTATCTGAGCTAGATATTTACATCATATGAAAATATTTTAAATTATTTTAATATTAGTTAAAAGTTATAAAAGAATCTGGAAAGATTTCTTATGGATATAAAAAAGATACTATAATGTTGATTTATTGTAGAGATAATCACTTCCTGTACATTTTTGCAAATCTATATATTAATATGAGAAGGAAAAACTTTGTACCCCTTTTTATGCACATTGCACGCACGGAGGAGTGAGATATTTGGCATAATTAAAGTTCATATAGTGAAGAAGTGCAGAAAAATACAATTTATGTGTAATATGTGTGTATTACTAATTCATTCGTTTACATTCATACTGAAAATGCATTGTTGTAAAAAGAAAATTGTCAGCAGCAATAAGAATTGATTTCCTCCTCCTTCCTCCTACTACAAGGTTTAGGCTATGCAGCCTGTTCCGGCGAAGTTAAAAGTGGAGTCCATCTTCTGCGTGGTCGGCCAACATCTCTTGTTCCTCTGGGATTATACAGGAAGGTTCTTTTTGGTATTCTTTCGTTGTTCATTCTCATTAAGTGTTCTGTCCATTTCTTATTATTTTCGCTGATTTTATCTTCAATTTTATATATATTTAATTCTTCTCGTATAGTTTCATTCCTTATTCTATCCGCTCTTGTGCATCCTTTCACATTACGTAAAAAACAGCATTTCCACAGTCTGTATCCTGCTTTTATCCCTTGATTTCATTATCCAATTTTCACTTCCATATAACAACAAAGGAACAGCCATTGTTTATATAATTTAAGTTTTCCGACCTAAGGTTCTTTTTATGGTTCCACAAATAGCCTGAAATTTATTTACTTTATTTTCTATATCTTTATTTTCTCTATAAGTTATATCACATCCGAAATATTGGAAATGTGATACTTGTTCAATTATTTTGTTATCCAGTACAATTTTTGATCTAATTCCATATTTACCAATAAATGCCATTACTTTTGACTTATTTATTGATATTTTACAATTATATCTACTGGCTATTAATTTAAGAATTGATTTACTATCGCATATTTATTATTAGAGATTTATTATTAGTGGTTTAAAAAGTGAGTAAATTTTATTATTGAAATTTAAATTAAATTAAAGTTGGTTTCAGTAATTTCATTACTTTTTTTTTATATTTAGATATTCGCACCTACTTCCATTATGCCTTGACATAGAACATTGACGGGTTGGAGTGAGAGACAAAGAAGAAGGGATATATATATTCCCATACACATAATAAGAGGACAAATGCAAATTTAAATAGTATACAAATGTCAAATGACACATTGTTGTTTTTAAATATGGTTTAGCCAAGTATACCACATATTTCCTATCGTTCTACTTCTTAATCATAATTTGTAGGATTTTCATCCTGTTTATTTCCAAAATCACTCCTCGGAGGAAAACATATTGGATGTGCATTCATTGTCTATCCATCTCTTGGCTGGTCTTCCTCTTGTTCTTCTCCCGTCCATTGGTCTATCTTCTTTAGCTCTTTTTGCAAGTCGGTTGTCTCCATTCTTTCTATACGACCTTTCCAATATTTTCGTCCATCTATAATAAATTTGGTTATGTCTTGAATATGACATTTGTCCCTAATTTCTGTGTTGTGTATTTTATCAAATAATGTTTTCCCATGAATAGTTCTTAAGATCTTCATTTCACATGTGCTTATTATTTGTTTAGTTTTCGTTGTATCAACCCTAGTTTCTGCTCCATATACGATAACTGGTCAAACTATTGTTTTGTATATGCAGGTTTTGCTTTCTATTGACATATGTTTGTTGTGCTAAATTAAATCTTTCATATATTCTGATATTTGTGCTGCTTTATCAGTTTGTTTCTTTACTTCTTTTATTTATCCTATCGTTCGTATTTTTAAAATAAAAAGAAAATTAATGCATAATGACATATTTATGACAAACTAAAAAAAATGTAATGAATTGTGGTCGAATTTCAATTGCTGGGCGGTCACTAGTTTGTATAATATTGCAATATTCTAAAAAGCAGTAATTTTTAAATTGTAACAGAATATTTAAAGTATATTTATTTAAACTGATTGATTATTGATATTTTAAATAGTCCAATCATATTTTTAATATTTTATATTTATTAAATTAATATTAAGAAGCTAAAGCTATTACTATGATAGAAATAAGTAAATTAATGAACACAATTAAATTACTGAATTCAATAGTACAGAGAAAATTTTTTGTCTGAACTGGGAATCGAACCTCGAACCTTTAGCTTTCCATACTAATGCTCTGACCACTGAGCTAATTCAGGCAGAAAGGATTTATGCTTGGATGGGAATGAAGCCTGAATTAGCTCAGTGGTCAGAGCGTTAGCACAGAAGCTAAAGGTTCAGGGTTCGATTCCTGGTCCAGGCAAACATTTTTCTCTTTACCATTGATTTCAATTTTATATTTAATTTATTAACCAATAAGAGTTGGTATCATATTTGAAGAGAAAAATTATAGGCTCAGACTGGGGCTTGAACCCAGGACCTTTTGCACTCTGGGCGAATGATCTATCATTGAGATGTACGAAATGAATAATAAAAACATTGGAAGAGTTGGTATAGTAATCACATGACTGTTAAAAAGTAGGAGTTCTTACTAAATAATGGAAGACTCTCATACTAGACTTCGAGGAGATAGGAAGCATCTCTGGGACGACATAAAATGTCATTAATATATTCATGCTCACTACAGAAAGGTAGATGCTATAACGATTTATAGTCCCTCACTAGACTTTACAGAGATATGAAGTGTGTCTGGGACGACATAAAATGTCATTAAATATTCGGGCTCCATATAGAAAGATAGATGCCTTAAAGATTTATAAAAACTCTCTCACTAGATTTCACAGAGATAGGAAGCGTATTTGGGACGATGTTAAAAAGTTAACATATTAGGCTCTCTAAAGATAGGTAGATGCTGCAATGATTAAAATGGACAAAATATTATAAAAGAGAGAGGTAATAAATACTGAAATCACATATAAATAAAAGTTTATATATACATAAATTAATGGTAATGCAGGAAACTAGTGAAAATTAAGCCGCGAATATAGAAGTTTCATTTATAAGTAAACAAAATATTTATCTTCATATAATAATAAAATTATTAAAATGAAGATCTTGAAGATTTCCAGACTGTTGGCTGTGGTCTAGAGGCTTCAAGTTCCCCGACGTTTTGCCAGAAACTGCGTCCGGCATCCTCGAGGGTTGTCAGTCTCAAGACAAACTGCGTCCGGCGTCCTCGAGGGTTGCCAGTCTCAAGACAACCCTTGAGGATGCCGGACGCAGTCTCTGGCAAAACGTCAGGGAACTTCAAGCCTCTAGATCACGGCCAACAGTCTGGAAATCTTCTACAAGATCTTCATAATAACTCCGGCCGTGAAAGCCTAAGTCAAAATTATTAAAATATTTATCGTCCAAATAAATAGAAGAGCTTCAAATTTATTAACATTAAAAGAAGTCAAATAATTTTCCAATATACTAAACCTTCATACTTAAATATGGGAAATAACATTATGAGGTTCATAATTCGTAAATTAATGAGTCATTTTTACATCTTACCTCATATTTTGTTTCTTTAAACACGGGAACTAATTTTCAAGAGAAACATCTCTCTCATTTAGTCATAATGTCAGTTGAAAATGAGAGAGATGCTTCTCTTGAAAACTAGTCCCCGTGTTTAAAGAAACATGAAATATGAGGTAAGATGTAAAAAATGACTCATTAATTTAAATACTAAGCCTTCCTTGTGTCCTTCAGAGCAGTGTTCTACCGAGTCTCATCTCATCCCAACATTATAGCTTCATATCTTTTTTTTTTTTTACTTTTATTAATTCAGTAGATTTAGACTTCAGTGGGAACTGAATGGAACTATAGTGGAAAATTAACTTGCATTGCAGCAATTTCTTTGTTAATCACCAGAGTCTGTTGCTTTCTATATCTTTATGTCTGTGTTCCCAACACAAAAAGCAATAAAAAATGATAATATCAAAGAAATTGAATTGGTTATTTACACTTCACTTTATACTTCGGTCTCTCACCTGGATATCTTTTGAAGGACAATTCCTTCATTTTCAGCTAAAAAAGTGAAAAATATTTACATAAGAAACATTAAATTAAATCTGAAAACCGAAATGAAAGAGAAACTTAGAAATGTAAAATAAGGAGAAATAGAAAAATCAGCAATAATTGTTAATGTGTGTCAAAAAATCATAGAACCGAGGAGAGAACAGAATTGTTAAAACAATTGGAAAGAACAACAGAATCACAGTTAAGGAGAAAATGTAAATCCAGAAAAATAGAGACACAAGGTAACAAACTTGTAAGTTCTTGGGAAGAAGGATATAATCATGAGATTTGTCTGCCCAATAGTAGAATATATGCAAGACTTCTAACTATAATCTGAACAGATATTTTTGGCTGAAAATAAAACAATTGAGAGGATAGAACACGAAGTGAGGTATAAATAACAATTAAATTTCTTTGATCAAATACTTCATAGTGTTAGTTTCTAAGGAAAGGATTAAAATTATGATAGTATTTAACAAAACACATGGGAAGAAGCACTATGAGGTAAATATCAATAAAATAGAAATATGAATTAAAAATTTACACTTTACCATATAAAATATGCTTCTTTCACCTGGACATATTACGAACTCTAATTTTAGATTTAAATTAAAATGTATCATACCTCACCTCATATCCGGTCTTCTAATGATACTGGTTTCAAAGCTTAAGCAGCTTCTTGTCGACAAGAAATTACTGAAGATGAAGCTGCCCAAGCTTTGAAACTAGTATTATTAGAAGACTGGATATGAGATGAAATCTTAAATTAAACCTAATAGTGATTTTTTCCTATAAAAGTTCAATGAACTCTAATTGTTTGAAATGAGCCTTTAATAGTGGATTTTCTCATGCTACCTGATGAGGGTTGAATAAATTTTGAGATCAAATTGTTCTCAACAGGAATTTTAAAATTCATGGTTCTGTTTTTATTTTTCTGAATGTATGTCTTTTCCCATATTGTGAGTTCTATCTTTTTAAACATTTTAATACTCTAAAATCAAATAAGAAAAAATCCAAATGACAAAAAGTAATACATTTATCAAATTATTTGCAAGGACTACAATAAAGTATAGAACCACGTAGTGAAAATGAAAATAAATTTAATATAAGCAGGCAAATTAAATCATTTGCTCTAATGGTTCACTTTTTTATACAGGATCAAAAATTAAAGAAGAAACTTAACAATTAAATTATTTGGAAAGATCAAGAGAACTCACAATATGGGAAAATATATTACATTCTGAAAAACAAGAGCAGAAACATGAATTTTGAAATTTCTGGTGAACAAGATTTGATCTTGAAGTTCATTTGACCATGAATTAATGGCTTATATTTGAAAATTGGAAGGGGGGTATCACCTATTCTTTTCAACAGCTACCTGGAAGACCTAATGAAGAACTGCTTCAGGAATATGGGAGGCATAAACATGGGAGGTAGAAGAACTAAGTGCATAAGATTTGCTGATGATATGGCATTGCTAGAAGAAGATGCAATGACACTGAGGAACATGCTGATGGAGCTAAATGACAGATGCGAGGTTTATAGAATGAAATTAAATATAAATAAGATGAAGGCCATGATTATAGGAAGGAAACCAAGTGAGATAGACATGAGGATTAAAGATAAGGCCATTGAACAAATGGAGTGCTTCAAATACTTGGGTTGTACTATCAGTAGTAACATGTACTGCGGAAAGCAGAGGATATCAATGTCAAAAGAAGCTTTTAACAAGAAGAGAAGCATATCCTGCAGACCTTTAACAAAAGAATTATGAATGAGACTGGTCAAGTGTTTTATGTGGAGTATAGCATTGAATGGTGCAGAGATTTGGACATTATGATGGAATGAGAAAAAGCGACTGGAAGCTTTTGAGATGTGGATATGGAGAATATAAATGGACAAACAAAATAAAGAATAAAGATGTGCTAGACAGAGTGGGTGATGGAAAAACATTGCTGGAACTCATAAAGAAGAGGAAAAGAAATTGGATTGGCCACTGGCTAAGAAGAAACTGCCAGCTGATGGATGTCCAAGAAGGAATGGTCAATGGAAACAAGGTTAGAGGCAGAAAAACACATCAGATGATAGACAATATTAAAATAAATGGTTTGTATGCAGATACAAAAAGGAAGGCTGAGTTAAGGAAAGAGTGGAGAATGCTGAGTTTGCAGCGAAAGACCTGCTCTTGGACAGAGCGCTATGTATGTATTTCAAATAGTCAGTGTTTAATGGAGGATGAAGATGACAGACTTTGAAACATGTGAGGTGAGAGAAGCATATTTTATGAGATGGGATGTTTTTGATTCATATTTATATCCTGTTGATAATAGTATGTGGTAAATATTGTTATCTAATCCACTGAGGCTGTGCTTATTAAGCTGGACCCAACATGCACTATGTACATTTCTAAATTATCCACAAAGTCATAACAGGTAAAGACTGACTTCTTGCATCACCTAGTGGAATGTCATCATCATCTTCTTCATCTTCAGTGCTCCGGGGGATGGGGGTACTCATCGGAGCTGATTGGTCTTCCTCATCGTCGCTGAAAACAGGTTCTGTATCACCAAGGTGATTGTTCGATGGCGTGTGGTTTTCTTGAATTTCCATCATTGGTTCCATTGGTTCCTCTTTCACATTCAAATGAACACCAGAATTAAATTCTTCTAATTTTCCTAAACAAACCAACAAGTAATGTTATTATTAGGACATGAATTTTTATGTATTACAAGTTAAGATTTGCAACATAGTATAATCAGAAGTAAGACTTCTGTCCTTTGTCTTGGTTTCAGGAAAAAAATAAGGGAATTAGAAATACAGTAATAAGAATAAGTTAAAATAGAAGAAATTAAAAGAAATGAATATATTAAAATGATATGAATACACTACGCTCATGTCAGTAAAATGATTACAAAAAAAATTCTGATGAAACCAAGAAGGAAGAGACACATGTGAAGACTGGAACAAGTAAACAAGAAACAGAAAGATCTATGCCAAAATATTAAATGAAAAATTGAAATTATACATAGAAAATCTCTTGTAGTAAGAACAATGTGATTTCAAAAGGCCATTCTTGCATAGATACAGCCTTCATTTTAAAAATACTATTAGAAAAAAGACAGGAGTTAAATTTAAAAATATTTTTCCTGTTTTCAGATTATAACAAAGTAAAGACTATTGTCATTTAATGTTCTGCAAAACAAAAATATACCTTAAAATTCATCGGAGAACATATTGTTTAAACAACTCACCTCATAGGAAATATAAAAATATACCTAATCCATTATTCATAGCAAGAAAAAGAATATATGAAAACAATAAAATAAAAATTAGACTAAATGCAAAACTAACATAATTCATATCAATTAAAAAAGGCATTAGATTGCTAGCGATGGCAAGTTCCCTCGACGTAGAGAATTATATGTGATGAAAGGAAATTTGACGATTTATTTTAGGAAGTAATATTTTGAGGTTCTTTTAATCAAGTTTCTTTGTCTAGAGATATCTTACCACAATTTATTGTTGATTTGTTCTCGAACGTGTTTTAATATATTCTGACGATGCTGACGATGATATAGAAGAATATATCAAAACATGTTCGAGAACAAATCAACATTAAATTGAGGTAAGATATCTCTAGACTAAAAAAAAACTTGATTAAAAGAACCTCAAAATATTACTTCCTAAAATAAATCATTAGATACCACTACTTAAGTTATAAGGAGGAGAAAAAACAGAAGTTGTTTTTTATGTTGTGAATAACAGAAAACAAGATGGTATCCTCCAAACTGAACAACTTTAATAAACACTTTTCGGAAACTAAAGTTCTTCGGCCGACCGGAAGAGGGAGCTGATATTGACATCCAGGGTTCACAACATAAAACTCATCAGTCTAGCCAGGCTAACGATGATGTAGAAGAATATGTCAAAACATGTTAATATTATTCGTTTTTAAACACCTTGATGATGGACAAATTATATTTGAAAAGAAAAATATACGCCTAGACTGGGGTTTGAACCCAGGACCTTTTACTTTCTATGTCAATGCTCTTCCATCTGAGCCACCTAGGCCTCCAATCTAAACGCGTATTTTTCTCTTACACATAGTTAATTCCCTAACCCCAAATGCTACGAGCCGTTGCTACGATTTTTGCAAATGGCGGCTTCTTTGTTAAGAAGACTTCTTATTGGGAATTTAAACATTACTTATAAAGCCAGTAGTGCTTCTTTCAATGTTAATATTATTCGTTTTTAAACACCTTAATGATGGACAAATTATAATTGAAAAGAAAAAATACGCCTAGACTGGGGTTTGAACCCAGGACCTTTGACTTTCTATGTCAATGCTCTTCCATCTGAGCCACCTAGGCCTCCAATCTAAACGTGTATTTTTCTCTTACACATAGTTAATTCCCTAACCCCAAATGCTACGAGCCGTTGCTACGATTTTTTTTGCAAATGGCGGCTTCTTTGTTAAGAAGACTTTTTATTGGGAATTTAAACATTACTTATAAAGCCAGTAGTGCTTCTTTCAATGTTAATATTATTCGTTTTAAACACCTTAATGATGGACAAATTATATTTGAAAAGAAAAATATACGCCTAGACTGGGGTTTGAACCCAGGACCTTTGACTTTCTATGTCAATGCTCTTCCATCTGAGCCACCTAGGCCTCCAATCTAAACGCGTATTTTTCTCTTACACATAGTTAATTCCCTAACCCCAAATGCTACGAGCCGTTGCTACGATTTTTGCAAATGGCGGCTTCTTTGTTAAGAAGACTTTTTATTGGGAATTTAAACATTACTTATAAAGCCAGTAGTGCTTCTTTCAATGTTAATATTATTCGTTTTTAAACACCTTAATGATGGACAAATTATATTTGAAAAGAAAAATATATGCCTAGACTGGGGTTTGAACCCAGGACCTTTGACTTTCTATGTCAATGCTCTTCCATCTGAGCCACCTAGGCCTCCAATCTAAACGCATATTTTTCTCTTACACATAGTTAATTCCCTAACCCCAAATGCTACGAGCCGTTTAGATTGGAGGCCTAGGTGGCTCAGATGGAAGAGCATTGACATAGAAAGTCAAAGGTCCTGGGTTCAAACTCCAGTCTAGGCGTATATTTTTCTTTTCAAATATAATTTGTCCATCATTAAGGTGTTTAAAAACGAATAATATTAACATTGAAAGAAGCACTACTGGCTTCATAAGTAATGTTTAAATTCCCAATAAAAAGTCTTCTTAACAAAGAAGCCGCCATTTGCAAAAATCGTAGCAACGGCTCGTAGCATTTGGGGTTAGGGAATTAACTATGTGTAAGAGAAAAATACGCGTTTAGATTGGAGGCCTAGGTGGCTCAGATGGAAGAGCATTGACATAGAAAGTCAAAGGTCCTGGGTTCAAACCCCAGTCTAGGCGTATATTTTTCTTTTCAAATATAATTTGTCCATCATTAAAGTGTTTAAAAACGAATAATATTAACATTGAAAGAAGCACTACTGGCTTTATAAGTAATGTTTAAATTCCCAATAAAAAGTCTTCTTAACAAAGAAGCCGCCATTTGCAAAAATCGTAGCAACGGCTCGTAGCATTTGAGGTTAGGGAATTAACTATGTGTAAGAGAAAAATACGCGTTTAGATTGGAGGCCTAGGTGGCTCAGATGGAAGAGCATTGACATAGAAAGTCAAAGGTCCTGGGTTCAAACCCCAGTCTAGGCGTATATTTTTCTTTTCAAATATAATATGTCAAAACATGTTCGAGAACAAATCAACATTAAATTGAGGTAAGATATCTCTCTCCACTCACTATTAAAGATATCTCTAGACTGAAAAAAATTTGATGCTTATACCAGATACCTGGATTAGTGTAATTGTTAGTATGCTAGCATACAAAGCTAGAGGTTCAGGCATTAATTTTTCTTTACAAATTAATAGTTAGATAAGGATGCTCATTATCCCCAACACTGTTCAACATATATTAATAATAAAAACTAGAAGATATGAAAGGAATAAGAATTTAAGAGCAGAAGAAATCCAAACACTTCTTTTTTGAAGATGACAAAGTTGTGATAGAGAATTCAGAAGACACATTACTGAAATCAGCTTACATATTACATTTAATAACAGACAAATATGGCTTAAAAATCTCAATCACAAAACAAAGGCAGGAAGAGACCCAATTAGAAGATAAAATAGTAAATAATAATAGTGTAATAGAGTAGATAAATACATTTAACTGTCTAGGAAGTTCGATATATTTGAAAATGAAAAGAATATAATAAGAAAACCATGAAATATTTACAAATAACAGGAATTATGCAGCGAATATTAAAATCCTTCCAAGTAAAAAAACCCACAAGACTAATCTAAGGGACTCTTTCAGCAGCCACATTGTTATATGGATGTGAAACATGGGCTATAAAGAAGAAAGACAAATCCCACAACACGTGGAGAGGCGAAATTCACGAAAATAATGACAAAATACATATGGGAAAATCAAGGAACAAACACAGAAATATTATCAGAATTTATAGCTGAACCCATCCTTGGAAAATTACAAAATTACAGAAACAAATGGAGACTACATGTTAGAAGAATGACTACAGAAAGGCTGAGCGTATAATTTTTCTCTTCAAATACAGAAGGGCTGCCCAATATAAAATGAAAATACTGCCGAACTGGGAAATTAGGTCAATAATAATTAAATGAATCGTGATTTTTTCTTACCTCATACATCTATGTTTCTTTAAACACAGCACTGCAGTATCGGCGACACTTTGTTGTCATTGTCAGCTGTTTTCTCGACTCACGATTCATTTAATTATTATTAATTGAAACCTCATAATGTTAAAAATTCCCAAATTTAATATATAAATTAGGTCAAGTTTGATCATTTGGATGGATAACAAGACCGGAATAGATCACTAGGCTTTATCCTTGACTAATAGTGAGTGGAAGCCATGACTGAAGAAGGACATGATATTGTCTGAAACCGTCGGTATCAAAGAAGTTTGAAAATGTATGAGGTGAGTCGATTAAAATATGTTCTCCACTCACTATTAATGATATAACCTCATAATGTTTACTTCCCAATATTAATTTAAATTTATCCTTGATTGTTTGATGATGAGAAAGAAATACATTTGTAAAAAAATTTTTTTTTAAGATCTGGTACAGGTTATTCATTCAACTGAGCAATTCTACACAATGTTTATGCAAAATAATTATGCTAATTGTAATAGTTGTTCAGTAACTCTAAATTTATTTTAGATAAATTTTAATTTTCTGATTATAAATAAAATCAAATCATGTGCTTAGTTTTGCAAATGTCTTTCTGTGTATATTTCTGGATACAAAATTATAGCTGAAAAGCATAACACTTTCTAACTAAAAAACACGATTATGCACAATGCACAAAACATTTTAAATATTAGGCAATTGGGTTCAAATCCCAGTTTAGGCATAAATTTATCTCTGCAAATATAATTTATCATTCAGTGACAAATTTAAAATACAAAGTTAAATATGGGAAATAACATTATGAGGTTCTTAATTCAATGAATGAATCAGTCTGAAAATCCGGTAATGTTGGTGAAAATGGGAGGGATGTTCTCTTGAAAACTGCAGTTCCCGGTGTTTAAGAAAACATAAACTATGAGGTAAGATAGGAGAAGACTCATCCATTCCTTAAAATACAAACATCAAATTACTGGCTTAAAGTACTATTAATTCCCATTAAAGTTCCAGATGACGTATGGAACGAAGGGATTGTAGAAGAAAGAGAAAAAAAAATTGTTTAAATTAGAAGCATAAGTAGCATAAGTGGAGTATTGAACTCCACTTATAAATTATATGCAAAAATAATAAATAATAGATTGAAGAAGATATCTGACACAACTCTTAGAAGAAGAACAAGCAGGGTTCAGAAAAGGAAGATCCTGTAGTGATAATGTGTTTATTATAAAGAGACTAATTGAAAAGAGAAGAGAATTTAACCTGCCAACATACTTGTTGTCCATTGATTTTGAAAAGGCCTTTGACAGGGTAAATAGATCTATACTATGGGAAATAATGAAGGAACGAGGATATCCACACCATCTAATAAAATCAGTCCAAGGTTTATATGAAGAAACTAAAGTTGTGATAAAAACTGATGGAAAAAGTTCAGAAGAAATTTTAATAAATCAAGGAGTTAGACAAGGGTGTAGTCTATCACCCACTCTTTTTAATACATATATCGATGACATTATGAAACAATGGAAAATTATAATGGACAATGGCCTTAGATTGAACAATAACTCAAGTATTAATAATTTACTTTTCGCCGATGATTTGGTCTTACTACACCATGATGAAGATCTGTTACAATTGGCTGCTTACAAACTAAATGCAATATGTAGCGATTATAATTTTAAAATTTCAATAAGTAAAACAAAAGTAATGGCATTTTGTGGAAGAAATACTCTGCGTGCAAAAATAGTAATTAGAGACGAAATTATTGAACAAGTATCCCACTTTAAATATTTAGGATGTGACATCAGCTATGGGTATGATAAAGATATTGAACACAAAACACATCAGTTTCAAGCTATTTGTGGTACAATAAATAGAACATTGAATAATAAAGCCCATAAACAAACAAAATTAAAATTTTATAAAACAATGGCTGTCCCTGTCCTTTTGTATGGGAGTGAATCTTGGATTACCACTACCAAACAAGAAAGTAAAATCCAAGCAGCCGAGATGAAATTTTTAAGAAGAGTAAAAGGCTGCACTAGAATGGACCAGATAAGAAACGAGGATATCCGTGAAGAACTGCAGATCTACTCCATAAAAGAAAAGATATTTAACAACAAGATACAGTGGAAAGAACATGTAGAAAGAATGGAAGAAAGTAGATTACCAAATAAAATCATCCATTATTTTCCAAGAGGAAGAAGAGATGTTGGACGTCCTCAGAAGAGATGGTCTTAGATCTATTAGTGAAGACGGAACAGGCAACTCTTGCCTAAACCAGGAAGTGAAGAAGAAGAAGAAGAAGAATAAGTAGCTCAGCTGAAGAGCAATAGCCGGCTGGTAGACCAAGGGCCTTCTAGGCCTGCCATGCCATGGAGTTTTTAATACTCTGGGTTATGTTTTTCATGGAAAACTAATTGCAGTTATTTATGAACAGATAGTTAAGAGAAATATTAAAAATCAAATGGTCAAAAATATTAAATAAAAAACTATGAAAAAAATCAGACAAAAAAAAAATGGAACCGGTAACACATACATTATGGAAAGATAATGAATGAGGTTGTTAAAAAATGGCATTTGAATGGAATCCTTAGAGGAAAACAACAAAAGAAAGGCCAAAACAAATTGGAGAAGAAATACACAGGATAAAAATCCACTGATGTGGTCTCGAGGTAGCATGCGACCTTGTCATGCAACAGGCCCGGGTTCGATCCCCGGTTGGGACAGTTTTTCTGGGTGAGGTTTTTATCGGGGTTTTTTCTCACCTGTAAGACAAATGTCAGGAAAACTTTAAGGCCCAAACGGTCCCCGAAATCATATGGCCATCGCAATTATCATCATTCACATTCATCTTAGATTAAGCCTAGGATTAGGGACTCTCCTGGCGCACCACTATCATCATCATCACCCATCATATCATCGGGGCAATGTAACCCTGCCTTCCAGGCGCCCCAACCTCAGAAGTGGGTTACAAGTACACCATGCCAGGAGAGAACACCAGGAATGTCGAAAGACAACCTGGGGCATTTGCAAAAAAAAAAAAAAAATCGAAAGGATGAGGATAACTTGGAAAGAAGTAAAGAAGATAGACCAGAATAGGAGACATTTTGTGGATGCCCTGCTAGGAGATTAAGGAAAATGTGATGATGAGCTAGATTTTTTTTTTGAGCTGAATGGTGGGAGTCTTACCTTCTGTTGGAGGTGGTAAACAGAATTCCTTAAATGCTTCTCTAACCATAGTTCTTAGTTCCCGATCAAGTTTTGGATTGTCAAATAATGGAAATAAAGATGGTAATACTCTTTTCTCTAAAATCTGACGAAGTGAAGAAAATATTCCAGCACGAACTTTATCAGCTAATGCTGGATAAAAATTTGGAATGATCTGAAAAAAAAAAGTTAAATATTTTGTATTAGTTAAATTAATACTGGGTGAGGCAATGAAACGGCACGATTTGGACTCCGGCTGACGGGCGCAGTGGGGGTTTATGGGAGTGGGGGAACGACCTTGAGCATCTAGACAAGTGGAAATTTCAGTAGCCATGGAGCGTTGGTCAAGCGTGCAACGTGCGTTTGCTGTAAAAGCATATTATAAAAACATGGATAGTGTGGTTGGTGCCCAACGTGCTTTCCGTCTTAAGTTTAATCTACCGCCACGGGCTCCCGTGCCATCGAGGAAAGCTATCCTCCTGTGGGTGAAAAACTTTGAAGCCACTGCAAGCACGACGAAGAAAATTGGTGGTAGTGAAAAAACAATCAGGACCCCAGAGAACATTGATCGTGTGCGCGATGCATTAACACGAAGTCCGCGAAAATCAGCAAGGCGGCACAGCGCTCAACTTGGTCTCAGCAATCGATCAGTGAGACGGATTTTGAAGAATGACCTACACTATCACCCATACAAAATGCAGATAGTGCAAGCCCTACAACCTAACGATTACAATCATCGCATACGCTTTTGCCAAGCGATGCTTAATGTTATCGGAACAAATGGAGAAAGAGTGCATAACTTATGGATGAGTGATGAAGCCCACTTTCACCTTAGTGGTTACGATAACAAGCAGAACTTCCGGTATTGGTCCGCAAATAACCCACGTGATCTTCATGAAAAACCTCTCCATTCTGAAAAAGTAACAGTTTGGTGTGCAGTATCTTCTCGTGGACTCGTGGGACCCTATTTTTTTTTAAGATGAACATGGTAACACAGTAACGGTGAACTCTGAACGTTATGCTGACATGTTAGTAACTTTTGGTCTGCCTGGCATCGATCAGTATGATCCAGATGAAGAAACACTCTTCCAGCAAGATGGTGCAACAAGCCATACTGCTAATGTCTCAATGGGTTTGCTGAGACTCGCTTTTCCAGGACAGCTAATCAGCAAGAATGGTGATATCCCTTGGCCTCCCCGTCCCGTTCGCCAGATTTGACCGCCCCAGACTTCTTTCTTTGGGGCTATCTTAAATGCAAAGTCTTCGAGGAAAATGCACCAAGAACAAAAGAAGATCTGAAGGAGAGAATCCGGCAGGAAATTAACAACATTCCTTTGCAGATGCTACAGAACGCCATGGGTGGATTTCATCTTAGACTCCAACAATGTGTGCAAAACCAAGGACGTCACCTTACTGGCACCATATTCAAAAAAATGATTGTTTTTTAAGGTAAAACATTAATTTCCACTCATGTACTTAAGATTCATGTTCAAATAATTATACTCTTTTTGTAAATATATTATTGGTGATTTTTCAAAATCGTGCCGTTTCATTGCCTCACCCTGTATAAATTATTAAACAAATGATAAAAGATTAATTTTGTTTTGTTCATTTGGTTTTTCCACTTGGCCTATGGTCTCATTTCACAAACTCTCTACTCACAAAATAGAATATCTTTTAACTTGTGTTCATATTTTAGAATTTACTGTTGACATGTCTGAGTGTTTTTCAACGCAGCATTTGTTTTGAAGGCTATCGGATGGTATGTTAATACTGACAACACAAGCTTTTGTAATTATTTTACCATCCAATATAAATGGTGCACTGAACGTGAGCGCACACAACAACAGTACTACTGCCATAGGCTTACAAGAAGTTGGCATACCACAAACAAATTTCAAAATTGGACACTCTACAATGACAATTTAATGCTGATGCATGTAGCACAGTAATAAAGCTTCTGTGATCTCTTGTTCCTATCTTCAAAATGCTTGGTTTGCTACTGACTTTTCTAGTCTCCAGTTTTCAGTACAATTAATCAAAATTACAGTGGGAAGTAATACCATGAGGTAATTTTCAATCTATAAGTGGATTGGATAAAAATGTTTTTACATCTCACCTCAGGTGGTTCCATGTTTTTACATGATTATCCATTTTATAAAACGTCTTTACTCTCACCTCATAAAGTTCCATGCTTTCACGTGAAAACATGGAACTTTGTGACGTGAGATATAAAAACTTTTATCCAACTCAATTATAGATATCGGTACATTGTTTTTCCACACTCTGTATATTTGTATTTTGTACAGAAAGGAGTATATGTGTGTAGTGTAAGTGTGTTTGTGAGATGGATGATGAATGCTAGCAAGCAGCATATTCTTTCCAAAAAGCATGAAGGGAACCACCCGACAGATGAATCAGTATCAACAGTACCATATGCTTCTCTATATATGAATTATTTAATATAAAGGATCCTAACTCCAAAATTTCCCATTTTATTTTATTGCTCTAAGCTAGAGTTGAGGTAGCCACACATCTACTCCTAATCGGAAATATCCCAATTCTAACTGCAACTTCATTAAATTTCACGTAGAAAACTGACCCAATTCAGTGAGGAGAAGTAGAGAAAAAAAAATCTCTTATAAAATTTAGTTTTCTGGATTTGAGGTCTTTTCATATTGGGTGATTTATATGTACTTTGGAGGGGTTTTTGGAATTTAATCCAAGCATCTGGTGCACAATCTATCAACTAAAAATTGTACACCACTACTCCTCTACCATAAGATTGAAAATTTTATAATAACATTTTCTAATTCCACCAAGTAACAAACCTGGACATTTATATCCTGACCCACCATGTTTGGAAATTAACTTAAACTTTGCAGACAAGAGGAGAAGGAAGATCACTGTCCATGGACAATAATAGCAGTAGTGACCACATGGCAAGTTTTACTGCTACTTTAAGGGCCGCATGGAAATACATTAGTCTCTACTCAAATTACTTCCAATCACTGGTGAGCTGACTTTCCGTGAGCAAGTGCAAAGATCGAATTAGCTACCCACTAACTGGTCATGCATGAAAGTAGCTGTTTTCGTAATATTGGCAAGAAATTACTCAGAATTCTCAGCGATAAAACCACTTCCATTATTTTCGTCTGCTAGAGGAATGCATTTACGCTTGCATCCTGCAAATAATACCGTATACAACGATGTCTGCATCGCGCAACATTACGCCGATTCTCCTGTTCTTCCAGTTGAATTCTTTGGTAGACTCTATCAAATTCCTCTTCTCTGCGTATACCGAAAACATGATCGAAGTCTTCAAGGTCCAATATCTTGGATAAAGCAGCAAGGTTTCAAAGTACATCGCTTACCATTGGGATTCTCACGATTTGTTTCTCTCCTAAGTCACCTCGGCAGGTAGCTTAGGAATTTCAACAATTATTATCGTATTATAAAATGGCAGCCCCATCACTGGTCTTGCCTTCCTTTGGCCAGAAACCAATCGAAGGGACTATTATTATGCTTTCAAGTCTTATATGAGAATTTCCCATAAGGGAAAATTTTCTATAGGATCGTAACAGGCCTTGGCCTAATACTTGAAAGGAAGAAGAAGAAGAAGAACAGATTTTTGAGTATGCAAAAACGTATTTGGATACAACTTTCTCAGCAGAGAACAACTTTTACGGTCTAATGCATTCACAGATTCGAGCCTAAAACTCTTATTATCCATATTCAATACATTACATTGTATAGAAGCATTTGTTTACTCAGCATTCAGATATTTTTGCAATAATTTATTAGTTTCGTTATTTGATATTCAAGTTAAGTGTAGTCTTATATTTTCAATTTTGTACATAGAACAATATAGTCTTAATTATATTATTTTTGGTCTGGACATCTTACCTCAATATTAATGTTGATTTGTTCTTGGACATGTTTCAAAACAATTCTGTTTTATCGTCAGCTTTCCCAGTCTGGGAAAACAGAATTGTTTTGAAACATGTCCAAGAACAAATCAACATTAATATTGAGGTAAGATGTCCAGACCAAAAATAATATAATTAAAATAACCTCAAAATATAACTTCCTAAAATTAAATATTAAATACAATATAGTCTATTTCATTAATTCAGAGATTATGATATTCACATATATTAAATTAGTGATACATATAGTGAGTGCTGTTAGGTATACATGAGAATAGATCAATTCAGAGACATACAAAAGGACCTATGCAAAGTGGGCAGAAAGTTTGTATTTTGAATGTGTTCAATACGTTTTGTGTGAATAACCCTGGGCTGTTTCAATTAGGCATAATCAAGCTACTGGATTATCGCAAATAAATAAATATTTTAAATATTAATGAAAAAATATATATTATTTTATTTGAAGAGAAAAACATATGTCTGAATTCGGATTTGAACCTGATGTCTCTGGTTCTGTACATCAGTGCTCAGAGGTATGGGTTCAAATCCAGATTCAGGCATATATTTTTCTTATAAATGAGTTGTATATTTTGACTCACCTCATATTTCTCCATTTTTATGCAGACTAGTTTCGTCGCTTCTCGATGCATCACAAGTGCTGCCTTGCAGTTGACCTTCCTGCTCCCTCAGCAGGCTGACCGATGAACTTCCAAACCAAAATTTTTTTTCTCTTTCATCGGGAATTTCAAAATTCATGTTTCTTTTTAATAAAAAGAAAGCCAGAAGAGGGAGCAAAAAGCAACTTGCAGGAAGGACAAACTGCAAGACAACAGCTGTAATGCATCGAGAATGTCGCACAGAAGCGACAAAACTAGCCTGCATAAAAATGAAGAAATATGAAGTGAGTAAAAATATACAACTCATTAATAATTAAAAGAGACCTTATAGTGTTATTTCCTATATATATTTAATATATTTTTCTCTTCAAATAAAATTTACCTTTTATTGAGAAGTAATAAATTTAATATCCAAGATATATATATATATATATATATTTGAAGAGAAAAATTTACATCTAAACTGGGATTTGAGCCAAAGTCTCTGCCATTGAACTATTCAGGCATCTCAATTTAAATGTAAAATTTTAAATTGGGATGCTTGAATAACTCAGTAGCAGAGCAATGGTATACAAAATCAGAGACCTTGGGTTCAAATCTCAGTTTAGGCATACGTTTTTCTCATCAAATATAATTTGTCATCCATTGAGAAGTAGTACATTAAAAATAATAACATCAAATTTATATATATATATAGACATAAATAACAAAAAAATCAAAGTAGTCATTGAAAGAGAGTTTGGACTAGGTGAAGTGAAAAATAACACACAGTTAAAGAGGAAGAAGTTTGGGGATTTCCCTTTCAAACACTGTGAAACATTAAAGCCAAGAATATAATTTGTTACAGTTTCCCTAACATAAAAAAGCTGACAAGCTGTTTCAAAATTTTATAACATACTCAAAAATGGAATGGATAAATTACCATAACCTACAAAATAAATAAAGCACATTTATGATACTTACTCTGCATAAAAAGTCAAGCAATGTAGCAGTGACTGCTGGATGAGACCTCATAGAATGATGCATCACAAGAATGGCAGGTTCTGCAATAAATTTAAATATTAATACTTGTTAGAAATTCTACACATATACACAAATTCTGTGTGTTATGTATACATTTGTAAGAGGAAAACAAAATATTACAAGTAATTTATTCAGTTTAATATAATCTAAAGTCTTGGATAATCAATATTTCTCACTGTCCAGAACAAATTCACAACGTAAAACTTGTGAAGCGAAAGGAAAGGTAAAAGTACCACCAGACTCACCATTATGAAAAAAAAATCACGATCTACTTAGAAGATTGTATGAGGAGAGGTATGAAACATTTAATTTTACCATAAATTAAACCTCATAGTGATTAATTCCTGTAAAAGTTAAAAATATATTCTTTTATAACTGATAAAACAATCTGTAACACTTCTATATTGGTAGAGTATGTCTGCAACTCTCATAGTGGCATAGCTACTTCTCTCACTCAATATGATCATAAAGGCGCATTCAAGAATTTAGAACAACTGCTGCAGACAGAGCCGGAGCAATGCCATGTGGTTCTAGTTCACAGGATAGCAATACAATACCAAAAATGGCAAAAAAACTTAATTTTTCATTTGTTGTGGCATAGCTTCCTCTCTCACTAGACCCCTCACATCTTACCTCATACATCTATGTTTTTTAACACAGAATTGCAATATCAGGGAACATCATTCCCATCGTCAGCTGTTGTCACGACTGTCAATTCTTCATTATGCCAGTCATTTCCTAAACTGCCATCTGTTATTGTTTTGAAGAACTTTGTAATCAAATTTGGTTTCTCCAGAAACTAAAAAATTCATGGTTCTAGTATGTTTTTTTTAATGTATATCTTCCAAACTGTTAATTCCTAAGGTTTAGATAGATGTTTCCAAAGTTTAGCTTCTTTTCAATTTCACCATTTTTTATATTTCTAAAGGGTTCTTTTTTGCGAGTGTCTAAATTCCTTTTTGTTTTTCCTATATATACTTTATTGCAATCCTTGCAATTAATTTGATAAATTCCACTCACAAAAAAGAACATTTTAGAAATATAAAAAATGGTAAAGTAAAGTGATCCCACAACAGGCCTCAGGAGGCCCTTGGGGTAGTAGGAGGTTAAGGCTCCCACTTTTTCTAGACAATCGGCACTTTATGTCAGCCGGGTTGTCAGCCCTGCGTGACGGCCGCCTTTACCCCCAGAACAAGCGTCTGGTACTCATTTCCATTAGGGCAAAATGGTGAAATTGAAAAATCAGCAATAGCAGCACACAGTTTATTAGAGAATCATAGAAATGAAAAAGAAGCTAAAATTTTGAAACATCGATCTAAACCTTTGGAATTACAGTTTGGGAAAAGATACACATAAAAAAAAAAAAGAACATGCTAGAACCATGAATTTTGAGTTTCCAGACAAACCAAATTTGATTACAAAGTTTTTCAAAACAACACCAGATGGCAGTTTAGAAAATGACCGGTATAATGAGGAATCGACAGTCGTGGCAACAGCTGACAATGGGAATGATGTTTCCTGATACTGCAGTTGTGTTAAAAAACATAGATGTATGAGGTAAGAAGAATTAACGATTATTTTATTTTTATTAAGAAAACCTCATAATGTAAAATTCCCAACTTTATTATATGAAAATAAATCAATACACTAACAAACCCAGAAGTTCATGACTTTGTGGACTTAAGCTCTCCATAAATCCCAAACCTGAGCTAATATTTTGCAATCATTTTCTGTAGAATTCAACTTCTTAAAATCACGGTAAAGTTATTCTTCCACTTTAAACTTTGCCTACCTACCAGTAACTTTTCCTCAAGTTTTTTACATGTTTCCATGCCTCTCTTCCATTCCCCATTAATGCCACATGTCCTGCCCAACTTAACTGTTCTTATTATATCTGGTTTTCCATAAAAATCGTGTAGCTCACTGTTATGTAATTTCCTCCATACAGCTGTTTCTCTCTCTTTGGTTCAAAACAATTTCTATGCACATTATTCTCTAATATTCATAATCTTTCTCCTCTCTTAAAGGTACCATATTTCACATCCATGTAACTGGAAGAATTATCATTTTATATATTTTTAGATTAATAATGTTTGAGAGAATTTAAGATGACAGGAATTCCTGTAATGCATAATAGCACATATTTCCAAACTTGAGTTCTTGTTTAATTTCTTTCTGCACCATTCCGTTTGTTATTATTGTTCCTAGGTATATAAATTCAATTATTGAATGAGTTGGAGAAAATATTTTACCATTTCACCTCATAAATTTGTGCATCTTCACGATAAAGGTTTCAAAAGTATAGTTTTACTTCCATCTTCAGTCAAACTCCAACTTGACTGAAGATGGAAGTAAAACTATACTTTTGAAACCGATATCGTGAAGACACGTAACTTTATGAGGTGAGATGTTAAAGCATTTTCTCCAACTCATTCATTAATGTAAATACCTCATAGTGTTACCTCCCATTTTGATTTTGATTAAAAAAATGTAAATTCAATTTAAATATCAAGTATTCTATGGTTAGCACAACTAAAGACAAAAATTTCTGCCTGAACTGGGATTTGAACCCAACACCTCCAGCTTAATGTAATGACACACTACCATTTAGTTATCAGCAACTCCCGGCTCAAGTACAAATTTCTCTCTCTTTAATCCCCTTAACCCAATAGTGGCAAAACTTAATTCACAACACAATTGGGATGCTTCTAAATCAAGAAGACATTATGACGGAATTTTACATTGTGCCATAAGCTAATTGTGATTGTAATACACAAATTAATAAACACAGACAAGCCAACTGTAAGCAATAGTTCTCTTTAGTAATGTTAAACATTACTTATTAGGATAATCTTGCAGATGATTTCCGGGCTGTTGGCCGTGGTCTTGAGGCTTGTAGTTCCCCAACGTTTTGCCAGAGACTGGCAATTTTGTCGACTACCTGCTCTATTTATACATGTATCTGTGACGTGTTCTCTGCGCAGTCCGTTACTTCGTAAATTGTATCTGCCTTCTGGTTGGTTAGCATTAGGGTCTTCCATTGCACCAATGAGGTTGCTGTCTGATGTTCTAGTAGATTGTTCTCGTAGGGGTTTACATCTGGCTTTTGTTAAGACTGGTATCCATGCTTTGTTGACTTTTAATGATTCTTCTTTTCTATTGTAACTATTTTGATGTTTGAATATTTCAATGGCTTCTCGTTGCAGCCGGGTAAAATAGTGTGTGCAGTTAGATAATTCTACTTGAAGGCCACACAGTACAATACAACAACACAGATATATTATCTAACTGCACACACTATTTTACCCGGCTGCAACGAGAAGCCATTGAAATATTCAAACATCAAAATAGTTACAATAGAAAAGAAGAATCATTAAAAGTCAACAAAGCATGGATACCAGTCTTAACAAAAGCCAGATGTAAACCCCTACGAGAACAATCTACTAGAACACCAGACAGCAACCTCATTGGTGCAATGGAAGACCCTAATGCTAACCAACCAGAAGGCAGATACAATTTACGAAGTAACGGACCGTGCAGAGAACACGTCGCGGATACATGTATAAATAGAGCAGGTAGTCGACAAAATTGCCAGTCTCGAGACAACCCTTGAGGATGCCGGACGCAGTCTCTGGCGAAACGTTGGGCAACTACAAGCCTCACGACCACGACCACGGCCAACAGCCTGGAAATCATCTGCAAGATCATCATAGTAACTCCAGCCGTGAAAGCCTAAGTCAATATATTACTTATTAGATGGCTTGCCTATGTACAGTAATTTATATACAGTATTACGATCAAAATTAAATACACTATTTATTTACTATATCAAAGTGATATGATATCCATAGTAATTCTGCCCGAAGGCAGGTCCTTCACTGCAATCATAGCATTTTCATGCTATGCTTGCAGCTTTACTAGGGAATCGTGTAGGTGTGGTAGCTTCCCCTTGCTTTCCACACCGGTGAAGGACGATGATGATGATGGCAAGGATGATGGCCATATGATTTTGGGGACCATTTGGGCCTTAAAGTTTTCCTGACATTTGTCTTACAGGTGAGGAAAAACCCCGATAAAAACCTCACCCAGAAAAACTGCCCCGACCGGGGATCGAACCCGGGCCTGCTGTGTGACAAGGCAGCACACTACCTCGAGACCACAGCGGTGGACATGTGATATGATATGTGGAGTGTCAATTCCAATCATATTAAATCCACTCAAGGTCTTAACTTTGTTTTAACTGCTTTGTATACATGAGACGATTTTCTTTGATCGTTGAAATTTGGAATACAGAATAAATGCCTATTGACTGGAATGTGGCTATCATAATTATGTCCTATTCATAAAACTACTTGAACAAGTTATTAGAATGCTAAATATCTGGGAAAGGAAAATTATAAGGAAAATATATACCTCATAATGTTTACTTCCCAACATTAATTATATATAAAATATATGGTGTTCCATATTTGGTTCGTCTTCCGGGCTTATAGGCCGTGGTCTGGTTGTCTTCTTACTCGACGTTTCATCTACTGCTGCGGTAGACCTCATCAGGAGATACTGCGTGCTCTCTGTGAACTCCTCAACAGTCGGCTGCAGACTGGCTGGTGGTTGGAAACTGTCTCTCTTTTTATAGCTAAACCCCGGGTGGTGGGGAGGTTTTCTTTCTGCGCAGACCGAGTTTTTTGCTGTTGTGCCGATTGCAGAAGTCATAGGCTTCGTTGTCGTGTTATGCAGTGCTGGGATCCAAATTTTGTTTATCTTCATGGTTTCTTTCTTCTTTTTTGTTGAAGGAATTTTTATGTTTATATATTTCAATGGCTTCTCTGTATAGTCTGGTGTAGTAATGTGATGTTTGTGATAATACCTGAGTATCTTCGAATCTTATAATATGTTGTTGGTTGTTCATCAAGTGTTCTGCTACGGCCGATTTTTCATTTTGTTTTAGTCTGCAGTGTCTCATGTGTTCTTGTAATCTTGTGTTGATCATTCTTTTGTTGTACCGATGTACACCTCTCCACAACTGCACGGGATACGATATATACCGGCATGACTTAAAGGATCTCTAGTGTCTTTGGCTGGGCGAAGTATATTGCTGATTTTTTGTGTTGGTTTGTAGGTTGTTGATATGTTGTATTTCTTTAATAGTCGTTCCAATTTTCTCTGTTGTTGTTTTGATATAAGGTAGGTAGACCTTACCATTTGTCTCTTCCTTTGTTTTCGTTTTCGGACCTATATTTCTTGGGATTTATGGCTCGACGAAAATCTGTTTTGCTGTATCCATTGGTTAGAAAAGCTGCATGGAGATGATTGATTTCCTCTTGCAGATACTGTGATTCCGAAATCCTTTTGGCTCGTTCAACCAAGGTTTTTATTATCCCACGTTTTTGTCTCGGATGGTGGTTAGACTGTTTATGTAGGTATCTGTCTGTGTGTGTATTTTTTCCTGTAAACCTTGTGTCCAAGTGTCCATGTCTTGGTTTCGGATTACCAAAACATCCAAAAACGGTAGACTGTTGTTTTGTTCTATTTCCAAGGTGAATTGGATGCTGGGACAAATCCCATTTATGTGTTTTCTTGAAGTTATCCAGTTCCTCCTCACCGTGCTCCCAAATGACGAAGGTGTCATCCACATATCTCAGCCAAACTGTGGGTCTTAAGGTAGCATTCTACAAAGCCTGTTTTTTCAAATTTTTCCATGTAGAAATTTGCTATTATGGGACTTAATGGACTTCCCATGGCCACGCCATCTATTTGTTCGTAGAATACACCTCTCCATTGAAAATAAGATTCTGTGAGACATATGTTGTAGAGCGCTGTTATATCTGGAGGAAAGAGTTCTTGTAAGTATGTCATTGTATCTCCGATAGGTACCTTAGTGAATAATGCAACCACATCGAAGCTTAGTATTATGTCATTCGCCTTGAGTTTCAGAGTGTCTATCTTTTCTATGAAGTGTGTGGAGTCTCTTACAAAAGTGTCGGTTTTACCAATATATGGTTTCAGCAGTGAGGCGAGATACTTGGCGAGTTCATATGTAGGTGAACCAATGGCCGAAACAATAGGTCTGAGTGGTGTTCCTTCCTTGTGTATCTTAGGTAACCCATACAATCTAGGTGGCAATGCTTCTGATTTGCACAATCTTTGTTTAATGTCTTCATCCAGTGAGGAACTCATGATAAGTTTATTAGATTTACGTAGAACTCTTGTTGTGGGATCATTTTTAAGAATCTTGTATGTCCCTGGATCTAAAAGCTGCTGTAATTTCTGGTTGTATTGCTCGGTTTCCATGATGACAGTAGCATTTCCTTTATCTGCAGGGAGAATGATGATATTTTTGTCTGAGTTTAAAGTTAGTAAAGATTCTTTTTCTTTTCTTGATTGTGCAAATCAGAAGCATTGCCACCTAGATTGTATGGGTTACCTAAGATACACAAGGAAGGAACACCACTCAGACCTATTGTTTCGGCCATTGGTTCACCTACATATGAACTCGCCAAGTATCTCGCCTCACTGCTGAAACCATATATTGGTAAAACCGACACTTTTGTAAGAGACTCCACACACTTCATAGAAAAGATAGACACTCTGAAACTCAAGCCGAATGACATAATACTAAGCTTCGATGTGGTTGCATTATTCACTAAGGTACCTATCGGAGATACAATGACATACTTACAAGAACTCTTTCCTCCAGATATAACAGCGCTCTACAACATATGTCTCACAGAATCTTATTTTCAATGGAGAGGTGTATTCTACGAACAAATAGATGGCGTGGCCATGGGAAGTCCATTAAGTCCCATAATAGCAAATTTCTACATGGAAAAATTTGAAAAACAGGCTTTGTAGAATGCTACCTTAAGACCCACAGTTTGGCTGAGATATGTGGATGACACCTTCGTCATTTGGGAGCACGGTGAGGAGGAACTGGATAACTTCAAGAAACACATAAATGGGATTTGTCCCAGCATCCAATTCACCTTGGAAATAGAACAAAACAACAGTCTACCGTTTTTGGATGTTTTGGTAATCCGAAACCAAGACATGACACTTGGACACAAGGTTTACAGGAAAAATACACACACAGACAGATACCTACATAAACAGTCTAACCACCATCCGAGACAAAAACGTGGGATAATAAAAACCTTGGTTGAACGAGCCAAAAGGATTTCGGAATCACAGTATCTGCAAGAGGAAATCAATCATCTCCATGCAGCTTTTCTAACCAATGGATACAGCAAAACAGATTTTCGTCGAGCCATAAATCCCAAGAAATATAGGTCCGAAAACGAAAACAAGGAAGAGACAAATGGTAAGGTCTACCTACCTTATATCAAAACAACAACAGAGAAAATTGGACGACTATTAAAGAAATACAACATATCAACAACCTACAAACCAACACAAAAAATCAGCAATATACTTCGCCCAGCCAAAGACACTAGAGATCCTTTAAGTCATGCCGGTATATATCGTATCCCGTGCAGTTGTGGAGAGGTGTACATCGGTACAACAAAAGAATGATCAACACAAGATTACAAGAACACATGAGACACTGCAGACTAAAACAAAATGAAAAATCGGCCGTAGCAGAACACTTGATGAACAACCAACAACATATTATAAGATTCGAAGATACTCAGGTATTATCACAAACATCACATTACTACACCAGACTATACAGAGAAGCCATTGAAATATATAAACATAAAAATTCCTTCAACAAAAAAGAAGAAACCATGAAGATAAACAAAATTTGGATCCCAGCACTGCATAACACGACAACGAAGCCTATGACTTCTGCAATCGGCACAACAGCAAAAAACTCGGTCTGTGCAGAAAACCTCCCCACCACCCGGGGTTTAGCTATAAAAAAGAGAGACAGTTTCCAACCACCAGCCAGTCTGCAGCCGACTGTTGAGGAGTTCACAGAGAGCACGCAGTATCTCCTGATGAGGTCTACCGCAGCAGTAGACGAAACGTCGAGTAAGAAGACAACCAGACCACGGCCTATAAGCCCGGAAGACGAACCAAATATGGATCAAGACGCCGGCCGTGAAAGCCTACAATTATATATATGGTGTTCCATTTGTGACCAGGGGATATGGCGAATCAGAACAAATATAGAATTACAACTGTTGTACAAAGATCATGACAATGTTACTAATATCAAACATAGAGAACTGGAATGGCTGGGCCATATTCTAGAATGGCTAGGATCAGCAGACTCAGACTACAAAGGGGAAGTCATGGACTTGGGATTACCGATTTTAATGAAATTTTTAAGTACTCTATCAAAGAAGTTTTTCAGCAAGAGAAGAGGGTGTACTATTAACCCATTAAAAAATAAGTTTAAATCCCAGTGCCTTACATACTGGTATGTACGGTAGATCGATGAGAAGGCGGTATAGATCATCAGTGAGCACATGATTACAACGCTGATGTCTCGGGTTTGATTCCTATCATTCACATCTTTTTTTAAATATCATTTGATATAAAATGGAAAAATAAAATAAAAATAAACTTCTTCTTCTTCCTCTATGCATAAAAGCTGGCAGCTTGTTGCGTGTTCATTCACTACAGGTTCGGGGTATAGTGACATCCTTCCATCGTAGTTGTGGTAAAAGAAAAAACTTAATTTTTATATTTTAATATAATAAATTTGGGAATTTTACATTATGAGGTTTTCTTAATAAGAATCAAATGAATCGTGAATTCTTCTTACCTCAGAACTGCAGTATCGCAAAATACATAATTTGCATCTTCAGCTATTTTCAAGACTGTTTACTGACTCTTGCTGGTAATTTTCCAAACTGCCAGATTACACCAGATGGCAGTTTGGAAAATTACCGGTAAGAGAAAAAATTGACAGTTGTGAAAACAGCTGAAGATGCTAATGATGTATTTCGCGATATGCAGTTGTGTTAAAAAACAGAGATATATGAGGTAAGAAGAATTCACGATTCATTTGATTCTTATTAATTTTTATATATTTTGTTTTATCTTGTAAGCCCATGTTTTCCCTTAACAGAGATTTAAGCGCTTTGTTTTCATAGATGTCATTTGAGTGGTCCATGGTCAGCGTTCCGCCTCATACTGACATCTAGGAAACCAAGGTAGTACTAAGACGGGAAAATTCAGTAATTTTGCTTAGAGGCCTTTTCATTCAAGCTTAAGAATCTTTTACGAGCCTGAACAGACTCGGGACCCACGGCTTAAAGTCCCTCCCGAAGGACTTGCTCCTTAGATTTTTCCATCCTAAAAAATCCATTGACCCCGGCCGGGTTTGAACCCACAACCCTCGGGACCAGAGGCAAGGAGCATAACCACTAGTCCACTGCGATTTTGTAATATAAAAGTATGATTTAATAAAAAATTAATATGATGCAAAAACAGATAAAGAGATGCTAAAAAAATAAAAGGAGAAAGTGAGAGAGTGCAAATGACAGGAATCAAATTCAAGTTGTCAGTGTGGTAATTGTGTGCTCACCAACTGACCTATACCACCTTCTTGACAATTTATCGTAATGTGGCAGTACATTAGATGCAGAGACTAAACAGTTTTTAAATGACTCTCCTGTTGCTGAAAAACTTCTTTGGTAGAGTACTTTAGAATATTAAAATTTTACCCAATTTAGTGACCCCAAGTCTGTGACCTCCCCTTGTAAAACAGTTTGATGATGTCCAGGCTGATTTTACAAAGTTAGGCATAAAAAAGATGAGGACTAAAGGTTTTGGATCGGAATGATAGGGCAGCAGTTATGAGAGAGACTAAGGCTAGACTTAAAGGGCCATAATACCAATGATGATGATAGTCATGCTTCCTTTAAAATTCACTATTCTATACTTAATACGATTTGAACAGACACTCCATATGTTTATAATAAATAATACAAATTCTTGATACTTCTAGTCTGGACATAGTATACACCAAGATTTAAAATTTAAATTAAAATTCTTTATACCTCACCTCATATCCAGTCTTCTAATTATACTGGTTTCAAAACCTAGGTGGTTTCATCTTCAGTAATATCTCAACCAATGAGCATCCGAATCAAATCAAAATTTGATTTCATTCAGAAGTTCATCAGTAAGATGAAGTAAGAATCAGCTTTTTATTATTTTATTTTAAAATACAATAGGAAGTAACATTAAGAGGTTTATATTTAAATTAATATTGGTAAGTAAACATTATGAGGTTATATCATTAATAGTGAGTGGAGAACATATTTTAATCGACTCACCTCATACATTTACAAAACTTCTTTGATACCGACGGTTTCAGACAATATCATCTCCTTCTTCAGTCATCAACAATCACGGAATTTCATCAGTGGACGCCATGACTGATGAAGGACATGATATTGTCTGAAACCGTCGGTATCAAAGAAGTTTGAAAATGTATGAGGTGAGTCGATTTAAATATCTTCTCCACTCACTATTAATTAAGAGGTTTGTTTAATAATTAAAACATTTTGTCTGTTCATTCTTACCTCTTAGAGTTGTTTTTGTCGAACATATGTTTCAGGGCTTCTTAGCCCTGGAATTTTGAAAAAGTATGAATTTTGAAATTTGATTTCATTCGGAGGTTCGTCAGTAAGATGAAGTAAGAAGCAGTTTTTGATTATTTTATTTTAAAATACAATAGGAAGTAACATTAAGAGGTTTAAGTTATGTAGATCCCCCTCAGGGGTCCTCCTGGATATGTGGATGGCGACCACAAGGTGCCCAAGCCGAGCAAAACATTTCTTCCACTTACTTGTGTTTTGCACTCTTTTAACTTTACTATCTAACCTCTCTTGTTTTTTCGACCCCGTCGCTATTAGGGCATCCGAGGGCTAGGGAGTCTTTCCTTTCTTCCATTTCTTCTTTCCTTTATTTTCTTTTCTTCTCCAGAAAAGCCTGACCAGAGGCTATAAGATGGCAGGCCCATCACTGGTCTTGCCTTCCTTTGGCCAGCAACCAATCGAAGGGACTATTATTATGCTTTCAAGTCTTATACGAGAATTTTCCTGAAGAAGCTGGAGGGAAAATTTTCTATAGGATCGTAACAGGCCTTGGCCTAATACTTGGAAGGAAGAAGAAGAAGTTATGTAGATAGGAAATAACACTATGAAATGATGTGAAGAAACCCTGGGTCTGCTATGATTTATGAAGTATGAGGTGAGTGAAATAATAAAAAATAAACAATATTAAGAGGTTTGTTTAATAATTAAAACATTTTGTTTGTTCATTCTTACCTCTTATAGTTGTTTTTGTCGAACATATGTTTCAGGGTTTCTTAGCCTCATCGTCAGCGATTACAGACTGAAATTTCTAATGTTGTTGGCCCTGATTCTTGTTCTCTCTGCCTCATTGGACCAGAGGCAGAGAGAACAGGAATCAAGAATCAAAGCTGACAACATGAGAAAATTCAGTCTATAATCGCTCATTGGACCAGAGGCAGAGAGAACAGGAATCAAGAATCAGGGCTGACAACATGAGAAAATTCAATCTGTAATCGCTTATTGGACCAGAGGCAGAGAGAACAGGAATCAAGAATCAGGGCTGACAACATGAGAAGATTCAGTCTGTAATTGCTCATTGGACTAGAGGCAAAGAGAACAGAAATCAAGAATCAGGGCTGACAACATAAGAAAATTCAGTCTGTTCGCTGATGATGGGGCTAAGAAGCCCTGAAACATATGTTCGACAAAAACGACTATAAGAAGTAAGAATGAAGTAGCAGTTATCCTGAATGACATAACATTGGTTGAGATATTACTGAAGATGAAACCGCCTAGGTTTTGAAACCTGTTTAATTAAAAGACTGGATATGAGGTGAGGTATAAAGAATTTTAATTTAAATCTTAAATTAAATCTCATAGTGATTTTTCCCATCCACCATTGAGATGTATGAAATTAACCGTACTGGCATTTATAATGTAATGTATAATTCCCAAATATGTCTTCTTAATAAAGGAGCCGCCATTTGCAAAGATAGAAGCAAAGACTTTCATAGCATTTGGTGGGTGGGAATTACAACGTATATAGAGAAAAATTTGCGTTTAGATCGGTACTTGCTCAGGTAGCTCAGGTGATAGAGCTCTTGGTCTAGAGAACCAAGGGTCCCGGTCTGAGCGTATAATTTTTCTCTTCAAATATGATTTTTCCTATAAAAGTTCAATAGTATACACTACTCACCAATGTTCATTATGTTATCCTTATCCGCTTCAAAAAATAACCAATCATAGAAAAGTGCTAGTTTGGCATTGCTTGCTGCTACATTTGATGTACATGTTGTTAGAAGCCAACCAATAACAGCCCATCGAGGAATAATATCAGAGCAAAGCAACTCATTTGTTGGATGAATTACTCCGACAATAAAACGAATTAAGTCACATCGAAGTGACTGTGACTCTGGTGTTGCCAAATACTGAAATAAAAAACAAAATTATACTTTACACTTCACAAACACAACTTACCATAATCCTAAATATATAATAAAAAGCCAAAGAGATTAAACTACTGGAAACAAAGGAAAAAAAAAGTAAATTCAGTCTTAAGAAGAGAAATAATGAATATAAGAAAAGATACACTCTATATCATAACTGAGTGGTATAAAGCAGGGGATTTTAAACTATGTGAAGCACCTCCCTGGGGAAGCAAATTTTTTTTTCCAGGTAGGTACGAGAACTTTAATAAAAGATCCTAAAATATGATAGTATAGGACCTATAATCTATTATAAACAAACATGTTTGTAATTATATTATTTTTGGTCTGGACATCTTACCTCAATATTAATGTTGATTTGTTCTTGGACATGTTTCAAAACAATTCTCTGTTTTATCTTCAGCTTTCCCAGACTGGTTTTATTTATGTTGCATTATGTTGCACCACCTGGATGTCGATGTCAGCTCCATCCTGTGGTTGGCCAAAGAACCTCCAAACAAGGTCACCCTCCATCGGAATATCAAAATTCATAACTCTGTTTCTGTTCTTCTGAATATAAATTTTTTCCCAAATAGTCAGCTCGTTTGTATTTTCTAACTGTTTTAATAATTTAGTGTCTGAATTTATATTATGTTTTTCAGACCAAACATGAGCAGCAACTGCAGATTTTTCAATTTCTCCATTTTTAATATTTCTTATGTGTTCTTTGGTTCTAATTTTTAGGTTTCTTTTTGTTTTCCCTATATATATCTTTTCACAACCCATGCATTCAATTTGATATATTCCTGACTTTTTATTTTTATCAGTTTTTTCATTTTTGTTGGTTTTTATTAGTTTATTTAAACTGTAGTTATTTTTGGTGCTAATTTAATATTAAACTTCTCAAATATATTTTGAAATTTATTATGTACCCAGGGGTGATATGTGAATTTCCTATATTTTTTCATAGGTGGTTCTTCTTTTCAAGATTACTTCTGTTTATCATTTTTTGTTTTTTATACTTTTCTATCCTTTTTTGTACCATTTTTTCATCAAACCCATTTTCTCTTGCTACTTTGATTATGTGTTTTTTCTCATGTTTAAAATCTTCTTCGTTTAAGGGTAAGTTTACCAATCTATGAGTTAAACTATTAAATGCTGCTAATTTATGTCCAATTGGATTGAACCCTGTTGATTTTATAAAATTTTCCGTATGAGTTTCTTTCCTATGAATCCTGAATTCAATTTTTCTTTTTTCTTCGTTTCTGACCAATTTAAGATCCAAAAAAGGTATTTGTTTATTGTCTTCTATTTCTTTGGTGAATTTAATGTTTGTACTCTGTAAATTTAATAGTTTTAGGGAATCTTCTACATGTTTTTCTTTAACAATACAAATTATATCATCAACATATCTACTCCAAAATTTAAACATTGTGGGATGTGCTTTAGTGATTTTACATTCAATGTATTCATTCATTGAATGTAAAATCACTAAAGCACATCCCACAATGTTTAAATTTTGGAGTAGATATGTTGATGATATAATTTGTATTGTTAAAGAAAAACATGTAGAAGATTCCCTAAAACTATTAAATTTACAGAGTACAAACATTAAATTCACCAAAGAAATAGAAGACAATAAACAAATACCTTTTTTGGATCTTAAATTGGTCAGAAACGAAGAAAAAAGAAAAATTGAATTCAGGATTCATAGGAAAGAAACTCATACGGAAAATTTTATAAAATCAACAGGGTTCAACCCAATTGGACATAAATTAGCAGCATTTAATAGTTTAACTCATAGATTGGTAAACTTACCCTTAAACGAAGAAGATTTTAAACATGAGAAAAAACACATAATCAAAGTAGCAAGAGAAAATGGGTTTGATGAAAAAATGGTACAAAAAAGGATAGAAAAGTATAAAAAACAAAAAATGATAAACAGAAGTAATCTTGAAAAAGAAGAACCACCTATGAAAAAATATAGGAAATTCACATATCACCCCTGGGTACATAATAAATTTCAAAATATATTTGAGAAGTTTAATATTAAATTAGCACCAAAAAATAACTACAGTTTAAATAAACTAATAAAAACCAACAAAAATGAAAAAACTGATAAAAAATAAAAAGTCAGGAATATATCAAATTGAATGCATGGGTTGTGAAAAGATATATATAGGGAAAACAAAAAGAAACCTAAAAATTAGAACCAAAGAACACATAAGAAATATTAAAAATGGAGAAATTGAAAAATCTGCAGTTTGCTGCTCATGTTTGGTCTGAAAAACATAATATAAATTCAGACACTAAATTATTAAAACAGTTAGAAAATACAAACGAGCTGACTATTTGGGAAAAAATTTATATTCAGAAGAACAGAAACAGAGTTATGAATTTTGATATTCCGATGGAGGGTGACCTTGTTTGGAGGTTCTTTGGCCAACCACAGGATGGAGCTGACATCGACATCCAGGTGGTGCAACATAATGCAACATAAATAAAACCAGTCTGGGAAAGCTGAAGATAAAACAGAGAATTGTTTTGAAACATGTCCAAGAACAAATCAACATTAATATTGAGGTAAGATGTCCAGACCAAAAATAATATAATTAAAATAACCTCAAAATATAACTTCCTAAAATTAAATATTAAACATGTTTGTAATTTGCAAGTCCTTATCTATGTGAAACCAAATTTTCAGCCATGGAGGTGATCAAGTCCAGAATAAATCTCCTGAAAAATCTTGACATTTTGATATATAGGCTGAGATTCAATGAACTGACAGACTCCAAACAACACATAACATCATACTGACTTCACTGAATAAGCCAGTTTTAATACTAATAAAGAAGCCGCCATTTGCAAAGATAGAAGCAAAGGTTTCATAGCATTTGGTGCACAGGAATTGACAATGTATATAAGAGAAAAATTTGTGTTTAGATTGGAACTCGCCCAGATGGCTCGGTTGGTAGAGCATTGGCCTAGAAAGCCAAAGGTCCTGGGTTCGAGTTCCAGTTTAAGCATATAATTTTTCTCTTCAAACACGGTTTACTGTATTTTCTGGAGTGTAAGATGGTCCTAAGTATAAGACACACCCAATGTTTTTAATAAAATTTTCTACAAAAAACCTAAATTTATTCATGAAACAATAATACCATGATATACCACCTTTAAAATATTCAATGTTATTTTGTTTAGTTGTTTCTTGACTCACCTCATACTTCTGAGTCAAGAAACAACTAAACAAAATTAAAATAAACCTCATAGTGTTATTTCCTACCTACATAACTTGATTCAATGTTATGTTTAAGTGCTACTTTGATTACATATGTATGAATCATTTTTGTTGAAATGGCAATGCCATTTTGCTGATTTTCTTGCATAATTTCAAAACTTGGTTTCTAGTTCTGGTCACTGTGCACTTTTCCCACTGGGCGCTTTTCTTTACTCAAATTGCATAATATCTCCTCCTAAAATGCTACATTCTAATCACATTTCCACAGGCAGAGGTCCAGCTTCCCTATTCCCATGAAAGGCAGAAAAATGTTAAATGCAGGAATGTAAAAGCGAGTATAAATTTTTGTTATGGTTATTTTTGGTGTCTATTAGGTAGAATTGATGAAGATTTGTAAACATATTTATTAAATTTTGTTTATTTTTTATTATATTATTTTTGGTCTGGACACCTTACCTCAATATTAATGTATTAAAGATTAATGTTATAAAGAAAGAGGACTGATTTGGAAATTCTTCGGTCGGCCACCAGATGGCACGGAGGTCAGTCTGCAGGATAGAAGGCCGTTGGACGTCAGTTGTGAACGTGACGCAGCATTGACAATGTCACAAATTATGTGAAGAAACCCAGGGTCTGCTATGAATTATGAAGTATGAGGTGAGTGAAATAATAAAAAATAAACATTATTAAAGAATTTTTTTTTTTTTTTTTTTTTTTGAAGAGAAAAATTTTCGCCTAGACCGGGACTCGAACCCGGGACCCTTGGCTTTCCGGGCCAAGTGCTCTACCAACTGAGCTACCGAGGCGAGTTACGATCTAGACGCAAATTTTTCTCTTATATACGTTGTAATTCCCTATCGCCAAATGCTTTTGAAACCATTGTTTCTATCTTTGCAAATGGCGGCTTCTTAGTTAAGAAGACATTTATTGGAAATTTAACATTACTTTAAAAGCCAGTAAGGCCTCTAATGATGTTTTTATTATTAATTTAACATTTCTCAATGAAAGATAAATTAATTTTGAAGAGAAAAATTTTCGCCTAGACCGGGACTCGAACCCGGGACCCTTGGCTTTCCGGGCCAAGTGCTCTACCAACTGAGCTACCGAGGCGAGTTACGATCTAGACGCAAATTTTTCTCTTATATACGTTGTAATTCCCTATCGCCAAATGCTTTTGAAACCATTGTTTCTATCTTTGCAAATGGCGGCTTCTTAGTTAAGAAGACATTTATTGGAAATTTAACATTACTTTAAAAGCCAGTAAGGCCTCTAATGATGTTTTTATTATTAATTTAACATTTCTCAATGAAAGATAAATTAATTTTGAAGAGAAAAATTTTCGCCTAGACCGGGACTCGAACCCGGGACCCTTGGCTTTCCGGGCCAAGTGCTCTACCAACTGAGCTACCGAGGCGAGTTACGATCTAGACGCAAATTTTTCTCTTATATACGTTGTAATTCCCTATCGCCAAATGCTTTTGAAACCATTGTTTCTATCTTTGCAAATGGCGGCTTCTTAGTTAAGAAGACATTTATTGGAAATTTAACATTACTTTAAAAGCCAGTAAGGCCTCTAATGATGTTTTTATTATTAATTTAACATTTCTCAATGAAAGATAAATTAATTTTGAAGAGAAAAATTTTTTTTCGCCTAGACTCGTAATCGGTAGCTCAGTTGGTTAGAGCACTTGGCCCGGAAAGCCAAGGGTCCCGGGTTCGAGTCCCGGTCTAGGCGAAAATTTTTCTCTTCAAAATTAATTTATCTTTCATTGAGAAATGTTAAATTAATAATAAAAACATCATTAGAGGCCTTACTGGCTTTTAAAGTAATGTTAAATTTCCAATAAATGTCTTCTTAACTAAGAAGCCGCCATTTGCAAAGATAGAAACAATGGTTTCAAAAGCATTTGGCGATAGGGAATTACAACGTATATAAGAGAAAAATTTGCGTCTAGATCGTAACTCGCCTCGGTAGCTCAGTTGGTAGAGCACTTGGCCCGGAAAGCCAAGGGTCCCCGGGTTCGAGTCCCGGTCTAGGCGAAAATTTTTCTCTTCAAAATTAATTTATCTTTCATTGAGAAATGTTAAATTAATAATAAAAACATCATTAGAGGCCTTACTGGCTTTTAAAGTAATGTTAAATTTCCAATAAATGTCTTCTTAACTAAGAAGCCGCCATTTGCAAAGATAGAAACAATGGTTTCAAAAGCATTTGGCGATAGGGAATTACAACGTATATAAGAGAAAAATTTGCGTCTAGATCGTAACTCGCCTCGGTAGCTCAGTTGGTAGAGCACTTGGCCCGGAAAGCCAAGGGTCCCGGGTTCGAGTCCCGGTCTAGGCGAAAATTTTTCTCTTCAAAATTAATTTATCTTTCATTGAGAAATGTTAAATTAATAATAAAAACATCATTAGAGGCCTTACTGGCTTTTAAAGTAATGTTAAATTTCCAATAAATGTCTTCTTAACTAAGAAGCCGCCATTTGCAAAGATAGAAACAATGGTTTCAAAAGCATTTGGCGATAGGGAATTACAACGTATATAAGAGAAAAATTTGCGTCTAGATCGTAACTCGCCTCGGTAGCTCAGTTGGTAGAGCACTTGGCCCGGAAAGCCAAGGGTCCCGGGTTCGAGTCCCGGTCTAGGCGAAAATTTTTCTCTTCAAAATTAATTTATCTTTCATTGAGAAATGTTAAATTAATAATAAAAAACATCATTAGAGGCCTTACTGGCTTTTAAAGTAATGTTAAATTTCCAATAAATGTCTTCTTAACTAAGAAGCCGCCATTTGCAAAGATAGAAACAATGGTTTCAAAAGCATTTGGCGATAGGGAATTACAACGTATATAAGAGAAAAATTTGCGTCTAGATCGTAACTCGCCTCGGTAGCTCAGTTGGTAGAGCACTTGGCCCGGAAAGCCAAGGGTCCCGGGTTCGAGTCCCGGTCTAGGCGAAAATTTTTCTCTTCAAAATTAATTTATCTTTCATTGAGAAATGTTAAATTAATAATAAAAACATCATTAGAGGCCTTACTGGCTTTTAAAGTAATGTTAAATTTCCAATAAATGTCTTCTTAACTAAGAAGCCGCCATTTGCAAAGATAGAAACAATGGTTTCAAAAGCATTTGGCGATAGGGAATTACAACGTATATAAGAGAAAAATTTGCGTCTAGATCGTAACTCGCCTCGGTAGCTCAGTTGGTAGAGCACTTGGCCCGGAAAGCCAAGGGTCCCGGGTTCGAGTCCCGGTCTAGGCGAAAAAAATTTTTCTCTTCAAAAAAAAAAAAAAAATTTTTCTCTTCAAAATTAATTTATCTTTCATTGAGAAATGTTAAATTAATAATAAAAACATCAATATTAAAGAACCTCATAGTGTTATTTCCTATCTACATAACTTAATATTTATTAAATATTTTATTTTAGGAAGTCATATTTTGAGGTTAATTAAATTATTTTTAGTCTGTTCATCTTACCTCAATATTAATGTTGATCTGGGCAAGATGCTGACAATAATTATGATATAATCGAAACATGTTCAAGAACCAATCAACATTAATATTGAGGTAAGATGAACAGACTAAAATAATTTAATATTTATTCAACCTTATCTTGAGAACAACCTCAATAGCTTCATTCCTTTGGAATTTACTAAAAGCAATAGAAAACACTAATCTGCAAATTAACTATTCATGAGATACCACTTTACAAGCAGCTGATGGTTATGTTGGCATCTCAACTCTAAAGAATTAGAATCAATTTCTGGTTCTGATTGTGCAGTAACTTCACTTTCCCTCTTTTTATCAGTTTTTCTGGGTGAGGTTTTTATTGGGGTTTTTCCTCACTTGTAAGACAAATGTCAGGAAAACTTTAAGGCCCAAACGGTCCCCGAAATCATATGACCATCGCAATCATCATCATTCATATTCATCTTAGGTTAAGCTTAGAATTAGGGATTCTCCTGGCACACCATTATCATCATCATCACCCATAATATCATCAGGGCAATGCAACCCCGCCTTCTAGGTGCCCCAACCTCAGAAGTGGGTTACAAGTACACCATGCCAGGACCGAAACCAGGAATGTCAAAGACAAACCTGGAGCATTTGAAAAAAAGAAAAAAAAAAGTAAATAAGGTGAATCCAGAGTCACCTTACCACACAATTTACAGTGTTCTTTTGAACATGTGTACCATAGTCAGCTTTTCCAGACTGTTTAATTTTATGTTGTCGGCCCTGGATGTCGGCTTCCACTCCATCTTTTGGCTGACTGAAGAATTTGTAAACCAAATCCTTTTCCCCATGAATATCAAAATTCCCAGGGAAAAAGATTTGATTTACACATTCTTTGGTCAGCTGAAAGATGGAGTGGGAGCTGACAACGTAAATTACAACAACCTGGAAAAACTGACGATGGTATACATGATATACCAAAACAAATAGAATACAATTCCCAATAAATGTCTTCTTAAACAAGGAGCCGCCATTTGCGCGATTGAGCAAATGCTCGTAGCATTTGGTGATCGGGAATTAACAGTGTATAAGAAAAAAAATTTGCTTACATTGGAGTTTCTCAGAAGCTCAAGAGGTAGAGCATTTGCCTAGAAAGCCAAAGGTCCTGGGTTCAAACCCCGTCTGAGCATATAATTTTTCTAAGTTATGTAGATAGGAAATAACACTATGAGGTTTTTTAATATTGCTTATTTTTTATTATTTCACTCACCTCATACTTCATAATTCATAGCAGACCCAGGGTTTCTTCACATCTTTTGTGACATTCTCAATGCTGTGTCACGTTCACAACTGACGTCCAACGGCCTTCTATCCTGCAGACTGACCTCCGTGCCATCGGGGTGGCCGCGCCCGAACGTTTGTGTCCCGCAACAGTTCTTCGTTCTGGCCACCAGATGGCGGCTGAGGACATTCGTGCAGTGATCGAAGGCCATTGGACGTCAGTTGTGAATGTGACACAGCATTGAGAATGTCACAAAAGATGTGAAGAAACCCTGGGTCTGCTATGAATTATGAAGTATGAGGTGAGTGAAATAATAAAAAATAAACAATATATAATTTTTCTCTTCATATATAATTTATCCTTTAGTGAGAAGTGTTAAATTAGCAATAAAAACATTGAAAGAAGCCCTACTGGCTTTATAAAGTAGTGTTTAAATTCCCAATAAATTTCTTAAACAAGAAGCCACCTTTTGCATGATCGAGCAAATGCTCGTAGCATTTGGCAATTGAGAATTAACATTGTATAAGAGAAAAATTTGTATATTAAATTTGGGAATTTTTAACATTATGAGGTTCAATTAATAATAATTAAATGAATCGTGATTTTTTCTTACCTCATACATCTATGTTTCTTTAAACACAGCACTGCAGTATCGGCGACACTTTGTCGTCATCGTCAGCTGTTTTCACGACTGTCAATTTTTTCTCCTTTTTGCCGGTAATTATCTAGACTGCCATCTGGTGTTCTTTTGAAGGAATTCCTCTTCAAACTGCCATCTGGTGTTATTTTGAATGAATCATTTCCTAAACTGCTATCTGTTGTATTTTTGAAGAACTTTGTAATCAAGCTTGGTTCTTCCGGAATCTCAAAGTTCATAGTTCTAGTATGGTTTTTTTGAATATATATTTTTTCCCAAACTGTTAAATCCAAAGGTTTTGATAGATGTTTTAAAAGTTTTGCTTCTTTTTCAATCCTATGATGCTCTAATAAACTATGTGCTGCTATAGCTGATTTTTCAATTTCTCCATTCTTCATGTTTCTGAAGTGCTCTTTTTTACGAGTTTCCAAGTTCCTTTTTGTTTTTCCTATATATATCTTGTTGCAATCTTTGCAATCAATTTGATAAATCCCAGATTTTTTGTTGTCTGGGGTATTACATTTATTATTAGTTAACAGCAGATTACCCAGGCTGAATTTGTTAATTGGAGCTAATGTTATATTAAAATTTCTGAAAATTTTTTGAAACTTATTATGAACTTCAGGATGGTAAGTGAATTTCTTGAATTTTACATCTTTCTTGGGACCATGATGTAAGGTGGTGTATTCTTGTAACCTTTTTTGTTGTTTGAATTTCTTTAATTTATTCTTTATAATGTCTTCATCGAAACCATTTATTTTAGCAACATGAACAATATGATTATATTCCTTGTCAAAATCTTCTACATTAAGTGGAATATTTAACAATCTGTGTAATAGACTATTGAAAATTGCATGTTTGTGTGTCAATGATTAAAACCTGAAGATTTTATGTAGTTGTCAGTATGTGTGTCTTTTCTGTAAATGTTAAATTCAATTTTTTGCTGTTGTTCATTTCTTATTAAGTATAAGTCTAAAAAAGGAATCTTGTTATTTTGTTCCATTTCAATAGTAAATTTCACTGACTCATCCTGAAGATTAAGCAATTTCAAAGCATCTTGAATGTATTTTTTATCAATTACAGCGATAATATCATCTACATATCTATACCAACACTTGAAAATCAAAGGATAAGCATTAGTGATATGTGATTCAAGATACCCCATAAATAAATTGGCTAAAAATGGAGAAAGTGGATTTCCCATTGCCAATCCTGAAATTTGTCTATAAAATTTTCCATTGAATGTGAAAAAGTTATTATCGATACAAATTTTAGTTAGTATTAGATACTCTTCTATGATTTCTGCCTTTAATTTTTGTGAATATAACAGTCGTGAAAACAGCTGACGATGACGACAAAGTGTCGCCGATACTGCAGTGCTGTGTTTAAAGAAACATAGATGTATGAGGTAAGAAAAAATCACGATTCATTTAATTATTAGAAAAATTTGTGTTTATATTGGAGTTACTCAGGTAGCTCAGTGGTAGAGCATTAGCCTAGAAAGCCAAAGATCCTGGGTTCAAACCCCAGTCTGAGCATATATTTTTTTCTCTCCAAATAGAACACAACAAGTTATGAGGTAAGATGACTCTGGATTCACCTTATTTAAGAAGGACCTCATATGTTACTTCCTAATGTGATTTATTAATTAGTATTCAGTTCTAATGAGCAACAAAATGACATCACATAACTAACCATTAAATTCCATAGCCATGTTTACTGGAACTTGTTTGTTATCTTTATTTTTACTTCTCATCCCTATATTTTGAAACACGCCATATTATGAGGAAGAGCATTGCTTAGCAAAAAGTCAGCTGAACAAAAATTGTTACCTGTCTTTGAAACCACTCTTGATAACGTTTATGGTAACCAAATCTTACTGACGATGTAAGAAATACAAGTTTGGTTTCCATATCTGGTGTGAGACGAGATTGAAGAAACCTCCGAGATGTTCTCGTTTGCAGAAGTTGTAATACACCTATAGCATGAAAAACATTATTAAATCAATTTTTGCTTGAAATGGAAATTCATACATAAAACATTATAATAATAACTTTACAGCTATAATAATCCCACCATAAAATCTACTTGAATTAGAAGGAACCCAATTACCCTGTGAATGAAGGTTCACACTATGGGGAAACAAGTTTCTATAAGAGAGAGGAGAAAAATATATCATATTTGAAGTGAAAAATTATATTGACGATTTTATTATTAATTTAACACTTGTCATTGAAGGACAAATTATATTTGAAGAGAAAAATGTTTGCCTAGACCGAGACTCGAACCCGGGACCCTTGGCTTTCCGGGCCAATTGCTCTACCAATACAGCTACCAAGGCGAGCTGCGATCTAGATGCAAATTTTTCTCTTGGCCCGGAAAGCCAAGGGTCCCGGGTTCGAGTCTTGGTCTAGGCGAAAATGTTTCTCTTCAAATATAATGAAAAATTATATGCTCAGACTGGGACTCGAACCCAGGACCTTTGGCTTTCTAGACCAATGCTGTACCGATCGAGCCATCTGTGTGATTTCCAGTCTAAATGCAAATTTTTCTCTTATATACGTTGTCATTCCCGCGCACCAAATGCTATGAAACTGATGTGCAGGAATTGACAATGTATATAAGAGAAAAATTTGTATTTAGATTGAAACTCGCCCAGATGGCTTGGTCGGTAGAGCATTGGTCTAGAAAGCCAGAGGTCCTGGGTTCGAGTCGCAGTCTGAGTATATAATTTTTCTTTTCAAATATGATTTATCCATCATTGAGATGTATGAAATGAATAATAAAAACATCAAAAGAAGCCGTACTGGCTTTATAATACTTTACTTAATACTTAATACAGGCTTTCCACTTTACAGCAGTTTGCCTTTGATTCCTGCTTTCCAGAGATTCCTATCTTCCCATTGACAATCTTCCATACCCCTCTTCATCATGGCATCATATATTCCCTCATACCATGCTCTTCTACTTCTTCCCCTTCTCCTTCTGCCTGGTACCATCCAATCCAACACCTGTTTAGGCCACTGGTCTTCCGGCATCTGTTGTACATGTCCATACCATTGTAGAGCTCTCTTTGTTACCCTATCGATAACAGTTTCTTGTGCATCCATTTCTTGTCTGATATATGTATTTCGAATATGTTGTAGCCTGGATATTCTCATACTTCTCCGTAATCCATCCATTTCTGTCGCCAAGATTCTTTTCTGCATCCTTTCATTTATTGTCCAGCTTTCTGATCCATATGTAAGTATACTTTCTATTATTGTCTGTATAATCCCTTTTTTGTTTTCCTGGTCAAATTTCTATTCCATAAAAGACCATTCAGGGATCTAATCGCCTTCCTTGCACAATTTACTCTGTTAATAATATCTTTTTCACAAGTACCAGATTTATCTATTATAGATCCAAGATATTTAAATTCTTCAACACGTTTAAGTATCATATTATTTATTTGTAGGTCTTCTGAATTTCTTCCGATTACCATATATTGTTTTAATATAATTTATCTTCAGTCCACCTACCTCAAATGCATCGACCAACTTTCTAATCATATATTCTATATCTTCTTTATAATGTAATGTAAAATTCCTACATAATTGTCTTCTTAATAACGAAGCTGCCATTTGCAAAGATTTCATAGCATTTGGTGTGCAGGAATTGACAACATATATAAGAGAAAAAATTTGCATTCAGATTGGAACTCACCCAGATGGCTCGGTCGGTAGAGCATTGGTCTAGAAAGCTCCTGGATTCGAGTTCCAGTATGAGCATATAATTTTTCTCTTCAAATATGATTTATCCATCATAGAGATGTATGAAATGAATAATGAAAACATAGAAAAATATGTATTTGAATAGGAAAGCCTGGACAGCACAAAGGTCAGTGTGCTGGTACATAAAACCAGAAGTCTTGCATTCAATTCCTGGTTCAGGTAAATATTTTTCTTTAATTTTTGTAGGAAATAACACTATGAGGTTTCTTTTAATTAATATGAATTAGTTATTTTGACTCATCTCGTGTTTTTTTGATATTCTGCAGACTATAGTTTTATCACATTTATGCAACATTGTTGGTGTGCATCAACAATGTCGCATAAATGTGACAAAACTACAGTCTGCAGAATATTAAAAAAAATATGCGGTGAGTCAAAATAACTAATTCATTATAATTAAATATTCTTCAAAAAATTATATATCCCTCAATATAAGTATATACATATATGTACTATAATCAATGGTAAATAGAACAATTTTTTCATAGTTAAATATGGGAAATAAGTCCACCACTGTGGTCTCGAGGTAGCATGCTGCCTTGTCACGCAGCGGGCCCGGGTTCGATCCCCGGTCGGGACAGTTTTTCTGGGTGAGTTTTTTATCGGGGTTTTTCCTCACCTGTAAGACAAATCTCAGAAAAACTTTAAAGCCAAAATGGTCCCCGAAATCATATGGCCATCGCAACCATCATCATTCATATTCACCTTAGATTAAGTTTACGATTAGGGACTCTCCTGGTGCACACTATCATCATCATCACCCATCATATCATTGGGCAACGTAACCCCGCCTTCCAGGCACCCCAACCTCAGAAGTGGGTTACAAGAACGCCATGCCAAGAGAGAAACCCGGAATGTTGAAAGATCTGGGGCATTTGCAAAAAAAGAAAAAAAAAACATTATGAGGTTCTTAATTCGTAAATTAATGAGTCATTTTTTAACATCTTACCTCATATTTTATGTTTCTCTAAGTTCCCGTGTTTGAGTCATGTTTTAACATCTTACATCATATTTTATGTTTCTTCAAGTTCCTGTGTTTGAAGAAACATAAAATATGAGGTAAGATGTTAAAAAATGACTCATTAATTTAAGAAAAATATCTGCCTGAACCGGGAATTGATTCCCGAACCTTTAGCTCTCCGTGCTGATGCTCTGACCACTGAGCTAATTCAGGCTTCATTCCCATCCAAGCATAAATCCTCCCTTTACCTTACTCTCTTGGTCCCACATTCAAATGCAATGAATCATCAATCACACATACACAATAAATGGCTTCTATATTAAGAAGATATAAAGGGACTCCACACAGCTATAGCATTATTTATTAAATTAATATTAAGAAGCTAAAGCTATTACTATGATTGAAATAAGTAAATTAATGTACACAATTAAATTATTGTAATCAATGGTAAAGAGAAAAATTAATATTAATTTAGTAAATAATGCTATAGCTATACCAAACTAAGATTACATAACATCACATCAAAAGGTGCTCTAAAATACGGAAGTGAAATTTGGATTTTAAATAAAAGAAACTCTCATAAACTTCAAGTAAGCCAAATGCGCTTCTTATGATCATTGTTAGGAGTTAATAGACTGGATCACCAAAGGAACACTATTATCAGAGGAAAACTTGTTTAAATGAAGATATACAAAGGTACCAACAAGAATGGAAAAATCATCTGAGGAGAATGGCAAGAAATAGACTTCCAAAATTGGCATTCCAATATACCCCAACTGGACATAGGGACCAAGGAAGACCAAAACATCGGTGGAAAGATCAAGACCATCTTCGCTAGGTTTACTGTACAGGCCACATGGCCTAAAACGAATTTGTTCATGATGATGGATGCTATAGCTATGTGGAATCCCTTCATGTCTTCTTAATGTAGAAGCCATTCATTGTGTATTTGTGAATGATGATTCATTGCATTTGAATATGGGACCAAGAGAAAAGGCAAAGGGAGGATTTATGCTCGGATGGGAATGAAGCCTGAATTAGCTCAGTGGTCAGAGCATCAGCACAGAGAGCTGAATGGTTGGGATTCGATTCCCGGTTCAGACAAAAATTTTTCTTTTTACCATTGATTACAATAATTTAGTTGTGAACATTAATATACTTATTTCAATCATAGTAACAGCTTTAGCCTCTTAATATTAATTTACTAAGCATATACATTACATAAAACATCATGATTATTGAATAAAATTATTAAAAAGCATAAATATTGTATTTTATAATTTATAAACTAACTCATTGACACTAATGAAACTAGATGTTCACAGCTTTCTACACATTCCTATTCTAAGCTAATGTTTTGAAATCATTCACTGTAAAATTCATCTTCTTTAAATCGTAGTTTATGTTATTCTCCAAATTCATTTGTGGCCTGCCTATTGGGCACTTCCCCTCGTCCATTCATCATTTAAGCCACATGTCCTGGCCATCAAAGTCCATGAGATTTAACTATTCTTATTGAATCTGGATTCTCATGGAGCTCACTATTACATAGCTTTCTCTCCATTCACCCGTCTGTTGTTTCTGTTAGGTCCAAAAAATTTTCTTATGCACTTAATCTCAAATATTCATAATCTTTCTCTTCTCTTAAAGTATTTGTATTGTAAGCCTATATTTTCCCTTTACAAAGATTTAGGCGCTCTCCCCCTACAGGGAAGAATTTCAACCATACTAATTTAGTTACACTTGTTTTTGTATAGATGTCATTTTGAGTGGTCAGTGGTCAGCGTTCCGCGTCATACTGACATCTAGGAAACCAAAGGTAGTACTAGGACAGGAAAATTCGGTAAATTTTGCTTAGAGGCCTTTTCATTCAGGATTTTTTACGAGCCTGAAAATCTTCAGACTCGGGACCCACGGCTTAAAGTCCCTCCCAGAGGACTTGCTCCTTGGATTTTTCCGTCCTAAAAAATCCATTGACCCCAGCCGGGTTTGAACCCGCGACCCTCGGGACCAGAGGCAAGGAGCATAACCACTAGTCCACCGCGGCCGATCTCTCTTAAAGTAAGAGACCTTATTTCACTTCCATATAACTGGTATATATGTTTTTAGTTTAACAATTTTGGGATGAATTGGGGATAACAAGATACCCTGAAATGCATAATAGCAAGCATTTCCATAGTAGAGCCCATGTTTAACTTCTTTCTTCACCTCACTCCTCTTTCTTATTATACTATTGTAGTTTACAAACCCTAAATTTAAATTTATTCGTAATATTTTGAATATAGGAAGAGAATAGGCATCTAATATAATTATAATAATAATAATAATCATCATCCATGCAAGTATTAGGCTGTATGGCCTGTTACGGTCTCAAATATGAATTTTCCATCCAGAGCTTTTTTGGACGTCCCAGCAATCTTTTGCCTTGGGGGCAGTAACGAAGCATGGCTTTTGGAATTCTATGAGATGGCATTCGTTAAAGATGGGCTTTCCAGTTGTTCTGGTAGTTTTGTATATGGTGAAGAATGGGTTCTACATCCAACTCTTCCATAATTTCCTCATTTCTTTTATGGTCCTACTTTGTATAGCCTTCTGTACGGCGCATAAATCGCATCTCATTTGCTGTTATTCGGCTTTCATCTCTTCTTTGTATTGTCCATGCTTCACTTCCATATCTTAATACTGGTCTTGCAATAACCTTATAAAGTCGTAATCTTGTGTTGTTCTGTACTAATGATGGTTTCATTATACTGTTAATTATCCCCGTTGTTTTTGTGAAATTTGTGATTTTCTTTAATATAACAGTTTCATCTTGAGATGTTAAATTATAACTCAAATAATTAAATTCATTTACTCGTTCTAAAATTTCATCATCCAAAACAATTTTGCTAGGTATAGGGTATTTTCCACAAAAGGCCATCACTTTAGTTTTCTTTGTATTGATTTCCATATTGCACCTTTTTGCAGTTATATTAAAATTGTGTATAGAATACTGTAAATCTGTTTCTGTTGCAGCTATTAATACCAAATTATCTGCAAAAAGCAAGGAGTCTATTTTTGGGAATCTATTAATTTGGATAGAACCGTGTCTCATCTGTCGCCAATCTTGGGGTAAATGATAAAGAGCAAGGGCGAGAGGCCATATCCTTGTCTTATGCCCCTATTAATTTCGGTCCATTCTGTTTGTGTGTTACTGATTTGAACTGAAATCAAATTTGTTTTATAGATATTGTATAAATTTAAAATATGCTGTTAATAATAATAATAATAATAATAATAATACCAATAATAATAATAATAACAACAACAACAACAATAATATTAATAATGATATCTCTTACTTTATAGAGCAGAAAAGATTACAAATATTTGAGAATAAAGTGCTTTGGACAATTTTTGGACTAAGGAGAGATGAATAGACAGGTGAATGGAGAAAACTACACAACAGTGAGCTATACGATCTTTATGGGAAACCAAACATAATAAGAACATAGACTGCAATGAGCAGGATATGTGGCATGAATGAGAGGTATGAAACTTCTTGTAGGAAGGCCAGAGGGAAAAAGTGCTTCATAGGTATGCCAAGAATGAGGTGGAAGAATAATGTCAACTATGATTTGAGGAAGGTAAATTATATAGGGAATGATTGGAAAACTTTAGCGATAAGAATGTATGGAGAGCTTATGGCCATGCACCTCCAGGTTTGATAGTGTCAGTGAGATAGTTAGTTTATTAATAGAGGGATGAGATAAAACCCTTATTATGGTTGGTTGGTATCTAATGTCGAGCACTTGATAATGAAATCATTCGCTCTCTTGCACTCCAATATTTAGCAGAAAGGCTGGTCTCTTCTACAAAAGCTGGAAAAGGCTACTGTTTTTAACAGAGAGGAGACCCTTTAATTCCTTCCATCGAAGGCTTAAAGGAACCGACCTGGACAGTAACCTAGTGTCCAATCCCTCACCTTCTCGTGGTGCAGCTGTTAGTAATCATGCTTATGCATGATGAACGAAAGGGAAGGGCTACTCACCAACAAGCACTGGTCAGCGTGGTGAGTTTTTCTTTTTTGACCGAATTGGTATTACTTCTCCTCCCCATACCAATTCCCTCTTTCAACTTTTCTATCCAGTCTCCCTTGACTGACCTCTTGTTTCTTTCGACCCTGATGGTATTAGAGTACTCGAGGCCTAGGGGTTCATTTCTCCTTCCTTCCTATACCTACTTTCTCTCAATGGGTGACGTAACCACCACATGTGGTGCCTACTACTAAACGGTTACAACTAGTTTATTGTACTCCAATACAAACATGAAGCCTTGGAAAAAGAAATACAAACCCTTATTATTAAAGACTGTGTATACAAGGATGCCTACTTATCTGGCCTGTCACATTATCATGGGGGCTAATGAATGTGGAAAAGTGGTGAAATTAATTTGTTGGCAGGGGAAAATGGGAGAAACCCTGAGAAAAATCTACTCTGCATCTGATTTATCCACAAGAATCCAACATTGAGTGACTGAGATGAAAAATCAGGACCCCAAAGCTTAAAGCAAATATCTAAAACAATTTTATCATAGATCTGCCACCTATGATATACTACAAGGCTTAAATAAAAATAGTTCATCTTTTCTACGTCAGTTAATAAATAGCTAAAATTGATTTTTAAGTGTCAATTTATAATTAGTGGTATGTTTAATGTGCCTTGCCCTAGCCGAGCAGTTTAAGGCATACTGCCTTAGTGCAGAGCTATAGGATATGCTCTGGTTCGAGTCCTCATGGGGAAAATTTTTTCTCATCAAATTTTGGTTAGAATAGGACCAATGCCCATTCAGCATCATGAGAAATTTGTGTAGCTACAGTTAAATAGTGGCTCCAGATTAAGAAAACCAGCTACAACAGCTGGGCATTCCAAATCCTGACCACAAGATACCCCTATACTAGGTGAATGAAATGTGGATGTGAGGCCAGCAGCTGGCTGGTAGGTCAAGGGTGTTATAGGACTGTTGCACCATGGAGGGGGTTACCATATCTTTTAAAATTAAATTTGTATTTGTAATAATTAAAACTTTTACCAGTAAATGTTGGACACAGAGACTTTGGATTTGTAAGGAGCTCTTTCCAAAGCTGTTCGAATTCTGGAATGCGCGCTACATTCTGAAGTAGACGAACAAAGTCTCGTCCAATCACAAGGCAATCCGTAAACCGTTCTCTAATAAGTGTCACTACAAATGCAACTTCTTTATGTCTTAAGGCAGCTAATGTTGGACCTGCATGATCTTCTATTAGACGTAAGTACGCGTACACGACAGAAGCAATCAGCACAGGGAACTTGTCCAACCAAGATCTGCAAATAAAGAATAAAGTTAAAGTGTTATGTTACAAGATGGCAGCACTGTCAACATACAAATATTTGGGGATGAAAATTATACAAAACGGAATTTTTGATGAGTCAATCAAGGAAAGAAATATTCAAGGAAGGAAAGTTATATCTTTGGTAAATGGAATATTATGGATCAAGCTATATACAAAACTAACAAATAAATTTATAAGATAATATTTAATTTTAGGAAGTTATATTTTGAGGTTATTTTAATTATATTATTTCTAGTCCGGACATAATGCAACATAAATAAAACCAGTCTGGGAAAGCTGACGATAAAACAGAATTGTTTTGAAACATGTCCAAGAACAAATCAACATTAATATTGAGGTAAGATGTCCAGACTAAAAATAATATAATTAAATTTATAAGACTTAATAAAAAGCACCTTATTATATACACTAGACTCTCACTAATCCAGCCCACAACCGACATGAGCAACAAACAATTTTTATTTTATAAATTTATGTGAACAATATGCAAATGGTTTTATTTTAAATTTATGTGAACAACATGCAAAGGTTTTATTTTAAATTTATGTGAACAACATGCAAAGGTTTTATTTTAAATTTATGTCAACAATATGCAAACAATTTTACTTTAAATTTATGTGAACAACATGCAAAGGTTTTATTTTAAATTTGTCAACAATATGCAAACAATTTTGTTTTAAATTTATACCTGTGAAACAATATTGTAGCTTTCTGTAAGATATGAGTATCAAGGCCTTAAAAAGAAAACATGTTACCCAAGATCTTAAGCAAAAACTGGAAATTTTAGATAAGTTGGACAGATGGAGGAAAACACAACGGGGATATATACCCATCAATAGGAACCTCAAACTCGATGCTATTCTTTTTGCAGATGATTTAGCGCTTCTGGCACTTTCTGAAAATGATTTGCAATGATCAATTTATAATTTACAAAAAATAGCTGCCAAATTTAATATGGAAATATCAATTAACAAAACTAAAATTATGGCATTTCATGGGAAGGACCCCATACAAAGTAAAATGTGTCTCCAGAATAAAATTTTAGAGAGATCTAATCAATTTAAATATCTTGGATATTATCTCTCTATCTGGGATGAAAAGGATATCCCTGAAAAAATTACTAGTTTTAATAAAAGTTTGGGAATTATTAATCAAGTTATGAAACCATCCCTTGTACCAAAAAACACCAGATTATGTTTATGTAACACTTTGGTTAGACCAGTGTTGAGCTATGGTAGTGAAGCATGGACACTAAAAAGACAACATGAAAGCAGAATAATGGCTTGTGAAATGAGATTCATGCGCAGAATAGCAGGTTACACCAGATGGGATCGAAAAAGGAACACTGATATCTTAAAAAAATTGAAGACTATGCCAATTTTGGAATATATTAAACAGTACCAACTAAATTGAAAACACCATCTTGAAAGAATGAGTTCAAATCAGATCCCCAAAGCTGTTTATAATTATATACCAAGAGGATGAAGATCTCTGGGCCGTCCTATGAAACGCTGAAGGGAAAATTTTCTATAGGATCGTAACAGGCCTTGGCCTAATACTTGAAAGGGAGAAGAAGTAGAAGGTTCTTCACAGAAAGTGATTGCTACTTAGTATAATGTTGGACGAGCAACTATTTACGACATCAAAAAAAAAAAAAAGAAAATATTATTTGACAGTACGCAAGTCAAATGGACTCTGAATTGGGGAAACGGAGAGTGAGAATGATCAACTTGATGCAGCTGTTTACAGATGGTTCATACAACTATGCAGACAGTAACCTATTAATAAAGGAAAAAGCAATAGCATTTAACAGAGAACTTGACGGCTGTAAGTTGTTTGCAGCAAGTGAAGATTGGCTATCAAACTGGAAGAAATGACATGACATGTGGCAGCTGACAGTAATTGGGCAAAAGTCGCACAGCTAACCAAGAAGGTGCAGAAGAGTTTGTAGAGAAGGAAGAAAATAAATGATGAAGAGTTAACCCCTGATGCTGTGTACAATGCTGATGAAAGCAGCCTATTTTACACGATGCTTCCTTCAAACACATTAGCTGCCAAGAATGAGAACGAAGCCCGTGGGTACAAACAACAAAAACAGCACAAACATTAATTGTATGTTTTAATGCAAATGGGAGTCACACACTAACTCTCTTGGTGACACACTGGCACTACTCTCTGCAAGGAACGGCAAGATTAGTTAGAGTCTAGTGTAGTACTGAAGTGTGGCTAGTGAAAAAGTGACTAGCTACAGAAATTAATCATTTAAAAGAGGATATCTTAATAGAACAAACATGCCAGCTATGATGGTGTCAGTGACACCATCAAAATTTACCAGGACAAATAGTACAACCACATTATTAGAATGACAAGTAATAAATGGCTTCAGAAACTAATCAACTACAGACGTCTTGGGAAGAGACTTGTAAATCTAAAGACACATTGGAGAGAGCAGCTTTTAATAATATTTAGAACTAGCAGAGTTTAGGCCATGAGGTCTCATCTTCCACCCTACCATTAAATTAAGACATACAATGATGTGTTCCATCCACAGTAATTCTGCCCAAAGGCACGTCCTTCACTGCAATCATAGCATTTTCTTGCTATGCTTGCAGCTTTACTAGGGAATTATGTAGGTGTGGTAGCTTCCCGTTACTTTCCACATTGGTGAAGGATGATGATGATAATGATGATGATGATGGCCATATGAATTTGGGGACCGTTTGGGCCTTAAAGTTTTCCTGACATTTGTCTTACAGGTGAGGAAAAACCCCGATAAAAACTTCACCCAGAAAAACTGCCCCGACCAGGAATCAAATCCAGGCCCGCTGCGTGACAAGGCAGCACGCTACCTTGAGACCACAGCGGTGGACAATGATGTGTTTCTAGATTGTAATTATCTCTAAAGATCATACTAAATATTAACTTAATCACATGGGACCAATTTTTTTTTTTTTTCCACGTTAGACAAAATTCTGCATTATAAAAAAACTAAAACTTATTAACAATCTTAGATTATAGAGTACCGTGTATGTCTTTTACAGATCTTGGATTAATTGTAGTTCCGCTGCCTTTGAAAAGTGAAGTACAGTAAAAACTACTTATTTGCGGTTTTATTATACCCAGGTTAAAAAATTGGGACACAGTTCCTGTATTCACGGCTAAAAATTTCTTTATTCGCAGATCCAGTCGGTATATTAGAAGGATTAGTGTCCTTTATTAACCATCAGCAGTTTTTTTTTTAACTACAGGCAGGTGCCAAGGCAGCTTTTACAAATAGTGATTTAAACCAAATGGACAAACAAGTATAAAAACAAAACAAACCTTATTGACACTAACCTTAAAGTTCATTATTAAAAGCTGTTGTCGTATTTCACGTGCTGATATGTACTTTGATAAATGCCTCCAATGCCACGATCGATGTATTATTGTTTCAAGTTTTCACTGCACGAGTACGAGTTGATTTTTGCACTAATGAAGGTTTTAAAACTCTATTAATGATTCCCATTGATTTGTGAAATTCAACAAATCAATGGGAATCATTAATTGAGTTTTAAAACCTTCATTAGTGCAAAAATCAACTCGTACTCGTCTTTATCAAATAATGGCTCGACCAGTCCTATGTTATGAGAGTGAAGTGTGGACTATAAGGACGAGAGATGAAAGCAGATTAACAGCTTGTGAGATGAAATGTATGCGCCGAACAGCTGGCTATACCAAATGGGATTGAAAGAAAAATGTAGAAATCCTTCAAGAACTTAAATGTGTCTCCAATACTGGATTACATCTCCAGATATCAGCTAAACTGGAAGGAACATGTCTCAAGAATGGCTAGATCCAGGATCCTCAAGGCAATAATGAACTACTGTCCAAATGGGAAACGGTCACTTGGTCGACCTATGAAAAGATGGCACGAAAACCGCTTTCTCAGGCCGTAACAGTTCTTCTAGGACTAATACCTGGCAGGATGATGATGTCATTGCAATAATTTTGATTGAATAACATGTCTTTTGTGCTTTGTTCCCAGTTCATAACGCCGAATAAAAGAAAAGAAAAATTAGTACCGAAGAGAAAAAAATTAGTGTTGCTGCTTAAAGTAGAAACAGAAATGCTTGACTGTTTATACGTGTTGGCGAGTCATTTGTTTCTATATCACGCTGTTTCAATGTTAATGAATCAAGAAATCCGAAGACAAAATAAGGAATTCTGTCGAGAATTCACAACTGAATATCAATCTTAATGGAAAGACCTTTTAAAAGCAGCAAAACAGGAAAAAAATTATTAAGTTCTTTAAGTCCTTGCCTAAACCTGACAGTAATAATTAATAGAAATTGTTCAAAATCTCTCATTAATTGATTTTATTATGATAATTTTTAGTTTATTCTGTAAGCTTGGAACGTATCCCCTATATACTCATTCAAATTACCATTCCATATTTGCAGAACATATCCCCTGCAAATAAGGAACTTTTACTGTACACTATGTATGTGTGACTTAGACAATAACGTGTGAAAAAAACAGTCCCGTTTCGTCAGTGTTAAAAATATCTCTCAGGCGCGTATCCTGAAATTAAAGTATGCAGTTTTGGTTTCCACTCACTAACTACACTTATGTCAACATCCTTTGATTCCCCCCAAATTTCATTCCACCCTACACAGCGTCATCTTTTAAAACTGTCCAGCCAACCTAAAGATGCCTTGAAATCATTATTCCCTAGGGATTTAGCAACAGCTAGTGCTTGACTTTGGAGCATCGGTCCGGAAATTTGGAGATTTACCTTCAATCACTTTCACTTTTTCTTTTAATGACAATGCTACACATGTTTTAGCCATCTTTATTCCGTAAATTCAAAACGCTACCCATGAAAGATCGGTATCAGAACTTAAAAAACTAATTTAAGATTTTACAGTGCAATGATTATTTGTAAGACAGGTATTGGTATTTTGCATAACGGGTGTGCAGTGAGGCCAAAATAAAATTTCAGGTACAGATACAATCTCTAATTCACCCAGCGGCAGAAATCATTTCTTATTATTTTTTAACTTTTATAAGATTCATGATGTGTTCCGTTGAGGTTTATTCAAAATTAATATAAAATTAAAGAATATTCACCTGAAAGGTCCGTCTCCTCAACTTAATTATCATTTAACTGTAGCGCTTTTGGGACTTGTCCCATCATCGGCAGGATTCAAAACTGGTGTTTCACTGAAGATCTCCAGTTTTGAATCCTGCCGATGATGGGACAAGTCCCGAAAGCGCTACAGTTAAATGATAATTAAGTTGAGGAGACGGACCTTTCAGGTGAATATTCTATAATTTTATATTAATTTTTTATTATTTTTTGCCCTAACGGGAATATAATGAAGTGGAAACTAATTTATTTCTCTGTCTTTCCGCTTTATAACATTTTTTCACGAATTGTGTAGAAATATATTTCCGTTTCCATATTGGACAGATTCCATTTTATGCAAAATAAATACACATAAAATTTATTAAAGTAAGGTAAAGGAAGGATTTGTGCTTGGATGGGAATGAAGCCCGAATTAGCTCAGCGGTCAGAGCATTAGAACGGAAAGCTAGAGGTTCGGGGTTTGATTCCCAGTTCAGGCAAAATTTTTTCTCTTTACCATTGATTACAACACATAAAATTGCTATTATTTTGCTGGGACCAATAAATTTGTCCACATTGGACAGATTTCCACATTATTCATGTTCCAGATTAAACAAGTTTTACTATACAACAGCTTTAAATACTGAAGTAGTCATAAATATATGTATGAATAAATTGTAATTCATCAGATAAACTTACAGCATTAAAAATATAATAAAGTAACTAACACTAATGTGGAGCTTTTAGAAAAGTTGCAAATTTTTGCTTGAAAGAGACTATTGACTGGCAAACTCCAGATTTCAACTTATAGTAAATTCCAATAATGGAAAAATGAGACGGTGATAGGAGAATAATAATATGTTCTATGATACAGTATGTATAATATTTCATTGATCTGCAATCTATTGTTGATGTTATGATTAGAGTAAAAAGTTTGTTCATCTGAACAGAACAGATAAGATGTTACATATTAAATTTTATCACACCTCACCAAATGACAAATTTTATTTGAAGAGAAATATGTCCAGGTTCAATTCCCAGTCAGACCACAAGAATTTTTCCTTAAAAGGAATTATTTCTATGATTCTTCACTGTGTAGAATTTAGATTAAGTTTAGGTTTAAGGATTATCCTAGTACTATGTTATCATTTATCACCAATCACATCATTGGGGTAAAGTAATTCTATTTCTAGGTGCGTCAATTTCAGAAGTGGATTATAATTCTGCCCATGTCAGGAGAGAATGCCAGAAATGTACAAAAACCTGGTGGCAATAAAAATAAAAGGTAAGCTATACACCACTAAAATAAAAGTTTATCTAAGGGGTTGATGGCAGCAGAAATACATGTCCAGTCCCTGGAAATCAATGGTAGACTGCTTTGTCTTTATCTTCATCATATTCACTATCTGTATGTTCCACATTTACAATAAAGTGATAAATTAATCAGTCCTACACCCAATATTTATTTTGTGTCCTGACACCACGTTGAAAAAAAATTAACATGTGTAAAAAAAAAAAAAGAGAGAATGATAAAAAGAAAATTTCTCCTATTTGTTGCAATAAAAAAATCAAATATGTTATTCATTTCAGCACAGACATTGATACAGGACTACGATTTCAGAAGTAATAAATTTCACTGCACGTATCTTTTGTTCATGTCAGGTTTAAAATTTCATCAGCCTTAAATAGATCAAGCTATTTCAAATTAAACTGCATGTAATATAGTATGAGAATGCATCTCATAACAAAAACTCCAAAGACAAAATAGTCTCCCGATCAGGTCTCCGGGTGGGGACTGGCTTGAGAACAAAATAAAATATAAGGAACTTACAGTGGAATGATTGGCTTCAGTGGTATAGAAGTTCTTTGCCTCTAATCTAGAGCCCATGGGTTCAATAGTCTTTTTAGGATAAAAAAAAACATCCGAAACCGGTCTAAAAAAAGGACAAAGTGAGGTGAAGTTTTTAATTGAACTTTTATAGGAACGAATCACTCTTAAGGTTTAATTTGAGATTAAATTAAAATGTTTATAGCCTCTCTCTACCAAATCCTTCCATCTACCTTTACATGGTGGGACTATTTTTAGTGAAGATGGAGGATGAATGGCGAATTTCTGGCGCTATAAAACCAAATGCATGGGGCAGACAGAGCTCTATAGCCTTGTAAGGCAGTCTGTCTTGGAGAAAGACAACTCCAAAATTAAACTCTGGTCCTCCAGGTTGGGAGTTTTGCGGTTGGGCTGGTAAATAAAGAATAAATATTACTCAAAAGTCTCAAGGGCAAAATGATGGACTTGAGACCGGAACAGGTCGCATTATTGACCTAATCCTGGAAAGGAAAAAGAAGGAGGAAAAAACAAGGGACAAGTCCTTTGGGAAAGACTTTAACCTTTTGACCGCCGAGTTTCCATTTTGCCAGCTGGGCTGTGGGTGCCAGGTTTTTTAAATTTAAAGTACTACGCCATACTATATAATATAAACCTATATAAAGTATAATTAACTGTCTACATGCCATGTTAAATTGAATTTAAACTCACTATTATACCATATTTAAAGAGAAAAATTATACGCTCAGACCGGGACTTGAACCCGGGACCCTTGGTTTTCTAGTCCAAGTGCTCTACCATTTGAGCTACCTGAGCAAGTACCAATCTAAACGCAAATCTTTCTCTATATACGTTGAAATTCCCGCCCACCAAATACTTTGAAGCCTTTGTTTCTATCTTTGCAAATGGCGGCTCCTATATTAAGAAGACATATTTGGGAATTATACATTACATTATAAATGCCAGTACGGCTATTTTCGATTATACATTTATTTAAAGGTTAGGCGGTGTTGCTTCCACTTGTAAAGATCCCAGGTTCGAATTCAGCACGGTGTCTTCATTGAAATTTGTTATCACTATCACTAAAACATTTATCCTATTGAATACTTTTGATGGCATTATCACTAAACACTTATAATATTAAAATTGTTGAACATTTTTTATGGTCCTGGGTTTGAATCAATTCCAGTCAAACAGTTGTTTTATGCCACGTGTTTCGTCTGGCGCGACACACCCACCACTGTCACTCACAGCATGTTCATTTAGGTCTACATCACTTGCTTTACTATTTACAGGCTTAGATTGTAATAATATTCTCTTAGAAACAGGACTACTATCACATTCGTCAAACGAATAACCATTTGATGAACTGTTACTTCACTCTCATCTTCTGATAAAACTGACACAATAAACTCGCATATTGTATTTTCGTCAACTTCGAGACATGAATCTCTGAGTTTCACAGCACGACCTACCCCTTGGCCAGGTATCTTTTCAACTAAAAATAAAATAAATAAAGAGAAAATCCTGAAATTGTAATATTCCATAGCCCAAAAAAAAAAAAAAAAAAAGAAAAGGCCTTGAAACATGAATGTACACCCTCCTTTAGAAAACGCATTTACAACTAGCCTGTACTGTTATTCTGTAAGGGATGTGCAAAGGATTGCTAAGAAAGGATGTACAAACACAGCACGAAAAATAATTTTAGTTTATTGAAGTAAAAACTTCAGGAAAAAAATATTTAAAATAATAAGATTGAAAACCGAAGCTTGCCGGGCGTGGCATACCGCTGTACACACACTTTCACCGGCGCATGCTGGGCATGGCGTTCAAAAGGTTAAGCCATGGTCCTAAATCTAAAAATTTTCAGGTTCATAAAAGAACCTGAAGTCTATATATTAGAGCCTCTATACAAAATTTAATTGACATTTCCCACCGAGTTATGGCTGACGATGAACATGATTATGTTTGAAATCGCGATTTCATGGAAGCATGAATCCTATGAGGTGAGTTGTTTAAACAATATGTTCTCCGATGAATTTTAATGATTATACCTCATAATGTTTACTTCCCAACATTAATTAAATATAATACCTTACTTGCTTACTAGGTATCTCTTTGAGATGACATGCTAACCTCTCTCCATTCAATAACATCTGTAGGGAAATAAGCATAACTAAAGTAGTTTGGTTAAGTAATGGTAAGAGATGATGTCACTTCATGAGTGTTACCTGTTTTCCTGGTAAATATCCAGTAATGCTTCGACAAGCATAATGTTTCTAGGAGAGACATCGCCTCCCGCAGCATGTCTCATCAGATTCCAACATAGATTATCTACATTAGCAACTGCATTACGGATCATCTCTCTCATAAGCCATAATAACTGCGTTCGGGCTATATCAGTGAGACGAAGATAGCGTTGTGAAATCAGTTGCGTTAAATGAAGTAACACTAGTGACAGTCCATCTCGAGTGATAAGCGTGAGATCTCGGTAACTCTGAAACAAAATATAGAAATCAGATGACACGGAACTCATTTTACACATTTTATAATTTTACAATTCAAAATAATTCTAAATTATTGGAACAAAAAGGAAACATGCCTGCAACTTTTAACTTATTAGGAAATAACTCTGAGACTTTGGTAATTAGATATTAAAGTTCTATCATCTTACTTCACATTTTGTCTTCTTTTTATTTTATACAATTTTCTATCTGGCTGGAAAAAAATATGTATGTTTTTAATCCTTTTCTTTTTCATTGAAAGTTTTAGATGGTAAGTTTAGTACATTGCTTCTGACTTTGCTTATTGATTCTGATGACTTTTAGTTATTCCCAATCTTTCTCCTAATTTTCCCCTTTCCTGAATTAAGTTTTAAATTTTCTTATTCTGTCTTTGAATTTTCTGATAATTATATTATTGAGCTTACTGAAAAACATATCTTCTAGGCCTGCCCAATAAAAATTCCCTTCATTTATAGTTATATTTAGATGGAGAAAATATAACTCCATGTTCAAATTACTTATTATTTCATATTGTTTACTTTTCTCCATTTTTTAAATTTTCATTTCAACCATTTTTGTTCTTTACTCCCACAGTTAACTTTAATTATTCCTCTATGAAATTAGGTAATAAGCCCAAAACTAAATATTTATTAACAAATCTTATGTTGATCATCCTTTTTCTTCTTTTTTCCCTTAAATTCACGAATCCCTTAATTCCTTTATTCGACCCAAAAAATTTAATGTTACATTCCGAAATTGAGATTAGTTTGGAGGAAGCCATCTTGAATTTGAAGACAAAATATGAGGTGATAGCATTTTAATATTCAATTCCTATGACTTATTCTCAAAATTGATAGCAAGTGACACTATGAGGTATCATCAGGAATATTCTCATCTATGCGAGTGAAAAATGGAAAATATCCAAGAGAACTGAACTGATTTTTGACCTTCTGAACAATAGATATTGAGAAGGAAGTCTGCAGCAATGAAAGATAACATTAATTGGAGAATTATAGATAAAATCATGAGTTACGTATGACCCAGTTACTCATTAAATTGAGAAGACTGGAATGGCCTGATCACATCTATAGATGGATGAACACGGATACCAAAGAAAGTTATGAAAGGAAAAATATTTGGTGAAATACCAATTGGAAAACTAAGGATAGATGGACTGATGCAGTAACAATTAACTCCAGGCTACAACACTCAACTCAGACAATGTTTTATTGGGAAGCAAGAAAATTCAATGCTAGTTATACTATATGGATGCAAATAATTGTCTCTTACTTTAGTGAAGATAAAAGATTATGAATATTTGAGAATAAGATACTTATGAAAATGTTTGGACCAAAGATAGCTGAACAGGTAGATGATTGGAGAAAACTAAACTGTGAGCTCCATGATTTTATGGGAAACTGGATGTACGAACAGTTAAGTCGCATAGACTGCAATGGGCAGGACATGTGGCACAAATGGGGAATGAAAGAGGGGTATGGAAATTTATTTTGGAATACCAGAGAGAAAGTGCCCAATATGAATACAAAGCATCCAATAGGTAGTCCAAGAATGAGGTGAGATTGCATGTGACACAAATGGGGAATGAAAAGGGGGTATGGAAATTTCTTTTGGAATACCAGAGAAAGTGCCCAGTGTTCTTATAGGTAGTCCAAGAATGAGATGGGAGAATAACTTTAAGCATTGTTTGAGGAAGGTGAGTTATACAGGAATGATTAGAAATTATTAGCTTAGGATATGGATATATGGAGAGTTTATGTCCATGCAGACATGAATCTCTGGGTTTAATAGTGCCGGTAAGTTTAGTTGGAATTTTCCTTGGCGCTCTCAGAGTAAACCACATTTTAAAATACTCTTCATGTTTTCATGGTTTAGATGGTAAGATCTCAAAAATCCTTCTAATGTCTTGCACTGGAATAGAACTGACCTCAGTACAGTTAGCTATTTCTTTAACCTGAAAACTTACAAGATATAACTTCAACTGTGAGGATCAGTTGTGGGATATTATATTACACTTTGCTGGGAATCCCAGATTAACTGACTAGTCTGCATGCTACTGTGCAATGGTCACAAACAACTAGTGAAGTCACCATATTTTTCAACAAGGAAAAAATAAGTCATTAAACATTTCCTTGTAGAAATACAGACAATAATTATTACTTTATTTAGATAATCATAAAGCACTTTTAAATATTTATAAGGTTAATAGAGCTGTTATATCATTGATACCAATTCCAAATTATAACATTATTTTTAAATTATGAAAATACAAATCAGCAGTTTTTGTTGCCCAAAATTGTATTATCAGAAATGCCCTATTTTCTACTTCCTCTTTTTGGACATTCTCCAAAATTTTAAAATTAATAATTATTTCAATATATTTCTTGTTTTCCCCATCTACATAGGTGTATCTGATAATGTTTTGAGAGTTTCAATAGATGGTAGGATTTGTTTGATTTTACAAAAAATGGAAATTCTTAATTTCATCCCAACATCCTTCTTACATTTTTTTTTGTCCAATGCCACCAAGTTATGGCATTCTCTCCTGGCATTGGTGGAATTGTAACCCACTTCTGAGAATGGGAAACCTGGAAGATGGAATTATGTTACCCCACTGATATGATAGGTGATAAATGAAGACAAAGCACTAGAGGTGTCCTTAAATCTAAAATTAACCTAAATTCCAGACCATGGGAAACCATAGGAATGTTATTCTATTTAAGAAAAAATTCCTGTGGTCTGAGAAAGAACTAAACCCAGGATCTCATGAACTGTAATAAAAAAAAAGCTCTGACCACAAAACCATAAGGCTCGGTATATATGAGGAGCTCATTTTCAAAATGTGCATCAAAACTAACTTTTTATGTGTCTGCATTTCTCTTAGAATACTCTATGTACAAATGCCACCATTTGGTTTCATAAAGTCCTTTAAATCACTACAAGCATTGGTTAAAAATTTAGTCTTGTTCACAGTAAAATAGTGACACTAGATTACTTCCCACAAATTATGAAAATGGCAAAAGATATTTTGAAAATAATGGCTCTTCATACATAAATTATGTGTCCATAAAATGTAGAGTACCGGTACTTAAACAAAAAGAAAATTTCTCAAAATCATATGATAGCAGTAATGTCTTTTACTATGTGAATGTGGTCAGGCTTAAGACATGGAATCTGACTGGTTGTCACAAGCTAAATTCCTCTTTTACTAATTTCAGGGAGCTGTGAAAAGATATGGCAACAAACTATATACCATAAACAGTATAGTTTATTTTCTATTCTACTACAAAATGGAGGATCCAAATGCTATTTGTAATTATTTTCAAGTCAATATGTAATAAAAGTATCAATACTTTCTTTTGCCATTTAACAGTTCAAGAAATAATTGGAGGATAGCGAATCTTTTTCACATATTGCTTCACCTATATTACTTGTTTGTATCAGATGTTAGCATGATCAGAATTTTATATAACTGGAGATTGGTCGAATTCTGTGCCTAGGCCTGCTTCGATTATTATTGTACTAAATATTTCTAAAATAGGATACTCATGCCTGGTGTGTATTAGAGTAATCATGATTGAAAATTCAGTTTTTATTGTAATGTATTTGTTACAAATAAATTTTCTAATGAATCAAAACTTTAAAATATATTTAATTCTTGCAGTTATTACTGTTAATTATTAAATTTCCATTCAAAGGTAGGTAATCCTGGGTTAAAAAACCCAAATTAACAAAAAAAAAAATTAAAAACCTCCAATTATATTCTGAAGGATCAATCTTAAAAGTAAAGTAAATATTTTACATTTTTAAACAAATAAAAAATGGGCCTAAAATCCTACAATAAATCATTTAATATCACATTATATAATAAAGAATATCTAGAGCAGCAGTTCTCAAACTGAGTGTCGTGACTGTCCTATCTGGGGGATTGAGATGGATATTGCAATTATAAAGTAAATTACTGTTACTAGCGTTATTAATAAAAATCGTCATCATTCATGTGGCCTCTTACGATCTCAAAGAGAAATTTTCTATCAAGCGCTTTTTTGGACATCCCAGCGATCTTTTGCCTTGGGGGCAGTAACGAAGTATGGCTTTTGGAATTTAATGAGATGGCATTCGTTGAAGATGGGCTTTCCAGTTGTTCTGGTAATTTTGTATATGATGGAGAATATTAATAAAAATAACATATAAAATTGTTTAAATATAATATGACATATGTAATGGGAAATCTGTCGGCCTCAGAGGTCTAGTGGTTACGTTCCTTGCCTTTAATCCCAAGGGTTGTAGGTTCAAACCCGGCTGGATAAATGGAATTTTAGGATTGAAAAGTCCAAGGAAAAAGTCCTCTGGGTGACACTTTAAAGCCATGGGTCCTGAGTCTTAAGATTTTTATGCTCATAAAAGAATCTCAAACCTAAATTAGTGCCTCTGAGTAAAATTTATTTGGCATTCCACAGCCAAGTAATACTTTGGTTGTCTAGTAGATGTCTCATTGAGGCAATGTCACTTACTGACACCTGTAGGGAAATAAACTCCATGAAACAACAGGCCTATCAGCTGGCCTCACATCCACATGTGTTAATCACATAGGTGGACAAACATCTAGGGGTGACATGTGGTCAGCATGTTGGGTCTGGGTGCCATTATAGCTGGTTTTCTCAACTTGTGTAAATAAATTATACTTGGTCAACAAACTCCCACTAGGGAAGCACTCCACGAGGGACGTGCAGGATTATAGATATGGGTAACCTGACCATCTTTCCCCATTGTTATAATAATGCTAATAACAACAACAAAAAATGTTATTGAATAAAATAATTTTTATATAAATTGTTAGATTGTTGAAGTGTATGTGCAAACTAGCAATATAATTATATTAAAATTAATGTTGGGAAGTAAACATTATGAGGTTATATCATTAATATTGAGTGAAGAACATCTTTTTAATAACTCACCTCATACAATTTCAAGTTTCTTTAAGACCATTGGTTTTAAACGAATTTTTCGTTCATCTTCAGTCATGATTCCAACTTTTGAAATTCTCTCTCTCTGTGTCTTTTTAAAACCTTGACTAAGCAAATTAAGTTCTTTTTGTAAAACTACTTCTGAAATATTAACTACATTATCTTCATTGGGTGTAACTGTACTTTGGAAACTTTTTGATGTATCATTTCTTTCCTTCTGGTTTTTGTGAATAATTTGTTCCTAGTGTCTATATTGCATTTTTAGACAAATTCTTGAATTTCTTTTTTGTCTATTAACTTTTTTTTTATTTCAAAATTTAAAAAAAAATTAAATTTTCGAAACAAATAAATCCTAATTGTTTAAACAATTTTAAATGTAGATGATAAATCTCTAATTTCAAATTTTGAAGATTTGAATAATATTTGTTTTTTTCTAATTCCAAAATTTTCTTTTCAGCAATCTTTTTCTGTCTACTATTATTATTGAATTTTACTATTCTTCTGACGAATTTTGGAGTCATGACTGAAGATGAATGAACATTTTTTTTTAAACCAATGGTCTCAAAGAAATTTGAAATTGTATGAGTTGAGTTACTAAAAATATGTTCTCCACTCAATATTAGCAAAGTAATTATTATTAAGGAGTGAAGTGAATGAAGGGGTTGCCAATATTTTCATTGTAGAAAAGGGGATTGTACAAGACATATGGGAACTGCTGATCTAGAGCTTACTTTGTTTGTCTTTTTCAAATTTGAATATATAATTAATTAATTAATAATGTAAAAAAATTCTTAAACTGGAAACTTAAAGAAAAAAAAACTAAAGTCCATGGTGTAACAACAAGCCTAAAAGCCCTTTGGCCTACCAGCCAGTTGCAGGCATCACATCCATGTGTTTTTTCAACCTGGAGTAGTTACTTATTGTAGCTACCCAAATTCCTCATGATGCTGGGTTGGTACCTATCCCACCCTGGCTGAAATTCCATGAGAAAATTTCTGTCTCCTTGGGGACTCAAATCAGCGCAAATCCTGTAGTTCTGCACCAAGGCATCATGCCTTAAATTGCTCAGCTACGGCATGGAACAATAAATCTTTTAAATAATTAGTATTTATGATAAAAAATATACATATAACATAAATCAATTTATTAAATATTTTATGTTATGTATATTTGCAAAAAAAGTTTAAATTATATTGCATTTTCATTCATAACCATTTAAGAATGCAATTTATTCCATAATATATATATATATATATAATATATTTATCGTTCTTTACACTACAGTTGAATTAACAGATCTTTGGATTTCTGACAGTTCGGAATTTGAGAATTTTGGATGTGTATTGCCATAGCAACACATTTAATCTTGAAAATAATCAATCACTCTGTGATCACCTATTTCTCTCCGCTCAAAAACTCAAACACTTCTGCAATATATTTTGAAATATCTCAAGTTCTCCAAGATGCAAGTATGTAGCTTTAGTTCGGATTTTGTTCATTGTGTTTGGTTTTCATTTTATTGCAAATATTAGTATTCTGTTAATTAGCGAGTGTCTCTGTTATAATTGTTAATGACTTTGCCTATTTTTACTATTCACGGGGAGATGTTATCAAATCTAAATTACAAATTCTGGCAAGCTAGTATTCATCATCACTTCATATATGGGTGTCAATGTTGTACCCTCCTCTAGATGTCAGAAATCCAAAGATCCATTAATTCATTTTAGATTACTATTAATACAGTTTGTTTCAGATGCAGGGATGAGAGTTAGAGTTGGTTAAGTTTCTTAAATTTAAGACTAATGTGAAATTAATAACTATGTATTTTTTCAAATCAGTGGGATTTGGAACATTTTTGGGAGAATGGCTAAGGGAAATACCATTTTCTTGGAAATGATCATTTGAGATGATAAGGAATTCATAGAAATAGACAGGGTAAGGGTTGTCAAGGTTTAATATATTGCTTAACACAGACATACAATTCTCAAATACTGAAGAGTCAGAAGCATGCTAGAGATAGCTAATCAACATACAATAGTGCTAATTACTCTTTGTTTTTTGATATACCTATATAACAAACAAATTAACAATATGCACCTTAGCAGCACTTTGTGGATCTGTTAGAATTATGAACAGAAGACCAAGCGACACTTCTTCATGGTTCTTATCTTTGCAGACAGCATTGTTCAGGGCATTTTGGGCTTCTTTTTCCGACAATCCTGATATCAGGTTCTGGAGAGTATTAAAACTTCTTTCGTACTTCTGAGGAAAGAAAATATTTACAAAAAATTGTAACTAATTAAATTTTAAAAATACCAAAATTAAATATGAAATTAAATTAAAAATATTGAGTGACAATTTAAAGTAGCAGTTTTGAAAATACATAAATAGTTCAATCAATATGGAAATTAATTTTTTTAGACAAAGCCGTCAGTAGGCCATAATTAACATAACTAATGAGATTTTTTTGTTTAAGTAGCTCAAGTCAAAAGAGTGCAGCTCGAGAACTATGCTTCAAGTCCTAGTTCAGGGAGAAATTTTCCTCTTCAAAATTGATTTCAGACAAGATGACTTGCCTGAGTGCATTAATTTACATATTATTCTTACATAACACAGCTTACATTTTAAATTAGTATAGAAATCCAATCACAATATCTTCTTGATTTAGAAGCATTCCAATTGCATTTTGAATGAAGTTTCATTGCTACTGGGATGCAGGATTATAAGAGAAAAATTTGTGTTGCTACAGGGAGTTGCCTGACAAGAGAACTGTCAATCATTGCATGCCAAATCCTACCTTGAAATTTCTTCCAGAGAAGCGTTGTGATGTACAAATGCCGTGTTCAAAAAATATCTGTCATTTTTAACTGCAAGACACTAAAATCAAATGGCAAATCTCTCATTTAAACTATAAGGAAGTAATACAACTCATGTTCTGGCAGAATGGACAACCCTCACTACCTGCCATCCATGCTGCATCCTGCCTCACTCTACTCTGTGCTTAACTAATGCACTGCTCCATACAGTGGACTACCATATCTGAATTCTGGCTTCGATTTCTGTGCCTTGCACTTTAAAATGGCAGACTTTTTTTGGACATGGCCTTGGTACATCACAATGCAACTCTGGGAGAAATTCCAGGGCAGGTTTCGGCATGCAATGGTTGACAGTTCCCTTGTGAGTAGCTTAAGTGAAAAGGGTGGCAGTGTATAAAGCTGGAGATCTTGGGTTCAGGTCCTGGTTGAGAAGAAATTTTTCTCTTTAAAATTGATATCAAATGACTTGTCTCAGTACACTAATTTACACATTATTACCCTAAAGAAAAATCTGATCCTGAACTGGGAAATTAACTCAAGATTCCTAACTTCACATGCTGGCACTCTACCAGTGAGCTACTTAGACACACCTCCCAGAGCAAACATATTTTTTCTTATTATCTTAACAATGGCCAACAAATATCTTGTCTGGAAAAATTAATTTCCATATCAGGTTTGAAATTAGCTGAAATTAAAGCAAAACCCCATCGTAATGGCTGTGGTTGCAATACAAGCACCTGCATTATGTCTTGCAAAAACAGGTTGACTACTTACAGGGAAGGAGGGGATTAAAAGAGAGGAATTTATGCTTGTTATGGAATGTGTGTATAAATAGCTCAATGTAGAGTGTATACAATTGGAGATTTTGGGTGCAAAGTTTTCTTTCTAGTTACACTAGAATCAGAAAGTTTATACACACATCTAAATATTTGCATTAAATTTGTTTAAAAGCACTCACAGTTTAAACATATATAATAATAACAGAATATAAATAAGAGAAAAAAAATACACCTCAACTTACAAAATATGAACATCATATTTTATGAGATGAGGTGGTACAGTTTCTGATTCATATTTGTATTTTATTGACAAGAATCAAATTAATCGTGAATTCTTCTTACCACATACATCTATGTTTTTTAACACAAAACTGCAGTATCGGGAAACATATCATTCCCATCTTCAGTTGTTTTCACGACTGTCAATTTTTCATTATGCCAGTAATGAAAAATTGACAGTCGTGAAGACAGCTGAAGATGGGAATGATATGTTTCCCGATACTGCAGTTCTGTGTTAAAAAACATAGATGTATGTGGTAAGAAGAATTCATGATTCATTTGATTCTTATTAAGACAACCTCATAATGTATAAATTGCCAAATTTATTATATTAATATTCTATTGATATTTACCACACAATGCCACTTCCCATGAAATTTTGATAAACATATATTAACTTCCAAGACCAGCCTCATGGACTTGTAGCCAGAGCTTTTGACTATTCATGAGTCCTAGGATAGATTCCAGGTCATGTCAAAATAAAATTTTCTGTAGTCACCCATGATCTGGAATTTAGGTTTAGGTTTAAGGGCTTGGTGCTTCACTATCATTTCACAGATTATTGGGGTAAGGTACTATTTCCAGGTACCCCAACTGCAGAAGGAAGTCTCAATTCTGCCAACCTCAAAAAAAAATGTCTATATACCATGAAAATAATTTTGTTTCTTTTTAAAAATCTTTATGAATGTGACTTGTTTTGCAAATATATATATATATATATATATATATATATATATATATATATATCTGTTAAACTTCTACTGGCTGAAGTTTTTGTTGTTGCAACCAAACTCCCCACATAACATTTAAATAAGAAAAAGAAAGTTCATTAACCAGCAAAATCAGATCGTTAGGAATGGGGGTGAACTTAATACAAAAAAATAAAAAATCACTTTAGTGGCTGCATTTTTTAAAATAGTGAATCTCATTGAAACAAAATGAGAAAAGCATTGTTCTAAAAACAACAAAAATGGAGCATTGGGAGTAGGAGTTTATCTGAAAACCAAAATTTAAAAGTTACTCTAGTCACTACAATTTTTTTTCTTACAGAGAACATTTTGAAATTTGCTAAAAGGAACTTAACATTCCTATATTAACATACATAAAAACATCACAAGATAGTAAAAATAAAATTAATGAGATTAAATCTGAAAAACAAATATTTTCTGCTAATAATGTTGTAGTAATAAGCTGTTATAAATAATTAATGTATTCATTATTGATTAAATACGCACAAATACACATTCAAAATGCAAGGAGATATAAAATAATGGATTCCTTTAATGTAATTCGTATTTACTAGAAGAAATTATTCCCCTACAAGTTGCATTCATCTATAATTTCATATGCAAATATATTTAGAATTGTCCATTTCTGAATAGACTCATGATATCTATACATATAAAGTGTCTGAAATGTCCGGTTTTGATGCAAAAAGCAAAGAAAAACATGGTCAATACTAATTCACTGGCACTATCAAACCCGTAGGTTCATGGCCATGCAGACATAAACCCTCCATACATCCTGATCCTGAGATAATGTTTTCCAATTATCCCCTGTATAATCTACTTCCATCAAATCATGGTTAATGTTATTCTCCCACCTCATTCTTGGTCTACCAACTGGGTGTTTTCCCTCTGGTTTTCCTACAAGACATTTCCATGCCCCTCTTTCATTCCCCATGTCCTGCCATTGCAGCCTATGAGACTCAACTGTTCTTATTATATCTGGCTTCCTATAAAGACCATGCAGCAGTTCACTGTTATGCAGTCTTCTCCATTTGCCTGTCTGTTCATCTCTCTTTGGTCCAAAAAGTACCCTAAGAACTTTGTTATCAAATACTCGTAATCTTTTCTCCTGCCTTAAAAAATAGTCCATTTTTTGCATCCATATAATATAACAGGGAGAATAAAGTTTTATATATTTTTAGTTTAATGTTTTTTTTAGAGAAGTTGGGAGACAAGAGTCCCCGTTATACATAATAGCATGCATTTTCAGAATTGAGCCTATGTTTAATTTCTCTGTGAATCTCATTCCTATTTGTAATTATTGTTCCCAGATATTTGAAATCAGCTACTTCTTCAAAATTTCCCTCATTTGTCATTAACTGTCCATTTCCATTATATATATATATATATATATATATGGTCAATACTATGATATGAAATTATCTGAATTTGATTAAAAATACATACTTTACCACCTAATTTCATAATGAAATGATCAAGTTAGAATAAAAAGAGTCACATACTCAGAAAGATGCTGTCCAAATAAAATGAAGTTATAAAAAAAAACAAATTTTTCGTCTTTGGTGGAAATTTCAGCTTTTGTTCATAACCTCCAAATTAAAAAAAAAATTAAACTCAAGATGTATGAAGTTTTGTTTTGTCTTATACATCTGACACTTGGCCATTGTTAAAATTATATGAAACATTATTATCTGCATTTCCAAAAAGACTCTTAGAGAAAATTTATGGCCATGGTAAACAAAATGAAATGTGGAGAAATGTGCACAAATTATACAATGAATGATAAGTTGTCAAATTTATAAAAATAAAAGACTGGAATGGGTGGACAATTAGTGAGTAGAACTGCAAAAAAAAAAGTTTTTAAATCAAAACCTGATGGAAGAAGAACAATTGGTAGACCAAGATGGAGATGGGAAAGATTGTTTGTTGAATGACATCAGGAAATTGGGAGTTAAGAACTAAGAACAATAGTTTTGAACAGAAAAGACTATTGTAGACTTCTCAACAAATCCAGTGACACTGATGAAAAAATACATTTTCAATAAATTTGTTTTCTTTGAAAGAGGAGGATATTTTTAAGATGGACATGACATATGTTTTCAACAATGGAACTGATATAACAAACATTGAGATACATGAGTCATTAAGTTACTAGTACATCTTTTAAGTCATACGGTTCCAGTCAACATCAGTTGGCAACTATCCAAAACAGAACAACTAAGGATATTGCATTTTCATTACTCTATACCTTTTACAAAGCAAAATAAAAATGGCAAATACTAAATTATAATAATAAAAAATTAAAAATAACTTCATCATCATGCACATCCTGTCGTGTATTAGGTCTGGTGGCCTGTTAGGTCTCATCCCATCTTTTAAACTATCCTCAGTAATGGTAATATAAAATCTGATGAGGGTTGAAAGTTCAATCCGTGTAATTAAAGGTGTTATTGCAACAGATATTTATGTAATAGTCAATTTTTTAAATAATCATTACTTTTAAACACATATAAATGTTTAATTTGTAATGTATTCATTTTAAGGTTATCTATTTTTTTTGGTTTGTTTTGGTATTAATTATTAACAAACCGGTGATGTATCAATATATGAACTGGTCAAAAGCAACATACAAGCTTTGCCGCGTTGGTGTGATCAATTTGTAGAATAATTCTGTATTGTAAGTATACAAGTCAAACTTCTGAATAACGAGACAACTATGTATATATTAGTGAAATATTTTTTCTTTATTTGAGTACAGTAGTCCATTATAATCTACATCATAGCGTACAAGTGCACAGTATTACAGTGTAGGCCTACAATTCCACATTATTGTATGTACAAGTATTTCTAAATAAAATTACAACATGCACATTTACACTACTGTACTTTACTAATTTAGGCCTAAATGTACTCAATTCTAGAAGAGTGCTTAAAACGAAATAATTCTGGTAATTTTTTCTGACCAAAGAGTAATTTAGAAGTGTCCTCTCAATATGTGTTTCAACTTCAGATCTGCTAAATAGAGCATCCTCGTCATCATTTTTTATTAAAAAGCATTGCTTCAATTTTCTTACCTTTTCATAGACAATGATGATCTCTATCTTTTCATTCAGCGTTAATCATTTGTGTTTTTGTGACATTTCAGCAAGACATAATTTTATCTTTTGAAGACACAAACAACATTCACATTAACATGCTGCTCCCGAGACTCAAGTTAAAAATATGCTATCATAACATTCAAAATCTTTAATAACGTTACTTGTTGCAAAGAATCATGTTGTCTGTTATTCAAAAGTATTAATTGTCATTCGAGGATACATTTTAGTGTCCACGTCTGCTACAAGGAAGAGATTTCCCCATACGAGCCAATATTTTTTGCAGGGAATTTTTTAAATGTCCCTTATTGAGAGGCATCTGTTATTGTGAAGTGTTCATTAAGGGAAGTTTGACTATATTCTTTATTCTACTAAAGTCCTATTACTACATACAGGAATAATAGGGAGTATCACCTTCAGTGCATGGATTGAAGCTGATTTTAAATTATCATCCCAGAGGACAGATAACTTATAAGATGGCATAAGACCGTAAAAGAAAAACCAGGTCTAATACATGGCTGGATTAGGACGATGAAGTTAGTTTTAATTTTTGGATAATGATTATAATTTAATATTTGCTATTTTTATTCTGCTTTGTAAAAGGTATAAAGTAATGAAAATACAATATTCTTAGTTGTTCCATTTTTGGATAGTAGATATATGACCCATAACACAAGACACTTGAAGTCATCATAGAAGGTCTACTTTTCTCTTTTTTGTCTAACTTTGTGTACCCAGCTATTCTTTTCATGAACTTTATTTCAAAAGTTATTATTTAATCAAAATTACAGTGGGAAATAACACTATGAGGTAATTTACAATTTATAAATTGAGTTGGATAAGATGTTTTTACATCTCACCTCATTCTATGAAAACATGGAACTTTATGAGATGTAAAATATTTTATCCAACTCAACATTAAGATGTGATTATGCTTATATCTCTATTCTGTACAGTCCAGCTTCACTTCCACAGGCAAGCAATGGTTTTGCAAAGGTTTTATAAGCCCTCACTCTTGTAAATCCCTGCACTAAAGACAGTTTGAAAACCACATTAATGATTCCGATGGACTTTATTAAATTTTGCATTTTAGCTGATGTATCAATTTCATTATCATAACTGACATGATATTCTAAATATTTGAATGAATAGACTTATTCCACAATTTACTAAAAAACTAATGGGAAGTAAAATCGGCAAATTATCAATATTACATAATTGAATTTTAAAATACCTTTACAAGATTTGGTCGTGTCTTGCAGTGTTGTCTTCTCAATGTTTCATCACCTACTATAGGTGACATCTTCAGGAGATATTGCTTGTTCAAATTCTCATAGTAAACTGCTAACTAGCTGTTAACTTGTGTGATTTTATTGTAACTATGTATCTGAGTAAATTATTTCTAATTGGTTAATATTAAACATAGAGCAGCTCGTCCATTTGTTGTTGTCGTGGTCAATCAGAGAAAACTGCTGTAGCTAAACATTTTTATAACAACACTAATCACATTATTTTATTTAATGATGCTCAAGTTTTATGTAATACCATAAATTATTATACTTGATTGAACAGAGAAGCTATAGAGATATATAAACATATACAACATTTTCACATAAAAGAGGAAGATTTGAGAATCAATGGAATTCTGCCCTAGAAAAGCATCAGATGAAACCTTATGACAAATATAGTAAGTCATGACGTGTACCATGACAACAACAAATGGGCGAGCTGCTCTATGTTTAACATTAACCAATTAGAAATTATTTACTAAGACACATAGTCAGGGTTTTAAAAAAAACCCAGCCCATATGGGTTATTTTGGTTTTTTTAATAAAACCAAAGAAAAACCAGGTTTTTTTAAAAATAGGGTTTAATGTCACAGATCCGAAATGCTACATGCTGGAATTCCCAGCTTGACTGTTTAAACACGTTTGTTAAGAATTATCCTAAATATGTAAAAATACATCAAGAGAAACATGCTGAAAATTCCAGAAAATATTACCCGAATTTTGGAAAATGTATTTATTTACAAAAATGTTTTGCACATGCAGAAACAGCTGATATTTATTGAAAAAAAAAATTGATCGTATGCAAGCTCAAAAAACTAATATTTCTGATTCTGTGGAACTTTGGATAGACTTAATAGAATGTGCAGATCTTCAAATGCATAAAGACAGTATTCAACGTACGATGAGTGAAGCTGTTTTGCCAATACACTATCTTGCAAATATGATGAATCCTAAATATGTAGGAAAATGCTTATCTTCTGAACAAGAAAATCTTGAGTCTTGGTTGACAAGCAAACACTCTGAATGGCTTGTACCACTTTTAACCTTTAAAATTAAAGATAAACGAATACGAGGGTTATACTGAAAGTCGTGAGCAACCCATTGTTAAAATTCAAATTTCAACAATGTAACAAAAACAACTGCAGGATCGTAATCTATAGACTATATACCACAACATTGCCGTTTTGTGGCATCATAGCTTCTATCATGGACCACATGCAGTGTTTCCAAAATGGCAGACATCAATGTTTCGTTTCGACAGCGTGCTGTCATTGAATTCCTTGTTAAAGAGGAAAAATATGCTGTTGATATTCACCAAAGACTTCAATGTGCTTACGGAGATGCCTACATGGGTGCCAGCAGTGTTAGGAGATGGGTGAAACATTTTAAAGATGGGAACACGAGTATCAAATATGAGCCTTGTAGCGGTCACCCACGCTCTGCCTCCACGGATTGCAACAAGGAAAAGAGTTGATGCGCTCATTAAAGACGACAGGTGTATCACAGTGAATGAAATCGCTACAAAACTTGCAGTAGGACACAGTGCAGTGCAAGAAATAATTCACAGCTTAGGTTACCGAAAAGTTAGTGCCCGTTGGGTTCCACGTTTATTGAGAGAAGACCACAAACTTCAGAGAAGAACCATCACCCATAACCTTCTTCACAGATTTTGAAATGAAGGTGATGATTTTTTTTACGAGTATTGTGACAGGTGACAAAAGCTGGTTTCATCGCTACGAGCCTGAAACAATATGCAAGGGTATGGAATGGCACCACTTGAATTCGCCATCAAAGAAAAAAGCGAAGACAGTGCAATCTGTTGGGAAAGTTATGGGCAGCGTCTTCTGGGATGCGCAAGGTTGCATTCTGGTTCAATTTCTTGAACCTGGACAAACCATAAATGCTGCCCGCTATGTGACACTTGTGAAGCTCCGTCGTGCATAGCATGACAAACGCCCTGGAAGGAAGATCATTCTGCAACACGATAACACGTGTCCTCACACTGTTCGTGCCACTGTGGAGAAGATCAGGACATTTGGGTGGGAAACTCTTCCACATCCTCCCTATAGTCCCGATTTGGCACCCTCCGACTACCATCTTTTCGGTTCTGTGAAGGAGCAGATGAGAGGCCAACACTACGAGACGCTGGAGGATATTCAGAAAGCAGTGCATCAGTGTCTTCCAGCAGCTGGAACGGACTTCTATCATAAGGGAATTTTCAAGCTTGTAGAACGCTGGACAAAATGTGTGCACAGAAATGGAGACTATGTTGAAAAGTAGCACAAAGGTCTGTAGATTAATATGGTGTACTTGGTTTGTCTAAAATAAATATTATGATTGTTTAAAAAATTGTTGCTCATAACTTTCAGTATGACCCTCATATATTCACCATCAATGCTTGCGGATGATGTAATAAAGAGCTGTGGAGAATTTTGGAGAAATGTTCTACAAATGAGAACATTAAAGATTTGTGTAACTTTCTGAATGGACTGACTAGTTGCTCAGCTCATCCAGCATCAATAGAACGAGTGTTTTCAACCTTTGGATTAATATGGTCAAAAATACATAACAGGTTGGGTTGTGAAAAAGTTAAAAAAATTAGTAAAAGTGCACAGATATCTTAATAAGACGGACAAATTAAAAGAATATGATGTTGAAGAATGTGATTCTGATTTAGAAATTTAAGTATTTGTTACTACTTTTAATAACAGTTATATAATGTGAATTAAATATACTGGTTGAAAGAATAATTTATCTTTATTATTTGCTTGGACCATTTATTTCTCTTTTTAGTATCATGACTAATAATTATTTTTAAAAATAGTGTTAAAAATAAAATAAGTTCAGAAGTGTTTTTTTTTGGGTAGTTAGGTGAATTAAACCCGCTCGGGTTTTTTTTTTTGAGTGGATGGGTTTTTAGTAAACCCTGTACATAGTTACAGTAAAATCACACAAGTTAACTGCTAGTTAGCAGTTTACTACAAGAATTTAAACAAGCAATATCTCCTGAATATGTCACCCATAGTCAGTGATGAAATGTCGAGAACACAACATTGCAAGACATGGCCAAAAATCTTGAAAAAAGTATTTTAAAATTCATAACGATAGCCACAAAAGTCTTAATCAGTATATTACATAATTAAACAAGATGGCAAATTATCTTCTTGGGAAAAGATCAACACTGGAGTAAGACAGGGATGTGGACTTTCACCGGTGCTTTTCATTATATACATGAATAAATTAATAAATGAATGGAGGAAAACACAACGAGGATATATACCCATCAATAGGAACCTCAAACTCGATGCAATTCTTTTTGCAGACGATTTAGCTCTTCTGGCACTTTCCGAAAATGATTTGCAACAATCAATTTATAATTTACAAAAAATAGGTGCCAAATTTAATATGGAAATATCAATTAACAAAACTAAAATTATGGCATTTCATGGGAAGGACCCCATACAAAGTAAAATCTGTCTCCAGAATAAAATTTTAGAGAGATCTAATCAATTTAAATATCTTGGATATTATCTCTCTATCTGGGATGAAAAGGATATCCCTGAAAAAGTTACTAGTTATAATAAAAGTTTAGGAATTATTAATCAAGTTATGAAACTATCCCTTGTACAAAAAATCACCAGATTACATTTATATACCACTTTGGCTAGACCAGTATTGACCTATGGTAGTGAAGCATGGACACTAAAAAAACAACATGAAAGAAGAATAACGGCTTGTGAAATGAGATTCATGCGCAGAACAGCGGGTTACACCAGATGGGATCTGAAAAGGAACACCGATATCTTAAAAGAATTGAAGACTACGCCAATTTTGGAATATATTAAACAGTACCAACTAAATTGGAAACACCATCTTGAAAAAATGAGTTCAAATTGGATCCCCAAAGCTGTTTATAATTATATACCAAGAGGACGAAGATCACTGGGCCGTCCTATGAAACGCTGGAGGGAAAATTTTCTATAGGATCGTAACAGGCCTTGGCCTAATACTTGGAAGGAAGAAGAAGACATAATTGAATCAAACATTTTTTACACCTCATCTCATAAAAATATGTATTTCTCACCTGACTAGTTTCAAAGGCAAACACTTTCCATCATCAGCTGATGATGCAGGTGACTGGCTTCAGAGCTAGTCAGGTGAGAAATACGTATTTTATGAGGTGAGGTGTAAAAAAATTCTGATTTAATTATGTAACATTGTTCAACAATTTTGTTGCAGACAAAATACCTTTGTAGAGATCGAAGGAGACCAAAGAGAGAGAAACACAGGTGACATTCATGATCTTTATAAGAAACCAGAAGTAATAAGGTCAGTTAGTCTCAGAGACTGCGATAGACAGCACTTGTGGTATAAATGGGATACGAGAGAGGACCATGGGAACTTATTACAGGGAAACCATAGGCAAAGTAGAGATAAAGTCCCAACAGTGTCAATCATATTCTCATGTCTAGTGTTGCACTTTCTCGTGTCTCCACACATGGTGCTCCCCAATCCTGTCTCCCACCTGCCATCAGACCTTAAATGCTACTAAACCATGCCCATTTGCGCACTCACGGACAAATTATTTGGCTATACCTTTCCTGTTAGTTAGGCCAAGAATGAGGTTGGAGAATAACAGTAACCATGATTTTAATTATACAGGGAGTGATCAGAAGATAATTAACCTTGGTAGAGTAGGGGTTATGTTCCTTGCCTCTGGTCTTGAGGGCCACAGGTTAAAATCTAGACAGGGTTGATGGACTTTTTTACGATAAAAAGTTCAAAGGGATAAGTTCTCGATGAGGAGCTTTAAGCCGGAGTCCCGATTCTGAAGATTTTTGGGTTTGTAAAAGAACCTCAATCCTAAATTAGAGCATATGAGCAAAATTTAATGGCTCTTTCCCATCCAAGTAACACCATTATTGCCTACTGGGTATCTCTTTGAGGCAATAAACTAACCACTTGTCACTTGCTGAATGTGCAGGGAAATAACCATAACTAAATTAGTTTGGTTAAGTAACTCACACAAGGGAGTACTCTTGCTCCATGCGGGGAGACAGACGGATTGGATTCCGATTGAGGGTCTTTCCACTTTTCAGCGGTTGCCCTTTTACCAGCTGGCTGCTGGCCCTTCACATCCACATGTGTCAATCACAGAGGTAGATGATCAACAGCCAGTGTAGGGGTGACATGTGGTTAGCATGTTGAGTCCCCCAGCCGTTATAGCTGGTTCCTCAACCTGGAGCCGCTACTTATTGTAGCTACCCAATTGCCTCATGATGCTGGGTGGGCACCGGTCCCATACTGGCCGAAATACCATGAGAAAATTTCTTCCCCCATGAAGACTCGAACCAGCGCAAGTCCCGTAGCTCTGCGCCAAGGCTTCCTACCATAACCGCTCGGCTACGGCGCGGGACACGGATTGGATAATATTAGCTAATGATGGGGATGCATGGAGAACTTATGACTGGGCAGCCATGTACCTCCAAGTTCGAAACTGTCAGTGAGTTTCTTAGGGATAGTTAGCATTCATGGGTTCCACCACTTTACAAGTCCTAGAAAATTAACTTGGTATCTCAACTGTAAAATTTGGGTTTGACTTATGTTTTGTTTAAGCATTGCAGTAACTCCTCTTCATCTCACTGATTTTATTGTAAATATTTAGCAAGTCCCAATCAGCAAACAAATTACATCTCATAATTGGTTAATTTCCTGATCCATATTTACTGGCAGATTTTTTTTCTGTTCATTTTTACTTCCACATTTTGGACCATCACTTTTCAAAAGAGAACAGATATAACAGAAAGAAGACAGATAACTAAAACAGTAGAAACAAACATTCTTAGAAAAATAACCCGAAAAACTATTCTCTGACTATAGTTTAAAAATATGAAATTACAAATAATTCCTCACATTGCTTAATCTTTCAAAAGAAATTAAAACATTATAGATCCTGTTTAAAAATGGGAGATTATTATTATGACCTAATCTTTATGGTCTTATTACACAATTGATAAGCTGAACATTGTTTTCTTATTACCTACAATCAGCATTTTATTTTTACGAGACAAAAAAAACCTAAATCACATAAATAATTGGTGTAAGAAAATTCTCTTCCCATGAGAGAGCAGGTACACCTTTCAAGTAAATATGTCCAATTATAAGCCAGCAACCTGTTCTATATATAGTGGATGGTTCAAAATGTGAAGATGACAAGTAAAATGTCTGTCATACAAGCGCTCCATAATTACCTCGCACTATTGGGCCTGGAGGTTCATTGCTGAGCAGACATAAGTTTTCGATACATTTCTATCCTAAGCTAATGTTTTCCAATCATCCATCTCCCCCAAACCATGGTTAATGTTGTTCTTCCACCTCATTTTTAGGCTATCTACTGTGTGTTTTCCTCTCTGGTTTTCCTACTAGAAGTTTCCATGTTCTTCTTCCATTCCCCATTTGTGCCATATGTCCTGCCAATTGCAGTCTATAAGACTTAACTGTTCTTATTACATCTAGTTTCCCATAAAAATCACGTAGCTCAATGTTCTACAGTATTCTCCAATTACATGTCTGTTTGTCTCTCTTTAGTCCAAAATTTTCCTAAGGAATTTATTCTTAAATACTCATAATCTTTTCTCCTCCCTTAAAGAGTATTATTATTATGTTTATCATAGTCCCGCGCCGTAGCCGAGCAGTTAAGGTAGGAAGCCTTGGTGCAGAGCTACGGGACTTGCGCTGGTTTGAGTCTCCATGGGGAAAGAAATTTTCTCATGGTATTTTGGCCAGTATGGGACCGGTGCCCACCCAGCATCGTGAGGCAATTGGGTAGCTACAATAAGTAGCGGCTCCAGGTTGAGGAACCAGCTATAATGGCTGGGGGACTCGACATGCTAACCACATGTCACCCCTACATTGGCTGTTGATCATCTACCTCTGTGATTGACACATGTGGATGTGAAGGGCCAGCAGCCGGCTGGTAAAAGGGCAACCGCTGAAAAATTGAAAGACCCTCAATCGGAATGTTTATCATATAAAATCTTGTTTGTACATGAAATTTCCATGGCAATTTTTAATATATTTTTTAACTCTTTATAGGTACCTAATTAGTATAGTATATAAATAATCTATACTGTAAACATGTATTTGTAATTTGTGCTAGTTGATTGGAAGAGAAGGCCTTATGGCTTTAACTCTGCCAGAATAAATAAAACATTATTATTACTATTAAATACGAGACCATGTTTTGCATCCATATAATTTTTTTGAGGGGAGTTGAGATTACAATAGTCACTATAATGAATAATAGCTTGCGTTTTCAGAATTGAGTATATGTTTATTTTATTTCAGCAACTCATTCCTGTTTGTAATTATTGCTCCTAGGTATTTGAATTCAGCCACCACCCCAAAATTTTTCTCTAGTAGGTCCTACTGTAGCTAATCGTGTGATGAACCAGACCTCCTCCCTGATTCTAAAGATTTCATAACCTTAATTTAATGGTCAGCTATATTAACGGTCATTTTTGAGCATAACTTTAAGTGACAGTTTAAGACAGGTTCCACTAAATTAATATATGCAGAAGATAAATAAAATTTAAAGATTAGTTCATGCATTAATTAAAAGTTGAATTGTAAATACAAATTTCGGAGACATACTTTTGTAACTCTTGGATTCTTTAAACAAAATGATAACACCCTGGCTGTTTACTATATAAACTTCTTCTCCATATCTTACACAATCTCAGTCATCGATGGCCTTCATTTTTTAACCAATGCCACCAGGTTGTCTTTATGACATTTCTGGTATTATCTTACGGTATGGCAGAGTTACATTACTCTGATGATATATGATAGGTGATGAATGAAAATGAAGCAGTAGGAGATTCCTCAAACATAAACTTAGGCTATATCCAGACCATGAGTGACCTTTAAGGAAAAAAATTTTTGTGGTCTGACCGGCACCCCATGAACTGTAATTAGAAGTTCTGACCACTAGCCCATGTGGCTTGCAAGCATATAACTACATTAATCTGGAGCTATATACAAATATGTCCACCGAAAACAAATTTAAGATCATTGAAAATAATGGTCATAGTTTAGTATCACAGCTTCTCTCAAAAAAAAATGTTAATAGTATATAAAATGGTTATTCTTCCAGTTATATTATAAGGATAAAAAATATGGTCTCTCACTTTGAGAGAAGAGAAAAAAATTACGAGTTTTGAGAAAAAAGTGCTTAAAAACAGGTTTTAGTGAAAAGAGAGACAAATAGACAGGTGAATGGAGAGAAAATTACATAACAGTGAGATATATTATATTTATGGGAAACCAGACACAATAAAAATAGTTCGTCTCATAGACTAAGATGAGCAGGACATGGAGCATGAATGGGGAATGAAGAAAGCGTAAAATGTCTTGTGGGAGAGAAAGCTCCCCAATATGTAGATCACAAATGAAGTGAAAGAATAAATTAACCATAAATTATACAAGGAATCAATGGAAAACATTAGCTCAAGACAGGGTTATGTCCACATAGCCATGAACCTTCAGTTTGATAGTGCCAGTGACTTAGTTTAGTATCAAGACTTATATGGTGCATACTTGACAATATCACACATCCCTTCTACATAAATACAGTAGGGGCAGCATAATAAGAGCTTAGACTTCCATGTAAATTGGTTATGCTTTCCAAACTTTGCAATTGCATTTTTTGTCTTATTGACTGAGAATAAACCTGCTTTCTCTGAGCATACTTTTATATAAATTGGTAACACTTTCCAAACTTCACAATTTTTTTATCAATTCAAAGCAAACCTACATTTCTAATTATATTATTTTTGGTCTGGACATCTTACCTCAACATTAATATTGATTTGTTCTTGGACATGTTTCAAAACAATTCTGTTTTATCGTCAGCTTTCCCAGACTGGTTTTATTTATGTTGCACCACCTGGATGTCGATGTCAGCTCCATCCTGTGGTTGGCCAAAGAGGTTCTTCGGCCAACCACAGGATGGAGCTGACATCGACATCCAGGTGGTGCAACATAAATAAAACCAGTCTGGGAAAGCTGACGATAAAACAGAATTGTTTTGAAACATGTCCAAGAACAAATCAACATTAATATTGAGGTAAGATGTCCAGACTAAAAATAATATAATTAAAATAACCTCAAAATATAACTTCCTAAAATTAAATATTAACTACATTTCTAAGTATGTTTGCATGTTTGGACGTTAAACTGAAAATATATAAAACTATTATTCTACCAGTTATATTATATGGGTGCGAAATATGGATTCTTATTAAGGGAGGAAAGGAGATTACGGGTATTTGAGAATAAAGTTCTTAGGAAAATGTTTGCACCAAAGAGAGATGAACAGACAGGTGAATGGAGAAGACTACTTAACAGTTAACTACATGATCTGTATAGGAAGCCAGTTATAATAAGAACAGTTAAGTCTCGTAGACTGCGATGGGCAGGACATGTGGCACGAATGGGGAATGAAAGATGAGCATGGAAGCTTCTTGTAGGAAAACCAGAGGGAAAAACGCCCAGTTGTTAGGCCAAGAATGAGGTGGGATAATAACAAACTATGATTTGGGGGGAGTAGATTATACGGGAATGATTGGAAAACATTAGCTCAAGATAGGGATGTATGGAGAGCTTATGTCCGCATGGCCATGAACCTATGGGTTCGATAGTGCCAGTGAGTTAGTTAGTTAGATAGTTTGGCCTTTTGGGAATAAATAATGCATGTTTGGAAGATTTTACATTTTATACACATTTTTTTAAACTTTTATATTGCATTTATGCAAGTAAGAGGGCTAAGTATTGAAGATGCCCAAGAACATACGCTTTGGAGGTTTGGCACGGGAAGATGGCAGCAGCTGTAAAAACCCGAAGATAGATAGAGATATTACATTTATGCTTTATTTCTGTATCTTTCTGCATATCTTATATTAGTGTGTAAATATTAATGTTGCTTTGTAGAATATGGTATTTCCATATTATTTATCTATTGAAATAGTATCAATAATTATCAGTCTTCTAGCAACCTACCTGACACTACAATACCAACTTCACATTTTCCATCCCACCTTCTGTATCTTTTTTAAAACTGGCATTTCCAATCCACCAGCCTGAACCTATTACGAGTGAAGTAAATTGATCCCACTACAGGCCTTAGGAGGTCCTCGGGGTAGTAAAAAGTTAAGGCTGCCATCTTTCTAGACAAATGGTACTAGATGTCAGTCGGGTTGGTGGTCCTGCATGACAGCTGGCTTTACTCACATAACAAATGCTTGGTACTCTTTTTCCACTAGAGGCTGAATGGGTTCCAAGGCCACGGTGCTACAAAATATTTAGCCAAATTAAAAATCCATTTGGATTAAACCCCCGACCTTTTGGCTTATAGTGTATTCCCTTAACCAGTATTGGGCATTCCAGGAGAAAATTTTTCCTACATGGGGACTTGAACCAGTGCAAGTCTTACAGCTTTGCACCAAGCCTTAACAAATTGGCTGTAGTGCAGAATAGTCACTATTCTCAGTCACTGGATCCAGTTCTTATCTCCAATCATAGTTCCTTAAGATTCAGATGAATATTACTCTCCCACCTATGCCGAGGCCTTGCTAATGGTTTGTCAACGATAGCATTACACAATTTAGAATCATGACATTAATATCATGTCTTCTTAATGCAGATGCAATTCAACATGTATATGTGAATGATGGTTCATTGCATTGGATGTGGGATCAAGCGAGTAAGGTAGGAGGAGAATTTGTGCTTGGATGGGAAGGCTACCTGAATTAGCTCAATGGTCAAAACATCAGCACGTAAAGCTGAAGGTTTGGGGTTCGATTTCTGATTCAGGTAGACATTTTTCTCTTTACCACTGATTACAATAGTTTAAAATTGTTGACATTCATATATAACTTTGGGTTGGGAGCTGTTTTACCGATATCTTTTCCACAAGTGTTTCTTTTAGGGCCGCATGCAAATACATTAGTCTTTACTCAAATTACTTCCAATTACTGGTGAGCTGACTTTCCGTGAGCAAGTGCAAAGATCGAATTAGCTACCCACTAACTGGTCATGCACGAAAGTCATTTTCGTAATACTGGCAAGAAATTACCCAGAATTCTCAGCGATAAAACCACTTCTGTTATTTTCGTCTGCTATAGAGGAACGCATTTACGCTTGCATCCCGCAAATAATACCGTATACGACGTCTGCATCGCGCAATATTATGCCGATTCTCCTGTTCTTCCAGTTGAATTCTTTGGTAGACTCTATCAAATTCTTCTTCTCTGCGTATACCGAAAACATGATTGAAGTCTTCAAGGTCCGACATCTTGGATAAAGCAGCAAGGTACGTGGCAAGGTTTCAAACTACATCCGTTACCATCGGTTCCCTTCGGAATTCTCACGATAAGTTTCTATCTTAAGTTACCTCGTCAGGTAGCTTACAAATTTCAACAATTATTATCGCATGAATAGATTTCTGAGTAAGCAAAATCGTATTAGGATAAAACTTTCTTAGCAGAGAATGCCTTTTATGGTCTAATGCGTTCAAAGATTCGACCCTTAATGTTCTAAGCACTTTACCTCCAAATTTAAAACTTTTATTATACATTAAACAAATTTTGCAATGCAATATGGTATATTCCTGTGCCCAAAAGTATTTAAATTTTATTTTAATCTTCCACTCTTCTCTATCCATCCAATTCATCTATTCTATCCTTTTCAGCATAAGCAATGTTTTTCTTACAAGGGAACTGTCATTGCATGCCGAAACCTACTTGAAGCGTTGTGATGTACCAAAGCTGTGTCCAAAAAAATTATCTGCACTTTTTAACTGTAAGACACTAAAATCCAGCACCAAATGTCTCATTTAAACTACAGGGAGGTAACACATCTCCCGAGTTGGTAGATTACATAACCCTCACTACCTGTCATCCACACTGTCTCCTGCCACACTCCATTCTTACTCAAGCAGGGAGCCCATCTGCTCTATACTGTGGGTTGCCATTGCTGAGTTTTGGCCTCAATTTCTATGGCCTGCAGTTAAAAATGACAGATGTTTTTTGGACATGATATTGGTACATTACAACGCTTCTCTGGGAGAATTTTCAAGGTAGGTTTCGGCATGCAATGACTGACAGTTCCCTCGTTAGTTTTCCCCTTTTGAAATATATTCACCAGTTTAGTAATTATTTACTTTTCACATATCCAAACTAATTTTTATTTCAAATTTGGATTATTTTGTTGATATCCTTACTGTTGAAAGCAGTTTATTCATAGTGTTTGTATTTAAGTGCCAGATTTCTACTCCATATGTTATTGAATTTTTTACTATTGAATAAATTTAAAACTTACTTTCTTTACACTATGTGAGTGATTCATCAGGAAACATGATTACTTACAGCTTTCTCTCAATTACTTGCCCACATACATTTACTTAACTGAGTCTATGACTTACGGAAACTATAGATTCAATGTTTGCATACACAAAAGCCTCTCCATTAATCCCTATCCTCAATCAACTGAATCCAGTTCATATATCCAATACCCAGTACACTAAGATCCATCCGAATATTATCCTCCCAAGCCTTCCCAATGGTATATTTCTTAATGGTTTCTCAATATACATTTTTGAAAGCATTTTTACTGTTATGATGATAAGACACACTAAAAATGGCTAATTAAGAACTATTAATTAGCTGGTATTTTATTTAATGACATTCTTTAACAGCTCAGATTATTAGTGTAACAATTCAAATTTGGGCACGAAAGGGCTGACAAATTTTGCTCAGAGGTATCTTTTTTCAAGACTTGAGGTTTTTACACGCTGCAAATCTACAACATAGGACTCACTGCCTTAGTTCCCTTACAAAGGAAACCATATACAGGATTTTTCACTGTAAAAATTCGATCAAACCCAGCCCACATTTGAACTCGTGAACCTTGGAATCAGAGATGGACAAGGTAATCAATCATTACTCCACCAGGATACAGTGCCAAAGATGGGGAGGAATGTGGTGGGACAGCGCCCTCCCAAATATTTAGGATGGATTTTTAAAGTCTATTTCCTTATAATTTACTACAACATATTTCCAGAACCATCTGAACATATTTATTGTTAAAAATCTTTAAAAACTCTCATTTCCTCACATACCAAAGTATAATACCCATCTTTGTGGAAGCTCCTATAAAAGCAATAGGCGGCAAGCCTTAAGTATAGTTGGTTAAGGCAATACAATACACTACAAGCCAGAAGGTCGGGGGTTCTGTCCTGCTAGGGTCAGGATTTTTAAAACTGATCTAAACCTTCTCATGGCACCATAGTCCTAGGGATTAATCAGCCTCTAATAGAAATTTGAGTGTTAAAAAAAAGTAGAATCAATATTAATAATGGTCCTCCGGGCTGAATGCTCATGGTCCAGTTTTGTTTAAACTTGATGTTTTGTCTACTACTGTGGTAAACATCTTCAGGAGATTCTGCATGCTCTCTGTGAATTCCTCAACTGTCAGCTGAAGACTGACTGGGAGATCGTTTCCAACACCCAGCCAGTGTGCAGCCAACAGTTGAGGAGTTCACAGAGAGCATGCTGAATCTCCTGAAGATGTCTACCACAGTAGAAGATAAAACATTGCGTTTAAACAAAACTGGACCAAGGCCATTCAGCCCGGATGACCAACTTAACAAGACACCAGTTGTGAAAGAAACACTTCTAAATATTAATAACATTTTTAAATAAGAAATTAAGTAAAAAAATGTATACACACACATATATATATATATTGTGGAAAGCAACGGGAAGCTACCACACCTACAATTCACTAGTAAAGCTGCAAGCATAGCATGAAAATGCTATGATTGCAGTGAAGGACCTGACCTCGGGCAGAATTACTATGGATGGATGGATATATATATCCACGTATTCACCTTTTATAGATTTTATTCTGTTCTATAATGTTCTGCCCTAGGGCAGGTCTTGATTGCAATCATAACATTTTCATGCTATGCTTTGCAGCTTTACAAGGGAATTATTGGTGTGGTAGCTTTCCATTGTTTTCCACACCGGTGAAGGATGATAATGATAGTGGCCACATGATGTTCAGGGACCTTTTGAGCCTTAAAGCTACCCGACATTTGTCTTACAGGTGAGGAAAAACCCCGGAAAGAACCTCACCCTTGTACCAACCGGGAATTGAACCCAGGCCCACTGTATGACCTACATGCTACCTCAAGACCATAGTGGTAGACTTTTATAGGTAAATGCATATATGTATATTTTTTTTAGGTATATGTTAAACGATAATATAATATGGAAATTAATACACACAGACAAGCCATCTGTAAGCAATAGTTAATTAAATAGAAAAAACATTTTTGCCTGAACTAGGATCTGAAACGACATCTCCAGTTTTACTATTGGTCTCTAATATTAGGCAACTTCCTGAGCATGTCATAATTTTCTCTCTCTTTAATCCCCATTTCCAGTAATAGTGAAACTTTATTCACAATACAATATGGTTGCTTCTAAATGAAGAAGATATTATTATGGGATTTATTCTGTGCCATAAGCTGAAATGTAATGTAGAAATTAATATAAACAGACAGAGGTTCATGCAGAAAATTTTCTCTTTAGTCATGTTAAACTATAGTTTAAATTATTCAAGTCTTTATAAGGAATGCAATGAAGCTAACTAATATGACCTTTACCGTTAGTATGCAAATACTAGTGTTATTGTAATATAAAATAAATAAATCTAATTTCAAATAAAAAAAATAAATTACATCATATCCAAGGATAATAATACATAATAACATTCTTCTAAAAAGCTCAATTACCAAGAACTGAAATAGAGTTAAACATAATGGGTGGAGTATGTTGAAAAACAATGACATCAGATAAATGTGAAATCCATGTAGAAGAAGACATGACATATGAAAATTAAAGTTAATTACCTGCTTCCCTTAGTGGGATATTTGACACCTTTTATGTTTGGTGTTTTCAAATAACCTTGGTGCAAAAATATAATACTACCACCTAGTGTTATCTAAACATGTGCAATGTCTAAAAAAATTACATCTAAAGAAGCCTGACACAATAAATTATCTCCGTTATTTGTTTACATGACCAATATGTGAGGATGGACTTTGGAGAATTAAAATGAACCACGAGTTATATAGATTATTTAATTCATTAGACATAGTAGCCACTTTGAAGATGCGTAGATTGGAATGGTTGGGTCATGTTTTGAAAATGGGAAACATAAGAAGTCTAAAACATTTTGGATGAGAAATTTGAAGGAAGGATAAAGAAAGACTAAGATTATAGTGGATGGATGATGTGGAGGAGAACCTGAGATTGATGGGAGGTAAAGGATGGAGAAATAAGGCAATGGATAGACAAGAATGGACATTTGTCTTAAAGGAAGTCAAGGTCAAATTGAAAGGATTATAGTGCCAAGAAAGAAGATTTGTTTACATAATAGTAGAGGTAGAACTAATTCCTGTCACTCCTCTTGGAAGCATAGGGCCTTTATTGAAGTCTGCTGTTCTTTGCTAAATTCTTAATTTCCTAGACAATCCTGGTGTTTCAATTCAAGGGGCCTCTTTGGCACACTGTCAATTTTTTTTAAAGAGTTTGTCTAATCCGTTTCCATTTATGGTATTTAATCTCCTTTTAGATTTAATTTTGCAATGTTTACTTCCATTAATTTACATATATTACTATTAAAAGAAGATGCAAGTGGCCGTTTCCAAATAGAAAGGGCACTAATGACATTTGTTGTTTAGGTACAAATACATCAGCGACCATTATTCACATCCATATCCAAATAAGTCCACCGCTGTGGTCTCGAGGTAGTGTGCTGCCTTGTCACGCAGTGGGTCCGGGTTCGATCCCCGGTTGTGGCAGTTTTTCTGGGTGAGGTTTTTATCGGGGTTTTTCCTCACCTGTAAGACAAATGTCAGGAAAACTTTAAGGCCCAAGCGGTCCCCGAAATCATATGGCCATCATCATCAGTCCCGCACCATAGCCCAGTGGTTAAGGCAGGAAGCCTTGGCGCAGAGCTACGGGACTTGCGCTGGTTCGAGTCTCCATGGGGGAAAAAATTTTCTCATGGTATTTCGGCCAGTATGGGACCGGTGTCCACCCAGCATCGAGATGCATTTGGGTAGCTACAATAAGTAGCGGCTCCAGGTTGAGAAAACCAGCTATAACGGCTGGGGACTCGACATGCTGACCACATGTCACCCCTACACTGGCTGATTATCATCTACCTCTGTGAATGACACATGTGGATGTGAGGCCAGCAGCCGGCTGGTAGGCTAAGGGCCTTGTAGGTCTGTCGCGCCAGGAGTTTTTTATCATCATCATCATCATCATCCTTCACCGGTGCGGAAAGCAACGGGAAGCTACCACACCTACAATTCTCCAGTGAAGCTGCAAGCATAGCATGAAAATGCCTTCGGGCAGAATTACTATAGAATCCAAATAATATAGTGGTATAAGAAATATAGGGCCCGTGCCATAGCAGAGTAGTTAAGGCATGACATCTTAGCACAAAGATATAGTACTTGTGCTGTTTTGAGTCACCATGGTCCGAGAAGAAATTTTCTCATGGAATTTCAGCCAGTATGGAAATGGTGCCCATCCAGCATCATGAGGATTTGGGTAGCTTTAATAAGAAGCAGCTCCAGGTTGAGAAAAACTAACAATAATGGCTGCGGGGTCTGATATGCCGATCACATGTCACCCCTATACTGACTACATGATCATCCATCTCTGTGATTAATACAAGTTGATGTGAGCCCAGCAGCCAGCTGATAGGTCAAGGGCTCTCTAGGACTTTTGTGCTGTGAAATTTTATAAGAAATATAGCAAAGTTGTTTTAAATATTGATTGTTGATATAAAATTTATGTTTCTTTTTATTTAAAAATCATATGCAAGGGTTATATCAGTTATCTTCATTTTCTTTTTTAGCCACTGATTTTTAGTGACAAAACTGAAAGTAAAGATTTCAAAGTCCTTACACTACCTAAGTCCACCGCTGTGGTCTCGAGGTAGCATGCTGCCTTGTCACGCAGCGGGCCCGAGTTCGATCCCCGGTCGGGGCAGTTTTTCTGGGTGAGGTTTTTATCGGGGTTTTTCCTCACCTGTAAGACAAATGTCAGGAAAACTTTAAGGCCCAAACGGCCCCCGAAATCATATGGCCATCATCCTTACCATTATCATCATCATCCTTCACCGGTGTGGAAAGCAACAGGAAGCTACCACGCCTACACAATTCCCTAGTAAAGCTGCAAGCATAACATGAAAATGCTATGATTGCAGTGAAGGACCTGCCTTTGGGCAGAATTACTATGGATGGACACTACCTAATATTGTCTGTATTTCATATAACCAAATATAATTAAAACTTCGTAGATATTGTTGTTTTATTCTTATTCCCTGATTGTTATGTCTTTTTAAAGTTGTCAGTTAAAATAAAAGCATAAATTTTAAATATAAAACCAACAAAGAAAATTTCATCTTTCTCTTTATTATAGATTGGGTGATTGTAATGTAAACGATGCATTACCAATATTAAAAAAAAATCACCAAAAAATTGACAAATTACTGTGGTAATAAATATTAATTAGTGATCAAATGAAAGACGTGCATGGAAGCTTCTTGTAGGAAAACGCCCAGTTCGTAGTCCAAGAATGAGGTGGGAGAATAATATTAACTATGATTTGAGGGAAGTAGATTATACAGGGAATGATCGGAAAACATTAGCTCAGGATAGGGATGTATGGAGAGCTTATGTCTGCTTGGCGATGAACCTATGGGTTTGATAGTGCCAGTGAGTTAGTTACATCTGATGTATAAATACAGATAGTTCTGATCAGAAAAAGTACAAAAAGTGCAAAAAATTAATTAGAATTGGACATAAACATAACCTAAAAATTATGATACAAACATGGATCCTAAAAAGATTGCTATTAGTGATGGTTAAAAACAGAAATTGTCGACTTATTGCAATGTTCATGTTACTGGCAGGTCACATGACCTCACTTGGTCTCCAATTCCACCATTAAAATGAACATAACCTAAGAGCTAAATACAGCTAACTTAATGATCCTAACATAATCTAATCAAATCTAATGAAAAATATCTTAACATAACTTAGGTATCTATCATGATTTAAAAAAGGAAGTGAAATTGTAATGTAGGACATAGTATTAAACAATGCCAGTATATGTTGTAAATAAAATAAAAAAAAAACTTGTTGGTGCCATAAGACGAGTCAGAAATATAATGGAAGATAATGGATAACAAGATTACAATGGTTTGGACATACACTAAGAATGACTAAGAATGACAAAGGGAAGATTGCCGAATGATATTTTGAATTGGAAGCCACAGGGAACAAGACCAAGGGGAAGACCCAAGGATCGATGGGAGGATGACGTAATTGAGGATTTGAGAGAGATGGGGATTTTTGATTTGAAATCTACTGCACAAGATAGGAAGAAGTGGCGTAAACTGGTTGAGAAGGCCAAGACATTCCACTGGAAGTTGTAGAGCCTGACGAAGAAGAAGAAGAAGATAATCGATAACAGTCAATATAGTTTGTAACCTGTGGTCCTTTTTAACATGCATTATTTACACTACAATGGCCAAATTTTTTTAAATTCTCCAGAATCACAGTGTATGCATGAACACTATATGTAGCTTCCACTTTGCAATAAATTCCCAAACATGTTTATAATAAATCTTTGTAGGATCCATGTTATATAATAAATTATATTATTTAATAACTATAAACTAGTTATTTAATTAAATGAAAATAAAACTTATATTTGATTTTCATAAACCAACTCAACTGATTATAAACTAGTTCACTAACTTGCCCCACTGGAACAAAAGAAGTGAATTTCTTAAATATGTTTTGGAATTAATTGCAAATGTTGGTCACACTGATTTTAGAGATATGTTCTGCCAACTTGTGGAATTTATATTAAGCCTTTGCACATGTGCACTATGATTTTGTAGAACTTAGAAAAATCACTTAGATATCCATCCATAGTAATTCTGCCTGAAGGCAGGTCCTTCACTGCAATCATAGCATTTTCATGCTATGCTTGCAGCTTTACTAGGGAACCGTAGGTGTGGTAGCTTCCTGTTGCTTTCCACACTGGTGAAGGACGATGATGATAATGGTAATGATAAGGATGATAATGATGGCCATATGATTTGGGGGACCGTTTGGGCCTTAAAGTTTTCCTGACATTTGTCTTACAGGTGAGGAAAAACCTCGATAAAAACCTCACCCAGAAAAACTGCCCTGACCGGGGATTGAACCCGGGCCCGCTGCATGGCAAGGCAGCACGCTACCTCAAGACCACAGCGGTGGACATAAATACCAGAATATGCATATACAGATAAATTAATAAAATTACAATAAGTCGTTGATCATCTCACCTCATACACTCCATGTTCTTCAAAGCACAGGGCCGCAGTTTCAGGAACAGTCATTTTTTTTTACTGTAAATTTTTCCTTTCACATTGTCTTATAAACTGAAGAAAAAATGGCAGAAGGTTCCTACCTACTCTTCGTGAAACTGCGGTCCTGTGCTTTGAAGAACATGGAGTGTATGAGGTGAGATGATCTAAGACTCATTTTAATGTTATTAATTTGTAAGCATCATAATGTTAATTCCCATCATTAAGTTTTATGACATAGATAAATATATAATAATATTATAAAATATATTTTAAGAATTATAGTAAAATATTTAATATACTACGAATTAAAAATGGTAAAAGTATGTAGTGCAACAGTGTCATAAGAATTCCATTCCACAGTAATTCTGCCCGAGGGTAGGTCTTTCACTGCAATCGTAGCATTTTCATGCTATGATTTGCAGCTTTATTAGGAGATTATATGTGTGGTAGCTTCCCTTTGCTTTCCACACCAGTGAAGGATGATGATGATGGCCAGATGATTTTCAGGAACCGTTGGACCCCAAGCTTACTGACATTTGTCTCACCCAGGAGCCTGTCCCGACCGGGATCAAACCCGGCCCATTGCATTTACCTCGAAATCACAGCGATGGACTATCATAAGAATATTTATGGAGAATCATGGAATGTCAAATTCTAAAGTTGAGCCCTTTGTTAACTGTTATGTCAGTTACCGCGGAATTCACATATACTCAAACACATGAGAAAAAAAAAGGCACTGATGTAAATAGATACAATTATATAAGAAGACTGAGTTTATGAGGTAAGATATTCAAGACTCAGTAATTATTTATTAACTTGAAAGTCTCATAATATTATTTCCCATAATAAATTTACGAAAAAAAAAATTGATGTTGAAAACAATCACATAAAACATTCATATCATTACTATTACTCCAAAACCTCGTAACTCCACCAGCAGCTAAATTTGAAATGTTGTGTCTTGTTAATTGAAATACTCGATCCTCAACTATGTAAGAAATCTTAATGAACAATGTGCAATAATATGTATTTAAATTTGAAATAAATTAGATTTGAATTCACAAGATTCAAAATTTCAAATTTAGGTGCTGGTGGAGTTATGAGGTTTTGGAGTAACAGCGATGATATGATGTATTTGAAATTCCAAAAATAATCTAAACATTGCTAGGAAATTAATATCTAATTGATACTGGATGGCATCTAAAAAAATAAGCAAATAAATCAGAGAGTGAACTTCATAAATAAGGTGAAACTGGAGTCATCTTACTTAATACCTTGTTGTGTTCTATTTGAACATGTTTCAATATGCCATGCATACCATCATCAGCTTTTCCAGACTCTGTATTCCAGTCTGGAAAAACTGAAGATGGTAAGCATCACATATTGAAACATGTTCAAATAGAACACAAGTTATGAGGTAATATGACTCCGGATTCACCTAATTTATTAAGAACTTCACAATGTTACTTCCTATTGTAATTTATTAGTAAACTTCACTTTAAAAGTGTAAATTTTATTCCAGTCTTACAGATTGCAATTTGAATTATATATGTACTATGGTAATCAATAGAATTCATGGTATAAATTTATAAAGAGCGTGAGTTTTAAAAAATATATAAGTTGAGATAGTGGCAGGGAGGCTCAAAGCAAGTTATAAACATTCCTGCAAACTTGGTGGTTAGGGAAGCTCCTGGCCATTAAGTAATGATCTAAAACAACAAATGCTATTCTACACTGAAATAAATATAATATACACAGACCTGATAATAAAAACTACTGAAATTGGCTGCCATTTTTTCTCTGTTAGAATTTCAAGTGTTTTCTCTATTTTTATGTCAAAGCTATTGGGTTTGAGAAATTTTTGTAACTAAATTGAGAATAATTCTTCTGTGGGGTACACCACCTATTGGGGAACATGTCGAAACGTTGGAACCATGGTCAGAGGCCAACCTTGAATCTTTGACACAGAAAACCCAAGATACCTTTCTTAATCATATATATATATATATATATACACAATTTATAGGCCTCCCACAAAAGATCTTTCTGGTTTCAAACACATGTAAATTATGTTATATGAATATAAATGCATGAAAATATTACCAATGGAAAGAGAATCAGAACTTTTTTGGTCCTAGCATAACACTGTTTTCCTAGATTAGTAAATATAAAGTAAAGTAAAGTGATCCGACAACAGGCCCGGAGGCCCTTGGGGTAGTAGAAGGTTAAGGCTCCCACTTTTTCTAGACAATCGGCACCTTATGTCAGCCGGGTTGTCAGTCCTGCATGACGGCCACCTTTACCCCCAGAACAAGCGTCCGGTACTCATTTCCATTAGAGGCTGAGTCGACCCCAGGGCCATAGTGCCGCCAGAGGGTTTGGGTCAGTTTACAAATCCTGACCCCAACGGGACTTGAACCCTCGACCCTCCGGCTTGTAGCTCAGTGCCTTAACCACTACGCTAAGGCGTGCCCCCAGTTTAATAAATATACCTTTTAAAACATTTGTTCATGGTTGATGAAACAACAGCTGTAGATAACAAGAAAGTGTTTTATGTCCTTTTTCATGTAAATTAGTCTGTTATTAATGTCTAATAACATCCCTGAAAAAGGTCTGGTGTAGATCCACCTAGTGGACCAACAATTTATAAATGGTACAGTGATTTTAAGGCATGATGAAGTAAACTAGACAATGTGAGGCCCACAAAACTTTCAAACTGTAATCCCACAAGTCCACTGTATGGAAAATTCTGAGCAAGACTTGGAGTTTTCACTGCACTGACAATTACTAATACTTTTCTTCTTGAACTATCTGTTATGTCTCTCAGCATTGGGTTTGTCAACCATTTTCTGTACTCATTCCTATTTCCTGCAAGCTTTCTGACTTGCTGTACAGTATCTCTTCTTCTCTGCCACCTCTGTAATATATTGAATCCACAACTTCCTAGGATGCTCTCTTTTTCAAGTCTCTTTGGGTCTAGCTTTAAACAACCTACTTAGTTTTTATATCCTCACTCATTCTTATAATATGTCCATGCCATCTTAAAGTTTGTCTTTGGATGGTTTATATTACTTATGGGTCATTCCATCTCAAGTGGTCTAATTTTTAATGTTATCCACGCTGACCATCACCAATTTTCCTGAAACTTGGTGTGGCTTCAGATCCGCCCTAAAAATGAATGCCTGCAAAATTTCAAATCATAATATCAAGTGTTTGGGAACTATGACCTTTCATATGGAGGCCTGTTTTATGAATCCATCAAGAAACCAAATAACATTCAATTTTTAACTCTTTGTTACTACAAGGCAAATGCAAGTAGGGACCTCTTATTCCTATGTCTTGCACAACTTTTTATTCTAAATCCTAAAAACATAGTCCGATGAAAGGAAGTCTACTTTAGGAGTCACCAGCGTGGATCAGAGTGCCTAACAAAATCTGTCATATCAAATTTTAGTACTTTTTAGGGACAAATATCTCAAGAACAAGAAACAAACGGAGACTAATATTTGGTAAATTTGTTAATGGTGGTTCAGACAGTGCACTGTCCAGATATCTTTATTCATAGCCACTTATCTAGGATTATACTAGATCATAAACATGGTGCCAAATATGCAATTGTTAAAAGAGAGCTATGTTCGAGCTCAAATAACGTGAATTATGTCATCTCCAAATGATGTTTTCTTCAGTACCATTAGAAATAGCACATCTTCATCTACTAGAATCAACTTATTTCATTTCTGAGCCCATTCAATTATTAGATGAAAAGTAAGATGTCAAATATGCAATTGTTAAAAGTGAGCTGTGTTCAAGTTGACTTGAAATATACTGTTCAAAATTTTCTAAAGGGTATTTTGGGTTTTTTTACAAGTACCTGAAACCCAGGCGTACCAATAAATTGAAATTTGGGACCATCTAAATGGCTATTATTCCAACTGGAACTTATGTCTACACTATTTAGGCCTATGCTATTAACATCGCTATCTGATCTCCCTTCCAGCTCTACAACTCCCTCAAACTTCACTAATATTATTACTTGCGTCGTCAGTTGATCCTTCTATTGAAACATCCCTGAAAAAACTTGCATCTAATTAACTAACTAACATACTCACTGGCACTATAGGAACCATAGGTTCATAAGCTCTCCACGCATCCCTATCCTGAGCTAATGTTTCCCAATCATTCCCTGTATAATCTACTTCCTTCAAATCATGGTTAATGTTATTCTCCCACCTCATTCTTGGTCTGGACTTTTCCCCCCTGGTTTTCCTACAATAAGATTCCATGCACGTCTTTCATTCCCCATGAAAAAACTTGCATCACTGTCATTAATTTATAATCAGAAATGTTTTCAATTAAATCAAAATTGATAGATTCTCTTAGAACAAGCTGTTTTTCCTAACCGACATCATGAATTCCAAACACTATATATAATATCACATTTAACTAGTCGGACTCCAACAACACATAACGGTAAACTATTGAAAACTGAAAAAAGATGTTTCACAATACCTTACAAGAGTCTGGAAAACAAATAAAGCCAGTCTACCCCTCCACAAGCTACATAGTTTTGGACTGGACTTGCAAGAAACTCCCTGACATAATATTCCATCATTGCCATTGTGAGTGGTAGCGGTGAAAAATTAAAACACCACTTGAGTAAGTCGCATTATTTGACAGTGTGGTGGACAACAAGCAATTTCTCATTAAGTTCAAGCTTACTTTTAATCCCATAATTGAATCGACCCAAAAATGAAATAAGTTGATTCCAGTAGATGAAGATGAGCTCTTTCTAATGGTACTAGAGAAAACATTTCAGATGATGTAATTCACATTATTTTAACTTCAACATAATCATTTTTAACAATTGCATATTTGACACCTTACTTTTCATCCCATAACTGAATTGGCACAAAAATGAAATAAGTTGTTTCTAGTAGACGAAGATGTGATATTTCTAATGGTACTAAATAAAACAACATTTGAGATGACGTAAATCACGTTATTTGAGCTTGAACATAGCTCACTTTTAACAACTGCATATTTGGCACCTTACTTTTCATCCCATAATTGATTTGACTCAAAAATGAAATAAATTAATTCTAGTAGATGAAGATTTGCTCTCTCTAACGGTACTAAAGAAAACAACATTTGAGATGACATAATTCATGTTATTTGAGTTTTAACATGGCTCACTTTTAACAATTGCATATTTGGCACCTTACTTTTCATCCCATAATTGAATTGACTCAAAAATGAAATAAGTTGATTCTAGTAGATGAAGATGTGCTCTTTCTAACGGTACTAAAGAAAACAACATTTGAGATGACATAATTCACGTTACTTGAGCTAGAACATAGCTCACTTTTAACAAATGCATATTTGGCACCATGTTTAAGATCTAGCATAGGCCTAATCCTAGATAAGTGGCTATGAATAAAGATATTTGGGCCGTGCACTGCCTCTACCACCATCAACAAATTTACCAAGTATTAGTCCCATTTGCTTTTTTTCTTGAGATATTTGGCCCTAAAGGATTAAAATTTGATATGACAGATTTTGCTAGGCACTCTGATCCACGCTGGTGACGCCTAAAGTAGACTTCCTTTCATCGGTCTACATTTTTTGGATTTAGAATAAAAAGTTGTGCAAGACATAGGAATAAGAGGTCTCTACTTGCATTTGCCTTATAGTAACAAAGAGTTAAAAATTGAATGTTGTTCGTTTTCTTGATATATTCATCAAACAGGCCTCCATATGAAAGGTCATAGTTCCCAAACACTTGATGTTATGATTTGAAATTTTGCAGAGGTTCATTTCTAAAGAGATTCCATACCTACACCACGTTTTAGCGAAATTGAACATGTTGAGGATGGGGCACTAGACCACTTGAGATGGAATGACCCTTATTCCAACTTCAACTCTGCCTTAATTGCTAGATTTCACAATCTATCATCTTTTCTGGATTAATGTCTGAAGCATTCACTCAATTTTATAGTTACTTTAGCTCAACTAGTATTGATGATCACTTATGTATCTTGAAACGGACCACTAGTTACTAAACTAATTGGAATGACCAACATTCAAAAATACATTTTAAGAAATAGATGTTCACTCACTTCATTTTTTTAGGTTCCAATTGGACAAGTTGGTGTACATCAGATTAGTTTAGACTTTATTAAATAATATGCATGTAATTTATTTTGTTGAGGGAAGTTGGTGTACATCCATTTCTTATAAACATTTGAGAATTTATTGCAAAGGTTGGTCATACTGATTTTACATGTATATTTGCCATCTAGCTGAAGTTTCTTTAGGCATTTGCACATGCACCATAATTATGTAGAACTTAGAAAAATTCTTGGTAAAGATAAATTAACTTTTTCTGAAATTGACTATAGGCTTGATGAGTGCTGTTACCAATTAAACATCTTTAAGGTAACTAACTCGTTGGCTCTATCAAACCCAGAGGTCCATAGCTGTGCAGACATAAGCTCTCCATGCATCACCATTCTTTAAGGTAAAATACTGAAATTTTTAAGTTTATCTAAACTCTGGTAAGATTTTCATGCATCTTAAGAATCTTATAGAACATAAGTTATAAGTTGCACAAAACCAGAAACCTCATTTGAGGGAACATATATACATGTTTCATTTTTTATTAGTACAAGAGTGTGTATAAATTAAAAAAAAAAAGTAGATAATAAAAATACATTCAACTTCATACACATCATCAATAAGTGACAGTGCAATCAATATATTTACAATACATTATACCTATCAACTAAAGTTTAATAATTAATAGCAAAAAAAATCTCAAAAATTATTTATCACTCATAAATCGTCATGTACTTAACATTTGCCATTTATAAAAAAATTAATTAAAACATAAATTCAAATAACCCTCTTAAAGACATACTACTAGCGCCACAGTCGAATGTAATAGCAAACGTTGTTGAACCAATTCACTATGGCCGCCTTCATACCTTTCAATATGAATATAATATAAAATGTTTTTACCTCCTCTATTTCATCCTTATTTTCCACAATCGACGTAATGAATAGCTTCGCGGTTGTTGATTTTGTCTGATCCATGCCTTTACGAACAAACCACTATTCCTAAACGTCTACGGATAATTAATAGAGGATCCGAACATTCTGCTAGTTTCCGTGCCCTCAAAATGCTTTCTGAGATGAGCGCATGAATACAATCGTAAGCAACGTAGGGTATTTGAGCGATAAAGCTAGAAGAAAATAGTTCACTTTAGTTTTATTATTCATTTTAAAAGTGGTAGGAAATTTGTTGGCAAGTGTGGCTGTTTAAAATTTTTATATTATGTTAAATTTTAATAAACATTTTTCCTTATCAATATCATCCTAAATTTAATTTGGATCAAGACTGTAATGAGATGTTGCAAAAGTAGTTTGTTTATGTAAAGTGTATGTTAAACAAAAAGTATTTTATATACAAAAATAAAGTAATATATTGATATTTATTGCTAAGCCGTATATTTTACTTTTAAATTAATATAAAAGCGAAATCTGCATTGAATTTTGCAGTACTCTTGCAAATATTCGTCTTAAATCGTATCTTATCGGTGCTGTATTCGTTCATGTCAGGGTATACAACTTAGAGAATAAAATGTAACTATACGGCATATATTATATTAATATTTTCTTAGTTTAATACTAATTTGGTTTTTATATAAACATTCAGAAATGCACCAATGATGAACTTATACTTTATTTTGTAATTTAAAAGTCCAATGTTTATTATTTCTTCCAGAAATATGTTTTCGATAGTTGGATATGTATAACGTAATTTGTAGTTCTTGTTTCGTTTCTAACCTCTTTCGTGGTGTCATCACGTATGTTATAGTTTCGTAAGCAATAAGTTATGATATAAGGAAGTGCTCCACTGTTTTTTTACTGGAGTAAATTTGCCACGATTGCACTTCACATATTGAAACAGATCAAGTTTGACGTTTTTGTTGTGTATTTTGTGACAGGTGTATTGCATATTTTTTATTTACCGGTACGTGCATAGTAAAATCCTGTACCTTTCAATATTTCCATTTTGGGCTTAGTTACTGTATTTGTTTCGATTATCATTGATTTATATTGTTAAAGTAATTATGCCCTTTTCTTCCTCCTTTGTTCTATCATTTCAGATATACCTAAAAAGAGAAGTGTATCCACGTGCTGTTTAATTAATTTTCATTCTCTGACGATGCCTGAAGTATCGGGTGATCTTGGAAAGTTGAGCTTAGGTAAGTGTTATAAGTAAAATTAAGTTTGTGTAAAGGTTAAACTCAAATATTGATTTTTACCATATTACATCCATTTTGACAGGTTATTCATAATTTTAAGTGGAAAACTTTTAATTCATAGGTGATGGTCCTTCAAGTATTTATGTTTCTATAAAAGACTAGTAGAGATTCTTATAAAATATACATCCAACCTCAGTTATGTTTGTTGAAAATTTACCATAGAAATAGACATTTGTACCACCATACAAAAAAAAAACTCCAAGCACGACAGGCTTAGAAGGCCCTTGGCTGACCAGCTGGCTGCTGCATACAGGCCCGTATAATTTCCTTGGAAAATATTAATTTACCTTTTCCTAATACATTGTCTAAGTCCTACAGAATCATAGAGAACCGATAGAGGCGCCTCTCTGTGTTAATTTTTTACAACAATTTAACGCCATCTAAATTTGACCGGGACGTAATTTCAAACAGGTCTCGCTGGCTTGGTCACGGTGGATCAGTCGCATGGAAAAAACCTAAACACTACCATCCATTTAAAAATAAAATTGAAAGCTCAACACAAGCAATGCTACTTTGTAATCAATTTTCGCATGTTTTAATTCTTACTCTTCAGAAAAAAAATTACAAGGAATTTGCCAACTTTTCAGATGTCTTTAACTATAAATTATTTTCAGTTTTTTTTTCTATCTTGCAGAATTCATTAAGAAAGTGGACTAAAATAATTTACATTATTTCCTAAGCATTTATTAAAAAAAGTAGATGAACATAGTAGATAAAGTAGATCACTATTTATTAGGAAGTTATTGAAAAAGTTATACAAGAAAAATATTGGCAAATTTTTTGTAATTCTTTTTTAAAAGAAATAACAATTAAAAATGCAAAATTGTTTACAAAGTAACATTTCTTGTGTCATTTCTAATAGGAAGTATCGAACAGGTTAATGTATATGCTATGGCAGTAACAATGGACGAGCCTGGTGTAATGAGTAGTAATATGCTCTTTTGTGTTTTAAGAAAACAAAGTACGAGTGAAAATTACTGGCATAATAACATAAAATTATAGATAATGAACATTTAAAAATAACTTAATTTAAAAATACCTTAAGTTTAGAAGAATGTAGCAAAAAAATCCTAATTGAAACTTTTGCATCATTCCTCTAATAATAAGTAAAAGGTTCGCCCGAGTGGGCATTGATTATATTTAATCTTTGCTATATTCGTTCAGTGTTTTTGTGTTCTTTGGGTACTTCGGTATTTGGTACTGTTCACATCTGTGACCACACAAAGCACATATTCATTTTTCATTTGGGTCGTGGTACTTCTTGTTTTCACACACTTTGTGATGAAAACCATGCACAGCATAATGTGTCACAACATGTTGCTGCTCCTGGTTAGCTTTTGTCCAGTTCATCTCTATCATGGCTCCTGTAGCATAGAAATCAAGGTCTATCTCCCTCTTCTTCAATTTGCTTCGGTGTACCAGTTTTGTGTAGGGGGCGGTAGTTGGGAGAAGGTGTTTCATCCTCAGATCTTCTACATAGAACGACTCTCTTGCAAGTTCATATACAAGTCTCGATGGGGTTGTTTTCCCCACCCTTAGAACCACTTTAAGGAAACGTGCCTTAACCTTCTCTATCCTTTCGAGATCGCTAAGTGACAGTTTCTCCCATATAATATCTATGCCGTATGTTATGATTGGAGATATCGTTGTATCGAATAATGTCATGGCCGTGGGTAGTGACAGTCGAGCTGTAGATTGCTCTTGTGGCTGCTGCTGTATATGTTGGTTGAATGATCGTAATGTTGTTTGGAGTGTCATGCCTAGGTATGTGAATTTGTTAACTGTCTTTAGTGGTTCGTCATTCAGCATTAGCATATCTTCTTCTGTGGCTCTTCCTCCTCTTCTAAATGTTAGTTGGACTGTCTTTTCTGGGTTGATGGTGAGTTTGTTTTCGTCGACCCATTGTTCTAGTTCCTATAGTGCTGCCTGCAATTCTGTTTTGTTTGGACTTCCTAGTTTCATATCGTCCGCGTACATGATCACTGTCGTTTCCTGCATGTTTTTCAGTATGTCGGTGATATCGGACGTTACTGCATTGAAAAGGAGTGGGCTCATAGGATCCCCTTGTAGGACACCATTGGTCTGATGGATTGCATTTGATGTGTGTATTCCATCATCAATTTCGACGAGGTTGTTAATTTAATTTAACTTACCTTGAAAAGATTTTAAGTTAAATTAAGCTAATAACCTTGAAAGTTATAAATAGAGGAGCTTCTTTGTTTTCTATTATTTTACTGAGCGGATGAGTTTCCCCTATCATATGCTTGAGCTTGATGATTAGTGTCCATCGGTCTATCAAGTTGAAAGCCTTTTTGTAGTCTATGAAGACTGCATGGAATTTGCCTTTTGTGATATAAAAAAGAATGCTTTACAATATTTTATATCATTTCTCTAATCTGAATGGTTTTATCATGTTTATATGTGAATGTGCACACATTAACTCTTAACCAGACTTGTCACGATTAGTTTGTTTTTGAAAATGAAATAACACTAATTTGATTTTATAATAACACTAATTCATTTATTGTTTTGAATTAATATTAATATTTCACAAAAACAAAAATTTTATACATTTTATGGTCACTGTAGGAAGTACAAAATTCAAGAGGAATAGAATTTTCTCAATGAAATTACTGTACGCACTGAAGTCACATACATAGTTCAAGATTCAATAATTCTACAAGTATACATAATTATTTTTTATGTAACGTTATAGTCTATTTGCATATTTAGTTACTATTACCTCATAAGCCTTCCGAATCCATTAATGGAGTCACTTACCTTTACTTTTTACTTAGGAAATCTAACAGTTCATTATAGAAGAAATTCAATGAATATTTTTGACTGAGAACACCATTGGCCAACTGTTGACCCAACATCTACATGTGACAAGAAATCAAATAGTTTGAATTTTTTTAGTCTTAAACATTTTTTAATTCTAACATCAATGCCTATCTTCACATTATTACCAAGAAATCACTGAATAGTCAAAGGTCAGGTCAAATTATTTTTGATAAAAGGCTCAGTTGTCTGAACAGTTAGGTTCTCTAAGTAATTACCATCACTTCATACTAAGATTTTTTGCACATATTAAACAAGTATAATAGGTGTAGAAAGTTCTCAACAAGATAGATGTAACGATAAATTCAAATTTATGTAACACAATATTAACATAATTAATTTGTTTTTTCTAAATCACAAGCACATTTCTGTATAGTCTATAATGTACTGGTATGTTCTTGCAATAAATTTGTTGTCAATGTTCTTGAAGGAGAACCTCATTGCACCTACTGTAGAGTCTGAAAAAAAAATGTATGTGGCAACTTTAAAAATACCCTGCACAATTGTGTCAATTGTACTCTTACGGTTTTTGTTTTAAATAATATTAGCATTTTAAAGTTTTTCTAACAATTATTCTAATTCTCTTCTTTACAATTCATAATTATATATTTATTTCCAATTGAATTTAGAGTCATGTTGTTTTTCAAGCAATAATGATGTTCCAATGCAGCCACATAAAATTCCAAAGTTCCAATAATAATTTCCATTGCAGCTAACATATAAGATTTAAGTTTCAATTTTCTATACTATATATATCGATGGTGGGAAATGAAAACCTCGTAACTTCATTTTGGTAAATTTTACAGGAGAAACAAATAACTGTTTTAAATAATTATGAAAATTGATAAGCAATAGTTCCTAAATATTTTACTACAGAATACAAGTCATGTTATTAATAAATTTGAAGTCCATGTTCTCAACAGGTTATGCATCACATGAAATAAATTAAAACTCATAGTGCTTTTTTCCTTGTGAAAGTTATATATATGCATCACATATTTCTGTGCTGGCAACTGAAGTTATGTCGCTTTCAATGACTAGTGGAGTTACGAGATTTTCATTGCCTACCGTTGATATGATCAGTCCACTGCTGTGGTCTCAAGGTAGCATGCTGCCTGGTCACGCCGTGGGCCCGGGCTAGATTCCCGGTTGGGACAGGCTACTGCGTGTTTTTTTTTTCGGGGTTTTACCTCACTTGTAAGCAAATGTCAGGAAGCTTAGGGCCCAACGGTCCCTGAAAATCATCTGGCCATCATCATCATCCTTATACTTATCATCATCATCATCATCATCCTTCACCGGTGTGGAAAGCAAATGGGAAGCTACCACACCTATAATTCCTTAGTAAAGCTGCAAAGTATTGCATGAAAATGCAATGATTGCAGTGAAAGACCTGCCATCGGGCAGAATTACTATGGATGGATTAATTAATTAATAAATGTAAAGCACAAAATATGCATTATTAGTATATAGTTTATCTTGCTCATTTGTCACTCAGTTGGGTCAGGGATGATTGTCTGTTCTCGCACCATATGGCGTGGTATCTGTCACACTTTTTCCCCACACCACTCGCACTTACACTCGTTTGTCGGTTGGTGATATGTCTTTGTCTTACACACTTTGAAGTGGAAACCGTGCGTCGCTAGTCTTGTCACTGCGTGTCGAAGGTCATACAGGGGTTCCATCCAGTCTTATGGATGGATTAATATATGATCAAACTCCTACCTATGACAAAACTAAGGTTAGAGTTATTATTTGTATTTCAGCTAGTTTTTATTTTTAAGACTTCAATAACGAGGCATTTCTTCTGTAGTTGGTAATGAGCTATTTATGTTGACTGCATCGTGTCTTTCTAAATTGTATCCACTTTTATTTAGTGGTGCATGTGCATGTAGTCTACTTTGGATTTAGAAAATTTTCTTTGTCACATAATGAAAACTTTATCCTTAAATTCGGAAAAAACTGTAGAATAACTTTACCAATGCATTTTTCTAAGTTCTACAGAATAATAGTGTGCATGCACCATATGCTTATGGAACCACATATGTGTGAAATATTAATCATATTCGCAATTAATATCCATATGTTTTATTAAAAATGGATGTATACTAACTTGCTCCAACATCTAACCAAATAAATTGCACATAGGCCTATATTAATTAATAAACTCTGATCTAATGATGTTTTTATTATTAATTTAACATTTCTCAATGAAAGATAAATTATATTTGAAGAGAAAAATTTTCGCCTAGACCGAGACTCGAACCCGGGACCTCGGTAGCTCAGTTGGTAGAGCATTTGGCCCGGCAAGCCAAAGGTCCCGGGTTCGAGTCTCAGTCTAGGCAAAAATTTTTCTCTTCAAATATAAAACTCTGATCTACTTTGATGTACACTAACTTGTCAAATTGGAGCCTTACAAAATGAAATGGGTGAACATCCATTTCTTAAATTTGGAAAAAACTGGTTAAGTTACATTAAGCAATTGCGCATACTGAAGTTCTACACAATATTCTTGTAATTCTGTTGCCCTACGTACTTCTGCCTTTATTAACATTTTGTACTATTTTAAACTTTTTACGATACTTATAAAATTTTTTTACAATCAGGCCTATTAAATATTTATGTATGTACGCAATGATTTCTTCAAAGTTCTACAGAACCACAGTGTGCATGCGCGAGATGTGCAAATGCTTAACGTAATGTCCACAAAAAAAATCTGTGAAATCAGTGTTACCAACATTCACAATTAATTCCATATCATATTTCAGGAATTTATCTTCATTTTGTTAGGTTATGAAGGGAAAAGTTAGTATATATCCATTTCTAATAATCATTTGGGAATTTATTTCAAAGGTTGGTTGTATTAATTTCACAGCTGTGTAGGGCCATCTAGCGACAACTCTATAAACATAAACACATGTGCACAGCTTTCCCATGCACACTGTTATACTGTAGGTCAATTTATGGTGGAAATCAAACTAAAGTTTTTCTTAGATTATATTATGCTAAGCAAGTAAAGTAGCATTATTCACAATACACTTTATTTACTTACCTAGAATTTTATACATCTTTAGTATTTGCTGCCACTTCCCAATCACTGCCATAAGAAGTTACACCCATAGAGTTTGATCCTGACAGCTTGATTTATTCTGTAAAAAAAATATTGAGTAATCAGTACACATTAAAATATTATATGTTAGAGATAAATGTGAGGCATTGATTACAGTTTTTCTAAAGTATGGTATTCTAATTTATTCATAAGCATGATATGTCATGACGTAAACCAATGCACTAACACATACCATTTTATATAATTAATGTATCATAGTTTTTTATTTCAAAACACTTTTTTTTTTTAAAGTAAATCATATAACCTCCGATTGAGGGTCTTTCCACTTTTCAGCGGTTGCCCTTTTACCAGCCGGCTGCTGGCCCTTCACATCCACATGTGTCAATCACAGAGGTAGATGATCAACAGCCAGTGTAGGGGCGACATGTGGTTAGCATGTCGAGTCCCCCAGCCGTTATAGCTGGTTCCTCAACCTGGAGCCGCTACTTATTGTAGCTACCCAATTGCCTCACGATGCTGGGTGAGCACCGGTCCCATACTGGCCGAAATACCATGAGAAAATTTCTTCCCCCATGGAGACTCGAACCAGCGCAAGTCCCGTAGCTCTGCGCCAAGGCTTCCTACCTTAACAGTTCGGCTACGGCGCGGGACAAATCATATAACCTATTTCAGATAAAAGCAACCATATATGCAACCATGGACTTACCTTCCATTATGTATATTCTTCAGCTTCACTTTCTGCATCAAATTGTAGTAAATTATAATTTGGGAATTAACTTCTATGCAGTAAAAATATAACTATTCAATTTCAATTTTCTCTTCAACGTAAGAGAATTACGTTAATTAACTTCATTAATTCAATTTTTCAATCGTCCAATCGGAAAATTCAAATTTATTTCAATAATCCAATAAGAAAATTAGAGTTTAAGCATTGAGGAAGTAATTCCTCTATGGCCTAGAGTGCCATCTGAAGATGACCGGGGTACTAGTAGTCATAAAAATGATGTAATATATCCCTATAAAGTTTCATATATGTGTAGAGAATAACAGTGTGCTTACACTTGTAAAAAGTTTATACAGTTGTCGCTAGGTGGATCCACATATCTGTGAAGTCCTACAGAAAGTTAAAGAGCTAGATGGAATCATTTAGCTGTGAAATTGATATGACCAACCTTCACAATAAATTCTCAAATGTTTATTAGAAATGGAGGCTCAAATTTAGAATGATTTACCCTTGGTTTTTCAGTTTATTATTGTCTGCGGTCTCGAGGTAGCATGCTGCCTTGTCATACAGCAGGCCCGGGTTCGATCCCCGGTCGGGGCAGTTTTTCTGGGTAAGTTTTTTATCGGGGTTTTTCCTCACCTGTAAGGAAAACTTTAAGGCCCAAACGATCCCCGAAATCACATATCCATCATCATCATCCTTCACCGGTGTGGAAAGCAACAGGAAGCTACTATACCTACAATTCCCTAGTAAAGCTGCAAGCATAGCATGAAAATGCTATGATTGCAGTGAAGGACCTGCCTTTGGGCAGAATTACTATGGATGGATGGATTGTGAATTATAACACTTCTTCTGTATTTTGTAACATTTTTAAATATTTAAAACAAGTTTTATAACTTTATTTTTGAATTTTTAAGTATTTATTCAAATACACATATTGTGATGGTGACTTGCTATTTTCTCCAGAGAGTATATTATATAGTTGGAACTAGTGGGTTATCGATGGTTGCGATTATTAAGGAGTGAAAAAAAGGGCATTTCATGGGATCCATCCTAGGTTAGAGTAATTGAATTTGGTTAAGTGTGAGTTAGTTAGCATTTAGATGAAACGCTGGAGCGAAAATTTTTCTATAGGATCGTAACAGCCCTTGGCCTAATACTTTGAAGGAAGAAGAAGAATACTTAAAACAAAAAAAATTGAAACAACGAAAATAATTGATGTGGTTTGATGGTGGGTTATCACTGGCTCTATAAACTCTGGCGCATGCGTACTGTTCTATAGGACTTCAAAAATATATCAGGTAAGTTAAAGTGGACAATCACCGAAATGGATGTACACCAGCTTACCCTTCCTTACCTAACAAAATAATTTACATGCATATTATTTAATGAAGTGTACACTAATCTGGTGTACTTTAACTTCTCCCATCGGAACCTAACAACATTAAATGAGTGAACATCCATTTCTTAAAATATATTTTCGAATGTTGGTCATTCCGATTTAACAGATATCTCCACCATTTAGTGGAAGTTCCTTTAAGCCTTTGTGCCTGTGCACAACAATTCTGAATAACTTCGAAGAAATCATTCCGTATGTAAATATATAAATTAACAATTATAAATACGTTTAAAATAGTATGAATTGTTAGTATAGACAGAAGGAGCAACTGTATTACGAGAATATACAAATGGAAAATCGAGGATAAGGTAATCTAAAATTAAGTCATTTTCTTAATTCACATATTTTCATTAGCCAGATCTAGATCAATGCTAGCTGCCACATTGAATCCAGTGATAAGATGTATGGTATGAGGAATATGCATGAGTTGAGATTGTCTCCCATTGCATCGTGTAAACTTGCAATTAGTTTTACGACATTAGAGGGAAGGGATTAATGGAGAAACAGTACTTTACTTTTCCCAATATATTTTCTGTCGTACAGAATAATAGTGTATATGTGCATGAGTTTATAAAGCTGTTGCTAGGTGGAACCACATATCTTTGAAGTCCTACAGAAAGTTTATAGAGCTGTTGTTAGATGGCAGCATATGCAACATGACCAACCTTTGAAATAAATTCCCAAACATATATTATAAATGGATGTACACTGACTTCTCCCTTTCTACCTAACAAAATAAATTAATGCATATTATTTACTGAAGTGTACACTAATCTGATGTACACTAACACTAACCTAACAAAAATAGTACTAACCTAATAAAACTATATGTAATTGAGTTGTTGATTGTGGCAACATTGGAAGAGGAGGGGAAAATAGCTAGTGAGTATCACAATATTGTCTAAAAATATTGTAATGTTACCATATTTCTCGTAAATAAATAAATACCTAAAAATTGTAAAATAATGTTATAAATAAGTATCATTGAAAAAAAGTTAAAAATGTTACAAAATATTAGTAAAGACAGAAGAAGTGCATAGAGTAACTATTACAAGAATATACTATGGAAAATGAAGGTAAAGGTAATGTACTGTTGAGCCGGGATGAACACTCAAGTAAGACCTTTATCTAATGAAAATATGTGAACTGTAGTACTGATACTAATTATGTGCCTGTTCATGCATTTCTACAATCTCTATTAATTGAAAATGGGGGAGTTAGTTATATGGATTGTTGGTCTCAAAGGAGGCACTGTTTTTGGGAATTCTCTGCCAGGTAGGTATCTATATAAATTGAAGTAAAAAAAAGGCAATAAAAAACACAAAATTATTATAGCTGTATGTGAATAATTACCAGAGAATTAGCCTGTATATTTTTTTTTTAAGAAATGCCATAAATGTCTTATAATTGAAAGCAAAGTTGATGTAAAACTAATCTAAAATGTGCCTTTTTGTCATTGGATCATGTCAATTTCCATTGCTAAAACAGAATAGCCAACTTACGAAAAATATTGTAATAAAAAATCTAAGCTTACCTACATAATTCCTGAAGAATGACTCATTTTTTATATCTTACCTCATAGTTTATGTTTTCTTAAACACAGGAATCACACTTTTCAAGAAGAAACATCCCTCCCATTTTCAACCGACATTATGACTACCGGATATTCGTTGGAATCTCCATCTATAACATTGCCATCTGGTGTTGATTTGATGAACTTCGAGATCAGGTCCCATTCATCAGGAATTTCAAAATTCATGATCTAAATTTGTTTTTCTGAATATATATCTTCTCCTAAACTGTCAATTCTAAAGGTTCTTCCAAATATTTTAAAAGTTCGGCCTCTTTTTCAATTTTATGATTCTCCAACAAGCTATGTGCTGCAATAGTTAATTTTTTAATTGCACTATTTTTAATATTTCTGAAGTGTTCCTTTGTGCGAGTGTCCAAATTCCTTTTTGTTTTTCCTATATATACTTTATTGCAGTCACTACAACTAATTTGATAAATTCCAAATTTTTTATTGTCTGGGATGTTCAATTTCTTATTGGTTACTAGCTAATACCCAGCGTGCGATGCTACACCTAAATAAATGAAAATTAATGTGCTTTTATGTTTAGTTGAATAAGTAAAAGGAAAAATAATTATAAATTTATATTTTTTAGATACCCCGTGCTAATTACCTGGTGTTGCCGCGAATCTATTATCCCAATCTTCATGACATAAATGAGCTGAAATACGAAAATGAATGTGTTTATGTTTAGTTAAATAAGTAAAAGGAAAAATTTATATCGTAATTATTTTTAAATACCCCATGCTATTTACCGGCGTTGTCCGGGAATCTACTCATCCCAATCTTCCTGGCATAAATGAGCTGAAAGACAAAAATTAATGTACTTCTTATGATTAGTTGTATAAGTAAAATGATAATAAAAATGTCAAAGAATAAAAACTAAAATTTTAGCATTTAAAGGACATGATACCTTAAGAGCAAAAATAGTAATTGATAATAACATTTTAGAGTAAATGAACAGTTTTAAATATCTAGGTTTCAATTTATCATATGTTAAAATTGAAGATATTAATGACAAAATAAATAAATTTAATCTAATGTGTAGCACTATTAAAAGAACCCTTAAAAACACAAGAAAAGAAACAAAAATTTTATAAAGTAATGGCTGTTCCTGTATTGATGTATGGATCAGAATGTTGGACGATCACTAAAAGACAAGAACAAAGATTGGAAGCAACTGAGATGAGATTTTTAAGAAATATAGCAGGATATACTCTGCTGGATAAGAAAAGAAATGAAGATATAAGAAAGGAACTAAATATTTTAAAACTTACAGACCGAATAATTAAATATAGGAATACTGGAAAGAACATATTGGTAGAATGCCACAAGGAAGATTTCCAAAATTATTGCTAAATTATAAACCGCACGGAAGGAGAAATGTTGGACGCCCACACAGAAGATGGTCTGAACAATTTTAACAGTTCTAGCTTTCATGAAACCGCAATGAGCCAACAGGCTTAATCCCTGGATGATGATGAAGTAAAGTATTGTAAAATGAAAAATAATTATAAATGTATATCGTAATTATTTTAAGATTCCCTATGCTGATTACCCGGTGTTGCCCGGGAATGGCATAAATGAGCTAAAAGACAAAATTTGTTATTGTGAGTTATCTGTAAAAGAATACCTGTCATGTGCTGCTATGCTTGCACAGGAATCTATATACTTGTCTCGATCTTCTTGGCATCAATGAAAGACAAAAATGGTTATTGTGAGTTATCCGTAAGAGATACACATATGCTGTCGCAGACTTTTTTGTAGATCTTTTTGAGATATCCAATTCTGTGTACATTCATTTTGTGTATTTGTTATGGTTTAGACAGCATAAGCCATTTAAGCGTCCAAAGAGCTACTTTTTTTCACTTTTCCACTACAATGGGTGATTTTTAAGGGTGTAGGAGTTGAGTATCACAACTCTCTTATAGCCTATGTTCATCCCAAGAATTTCCTGAACATTTTGCAAAAAGCCCCATCACAATGGGATCAACGGTATGGCTGCGCATAAAGTACGAACAAACAAACAAACATTCATTTTTATATATTAGATTAATAGATTACCAAGGCTAAATTTATTTATCAGTGCCAATGTAATATTGAATTTCTTGAAAATTTTTTGAAATTTGTTATGTATTTGAGGATGATACGTAATTTTCTTAAATTATTTTCCTTTCTTTGAATCAGTTTGCAATCTGATTGTTTTCCTTTCTTTGAATCAGAATGATAAGTAATTTTCTTAAATTGTTTTCCTTTCTTTGAAATTGCAATCTGATTCAAAGAAAGGAAAACAATTTAAGAAAATTACTTATCATTCTGAAATACATAACAAATTAAAAAAAAATCAAGAAATTCAATATTACATTGGCACTGAAGAATAAATTTAGCCTTGGTATAACCAATAAGAAATTGAACACCCCAGATAGAAAAAAATCTGGAATTTATCAAATTAGTTGTAGAGACTGCAATAAAGTATACATAGGAAAAACAAAAAGGAATTTGGATACTCGCACAAAGGAACACTTTAGAAATATTAAAAATTGTGAAATTGAAAATCAGCTATTGCAGCACATAGTTTGTTGGAGAGTCATAACATTGAAAAAGGGGCCAAATTTCTAAAACATTTGGAAAAACCTTAAGAATTGACAGTTTGGGAGAAGATATATATTCAGAAGAACAAATTTAGATCCATGAATTTCAAAATTCCTGATGAATGGGACTTGATTTCAAGGTTGATCAAATCAACACCAGATGACAAAGTTATAGACGGAGATTCCAACGAAAGTCCGGCAGTCAAAATGTTGGTTGAAAATGGGAGGGATGTTTCCTCTTGAAAACTGCTGTTCCCGTGTTTATGTTTATAAATTATGAGGTAAGATATAAAAAATTGACTCATTCTTCATGAATAAGAACCTCAATGTTTGATCCTATATTTAACTATGAATACATAATTCTTGTTCAATTAATCCTGTGGGCTAAATGGCCATGGTGCAGTTTTGTTGAAACTCAACATTTTGTCTACTACTGTGGTATAAATCCTCCGGATGTTCTGCCTTGCTCTGTGTGAAATCCCCAACTGCCAGGTGAAGACTGGCTGGAAACAATCTCCCTATTTATAAGTGGTTCTTGGTTGATGAAGTTCTCTAGTCCCATACGAGTGCGCTATTTCCTGATTGGCTGTCTCAGGCAACAGTGCCAGAGTCATAGCCTTGGTCCTTGTCTTTTGTAGAGCTAGAAACTGCCACTGTGGCCTGGAGCAGCCAGTCAGAAAATAGCTCAATTTTAATAAACCACTTAGAGAACTTCATCACCAAGAACTGCCTATAAATAGGAATATCATTTCCAGTGTCCAGCCAGTCTGCAGCCGGCAGTTGAGGAGTTCACAGAGAACGTGCAGAATCTCCTGATGACGTCTATGGCAGTTGTAGACAAAACATTGAGTTCAACAAAGCCAGACCATGACCATTTAGCCTAGAAACCAATTGAACAGGAATCAAGGCACCGGCTCTGAAGGCCTACAATTTTACTTACCTACCTAATTCAACCTAACTAATGTAACTTGAATAAACATGTTAATTGACTATAGTGGAAACATGAATAACCACTACTAATTTTAGGAATTCACACTATGAGGTTTATTCATTTAGGTAGAATTTTTTATCACTCACCTCATATTGTTCTTATTTGACTATAAACTAGTTTTGGAACATAGTTTCTGTTCCATCCTCAGTATCGTCATGACCGTTGTTCTATTGTCTTGAAGAGCCGCTCTTCCCTCCTTCCATTGGCAGACTGAAAAACCTCGAAACCAGGTCATTCTCCCCGAGAATTTCTAAGTTCATCAATTTCTTCTTTTCACTCTTTTGAATGTAGATCTTTTCCCAAACAATAAGTTCTTTTGGTTTTTCTATTTGTTTTAATAATTTAGCTTCTTTCTCGATAAGATGTTTTTCAGACCATGCATGGGCAGCCACTGCAGATTTTTCTACTTCCCCTTTCTTGACATTCCTGAGATGTTCTTTCACTCTAGTTTTCAAATTTCTCTTAGTTTTTCTTATGTAGAATTTCTCACATTCTTCACATTTAATCTGATAAATCCCTGATTTGTTTTCTTCTTTTATTTTTTCATTTTTATTAGATCTAATCAATCTATTGATCCTGTAGTCATTTTTGGGTGCTAACCTTATGTTGAAATCTTTAAAAATATTTTGAAACTTGTGGTGTTTTAATGGATATGTGAATTTTCTGAATTTTACATTTTCTTCTTTTACTTTTAGAAGAGTGCTTTGATTAATAACTTTTTGTCTTTTGAACTTGTTTATTTTCTTGAGTATCATTCTTTCTGCAAAACCATTTTTCGTAGCTACATTGATTATGTGTTCTTTTTCTTTTTCATAATTTTCTTTGTTCACGGGTACGTTCACTAATATATGTGTCAGACTATTGAAAACTGCTTCTTTGTGAGCTATCTGATTGAATATTATAATGATATTGTGAAAAGAAAAATCAATGTGTGAACCAGGAATCGAACCGTGGACCTCTAGTTCTCCAGACTAGTGTGCAGCCCACTACACCATTCCACACTTGGCACAAACACTAACAATTCTTTCCACATATACAAATCTATGGCGATGGCAGTGTCATCTACCTGACAACGGACGAAACGAGAATTATAGATTTGTATATGTGGAAAGAATTATTAGTGTTTGTGCCAGGTGTGGAATGGTGTAGTGGGCTGCACACTAGTCTGGAGAACTAGAGGTCCACGGTTTGATTCCTGGTTCACACATCAATTTTTCTTTTCACAATATCATTATAATATTATAATATGATCCATTATTGGAACTGTGTTAAAATAACAGTATTGGAAAATGTTTCTTTGTTCATTGGTATGTTCACTAATCTATGTGTCAAACTATTGAAAACTGCTTCTTTGTGAGCTATGTGATTGAAACCTGAAGCTTTTATATAGTTATCTATGTGTGTCTTCTTTCTGTAAATTCCAAATTCTATCTTATTTTCTTCATTCCTTTTTAATTTGAGATCTAAAAATGGTATTTCTCTATTAATTTCCCTTTCCATAGTGAACTTTATAGTTTGACTTTAGTTTATGTTCAATAATTTCAATGCATCATCTATCTGTTTAAGATTAACTATTGCAATTATGTCATCCACCAGAACTTGAAAATTAAACGATGTCCATTAATTATCTTGTGTTCAAAATTCCCCATGAATAGATTAGCTAAAAATGGAGATAAAGGGTTTCCCATCGAAAGTCTTGAATTTTGTTTATAGAATCTTACATTGTAGGCAAAAACATATTATCAATACATAATTTAATTAAAGTTTTGTATTCGACTATCTTTTCTTTTTCAATTTTATTATTGTTCAGCCAAATCTCTAAAATTTCCATAGTTTGGTCTTTAGTTTCCTTATTTCCAAGCATTTCTAAAGACCAAACTATGGAAATTTTAGAGATTTGGCTGAACAATAATAAAATTGAAAAAGAAAAGATAGTCGAATACAAAACTTTAACTAAATTATGTATTGATAATGTTTTTCACCTACAATGGAAGATTCTATAAACAAAATTCAGGATTTTCGATGGGAAACCCTTTATCTCCATTTTTAGCTAATCTATTCATGGGAAATTTTGAACACAAGATAATTATTGGACATCGTTTAATTTTCAAGTTCTGGTGCAGATATGTGGATGACATAATTGCAATAGTTAATCATAAACAGATAGATGATGAATATTTAATTTTAGGAAGTTATATTTTGAGGTTATTTTAATTATATTATTTTTGGTCTGGACATCTTACCTCAATATTAATGTTGATTTGTTCTTGGACATGTTTCAAAACAATTCTCTGTTTTATCTTCAGCTTTCCCAGACTGGTTTTATTTTGTTGCATTATGTTGCACCACCTGGATGTCGATGTCAGCTCCATCCTGTGGTTGGCCAAAGAACCTCCAAACAAGGTCACCCTCCATCGGAATATCAAAATTCATAACTCTGTTTCTGTTCTTCTGAATATAAATTTTTTCCCAAATAGTCAGCTCGTTTGTATTTTCTAACTGTTTTAATATTTAGTGTCTGAATTAATATTATGTTTTTCAGACCAAACATGAGCAGCAACTGCAGATTTTTCAATTTCTCCATTTTTAATATTTCTTATGTGTTCTTTGGTTCTAATTTTTAGGTTTCTTTTTGTTTTCCCTATATATATCTTTTCACAACCCATGCATTCAATTTGATATATTCCTGACTTTTATTTTTTATCAGTTTTTTTCATTTTTGTTGGTTTTTATTAGTTTATTTAAACTGTAGTTATTTTTTGGTGCTAATTTAATATTAAACTTCTCAATATATTTTGAAATTTCTCTGTTTCTGTTCTTCTGAATATAAATTTTTTCCCCAAATAGTCAGCTCGGTTGTATTTTCTAACTGTTTTAATAATTTAGTGTCTGAATAATAATAATGTTTTTCAGACCAAACATGAGCAGCAACTGCAGATTTTTCAATTTCTCCATTTTAATATTTCTTATGTGTTCTTTGGTTCTAATTTTTAGGTTTCTTTTTGTTTTCCCTATATATATCTTTTCACAACCCATGCATTCAATTTGATATATTCCTGACTTTTATTTTTATCAGTTTTTTTCATTTTTGTTGGTTTTTATTAGTTTATTTAAACTGTAGTTATTTTTTGGTGCTAATTTAATATTAAACTTCTCAAATATATTTTGAAATTTCTCTGTTTCTGTTCTCTGAATATAAATTTTTTCCCAAATAGTCAGCTCGTTTGTATTTTCTAACTGTTTTAATAATTTAGTGTCTGAATTAATATTATGTTTTTCAGACCAAACATGAGCAGCAACTGCAGATTTTTCAATTTCTCCATTTTTAATATTTCTTATGTGTTCTGTGGTTCTAATTTTTAGGTTTCTTTTTGTTTTCCCTATATATATCTTTTCACAACCCATGCATTCAATTTGATATATTCCTGACTTTTTATTTTTATCAGTTTTTTCATTTTTGTTGGTTTTTATTAGTTTATTTAAACTGTAGTTATTTTTTGGTGCTAATTTAATATTAAACTTCTCAAATATATTTTGAAATTTATTATGTACCCAGGGGTGATAGATGATGCATTGAAATTATTGAACATAAACTAAAGTCAAACTATGAAGTTCACTATGGAAAAGGAAATAAACAATATTAAAAAACCTCATAGTGTTATTTCCTATCTACATAACTTAATAGAGAAATACCATTTTTAGATCTCAAATTAAAAAGGAATGAAGAAAATAAGATAGAATTTGGAATTTACAGAAAGAAGACACATATAGATAACTATATAAAAGCTTCAGGTTTCAATCACATAGCTCACAAAGAAGCAGTTTTCAATAGTTTGACACATAGATTAGTGAACATACCAATGAACAAAGAAAATTATGAAAAAGAACACATAATCAACGTAGCCACGAAAAATGGTTTTGCAATAAAAATGATACTCAAGAAAATAAACAAGTTCAAAAGACAAAAATTTATTAATCAAAGCACTCTTCTAAAAGGAAAAGAAGAAAATGTAAAATTTAGAAAATTCACATATCATCCATTAAAACACCACAAGTTTCAAAATTTTTTTAAAGATTTCAACATAAGGTTAGCACCCAAAAATGACTACAGCATCAGTAGACTGATTAGACCTAATAAAAATGAGAAAATAAAAGAAGAAAACAAATCAGGGATTTATCAGATTAAATGTGAATAATGTGAGAAATTCTACATAAGAAAAACTAAGAGAAATTTGAAAACTAGAGTGAAAGAACATCTCAGGAATGTCAAGAAAGGGGAAGTAGAAAAATCTGCAGTGGCTGCCCATGCATGGTCTGAAAATATCTTATCGAGAAAGAAGCTAAATTACTTACTTACTCACTGGCACTATCGAACCCGAAGGTTCATGGCCACGCAGATATAAGCTCTCCATACATCCCTATCCTGAGCTAATGCTTTCCAATCATTCCCTGTGTAATCTATTTCCCTCAAATCATAGTTAATGTTGTTCTCCCACCTCATTCTTGGTCTACCAACTGGGCGTTTTCCCTCTGGCTTTCCTACAAGAAGCTTTCATGCACGTCTTTCATACCCCATACGTGCAACATGTCCTGCCCATCGCAGTCTACGAGACTTAACTGTCCTTATTATATCTGGCTTCCTATAAAGACCATGTAGTTCATTGTTATGTAGTCTTCTCCATTCACCTGTCTGTTCATCTCTCTTTGGTCCAAAAATTTTCCTAAGAACTTTATTCTCAAATACTCGTAATCTCTTTCTTCCTCCCTTAAAGTAAGAGTCCATGTTTCGCACCCATATAATATAACTGGTAGAATAATAGTTTTATATATTTTCAGCTTAACGTTTTTTGAAAGGAGTTGGGACATCAAAAGTCTCTGCAATGCATAATAGCATGCATTTCCAGAATTGAGCCTATGTTTAATTTCTTTTTGCATCTCATTCCTGTTTGTGATTATTGTTCCTAGGTATTTGAATTCAGCCACTTCCTCAAAATTTCCCTCATTTGTCATTAGCTGTCCATTTCCATTATATACTGAATTTCTACGTGTGACCATATATTTAGTTTTACTGATATTTACTTCCAGTCCTAATTTCTTAGTGTTACTCAATAGTGTGTGCGTGTTGGCCTTTAGTATCTCCTTGCTATCGGCCAGTAGTACAACATCATCAGCATAAACTAACAGCTTATTAATACCATTGAGTTGTAAGCCTTCCTCATTCTCTAAAGATTTAATGGCATGCTCTAGTACAAAATTAAATAGTAGAGGAGATAGTGCATCTCCTTGCTTCAACCCATTCTGGATTTCAAAAGTGTCTGAAAACTGTTTGCCTACACGCACCCTACTCTTTGAGCCATTTAGACACATTCGTGTAAGTCTAACTAACTTTTTAGGAATTCCGAACTCCAGCAGGATATTATATAACTTCTCCCTCTTAATTGAATCATATGCTTTTTGAAGTCTACATATACTTGATGTACAGTACCATTATATTCCCATTTCTTCTCTAAAATCTGTCTTAAAATGAAAATCTGATCTGTTGTAGACCTGTTTCTTCTAAATGCACATTGATGATCTCCTAGAATGTCATCATATAGGGAGTAAGTCTGCTTACTAATATATTTGTTAGAATTTTGTACGAAGTTGAAAGTAATGAGATGCCCCTGTAGTTGTTGCAATCAGTTTTATCTCCTTTCTTATAAATTGGTACGATAATTGATTCCTTCCATTCATCTGGAAGAGCTTCTTTTTCCCAAATCATACTAAGCAACCAGCGTATCTTGTCCATCAATTTTTCTCCCCCTGATTTTATCAGTTCTGCTGGGATCTCATCTGAACCTGATGCTTTATACATCTTCAATTTTTCAATCGCCATTTCAACCTCTAATGCACTTGGCTCTGCGACTAGCATTTCTGCTGTCTGTAACTTATCCTCCTCACTGTCCTGTTCTGTATGTACATTTAATAGCTGATTAAAGTAACCTTTCCATCTATTTAATATACTCTTAGAATCTGCAATCATATCCCCATTTTCATTCCGAATTATGTTTTTTTCTAGCCTGAAACCCTTTCTTCTCTATACTAATTCCCTGATATAATTCTCTAATGTTCCTATTTTTGCATTCATTTCAAGATCATTAATCTTCTCTCTCAAATATTCCCTCTTTTTACTCTTTAGTAACTTGGTGGTTTCCCGTCTAATACTACCCAATTGCTCTAAATTTACCTCATTTGGCTCGTGTAACCATTTCATTTTTGCTAGCTTTCTTTTCTTTACAATGTCGACACATTCCTCATCAAACCATTTCTTGTTTTGCCTCTTTTTTAAACAACCAATGCTTTCTGATGCTGACAATTTATTAGTATCTCTTATAGCCTCCCATTCTTTATTTATATCAGTTTCTTCTTCGTTTGCCACATTGTCATCTGAAGATTCCAGTACTTCAAATCTATTAGCAATTTTGATTTGGTATTCTTGCCGCTAAGAAAGAAGCTAAATTATTAAAACAAATAGAGAAACCAAAAGAACTTGGTGTTTGGGAAAATATCTACATTCAAAAGAGCAAAAAGAAAAAAATTGATGGACTTTGAAATTCCTGGGGAGAATGACCTGGTTTCGAGGTTTTTCAGTCTGCCAATGGAAGGAGTGAAAGGTGGATCTGCAAGACGACAGAACAACGGTCGTGACTATACTAAGGATGGGACAGAAACTATGTTCTGAAACTAGTTTATAGTCAAATAAGAAGAACAATATGAGGTGAGTGATAAAAAATTCTACCTAAATGGATAACCATGTTGGTAACCATATAAATAGCATGAATGTTTATAATTAAATGAATCGTGATTTCTTCTTACCTCATACTTCTATGTTTTTTTTTTAAACACAGCACTGCATAAATGGTTTCGATGAAGACATTATAAAGAATAAATTAAAGAAATTCAAACAACAAAAAAGGTTACAGGAATACACCACCTTACATCATGGTCCCAAGAAAGATGTAAAATTCAAGAAATTCACTTACCATTCTGAAGTTCATAATTAGTTTCAAAAAATTTTCAGAAATTTTAATATAACATTAGCTCCAATTAACAAATTCAGCCTGGGTAATCTTCTGTTAACTAATAATAAATGTAATACCCGAGACAACAAAAAATCTGGAATTTATCAAATTGATTGCAAAGATTGCAACAAGATATATATAGGAAAAACAAAAAGGAACTTGGAAACTCGTAAAAAGAGCACTTCAGAAACATAAAGAATGGAGAAATTGAAAAATCAGCTATAGCAGCACATAGTTTATTAGAGCATCATAGGATTGAAAAAGAAGCAAAACTTTTAAAACATCTATCTAAACCTTTGGATTTAACAGTTTGGGAAAAAATATATATTCAAAAAAACCATACTAGAACTATGAACTTCGAGATTCCGGACGAACCGAGCTTGATTACAAAGTTCTTCAAAAATACAACAGATAGCAGTTTAGGAAATGATTCATTCAAAATAACACCAGATGGCAGTTTGAAGAGGAATTCCTTCAAAAGAACACCAGATGGCAGTCTGGATAATTACTGGCAAAAAGGAGAAAAAATTGACAGTCGTGAAAACAGCTGACGATGACGACGTGTTGCCGATACTGCAGTGCTGTGTTTAAAAAAAACATAGAAGTATGAGGTAAGAAGAAATCACGATTCATTTAATTATAATTAATTGAACCTCATAATGTTAAAAATTCCCAAATTTAATATATAAGCATGAATGTTATTCGATAACTCTGATATGTCAGTAACTTGTGGTCCTTTCAAGATATACATACTCATATTTAATTTAAGGAAGTTATATTTTGAGGTTATTTTAATTATATTATTTTTGGTCTGGACATCTTACCTCAATATTAATGTTGATTTGTTCTTGGACATGTTTCAAAACAATTCTGTTTTATCGTCAGCTTTCCCAGACTGGTTTTATTTATGTTGCATTATGTTGCACCACCTGGATGTCGATGTCAGCTCCATCCTGTGGTTGGCCAAAGAACCTCCAAACAAGGTCACCCTCCATCGGAATATCAAAATTCATAACTCTGTTTCTGTTCTTCTGAATATAAATTTTTTCCCAAATAGTCAGCTCGTTTGTATTTTCTAACCTGTTTTAATAATTTAGTGTCTGAATTTATAATTATGTTTTTTCAGACCAAACATGAGCAGCAACTGCAGATTTTCAATTCCTTCATCCTCCATTTTTAATAGTTCTTATGTGTTCTTTGGTTCTAATTTTTTAGGTTTCTTTTTGTTTTCCCTATATATATCTTTTCACAACCCATGCATTTCAATTTGATATATTCCTGACTTTTTATTTTATATTCTTATTTCATTTTTGTTGGTTTTTATTAGTTTATTTAAACTGTAGTTATTTTTTGGTGCTAATTTAATATTAAACTTCTCAATATATATTTGAAATTAATTAATGTACCCAGGGGTGATATGTGAATTTCCTATATTTTTTTCATAGGTGGTTCTTCTTTTTAAAGATTACTTCTGTTTATCATTTTGTGTTTTTTATACTTTTCTATCCTTTTATGTACCATTTTTCATCAAACCCATTTTCTCTTGCTACTTTGATTATGTGTTTTTTCTCATGTTTGAAATCTTCTTCGTTTAAGGTAAGTTTACCAATCTATGAGTTAAACTATTAAATGCTGCTAATTTATGTCCCAATTGGATTGAACCCTGTTGATTTTATAAAATTTTCCGTATGAGTTTCTTTCCTATGAATCCTGAATTCAATTTTTCTTTTCTTCTTCGTTTCTGACCAATTTAAGATCCAAAAAAGGTATTTGTTTATTGTCTTCTATTTCTTTGGTGAATTTAATGTTTGTACTCTGTAAATTTAATAGTTTTAGGGAATCTTCTACTTGTTTTTCTTTAACAATACAAATTATATCATCAAACTATCTACTCCAAAAATTTAAACATTGTGGGATGTGCTTTAGTGATTTTACATTCAAAATCGCTCATAAATAAATTTGCCAGGAAAGGTGATAATGGGTTTCCCATTGAGAGCCCTGATTTTTGTCTATAGAAACTCCCATTGAATGTAAAAAACATTTGGTCAATGCATAACTCAGTTAATTTCAAATAATCTTCTTTGATCTCTCTGTCTATGTTGTTTTTTCTTAACCAATTGTTCAATATCTCCAAAGATTTTTGTTTTTTTTTTTTTTTTTCGAAAAACATGTAGAAGATTCCCTAAAACTATTAAATTTACAGAGTACAAACATTAAATTCACCAAAGAAATAGAAGACAATAAACAAATACCTTTTTTGGATCTTAAATTGGTCAGAAACGAAGAAAAAAGAAAAATTGAATTCAGGATTCATAGGAAAGAAACTCATACGGAAAATTTTATAAAATCAACAGGGTTCAATCCAATTGGACATAAATTAGCAGCCATTTAATAGTTTAACTCATAGATTGGTAACCTTACCCTTAAACGAAGAAGATTTCAAACATGAGAAAAAACACATAATCAAAGTAGCAAGAGAAAATGGGTTTGATGAAAAAATGGTACATAAAAGGATAGAAAAGTATAAAAAACAAAAATGATAAACAGAAGTAATCTTGAAAAAGAAGAACCACGTATGAAAAAATATAAGAAATTCACATATCACCCCTGGGTACATAATAAATTTCAAAATATATTTGAGAAGTTTAATATTAAATTAGCACCAAAAAATAACTACAGTTAAAAAAACTAATAAAAACCAACAAAAATGAAAAAACTGATAAAAATAAAAAGTCAGGAATATATCAAATTGAATGCATGGGTTGTGAAAAGATATATATAGGGAAAACAAAAAGAAACCTAAAAATTAGAACCAAAGAACACATAAGAAATATTAAAAATGGAGAAATTGAAAAATCTGCAGTTGCTGCTCATGTTTGGTCTGAAAAACATAATATAAATTCAGACACTAAATTATTAAAACAGTTAGAAAATACAAAAGAGCTGACTATTTGGGAAAAAAGTTTAAATTCAGAAGAACCGAAACAGAGTTATGAATTTTGATATTCCGATGGAGGGTGACCTTGTTTGGAGGTACTTTGGCCAACCACAGGATGGAGCTGACATCGACATCCAGGTGGTGCAACATAATGCAACATAAATAAAACCAGCCTGGGAAAGCTGACGATAAAACAGAATTGTTTTGAAACATGTCCAAGAACAAATCAACATTAATATTGAGGTAAGATGTCCAGACCAAAAATAATATAATACATACTCATACCTAGCATAGAACAGCCCTATTTTTTCTCCTTTGTTTCTTTGGTATATTATCATTTAATTTTGGCTCTAGTATCCAACATATGATTGCAACTTTTATAATACCTCACACAACTTCTGTTAAATTTTACTATTTCGGTTTCATTTTTAAAAACATTACCATTTTGAACGTATGGACATTTTCTAATTATATTATTTGCATTTTTTTTTACAATATTCAACTAGATACATACCTGAATGTTTATTTATTTCCAATGGCCAGAATTGACACTAAAGTCATTTTCTCTCCAGCCTCCCAATACAAGCTGACAAAGTCTTTAGATTGTGGTGTTTAATGCTGGACACTGAAAATAGCAATGTTTGTCCATAATGTAATCTGGGTTATTGCACAGAACTCATCTCTTGGACTGATGTGCAGATGACGCGTGAGAGAGTCATGCCCCATCATCAGCTCCTTTTGCCCTTTTTTGTTTACTTCTGCTACCAGTTTGTCTTTTGCCTTTACTGCTTCAGAGTTCTCTTGCATGTTATCCATTTGGAATACTTTTTCATTTCATCAATCTTTCTGTAGAGTTTGGTGTTTATTGTGATTTGGGTACTAGTGCCTCTTTTGCAAGTTCATTTGACATTTCATTACCAAATAATCCGAGTGAAGGAATCCATTGGAAGGCTATTGTCTTGTTTAGCTGTTTTAAAAACTGTAGCAGATTGCGGCATTCCACGTGTTTGGTTGGAGGCTATTGCTTGGATTGCAGCTCTAGAGTCTGGTTAGATGATTGCTTTTGCAAACATTTTCTGGAGGAATATAAGGTTATGGAGTACCAGTTCAATGGCTTTGATTTCTCCTTCAAAGGCTATTATTATTGAGACATACTGTGATATATTGACTGAACAGATGTGAGTAAATCCTAGTTCCTACATTTTCAGTCATTGTTCTGGACCCATCTGAATATATTCTCAACACTCAGGTTCAGGAAATTTTGCATTTATTTCTTGTAATGTTTGTTGTTTGGCTACTAGTGGACTTATTTCTTCTTTCCTGTCCATTTATTTTATTGAAAGATTGGAATTGTGCTGTTGGTAGTTTAGAGGATTTATTATTTGGTGCATTTGTTCAGTTTACATTGTTGTGGTGGAGTGACTTGTGTGCTTAAATGAGCTGGCGGTAGCATTGCAGCTGAAAGGATTACCCATACTGAATAGGTCAAAGACAATGAGCCAGAAGAAGAAAGAGTGATTATCTTTCACTGTAAAAATACAACTGTCAAGAAACATGGACATGGGTTCCACTAGGGTAACATTTTTCAGAGGTAAACTAATCCCCCATTTGGTTCTCCGGGCGGGGACTACTTCAGGGAATCTATGGCAGTTGCTCAAACACAAGGACATATTCTTAGAACATGTAATATTAAGACATTATATAGTAGTGGGACACTAGAAATATTAATGTAGGGATTAGATAAATCACCCTTGGATATAGTTGCTCTACAGGGGGTTAGATAGCCAGGAGAAGGTAGTCTGAAAATTTTGCATTATACTATGGGGTGCAACGAGACCTGTATTTGGAACAAGTTTTTTAGTCCGATGGAAGATTCTCTGCTCTATCTGAGACATTAAGTTTGTCAGCAATAGGTTATCATATATAATTCTAAAGGGCGAAATGACATGGTTTTGTAATCGTAATAGTACATGGTCCCACAGAAGATAAGAATGAGTTTTATGAAGAGTTAAAACTTGTATTTGATAGTCTTTCAGGGTATTATTTAAAAATTATCATAGGAGATTTTAATGCAAAAGTGAGAAGAGAAGATATATTCAGTCCAGCAATAGGCATATTCGGCTTTCATGAAGATAGTAATAGGTTCAGATGAGATCCCAGCAGAACTGATAAAATCAGGGGGACAAAAATTGATGGACAAAATACGCCGGTTACTTAGCATGATTTGGGAAAAAGAAGCTCTTCCCGATGAATGGAAAGAATCAGTTATCGTTCCAATTTATAAGAAAGGAGATAAAACTGATTGCAACAATTACAGGGGCATCTCATTACTTTTATCTTCGTACAAAATTCTAAGAAATATATTAGTAAGCAGACTTACTCCCTATAGGTGATTACATTCTAGGAGATCATCAATGTGAATTTAGAAGAAACAGGTCTACAACAGATCAGATTTTTAGTATAAGATAGATTTTAGAAAAGAAATGGGAATATCATGTACTGTACATCAACTATACGTAGGACTTCAAAAAGCATAGATTCAATTAAGAGGGAGAAGTTAATAGGTATCCTGCTGAAGTTCGGAATTCTTAAAAAGTTAGACTATGTGAGGTGTCTTAATGGCACAAAGCAAAGAGAGGGTGCGTGTAGGCAAACAGTTTTTCGGAACACTTTTGAAATCCAGAATGGGTTGAAGCAAAAGGAGATGCACTACCTCCTCTACTATTTAATTTTGTACTAGAGCATGCCATCAAATCTCTAGAGGATGAAGAAGGCCTACAACTCAATGGTATTAATAAGCTGTTTATGCTGATGATGCAGTACTATTGACCGATAGCGAGGAGATACTAAATATATGGTCACACGTAGAAATACATTATATAATGGAAAGGCCTACAACTCAATGGTATTAATAAGCTGTTTATGCTGATGATGCAGTACTATTGACCGATAGCGAGGAGATACTAAATATATGGTCACACGTAGAAATACATTATATAATGGAAATGGACAGATAATGACAAATGAAGGAAATTTTGAGAAGTGGCTGAATTACAAATACTAGGAACAATAATCACAATAGGAATGAGATTGCACAGAGAAATTAAAAAATAGGATCAATTCTGGAATGCGTGCTATTATGCATACAGAGATTTTGATGTCCCACCTACTTAAAAAATCATTAATCTGAAAAATAATAAAAACTATATTCTAAAAGTTATATTATATGGATGCGAAACATGGACTCTTACTTTTAAGGGAGGAAAGGAAAAGAGATTTAGGCTCGTATCTATGATCACATTGATGCCGTAAACTGTGTAACTGAGGCATAAGAATGAAGTGATCTGGGACATGCAAAGACGTTTTCCATGACTTAAGAAATTGTTCATGCGATTATAATTGCCATCAAGTGGACACGGCAAGTAAGCTACTGGACACCTGACGTTGCACGTTCAAGGTGAAATTATGCCTGCTCAGGTATATTATTTCTTAAATTCGTACAATATTTGTCATTGTCGGTTACGACTTCTATGTCTCTTATTTAAACGGGACTCTTACTTTAAGGGAGGAAAGGAGATTGAGCTCGTATCTATGAACACATTGAATGCCGTAAATTGGTTTACTGAGGCATAATTAAATGACACTTGTGAGGTGACATGCAATGACTTTTCCATGCTTAAGCAATCTGTTCATGCGGATAATAATTGCCATACTCAAATTCAAGTGGTAAATACTGGCAGTAAGCTAATTTTTTTACCTGGACGACCTGACTTTGCACGTTCCAAGCGTGGAAAGTATGACTGCCTTCAGTGTATATTTTTTTTTCTTAATTTCGTAAAATATTTGTCATTGTCTGTTACGACTTATATGTCTCTTATTTTAAATAAATAATTTGTTAATATTGTATGTTTCTTGAAATATGTCGTAAATATTTTGAGGTTAGGTCTGATAATATACATATGAAACTTGGTTAAAAAATAATTTCTAATAATTAAATGAATGAATGATTTTTCTATTATTTTGTATGTAATACAACTAATAAACTTTTACTGATTGCATTATAACTCTGTCAAATATTGCAATAAGATATATATATTTTTTTTAAATTTACGCAAGTTAGTAGATAAACTCTATATGATTTTTTTTCGGCAGACATAAAAATCTTTGGAAATAATGCATTTATGTAACCTGGATTAATATGCCTATCAACCAACAGTACAGTATATTTGCTCATAAATTAATCCAGATATTTGGTGTCTACTTAATCTCCAGTTCCATGGCACGAGAGGTTTAGAAGGCCCTTGACCTACCTGCTGGCTTCATATCCACGTGTAAATCACAGAGGTGGACAATCATCTAGGCAATATTAGGGTGTGATGTAGTCAGCATATCAGATCCCCAGTCATTATAGCTGGTTTTCTCAACCTGGAACTGCTACTTATTGTAGCTACCCAAATTCCAACAATGTTGGGTGGGCAATTGTCCCATATTGACCAATGATAATTGAAAAAAAAAAAAATTCTGCTCTCATGGGGATTTGAACATGCCCCAATGCATCATGTGTTAAACTGCTTGGCTATATGCACAACTACCCATTTAATCTTTTTTTTTTTTTTTTTTTTTTTTTCAAATGCCACATTCCTGGTTTCTCTTCTGGCATGGCGTACTTGTAACCCACTTCTGAGGTTGGGGCGCCTGGAAGGCAGGGTTACGTTGCCCCGATGATATGATGGGTGATGATGATGATAATGGTGTGCCAGGAGAGTCCCTAATCCTAAGCTTAACCTAAGATGAATATGAATGATGATGATTGCGATGGCCATATGATTTCGGGGACCGTTTGGGCCTTAAAGTTTTCCTGACATTTGTCTTACAGGTGAGGAAAAACCCCGATAAAAACCTCACCCAAAAAACTGTCTGTCCCGACTGGGCATCGAACCCGGGCCCGCTGCGTGACAAGGCAGTACGCTACCCCGAGACCACAGCGGTCTACCCACTTAATCTTGTCAATACACTTCTTATATGTTGTTTTAGTAGCTCAAAAAAAATATACTATCCCACGAGGTTTTAAACTCAGATCTGCAGATCAACAGGCAATGTATTACCACCTGACCTAACATAAGAGTATTTGGTTGATACAAATATGTAGAATTAAACAGTGCTACTAATATGCAGTGTGCCACATCACACCTTTGTTAACTACAGCATAATTACACTTCTTCCTTGCATGTGATAGACCTAGGGGTCTGTTACGGTCTCAATCCAACGTTTGAAGGGTCTGTCCAAAGATAATAATTATACAAACAGCAAATCTGCTTTAGATACATCATTTTCAAATTCATAACATTTGCAAACAGGAAAGAGGATGATAATTTAGCACTCAGTAAATATTATTTAAAAACCATTTGTCATAAAACAGATTTTTTAAAAAATTTCTGTGATAAACAATTTATTAAATTTTAACATCCATTTGTGACTGTAGGCATAACTGTAGTAGATTCTACAGGGCAAGTCAAAATGTTGTGCAGGTTTTCAGAAATTTATTATGTGAAATGTAATGAACATATAATATTGTGAGACATATTGTATGAAAGGTAAACTCTCAAAGTTTAGTTGTCCACTTCTAAAGTTCCGCGTTCACCCGCAAGATGTCAACAGCAGAGCAGTAAAGGAAAATGGCGTTGACTGGGGATCAGAAGTCTTTCTGTGTGCTTGATTACCATGTAAACAACTCTGTGACTAGTGTTCAACGACATTTCCGTACCAGATACGATAAAGACCCGCCGGATGGGAGATCCATTCGTAAGTGGTACACACAATTTAGGGATTCAGGCTGTATCTGTAAACGAAAATCGACTGGCCGTCCGTCGACGAGTGAAGAGACAGTCGAACGCGTTCGCACATGCTTCGTGCGGAGTCCACAGAAATCCACCTACTGGGGAGCGACAGAACTTCAACTACCACAAAAAACTGTATGGCGGATTCTCCGGAAACGTTTACAGATGAAACCCTACCACTTGCAACTGGTTCAAGCCTTAAAACCCCGCCGATTATGCTTTGCGAGCGTCCTTCTGTGTTGATTTTCTCGCATTAATGGAAGAGAATGAGTTCCATGAGAGGGTAGTTTACAGTGATGAAGCGACTTTCCACCTTTCAGGAAAAGTGAATAGACACAATGTAAGGATTTGGGGAACTGGTAACCCCCATGCAACTCTGGAACATCAACGCGATTCTCCGAAAGTGAATGTCTTTTGTGCCATTTCCCATGCAAAGGTTTATGGGCCCTTTTTCTTTCATGAACGTACTGTGAACGGACATGTTTTCCTTGATATGCTACAACAATGGCTCCTTCCGCAGCTTGAAGCGGATAGTCCAGATTTCATTCTGCAGTTGGATGGTGCCCCTCCACATTACCATGGCAGTGTTCGAGACCATTTGAATACGGCTTTACCACAACGCTGGATAGGCCGTGCATCTCAGGGTGATCAACAACTCATTCATTGGCCACCTCGTTCACCAGATCTAACCCCGTGTGATTTCTTCATGTGGGGTCTTGTAAAGGATCATGTTTACGTACCACCACTTCCAACAACACTGCATGAACTGCGTGCCCGCATCACAGCAGCCATTGCTGATATCGACCGCGGACTGCTACAGAAAGTTTGGCAGGAGATTGAATATCGGCTTGACATCTGTCGTGTAACAAAAGGCGCTCACATAGAACATCTGTGAATATTAAAAAAAAAAAAACTTTGAGAGTTTACCTTTCATACAATATGTCTCACAATATTATATGTTCATTACATTTCACATAATAAATTTCTGAAAACCTGCACAACATTTTGACTTGCCCTGTAGTATTATCAACATCTATATTTTATTTAAAAAAAAATAACAAATAGAAACTCATCTAATGGTTTAAGGTAAGCCGATGCTGTGCCTCCACTGCTATTCAGTTTTGTACTAGAGCAGGTAATCAAATCTCTAGATGATAAAAGAAGAGGTATAATTAAAATAGTATTATTACATATATTTTAGAATATATGACTAGAAAATTAATAGAAGAATACGAAAAATGGGGATTAATTTTGAACTTGAAAAAAAAAACAAAATATTTATCAATTGGTGAACCAGAACAAAATTTAATTTTGGAGACTGGAGAAACATAAAATCTTGTAGTGAGATCACATATTTAGGAATTAAAATAAATAAAAATGGGAGTTATGAAGAGGAAATAAGAAATAGAAATAATAAAGCAAAATTTGCAATTGCTTGCCTCAATGGCATATTGTGGGATAAAAATATAAGTAATAAAAATAAAATGAATATATATCATACAATTGTTAAAAGCATCATTACTTATGGAGTAGAACTTTGGCCATTAACAACAAAAACAAAAAGTATCTTTTGGCAACGGAAATGGATTTTATACGAAGGGCAGCAAGAATTTCAAGAAGTGAAAAAAATTAGGAACTCAGTTATAAGGGAGAAAATTAAGATTGAAGACACTATTTTAGATTATATTAAAACCCAGCAATCAAGATGGTACGGACATGTCCAGCGAATGGAAGAGGATCGGCTACCAAAATCTGTTTTGGAATGGAAACCTGAGGGAAGACGAGGCAGAGGAAGACCTAAAACCTCCTGGAGTCAGGGAATATGTTTATACATGAAATTTCTACGACCAGGAGATTGGATGGACCGACAAAATTGGCTATTAGGATTCGGACGATGTCAAAGACATTAATCAACCGATGATCTATCTATTAATACATTGTTGGTATATAATGATGATGCATTATTATTAGGTGATCTGATAATAAAGTTCTTAATAAAAGTTTTAAATCAAAAAGAGATGAACAGACAGATGAATGTAGCAGAGAGCTACACATGATATTTATCATCATCATCATCATGAACAAATTCGTTTTAGGCCATGTGGCCTGTACGGTAAACCTAGCGAAGATGGTCTTGATCTTTACACCAATGTTTTGGTCTTCCTTGGTCCCTATGTCCAGTTGGGGTATATTGGAATGCCAATTTTGGAAGTCTATTTCTTGCCATTCTCCTCAGATGATTTTTCCATTCTTGTTAGTATCTTTGTATATCTTCATTTAAACTTGTCACTCCAAGTTTTCCTCTGATAATAGTGTTCCTCTGGTGACCCAGTCTGTTAACTCCTAACAATGATCGCAAGAAGCGCATTTGGCTTACTTGATATTTATAGGAAACCAAATGTAATGATAATGGTTTAAGTTTCATAGACTGTGATGTGCAGGACATGGGGAATGAAATACAGGCATGGAAATAACAGTAACCATGATTTGAAAGAGGTGAATTATACAAGGAATGACTGGAAACTATTAGCTCAGGATAGGGATGTATGGAGAGCTTATGTCCATGCAGCCATAAATCTCTCGGTTTGATAATGCCAGTGATTTGTTATTAGGCAATAGTATTATATTCATGAGTTATAAATATGGTACACAATTTTTAAAACGTTTAAAAATATATAACTGAAGGTATAAGTGTATTTTTAATCAATTATTTATTAACCAAATTTCCTGTGTAGGCCTAACCTAAAAATATGAAAATTATGTTAAATATTTCAATAGCCGTACAATATTAAATTATTTACTTAGATTTCTTTTTAGTTTAGGAATAAACCTCACACGGAATAACAATAATAATAGCAATAATCAAACATAAAGGTCATAATGTCGTAATTTTGTCTATTAATTTTGATACAATGGTAAGCATTTCCTTTTGAGGATCTTCACGAAAATATAAAATTATAATAATTGAAATAATCATTAGGAAACATGTAAATATCACTGTAAATGGTGGGAAATAATTTGAAAAATGAAACCCTAAGAATAAAATTTGATAGGAGTTTATGAAGGAATTAAAAAAGTTGCGTCACAGGTTGTAAAGAGTAGCTTAATTTATTACAGAAATATCTGTAATACTCCAAGTGCGACAGGTCTTGAAGGACCTTGGCCTACCAGCCGGCTGCTGGTCTCACGTCCACACGTGTTAATCACAGAGGTAGATGATCATCTAGCCAATGTAGGGGTGACGTGGTCAGCATGTTGGGCCCCCAGCCGTTATAGCTGGTCTTCTCAACCTAGAGTCGCTACTTATTATAGCTACCCAAATGCCTCACAATGCTGGGTAGGCACCGGTCCCATACTGGCCGAAATTCCATGAGAAAAATTTCTTCCCCCATGGGGACTCGAACCAGTGCAAGTCCTGTAGCTCTGCGCCAAGGCATCTTGCCTTAACCGCTCGGCTACGGCACAGGACTACAGAAATATCTGTAGGCCTATGTAATTGAGAGCGTCCATATTCAGTAAAAATTTGCTCGTTATTTCGTCTTAATTATTGTATCTTACTTTGTAACAATGTAATTACAGGTATTTTTTGTTTTTAAATTTTTATTTTAGAAATGAATAATATATCCATTATACAGCAGCTGTCTGCTATAATATGCCTCAGGCAAGTTGGAAACGTTTTGGAACATACTTTGGAAGGCATTGAAAACCAGTTTTTAGCAGGTATTTAGTGCCAACCTTGTCAAAAAAACGAGATTTATGCTTCATTAGTGAGCAACTCCCTAATTCGATCAATGAATGTTCTCATGGAAAACTCGGCTCAGCAGTGATTGGAAGTAATTGAGTAGAGGCAAATGTCTTTGCATGCAGCCCTAAGAGTATTTGAGAATAAAGTACTTGGGAAAATTTTTTGACCAAAGAGAGATGAATGGAGAAGACTACATAACAATGAACTACAGAGTGTCACAAATGGATGTATACACTCTTTGAAACGTTATTTCTCAGCAACAAAATGAGACAGAAATACAATATTTTTTGTGCTTTATTTCTTAAGCCCGAACATGTTCAAAATGCTCACCTCCTGCCGCAGTACACTCCCAACAATGACGTTGAACAAAGCGACACACATTTTGGATTATTGTTATTGGAATGTCATTGACGGCATGTTCAATCTGATCTCTCAGTATCCTCCAGTGTTTGTGGTTTTGTGGTGTACACCGTGTTCTTTACAGTTCCCCAAAGAAAGAAGTCTAGAGGGGTTAAATCAGGAGATTGAGGCGGGAACTCCGATAGCACTTCCTCTTTGTCCTATCCATCTCTGATTTAATATGTGATTGAGAAAATTTCTCACATCGACATGAAAGTGAGGTGGAGCCCCGTTTTGTTGGAAGTAAATCTCATTTTTATTCTCAAAGAGATCTTCAATATGTGGAATCATGATTTCCAACATTTCCAGGTAAATCATATTTGAAGAGAAAAATTATACGCTCAGACCGGGACTTGAACCCGGGACCCTTGGTTTTCTAGTCCAAGTGCTCTACCATTTGAGCTACCTGAACAAGTACCGATCTAAACGCAAACTTTTCTCTATATACGTTTTAATTCCCGCCCACCAAATGCTATGAAGCCTGGGGCGGGAATTACAACGTATATAGAGAAAAGTTTGCGTTTAGATCGGTACTTGCTCAGGTAGCTCAAATGGTAGAGCACTTGGACTAGAAAACCAAGGGTCCCAGGTTCAAGTCCCGGTCTGAGCGTATAATTTTTCTCTTCAAATATGATTTATCCATCATTGAGATGTATGAAATTAATAATAAGAACATCGATTTCCAGGTAAGTTTGACCCATGACAGTCCCTTGGAAGAAGTACGGCCCAATTAATCCTTGGGAAGACAAACCACACCATACCGATACTCCTGGAAGATTGACGGTCTTTTCTTCAATGATGTTTGGGTTTTGGTTAGCCCAGTACACACAATTATGTTGATTAATTGTGCCATTAAGTTTGAATGTGGCTTCATCTGACCAAACAATTCAGTCTGGAAAATCTCCCCTTTCGTCACACTTCTACAGGAACCACTCACAAAATTGCAGTCGTCTATCTGGGTCATCCTCATTTAGTGCATGGAGAAGTCTCGGAATGTAAGGCTTCCATTTTTGGCCCCACAAAATTTGATGAACACTGCTTTTCTTGATACCAATCTCACGAGAACATTGCCTCACTGACTTCTCTGGGGATCGTGCACTGCAACAGTACTCTCGTTATCAGTCAAACGTCTCTTTCTTCCGCACCGACCTTTCAACACATCTTGCACTGTTCCATCATCTTCAAACTTGTCTCGGATTCTTGTTATTGTTACCCATGTTGGTGGTGGTGTCCCAAATTCAACCATCCAACGTCGTTGCACTTCAACAACATTTTCCACTTTCCAATAACACTTCAGTATCCACTTACATTCATCGAATGATATTCTTGCCGCCATTGTTGTTTATAAAGATGTGAAGATCGATGAACGTGTTGCTATGCTTTTCCAGTGCCTTGTGGATCAAACACAACAAAAATTGTATTTCTGTCTCATTTCGTTATTGATAAATAATGTTTCAAAGAGAGTATACATCAATTGGGACACACTGTACATGGCCTTTATAGGAAGCCAGATATAATAAGAACAGTTAAGTCTCGTAGACTGCGATGGGCAGGACATGTGGCACATATGGGAAATGAAAGATGTGCAAGAAAACTTCTTGTAGGAAAACCAGAGGGAAAACGCCCAGTTGGTAGACCAAGAATGAGGTGGGAGAATAACTAACTATGATTTGAGGGAAGTAGATTATACAGGGAATGATTGGAAAGCATTAACTCAGGATAGGGATGTATGGAGAGCTTATGTCCACGTGTCAGTGTTTGATAGTACCAGTGAGTAAGTAAGGTTATGCTAATGATTATTAAATGATAGCAATGAAATACTAAGAGCCAACACGCACACTCTGTTGAGTAACACTAAGAAATTGGGACTGGAAGTAAATATCAATAAAACTAAATATATGTTCATATATATAATAGAAATGGACAGTTAAAAACATGAGGGATATTTTGAAGAAATGGCTGAATTCAAATACTAGGAACAATAAATAATTAGAAATAGGAATGAGATGCATAAAGAAATTATACAGACTCAATTGTGGAAGTACATGCTATTATGCATTGCAGGAGTCCTCTCAAAAAACGTTAAACTGAAAAACTGTTATTCTTTCATTAATAACACCGTTCTGCGTGGATTTTATTTTTTAAAAATAAATGAGCGTTTCTGAATCACATTTTGAACTGATTGAAAAAATGAAATCCGTTTTTACATACCACGTCAGAATATTTTACAATTCAAAATGTTATGTTTAGAATATTTTTCATAATGTACATACTGTAGTAATATTACAGTGTACTTATTGTTTGTTAGAAAGGCCCAACAGTTTGTAATTTCAACTTTATTACTTAAAATGTGAAATAATATAACTATTATTATGTTCATATTTTGCATTATGTTTATATTTATTAAAATCTACTAACTATATCCACCCTAAGTTCATACAAAAATTTGTTTTCCCCTTAAAATGAACAGGGATTAAGATATCTGTTGTTATCCTTGGAGATGAATCAGATACATTGCCGTCTGCATCCAGTAGCATGGAAACTGAATCTCCAGTGGATGATGAACCATATAATCTGATCATGATAGATGTTTTAATCAAAGTGAGCTTAATGATTTAGTGAGGATTTAAATTTGCCTAAAGAATCAGCAGAACTGTTAGGCTGTAGGTTAAAAGAAAAGAAAGTATTGGCTGAGGGCACACATTTTTCATGATACAGGCATTGTGAGAAGGAAGTTACCCCTTTTTTTACTGAAGAAGAAAATTTAGTGTATTGTCAAGACATCCCTGCTGTCTTAAAATTTTATAACATAAACTATAATTCCAGAGTGGAGGTTCATCATAGATTCTTCCCAAAAAAAAGTTTTAAAGGTGTTTTGCTTCATAATGGAAACATTCATCCTTCCATTCCTGTGGCCCACTCTTTTGTTTTAAAGGATACATATCAAATTGTAAAGTTTTTGTTACAAAAACTGCAGTATGAAAACCATCTATGGCTAGTCTGTGTAGATTTCAAGATTATTGGACTATTGCTTGGTCAGCAAACTGGTTTCACAAAATACCCTTGTTTCTTATGTGAATGGGATAGCAGAGCTAGGTCAGAACACTGGGAAAGGGAACAGTGGCCACGTAGGACTAATTTAACATCGTGCAAACAATATAAGAAGAGAACCTCTTATTGATCCCTCAAAAGTATTTTTGCCACCAATCCATGTAAAATTAAGTTTAATGAAACAATTTGTGAAAACTCTATATATATATATATATAGACAGTTGGGTGCTTTAAATACCTTTGCGCTACATTTCCTTCACTATCCTATGAAAAAATTAAAGCTGGTGTATTCATTGGCCCACAAATTCGAAAACGATGATGGACAGTCAGTTTGAGAATACTATGAGTCGAGAAGTAAAAGTAGGCCTATGCAAGGAATCTTTCAGAAATGTTGTTTTTAATTTCCTTGGAAATAAAAAAAATACACAAATTATGTTAACATAGTGAAAGTGATGCTACAAAATTTCAAACAGATTGGTTGCAACAGGGGTGTCAAAGTACATTTCTCTCATTCCAATCTAAATTATTTCCCTGATAATTTAGGAGATTTTAGTGAGGAATAGTGTGAAAGATTTCATCAGGATATAAAAAATATGGAAATGAGATATCAAGGGAAGTGGAGTGTTTACTGACTATTCCTGGATGTTAAAAAGGGACTGCTCTGAACAACATGTGAGAAGTTCAAAGATAATTTGAAATGCAATATTGAGATAAGGTTATGAATGTGCTTATAATTATTAATTATTATCATGAATTAATGATTAGTTACTGGCAAATAAATTCTGGCCTAGTTTTTCACACAAAATTCTTGTTGAAAGTAATTTTTATTACATTTCACAAAGCTATCATTTCATTTCTAGTTATTCATGAATATTTTGAAAACCTGACTGCAGAAAATGAAGACCATTTTCAAATTCAGCACAAAAAATCCATTTAGAATCACCTGTCAGATTAAAGAAAATAAAAAATAAGTTTTAAAATGCAGAACGGTGTAATATATGGATGTGAAACATATTCTTACTTTAAGGGAGAGAAAATATGTTGAGTATTTGAGAATAAAGGTCTTAGGAAAATTTTTAGACCAAAGAGAGATGAATATGGAGTAGACAGGAAAAGGAGAAGAGACAGTGAGCTACATAATATTCATAGGAAACCAGATATATAAGAACAGTTAAGTCTTGTAGACTGCAATGACAGGATATGTGACATGAATGGGGAATGAGAGAGGGACGTGAAAGCTTCTTTTAGAAAAACCAGTGGGAAAGTGCCCAATAGGCAGGCCAAAAATGAGGTGGGAGAAAATTAACCATGATTTGGGAATTGGCAAAGGTTTATTCACCTGTTTATCAAAAACATCGTTTCATGATATGGTATGAAGTATTACCTGCCCTATGATTTAATTAAATGGCCGCGGTGCAAAGGTAGCATAATCATTAATCTCTTAATTGGAGGCTGGAATGAAAGGTGGGACGAAATAAATACTGTCTTATTTTGATGGAATTGAATTTAATTGAGGGAAGTAGATTATACAGGGGATATTTTAAAATAGGGACATATGAAGAGCTAATGTCTGCACAGTTTGATAGTGCCAGTTGCCAATTAGTTAGACTGAACAACAAAAAGAATCCTGACCATCCATCAATATATATATTTGGGATATCAGTTAGACATCCTGCTAAAATGAAATTTAATTGTAATTGGCTATATGTCTTGATATGACATCTATCAAAAAGTAATTGGTCACCTGTCTAAAATGTTTGTCTAGCTGTTTTTTTTTTGCTCTTTTAGAATCTTGTGGAACTACCCTGTTATTATTATAACAGCAGCCACTCTGTCAGGCATGTCCTAGTTTGTGGAGGAGAGGACATCCATTGGAAAGCATTGCCGTTCCTCTTGCAATGTTATTCATTTGGGCAAGGAAATTTGGTCACATCTCATGAGACCTCACAAGGGAACTGTCAACCATTGCATGCTAAAACCTACCTTGAAATTTCTGCCAGAGAAGCGTTGTGATGTACCAAAGACCGTGTGAAAAAAAATCTGCCATTTTTAACTGCAAGCCACATAAATTGAAGCGAGAATCCAGCAATGGCAACCCACGGTATGGAGCAGATGGACTTCCTGCATGAGTAAGAGTGGAGTGAAGCAGGATGGGCGTGGACAGCAGATAGTGAGGCTTATCCATCTACCAATTCAGGTGTTGTCTTACTTCCATCTAGTTTTAATGAAATATTTTAATACCTTGCAGTTAAAAAAGGCAGATAATTTTTTGTAATGGCCTTTGTACATCACAATGCTTCTCTGCAAGAAATTTCATGGTAGTTTTGGCATGCAATAATTGACAGTTTCCTTGTCAGAGGTGTTCTGTGGCTGCACAAATTTTGGAGCAATGACCATAAAATACACCAGGCTGATTGATTAAGAAGCTGGTTTTATTCAATTGACCTGGTGTAGTGGAATTGAAATTAAGACTCTGTGCAAACTAGTCCAATTGGTGAACATACCACTACATAAGATACAAGACATCTAGCATTGTCATCCTGGAAGTAACAAGGGTCTATTCCATTAAAAAGTCACAATATTGGGAGCATTTCATTAGCTACAATTGTACAGTATGCCTGTGAGTTAATTGTGGCAAGATAAACACCCCCATACTATCATTACACTACCATCAAATTTCCTGGTAGACACTATACACTGATAGAAGTTCTCTGGGAAGATACACATCCATCAAACAAACAAACTCCACGGCGTGACAGGCCTAGAAGACCCTTGGCCTACCAGCTGGTTGCTGACCTCACATCTACATGTGTTAATCACAGAGGTAGACGATCATTCAGCCAATGTAGGGTGACAGTATGTCGCATCCCCCTTCTGTTACAACTGGTTTTCTCAATCTGGAGCTGCTACTTATTGTAGCTACCCAAATTCCTTGCGATGCTGGGTGGGCACTGGTCCCATACTGCCTGAAATTCCATGAGAAAATTTCTTCACCCAACGAGATTTGAACTAGTGCAAGTCCTGTAGCTCTGCGCCAAGCATCTTGCCTTAACCACTTGGCTATGGCATGAGATCATCCATCAAACAGTTGTAATGTGAATTTCGACTTATCACTCATAGAACCAAAATTTCCAATGCCCCAGTTCCAGTTACATTGATCCATGCACCACCTGAGTCTCTAAACTTTATTCATCTTTGTGATATGTGGTTGGTTTTTTGGAAGATATCCGAGTTGGTGGACTTTTGTTTGTAATGACGATTTTTATTATTAATTTAACACTTCTCATAGAAGGATAAATTATATTTGAAGAGAAAAATTTTCGCCTAGACCGGGACTCGAACCCGGGACCCTTGGCTTTCCGGGCCAAGTGCTCTACCAACTGAGCTACCGAGGCGAGTTACGATCTAGACGCAATTTTTTCTCTTATGTATGTTGTAATTCCCTCGCGCCAAATGCTTGAAACCATAGCTTCTATCTTTGCAAATGGCGGCTTCTTAGTTAAGAAGATATTTGTTGGGAATTTAACACTACTTTATAGCCAGTAGGGCTTCTATTGACGATTTTTATTATTAATTTAACACTTCTCATTGAAGGATAAATTATATTTGAAGAGAAAATTTTCGCCTAGACCGGGACTCGAACCTGGGACCCTTGGCTTTCCGGGCCAAGTGCTCTACCAACTGAGCTACCGAGGCGAGTTACGATCTAGACGCAAATTTTTCTCTTATGTATGTTGTAATTCCCTCGTGCCAAATGCTTGAAACCATAGCTTCTATCTTTGCAAATGGCGGCTTCTTAGTTAAGAAGGCATTTATTGGGAATTTAACACTACTTTATAGCCAGTAGGGCTTCTATTGACGATTTTATTATTAATTTAACACTTTTCATTGAAGGATAAATTATATTTGAAGAGAAAAATTTTCGCCTAGACCGGGACTCGAACCCGGGACCCTTGGCTTTCCGGGCCAAGTGCTCTACCAACTGAGCTACCGAGGCGAGTTACGATCTAGATGCAAATTTTTCTCTTATGTATGTTGTAATTCCCTCGCGCCAAATGCTTGAAACCATAGCTTCTATCTTTGCAAATGGCGGCTTCTTAGTTAAGAAGACATTTATTGGGAATTTAACACTACTTTATAGCCAGTAGGCCATTTGCAAAGATAGAAGCTATGGTTTCAAGCATTTGGCGCGAGGGAATTACAACATACATAAGAGAAAAATTTGCGTCTAGATCGTAACTCGCCTCGGTAGCTCAGTTGGTAGAGCACTTGGCCCGGAAAGCCAAGGGTCCCGGGTTCGAGTTCCGGTCTAGGCGAAAATTTTTCTCTTCAAATATAATTTATCCTTCTATGAGAAGTGTTAAATTAATAATAAAAATCGTCAATAGAAGCCCTACTGGCTATAAAGTAGTGTTAAATTCCCAATAAATGTCTTCTTAACTAAGAAGCCGCCATTTGCAAAGATAGAAGCTATGGTTTCAAGCATTTGGCGCGAGGGAATTACAACATACATAAGAGAAAAATTTGCGTCTAGATCGTAACTCGCCTCGGTAGCTCAGTTGGTAGAGCACTTGGCCCGGAAAGCCAAGGGTCCCGGGTTCGAGTCCCGGTCTAGGCGAAAATTTTTCTCTTCAAATATAATTTATCCTTCTATGAGAAGTGTTAAAATTAATAATAAAAATCGTCAATAGAAGCCCTACTGGCTATAAAGTAGTGTTAAATTCCCAATAAATGTCTTCTTAACTAAGAAGCCGCCATTTGCAAAGATAGAAGCTATGGTTTCAAGCATTTGGCGCGAGGGAATTACAACATACATAAGAGAAAAATTTGCGTCTAGATCGTAACTCGCCTCGGTAGCTCAGTTGGTAGAGCATTTGGCCCGGAAAGCCAAGGGTCCTGGGTTCGAGTCCCGGTCTAGGCGAAAATTTTTCTCTTCAAATATAATTTATCCTTCTATGAGAAGTGTTAAATTAATAATAAAAATCGTCAATAGAAGCCCTACTTGCTATAAAGTAGTGTTAAATTCCCAATAAATGTCTTCTTAACTAAGAAGCCGCCATTTGCAAAGATAGAAGCTATGGTTTCAAGCATTTGGCGCGAGGGAATTACAACATACATAAGAGAAAAATTTGCGTCTAGATCGTAACTCGCCTCGGTAGCTCAGTTGGTAGAGCACTTGGCCCGGAAAGCCAAGGGTCCCGGGTTCGAGTCCCGGTCTAGGCGAAAATTTTTCTCTTCAAATATAATTTATCCTTCTATGAGAAGTGTTAAATTAATAATAAAAATCGTCAATAGAAGCCCTACTGGCTATAAAGTAGTGTTAAATTCCCAATAAATGTCTTCTTAACTAAGAAGCCGCCATTTGCAAAGATAGAAGCTATGGTTTCAAGCATTTGGCGCGAGGGAATTACAACATACATAAGAGAAAAATTTGCGTCTAGATCGTAACTCGCCTCGGTAGCTCAGTTGGTAGAGCACTTGGCCTGGAAAGCCAAGGGTCCTGGGTTCGAGTCCCGGTCTAGGCGAAAATTTTTCTCTTCAAATATAATTTATCCTTCTATGAGAAGTGTTAAATTAATAATAAAAATCGTCAATAGAAGCCCTACTGGCTATAAAGTAGTGTTAAATTGCCAATAAATGTCTTCTTAACTAAGAAGCCGCCATTTGCAAAGATAGAAGCTATGGTTTCAAGCATTTGGCGCGAGGGAATTACAACATACATAAGAGAAAAATTTGCGTCTAGATCGTAACTCGCCTCGGTAGCTCAGTTGGTAGAGCACTTGGCCCGGAAAGCCAAGGGTCCCGGGTTCGAGTCCCGGTCTAGGCGAAAATTTTTCTCTTCAAATATAATTTTGTTTGTAATGCTTCAGTGGAAACAAACTCTCCTGTTGCTGTTGAAACTCTTCTCTATCAGTTGTATCATGTTTTAGATTTCTGAAGACGTGGCTGAATTCAAATACCATAGGCTTAATTTCTGGAAATGCATGCTATTATGCATTACAGGGACTCTTATCATCACAACTTCTTTCAAAAAAAGTTGAACAGAAAATATATAAAATTGCTATTCTACCTGTTATATTATATGGATGCAAAACATGGACTCTTACTTTAAGGGAGGAAAGGAGATTATCAAGTATTTGAGAATAAAGTTGTTATGAACATTTTTGGACGAAAGAGAGATGAACAGACAGGCATATGGAGAAGACTACATAATAGTGAGCTACATGATCTTCATATGAAACCAGTTTTATGAGAATAGTTAACCCCTTAACTGGGGACCTAGCTAGTGCAGTTCTACAGCTCTGTGGGGAGCCTTTTCTTCCTTTAATTTAAAATATTATAAAAAATACAGGGAGTAAACATTTGTAACCTATACATCAAATATTATACAAAACAACCATTCTCTTTCATATGGTCATATTTTTTAATCGAAATTTCATATTTTTATTTTTTTCAACTTTAGTACAAAAACGGCACAAGTGTCTTCTCGTGTTCAATTTAAAAGTAATTTGGAAAACATTATTTATATTACATGTAATGAATATTAAAAAGTATGCAAATCTCTTAAATGCAATAAATGTTAACTCTGGTCTTACATGGTGTCTGTCATCAGTGGCGTTATTTCAAGTCTTACATCGATATAAACTAAGCATTTAGGATATATGTATAAATTAATTAATTTATTTATATTGGCAATTTACTCCAAAGTTTATAATGTAAATATACAATCTCTTTTAACACTGTGTAAATATTAAAATTTTACGACACATATGACCAGTGGCGTTACTAAATACTGTCAGTTTTGAGTTATTACAAATAATCACAATTTTTTTTTATTTTTAGAACTTTAATATACCGTAAAAATATATATCTGTACAATTAGTAGCTTTTATTGTAGTAATAGTGATTATTGACGTCATCAGATATTATCAGTGGCGTTATTGAACACTGGTGTGTTGAGAAGTCACTGGTTATTATTGTTGTTAGTATTATGAATGCTACATAACTTCATTTTAGAAAACACTCATATTTTCAGTAAATTGTAAGTAGCTTATAAAAAAATATGAAGTGAAAAAAAAAAACTAGAAGCAAAATAAGACGTTTGAACTAGTTACTTCAAGACTGGAGAATGGAGGGTAAAAGTTAGCAACCCCAATTGAATGTTTGTGCAATATTTTTCTAATGTGATAAAAGACAGACACCTCATTTAAACGTGTGAATGAGAAGTTACAAGAAACTGTACCAGAGTTATTATTTTTTCATTAACTTAGACCGTTCTTGCATTAAGGTTTAAGGCTAATCTGAGTTGAGAGATATATTATGTTGAGCAAACAGATGGTGTCTGTTTTTTTTCTGAACACGTCTAGTGAATAATATTTTATCATGAATGTTATATAGCTGGCCAGTTACCGATATACGTTAGTCCGTTCTTGTGCGCATACATGATATGTGATTTTAACTCTCGTAATAAGAAACTGTTAAGAGACCGGTCAAAGGGGGTTGAAAAAAATCACACTAGATGTCATACCCATACAGAACAGGTCTTCAAAATTTTGCGTTCCTTTATCACCAAATAACTTAGAAAAAAAATAATATATATCTCGTTGGATATATCCGTAACTCCCACCGAGTGAAGGCTTTCTTGAGACGGATATTCACGGAACGCCCACCCAACGGGTTAAGTCTCATAGACTGCGATGGTAGGACATGTGACATGAATGGTCAACCTTAGACAAAAGAAATCAGTCATCTCTTGAATGCACATTTCTTCTAAATCCTACTCGGCATAGCACTGGGTTCAAACTAGGAAACTAGTCATAATTGTGCAGTCCCTGAGCCACTGTGTTATGTGGCATGAACTGAAGACACTCCTACATGTCCTGTTAGGTCACATCCTCAGTTATGCAGTTTTTTCGTGATATTTGTATTAAAATGTTTTATGAATTAAATACAACATTTTATTTTGACATTTGAATTAAATCAGTGTTCATGTCATTATTGTAACAATTATATTTACCATTTTCAGGGTTTGTTCTAGGTAATTTTAATGTATTGCATTCAATAGACTGTGATGCTCAGACATCTGTGCAAAAGCAACAGCCTCTAACAAGGTTGTTTATAATTAATCATATTGAGTTTTACCAAGACTCAGCGCACACACAAGGACATAAGGCACAAGGCAATCTCTCCTTGCACTGGTAAACGTTGCAGGTTTTTCTGCTCGTGAGACTGGAAGGCGTTTGAGAGTCCCTGCTTCTACAGCTCAGAGGTGGGTGAGATTATCCAGGGAAGGGATTGAAAACCGTTGTGTTGGTTCAGGAAGAAGACGTGTTTCCACTCCCCAAGAGAATTAAGCTTTAATTGCAGAAGCCCTTCCAAACTGCTTCTCAAATTAAAGCAAATTCTCAATTCCCTGGATCAGCTCGGACAGCTCTGCAGCATTTAAATGATGCAGGACTTTTTGCACGGACAGCAGCAAAGAAAGAACACCTGACAGACAATCACAGATTGTTTCGGCTCACCTTTGCAGAGGAAAATGCCAACCATGATTGGAATAATATAATATTCTCAGACGAGGTGACATTTTCTTCTACTCATGACGGCAAAGTGATTGTCTATCATCCAAAGAGGTCTTGATACGATGCAGAATACATGGCTAGACAATATCATCATGGTCACGTATCTGTGTCGTGTTGGGGCTGGATATCACAGGACAGTCTGGGTGTATTGTGGAAGCCGGACGACACACTGAACAATGTGCAGTATAAGGCTATACTAGAGACCATCTTGATTCCATCTGTGAGGATGACATATCCTGATGGAATTATTGTCCACATTTGTCGAGCAGTTTCAAACTGGTTCTCGGAGACAGGATATCAGAGTGATAGACTGGTCTCCCTGTTCACCAGATTTGAATCCAATCGAAAATGTGTGGGCTAAGATGAAAATAGAGATGAATTCTAATTGGCCTGCAGATGCACGAAAGACAAAAGATGGCTTATGGACACAAATTCAAGACATCTGGGATGCTCTAGCTGATCATCCACATGCCTGTAGAAAATTGATTGCATAAATGTCCCGCAGATTGATGGTGGTAATAGATGCTGAGGGTTCATACACCCGATATTGATTTTGTTTTTTTTTTTTAAATTTTCATTTTAGGATATATTATTTTCTTTCCTCATTTATTTATTAGAAGAAGGTTTTAATTTATGTTTTTGTGTGTTTTGTGTGTGCATTAAAGCCATAAAACTCGAATATAAAATTAAATATGAAACTATGTTACAGGCGAAATGCTATTCTAACATTCAGTTAAAAAAAAGTAGAATGGAAATCGAACCCGTGAGGTTATGAACGCAGATGATGTCTCTTGACCATGGAAACACACTAAGCCAACCTCTCTCTTTCATGTTGCTTGAGTGTGCACTGCGTTAACTAGCAAACAACGCTGTACAATTACTGAAAAAGTGTTGATGTGAATACGACTTCTGCGAGCGCTCACAAAGTTCCCCAATCGGTTGATAGAATCTGTGGATGACTCATTTTTGCCTAAGGTTGTACATGGAAGCTTTTTGTAGGAAAACCAGAAGGAAAATGCTCAGTTGGTAGACCAAGAATGAGGTGGGAGAATAACATTAACCATGATTTGATAGAAGTAGATTATACAGGGGATGATAGGAAAGCATTGGCTCAATATAAGGATGTGTGGAAAGCTTATGTCTGTGTGGCCATGGACCTACGTATTCAATAGTGCCAGTGAGTTAGTTTAGATTTCTGCAATCTCTGATGGTCAGATTTCTTGGTCACCTAGTATACTTTATCATTTTATTATAAATTTAACATTTCTCATTGAAAGATAAATGCCTAGACCGGGGTTTGAACTCAGGACCTTTAGCTTTATACACTAATGTTCTGCCACTGAGTTATGCAAGGCCTCCAATATAAACACAATTTTTTTATAATAAGAATAAAATTAATAATGAATTCTTTTTATTTCGTACATCTATGATTTTTAACATACAACTGCAGTATCGGGAAATACATCATTCCCATCATCAGCTGTTTTCATGACTGTCAATTTTTTATTATGCCAGTAATTCTCTAATAAATATGATAAATAATAATAATTAAAAAATTGACAGTCGTGAAAACAGCTGACGATGGGAATGATGTATTTCCTGATACTGCAGTTCTGTGTTAAAAAAGCATAAATGTATGAGGTAAGAAGAATTCATAATTCTTTTGATTTTTATTAGGAAAACCTCATAATGTAAAAATTCCAAAATTTATTGTATTAATAAATTTTTCTCTTGTACATTTTAAATCCTGAGTGCGCCAAAGGCTTGCGAACCACTGCTTGCCACACAAATGGTGAAGGCAAATTATATGTAAAGAGAAAAATATATGCCTAGACCGGGGTTTGAACCCAGGACTTTTTGCCACTGATCTATCCAAGGCCTCCAATCTAAATGCAAATTTTTCTCTTATGCATTTAAATTCCCAAGAGCACCACAGGCTTGCAAACCATTGTTCGATAAGCAAATGATGGCTTCTTATTAATTTAAATGTATAAGAGAAAAATTTGCATTTAGATTGGAGACCTTGGATAGGTCATTGGCAGAGCATTAGCATATAAATCTGGGTTCAAACACCAGTCTAGGCATATATTTTACTCTTTAAATATACCTTACCATGACCACAATGTCCATCGATCTTTCATTTACTTAGGAGACAAATGCTATTGTTGATTTGGGGCTGTTTAATTTGATGGCTATTCACTGCTATACAGCACACAATTATCCTCTTATCAAAGTCTGATAGCTGTGCATCACACACCTTCTCTTGTTCAACAAAAAACATATTGGCCATTCATCAGTCAAATAACATACCAAATTAAATACAATCATGGGCCCAATTACTTTTTAGTATATAATGTTTATGATTGATATGAAATAATTGTTTATGAAACAACTGACTATGATTTAGATGTGAAGATTTTTCAGAGGATTGTTTAAGTACTGAATTATTTTTTGTTTTCAGAAGAGATATACACTTCAGACAAAGATGGAAGTGATGAGAGTGGGGATGGTTCTGAATCAAATCCCTTCAAAACTATTCTGCATGCAATGCGTCATGCAGGAAAAGAACCATTTCCTGTAATTTATGTAGATGCTAAAGAAGAAGGAAAAGTAAGCATTGAAAATAATAATAACCGTTATTCTATAAATTGCTAGTACTGGTGGTTTTTCCCTGTTCCCAATTTCCATATTCTTCTGCCTAAGCAATTCCCTATCTTTCGTGTCTTCCTGGATATAATTTTTCCAACTGTGTTTAAGTTGTCCCAATGTCTTTGCTCCCTAGTGATACCCATTCTTAAGAACATCTTCAGTCGTCATGTGTTGTCCTTCCTAACTGTGTGTCAATTACAAATTTAAATGTCGGTTCTGTATTTCATCAACTGTGTCTCTATTTCCTCCCATAGCTTCTCTTATTTGTACGCGTATGTTCAACACTTTATATAATTATGTTTTTCTACATCATCATCTTAAAAAATCCATCTCAGTAGCTAGATTTTTGTTCCTTAATCTCTTTTTTTACAATTCACCCTTTGCTCCATATACTATAACACTTTGGACAATACTTAAATAAATGAATAAATAAATATATATATATATATATATTCTTGGTCTACCTATTAGACACATTCCCTTCGGTTTTCCTAGAGAGTTTTTATGCCACTCTTTCATTCCCTATTCATTCCACATGTCCTGCCCATCACAGTCTATGAGACCTAACTGTTCTTCTGTTCTTATTACATTTGGTTTGCCACAAAGATCATGTAGGTCATTGTTGTGTAGTCTTCTCCATTAACTTGACTGTTTGTCTCTCTTTAGTCCAAACATTTTCCTCAAAACTTTATTCTCAAATACTCGTAATTTTTTCCCCTCCCTTAAAGTAAGAGTTCTTGATTTGCATCCATATAATATAACTGGAAGAAGAATAATATATATATATATGTTTGGACGGGATTCGAACTCGGATCTCTGAGTCTGTACCTCAGCGTGATATCCATTACACTACCAGGCGAATCCAATTCAAACACTTATTTTTCTTATATATTAAGCTTACATTGCTCAATGTTAAACATTTAATTATAACATATATATGTTTATTTATACAAATAGAGAAGGTGAAAGTCACATACCTAAGGAAAGGCTCTCTGTCTCTTGAAATACACAGTCATGCCTTGTTTATGAATTGGCGAGGGATCCTGTCTGTATAGCTGCGACAAGATCTACATCTGCAGTTCACAGACACATACAACACCGCAATGGAGGAATTGAGATGGAAGAAGAACCAAATCTGGATGGAAATCTACTCCACAGATGCTGTGATGACAATGGAATAGAGACAACCAGAATATGGCCTCAGACATCTGAGGCAACACACAAGTTCCATCATAAAATCTGCAAGAACAATAAACAACACGAACCTGATTCCCAGTGCATCTGTGAGCTGTGCGCAAAACACTGTGTTGTGTCAGAAGTGAGACATATCCCTAAAGGCTTACTGCAAGAAAGACTTAACAATGGACACAAGCGAATGACTCAGTGACATCAATGTCAAAACTTAACATTGTGCACATTATACGCTTTCCATTATTATTATTATTATTATTATTATTATTATTATTATTATTATTATTATTATTATTATTATTATTATTATATTATGTATTTTCTATGTAATGTTTTTTTGAGAGAAGTTGGGAAGATAAGAGTCACTGTAATAACATGCATTTCCAGAATTGTTTAATTTCTTTCTGCACACCATTCAAATTCAAATACCTAAGAACAATTAAATTATTTGCAGTCTGTTTATCTTACCTCAATATTAAATGTTGATTTGTTCTTGAACATGTTTCGATTAGCTTCTAATCATCCTCAACATCTTGGCCAGACTGGTTGGTTTTGTAAACCCTGAATGTTGATGTTAGCTCCCTCCTGCAGTTGGCCAAAGAACCTCCAAATGAGGTCACGTTCCGTCAGTATTTCGAAATTCATAACTCTGTTTTTGTTCTCGTTTGGAGGTTCTTTGGCCAACCGCAGGAAGGAGCTGACATCGACATCCAGGGTTTACAACATAAAACCAACCAGTCTGGCCAAGATGCTGAGGATGATTAGAAGCTAATTGAAATATGTTCAAGAACATATCAACATTAATATTGAGGTAAGAAACAGACTGAAAATAATTTAATTAAAATAACCTCAAAATATTACTTCCTAAAATAAAACCTAAGAACAATAATTACAAACAGGATTGAGGAGCAGAAATAAATTAAACATAAGGTCAACTCTGGAAATGCAGGCTTTTATGTATTATAGGGACTCTTGTCATTCCAAATTGTCTAAAAAACATTAAACTAAAAGTGTATAAAATGATGATTCATCCAGTTAAATGGATGTGAATCGTGGTCTCTTACTTCAAGAGAGAAGAAAAGATTGAGTATTTGACAATAAAGAGCTCAGGGAAATTTTTGCACCCAAGAGATGTAACAGGTGAAAAGAGAAGACTACATAAAAGTGAGCTTTTTGAAAAACCAGATGTAATAAGAATAGTTAAGTCTCATAGACTATAATGGACAATTAACAAAACTAAAATTATGGCATTTCATGGGAAGGACCCCATACAAAGTAAAATCTGTCTCCAGAATGAAATTTTAGAGAGATCTAATCAATTTAAATACCTTGGATATTATCTCTCTATCTGGGATGAAAAAGATATCCCTGAAAAAATTACTAGTTATAATAAAAGTTTAGGAATTATTAATCAAGTTATGAAACCATCCCTTGTACAAAAAAACACCAGATTACTTTTTATATAACACTTTGGCTAGACCAGTGTTGACCTATGGTAGTGAAGCATGGACACTAAAAAGACAACATGAAAGCAGAGTAACGGCTTGTGAAATGAGATTCATGCGCAGAACAGCAGGTTACACCAGATGGGATCGGAAAAGGAACACTGATATCTTAAAAGAATTGAAGACTACGCCAATTTTGGAATATATTAAACAGTACCAACTAAATTGGAAACACCATCTTGAAAGAATGAGTTCAAATCGGATCCCCAAAGCTGTTTATAATTATATACCAAGAGGACGAAGATCACTGGGCGTCCTATGAATTGCTGGAGGGAAAATTTTCTATAGGATCGTAACAGGCCTTGGCCTAATACTTGGAAGGAAGAAGAAAAAGAAGAAGAAGACTATAATGGACAGGACATGTGGGAAGAATGGGAAATGAAAGACAGGCATGGGAATTTAATAGGTAGGGAAAGCAACCCTTCAGTAAGAACACCAGAAAGAAACCATCCAGCAGGTAGGACAGAAATGAGCTGGGAGAATTACATTAACCATGAATTGAATGGGAGTGAATTATACAGAGAAAGAACCCAGCTGATAGGCAGAGGGAAAGCATCCAGCAGATAGGACAAGAATGAGTTGGGAGAACATTAAGCATGATTTGAAGGTTGTGAATTATACAGGAAATGATTGGAAAACATTAACTCTGGATAGGAGTGTATGGAGAGCTTATGTCCATGTTGCCGTGAACTTCTGGGTTTGATAATGCCAGCAAGTGAGTTAGAGTTTGTATCTTATTTTAGAGGATGCCGTCTTATTTGCAATGTATTTTGAACTTTACAATTGTAATGGATTCTTCTTCCTTTTATTGATTTGTTTTAAATTTTATCTTCAAATTAAGGGAAAGAACATTTTGAGATAATTTATTAACAGGTGGAATTGAAGGGTAACAGATAAAAACGTTCATAGTTCCTTTTTATTTTGAAAACGAGTTCTTAAATGCTATTTCCATGTATATAAAAAATAATTGCTTTCACTTTCACAATAGGCTTTTTAGATCCCATAGATTGTTTTAGCACAAATAAAATGAAAACAGAATAAAATTAACAGCTTTTATTAACATTGAAATATTGTACAACTTTCCAAGGAGCATTATTATGTATTTTAATGAAAAATACTAAAGTAAAAAGTTGTTATTCTTCTTATATGTAACCTATTGTGTGAAACTCAGACATTATCTGTAATAAAATTAGTTGTTTTTTGCATTTTGTTTAATCTTTAATTTTCATTATTTTTGTGAGATTAGATTGTAGATTTGCAACTTTAATTTTTTTTATTCAATGCCACCACATCGCACATCGACATTCTGGTAATCTTTCCTGTATTGTAACCCACTTCTGAGGTTGGGATGCCTGGAAGGCAGAGTTAAGCTTCGCCAATAATATTTAATTTTAGGAAGTTATATTTTGAGGTTATTTTAATTATATTATTTTTAGTCTGGACATCTTACCTCAATATTAATGTTGATTTGTTCTTGGACATGTTTCAAAACAATTCTGTTTTATCGTCAGCTTTCCCAGACTGGTTTTATTTATGTTGCACAACCTGGATGTCGATGTCAGCTCCATCCTGTGGTTGGCCAAAGAACCTCCAAACAAGGTCACGCTCCATCGGAATATCAAAATTCATAACTCTGTTAAAGTCGAGTATGGAGGACGCCATCTTGTTTTTCGAAAGCTGACGATGAAACAGAATTGTTTTGAAACATGTCCAAGAACAAATCAACATTAATATTGAGGTAAGATGTCCAGACTAAAAATAATATAATTAAAATAACCTCAAAATATAACTTCCTAAAATTAAATATTAATTACAACTTCTTAAGTAACAAGGAAGAAACAAAACCAGAAATTGTGTTTGTGTTATAAATTACGAAAAACAAGATGGCGTCCTCCATACTCGACTTTAACAGAGTTATGAATTTTGATATTCCGATGGAGCGTGACCTTGTTTGGAGGTTCTTTGGCCAACCACAGGATGGAGCTGACATCGAGATCCAGGTTGTGCAACATAAATAAAACCAATCTGGGAAAGCTGACGATAAAACAGAATTGTTTTGAAACATGTCCAAGAACAAATCAACATTAATATTGAGGTAAGATGTCCAGACTAAAAATAATATAATTCCCCAATACTATTTGATAGGTGGTGATTGTGGTAATGATGTGCCCAGGAGACATTACAATTTAAATACTGAAAAAAAATTAGCATGTGGTTCTGATCATGTTAACCCTTCCATTGGAAATATACACCTCATCTCCTATTTTGATCTCTCACCTAAATGATATTTCATTGGACATCTCCATTTTCAGCCAGACACTGAAAATGGTGAAGATATCCTCCGAAACATTTTACAAGTAAAAATATGCAATCTCTTGATGGAAGTTTTGTGTTAATAAAATGTATGTATGTCTTAATTTGTTATATTATGTATTACGGTTTTTATTTTTGTGTTGTTTAGAAATATGAGCCTGCTGCAAAGTCGCAACTCAAGAAAATTCAGAAAATTTGGGTGCGCGAATCTTACAAAGGAGCTGATAAGGCAAAAAGAGAAGAGGATGATGCCATTAAAAGAGCCAAAAATTTGGAAGATGCAAAGAAAATTCAAATTACAGAAGATTCTTCTTTACCCAAAGCAAAGCTTATTAAAATAACTAATGGAAAAGATAACAGAAATGTCCGTGTAAAAATAAATGGCTGGGTTCATCGGTTAAGAAGACAAGGTTGGTAAATTTTACTTCTCTAAATGTGACCAAAGGGGAGCAGATTTGTATGTGATAAACAGTTAAGATTATAACATAGTATAGTATAATTACATATAGTATAGTGTTTAGTAAGAGTTTTACTTTATGGAGAAATGAGCTAACCCACAGAAAAGTTAGTTGTACTGATAGTCATTTAGTACCCAGGATCTTGACTCATCTCAATTCTGTTTCTTGATTCCAGTTCAATTTTGGTTAATGTTGATGTCAAAAGTTTCAAAGCCCAGAATATTTTATGAGATGATTTCCATTCATGATTAAACACTACTCTTTCATTATACAGAAATTGGAGTTGTGTATGTAGTATTCTTCTGGAGTTCGGAATTCCTAAAAAAGTTAGACTTATGCGAATATAAGAATCAAATGAATCATGAATTCTTTTTACCTCATACATCAATGTTTTTTTAACACAGAACTGCAGTATTGGGAAACATATCATTCCCATCTTCAGCTGTTTTCACGATAGTGCAGTTCTGTGTTAAAAAAATAAATGTATGAGGTAAGAAGAAGTCACAATTAATTTGATTCTTATTAAGAAAACCTCATAATGTAGAAATTCCCAAATTTATTATATTGATTACACGAATGTGTCTAAATGGCACAAAGAGTAGGGTGCATGTAGAAGAAAAAGATTTTGGATACATTTGAAATTCACAATAGGTTGAAGCAAGGAGATGCATTATCTCCTTTACTATTCAATTTTGTACTAGAGCATGCCATCAGATCTTTAGAGGATGAAGAAGGCCTACAACCCAAAGGTTGTACACTATTGAGTAACACCAAGAAACTGGAACTGAAAGTAAATATTAATAAAACTAAATATATGGTCTCACATGAAACACATTATATATAATGGAAATGGCAGCTAATGACAAATGAAGGAAATTTTGAAGAAGTGACTGAATTCAAACACCTAGGAACAAATAGGAATGAGATGCACAAATTAATTAAACATAGACTCAATTAATAAATTAATGACTCATTATTAAAAATCATCGGAGAAAATATTGTTTAAATAACTCACCTCATAGGATTCATGCTTCCATGATATCGCGATTTCAAAAAATTATTAATCAAAGCACTCTTCTAAAAGTAAAAGAAGATAATGTAAAATTTAGAAAATTCACATATCATCCATTAAAACACCACAAGTTTCAAAAAATTTTTAAAGATTTCAACATAAGGTTAGCACCCAAAAATGACTACAGCATCAGCAGACTGATTAGACCTAATAAGAATGAGAAAATTAAAGAAGAAAACAAATCAGGGATTTATCAAATTAAATGTGAAGAATGTGAGAAATTCTACATAGGAAAAACTAAAAGAAATTTGAAAACTAGAGTTAAAGAACATCTCAGGAATGTCAAGAAAGGGGAAGTAGAAAAATCTGCAGTGGCTGCCCATGCATGGTCTGAAAAACATCTTATCGAGAAAGAAGCAAAATTATTAAAACAAATAGAAAAACCAAAGAACTTACTGTTTGGGAAAAGATCTACATTCAAAAGAGCGAAAAGAAGAAATTAATGAACTTTGAAATTCCCGGTGAGAATGACCTGGTTTCGAGGTTTTTCAGTCAGCCAATGGAAGGAGAGAAGGACAACTCTTCTAGACGACAGAACAACGGTCGTGATGTTACTGAGGATGGAACAGAAACTATGTTCCGAAACTAGTCTATAATCAAATAAGAAGAACAATATGAGGTGAGTGATAAACATATTCTACCTTAATAATCATGTTCATCGTCAGCCATAACTCCGGAGTTATGGCTGACGATGAACATGATTATGTTTGAAATCGCGTTATCATGGAAGCATGAATCCTATGAGGTGAGTTATTTAAACAATATTTTCTCCGATGATTTTTAATGATTATACCTCATAATGTTTACTTCCCAACATTAATTAAAATATAATGACTCATTAATTTATTAATTAAGAACCTCATAATGTGTTTCCCAATTTTAACTTTGAATAGACTCAATTCTGGAAATGCATGATACAGGGACTCTTGTCGTCCCAACTCCTTTAAAAAAATGTTAAACTGATATTATATAAAACTGTTATTCTACCAGTTATATTATATGGATGCGAAACATGGGCTCTTCCTTTAAGGGAGGAAAGGAGATTACGATTATTTGAGAATAAAGTTCTTGGGAAAATTTTTGGACCGAAGAGAGATGAACAGACAGGCAAATGGTGAAGACTATGTAACAGTGAACTACATGGTCTTTATAGGAAGCCAGATATAATAAGAACAGTTAGGTCTCGTAGACTGCGGTGGGCAGGACATGTGGCACAAATGGGGAATGAAAGATGTGCATGGAAGCTTCTTGTGTGAAAAACAAGGGGAAAGCACCCAGTTGGTAGACCAAGAATGAGGTGGGAAAATAATATTAACTAAGATTTGAGGGAAGTAGATTATACAGGGAATGATTGGAAACATTAGCCCAGATAGGGATGTATGGAGAGCTTATGTCCATGCAGCCATGAACCTACAGGTTCGATAGTGCCAGTTAGTATATAGATATCTTATTTAAATAAGCAATCATGACCAGTAGTGAATCTGGCTCACGAGTTTTAACTATAAGTCACTATGATTTATTCATACTAGAATGGCCCATTTTTCTTCAATTTCTGATCTTATTAGCCTGTAGAAATATATATTTCCTTGTGGTGGTTGCACTATTGTAGTACCGTTCTTTGCTAGTCTGTACCCTTTTTTTTTGTTTTATTCTTTCTCTTTTTTTTCCAAGCTTACTTATACTGGTTCGTTATCTATACCTCAAAAGAATAAGCAGAGTTACCATGCTTGCGTTTCATATACTATCTCAAAGTTACAAAAAAGCAAGCATACATTGAGAAAAAGAAAACCATAAATCATAATAACTTTGGAATTTGTAACTAGGCCCAAGATAACGTGTACAATCATGGAAGTATTTTCTGGGGGTGGTCTCAGTGTGCACTATTTTGAAACTTAGATTTAAGGAAGCTATTTTGAAGTTTAGAAAATTCTGTAAATTTAGTACAGTAAAACTTTATTAAGTTATGTAGATAGGAATTAACACTATGAGGTTTTTTAATATTGTTTATTTTTTATTATTTCACTCACCTCATACTTCATAATTCATAGCAGACCCAGGGTTTCTTCACATCTTTTGTGACATTCTCAATGCTGTGTCACGCTCACAACTGACGTCCAACGGCCTTCTATCCTGCAGACTGACCTCCGCGCCATCTGGTGGCCGACCGAAGAATTTCCAAATCAGTCCTCTCTCCTTATAACCGGGTATTTCAAAATTCATAGTTGTATTTTCATTCTTGCATATGTAAATTTTTTCCCAAATTGTGAGTTCCTTCGGTTTTTCCAATTGTTTAAGTAATTTTGTTTTGGTTTCTATTCTATGTTTTTCTGACCAGGCATGTGCAGCTATTGCAGATTTTTCAGTTTCTCCATTTTTAACATTTCTGAGGTGTTCTTTTAATCTTGTATTTAGATTCCTTTTTGTTTTTCCTATGTATATCTTTTCACAATCTTTACAATTAATTTTATAAATTCCCGATTTTTTGCAGTCTTCAATCTTTTCATTTTTGTTGGTTTTTATTAAATTACCTAAGTTGTAATCATTTTTTGGTGCTAATTTAATGTTGAATTTATTGAAAATTTTTTGAAACTTGTCAAATACTAAAGGATGGTATGTGAACTTCTTGAATTTTTTTGCCTATATTTTTATCTGTCTGAAGAGTACTTTCATTAATGATTTTTTGTTCTTTGAATTTATTTATTTTCTTGTGTATCATCTTCTCTTGAAAACCATTATCCTTCGCAATTTTTATGATGTGCACATGCCTGGTCAGAAAAACATAGAATAGAAACCAAAACAAAATTACTTAAACAATTGGAAAAACCGAAGGAACTTACAATTTGGGAATTTACATATGCAAGAATGAAAATACAACTATGAATTTTGAAATACCCGGTTATAAGGAGAGAGGACTGATTTGGAAATTCTTCGGTCGGCCACCAGATGGCACGGAGGTCAGTCTGCAGGATAGAAGGCCGTTGGACGTCAGTTGTAAGCGTGACACAGCATTGAGAATGTCACAAAAGATGTGAAGAAACCCTGGGTCTGCTATGAATTATGAAGTATGAGGTGAGTGAAATAATAAAAAATAAACAACAGTAAAACTTGTTCAACGCAGAATAGTATGGAACCATTTTTTTTTTCCACATTAAACAACATTCCGCATTATAAAAAAACAAAAACATATTAACCAATCTTAGATGATAGAGCATTGTATATGTCTTTTTATGTATAGCCCATGAGGACTAACTTGTCTAGAATATTTTAGAAAGAGAAAGAGAGTACTCACCATCTTCTTTCTCACTCATACACATATCTCTTCACGGTGACAGCGGTAGGGCAGACACTCCCTGCAGTGAACATAGATCAGTGGTGGCATTCCCTTCTTCTAAAGATTCGTCCTGCCAAGTTTCTATGTCTTCATTTTCATCGTCGTCGGTATCGTCTAAACTTATTTCAAACCGATCACTAATTTCGTCCAATAAACCGTCTGCCTGCCAATATGACTCTTCAATCTTTTCAGTGTGTTCACACGCTCTTCTGCACTCACTTTTAACAAAGCACTCTGAAATAACGCTTTCACGTCACTACTTTTAAATGTTGTGTTTTGTTTAGCAACATCATGAGCCCATATTAACTCGATTGCGTTTAAGTCACAATGATACGGAGGAAGTCTTACAACTGTGTGGGAGTGCATAGCCGCAATATTATCAATTTCAAATGTTCTAAAATTATCTTTCTTAATCTTAATCAAATCATATAATACAGTTTTTTTTGATTGTGGGTCAAATTCAATATTTTTATTATGAAGCCAGGACTGCATTTCTAATTTGGGTGTTGATGAAATTGGTGCCTTATTGATTTCTTTGGAATGGTAGGAAGCATTGTCTATAACAATAATACTGTTGGGAGGAATGTTTGGGAGTAATTGATTAATAAACCAGTTCTTAAAAACAGTGCTATCCATTTCTTCATGGTAATCCTTAGTTGATTTTGATTTGAATGTGAGGAGGCCGTTAGGAATGAAACCAGTAGAACATCCGGCGTGTAAATATGATGAAGTGTTGACCTTTACCTATTGGAGTTTTTAAGGGGAAATCAATGTCATCGTCTTGGGGCTTCCAAATGTTGCTCTTTGTATGGTTTACATTAACCCAAGTTTCATCCAGGTAAATAACCATGCGACCAATAGCCAGCAGTTCCCTAATTGTTCTTAAAAATTTTAATCTTTTTGAGACAACGTACGACCTTTCCATTAAGAATTTCCTTCCTTGTATATTTTTAATATATCGAAAGTTGATTTTTCTAAGGATTTCTCTCAAACTCCATACACTCCCATTGAATAACTTATCTTTAATTAGGGCAGTTCACATATCGTTCAAGGGGCACGCCGTAGCGTAGTGGTTAAGCCACTGAGCTACAAGCCGGAGGGTCAAGGGTTCAAGTCCCGTTGGGATCAGGATTTTTAAACTGATCCAAACCCTCTGGCGGCACTATGGCCCTGGGGTCGACTCAGCCTCTAACGGAAATGAGTACCAGACGCTTGTTCTGGGGGTAAAGGCGGCCGTCATGGAGGGCTGACAACCCGGCTGACATAAAGTGCCGATTGTCTAGAAAAAAGTGGGAGCCTTAACCTCCTACTACCCCAAGGGCCTCCGGGCCTGTTGTGGGATCATTTTACTTTTTTTACATATCGTTCAAACTAGGAATGCAATCTGATCTGTATAAAGAGTATATAACCCGTCTTATAGCAGCTACAGAGAATGAATATATTATTGTTTTCTTAGGGGTACTGTTAGGGTGCTTCTTCCCTGGGGTCCGTAAAACACTGTCACTTGCTAGGTAGGGTCTCTTTCTGCTTTTTAAAATTCTACTAACACTGCGAGAAGATACACCAGTAGCCGCTGCAGTTCTTTTTATGACACTTGACATATTGTTGGTTTTCCGCACTTCAATGCCTCATATTCCTCAGTGAAAAATGTATGTACTTTAATAATGATCTCCATACCATCTGACTTTACGGCCTTCCCGTGTGTACCAACACTGCCAACCATTATTGTTACAAATACAAGCACAATACTCAATACAATATTTAAAGTTACAGCTAAACTTTTTAACTCAGAAACCATTTTGTTAAATTTTTAATTGTACACTAATATAATATCTCACTCACTCTCACAAACTACAAACGAACTCTGAACCAGTCGCCACTGACAAAATTTACATGAACAAAGGGACGGAAGTGGGGGTGGAGTTTTTCTAGCATTCCTAAGTAATTTTACAAGGGTAGCCCATTGTGTTTTGCGAAGGGTGGAAGAACAGGTAAGGGAACAGTTCTCTAGACAAGGATAGCGGAAATCATGCCAACTTTGTCCTCCTCCACTATACCTTGGATTAATTGTAGTTCTGCTGCCGTTGGAAAGTGAAGTATAGTATGTACGAGCGACTTCGACAGTAATGCGGGAAAAAAAACAGTCCCGTTTCGTCTCTTAGGCACGTATCCTCAAATTAAAGTACGCAGTTTCGATTTCCACTTACTAACTATTCTTGCTTTCACATTCTTTGATTCCCTGCAAATTTCATTCCACACTATATTGTGTCGTCTTTTAAAACTGTCCATAACCAACCTGAGAATGCCTTGAAATCGTTATTCCCCAGGGATATAGGAACAGCTAGAGCTTGACTTTGGAGCATAGGACCAGAAATTTGGAGATTTTTGATAGTGGACTTGTAAAACACTCCCATGCCTTATTGATTTCTTAATTTTTTTTTCTTTCCTCTTCATTTGATCATTTTCTTGCATCCATTCATTCATTATTTTTTCATTGTGTTTTAAAATCATATAAACTTGGGTTTTGTCACATTTAAATTTAGTAATTATTTCGCGTACTGAGAGTTTGTTTTTCTTTATCTTCAATCACTTTCACTTTTTTGTTTAATGACAATGGTACATATGATTTAGCCATACTTATTCCGTAAATTCAGAATGCTACCTGTGAAAGGTGCGTACACAATTGGTCTCAGATTTTTCAGTGCGCTGGTTATTTGTAAGACAGATGACACATGCCAAATATTTGTTAAATGAACCTGTATTTCACAAAACAGGTGTGCATTGAGGCCGAAACAAAATTCCAGATACAGGTAGAAACTCTACTTCACCTGGCGGCAGGAATCATCACTTATTGTTAATTCGCCTAATGGGAATTCAATGAAGTGGAAACTAATTCATTTCTCTCTCTATCTTTCTGCCTTATAAACATTTTTTTTTCATGAAGTGGTAGAAATATCCTTCTTAAGAATTAAATTAATCATGATTATTTCATACCTCATACTTCTATATTTCTTTAAATACAGCACTGCAGTATCGGCAATTCCTTATCACCATCATCAGCTGTTTTCACGATTGCCAATTTTTACTTTTGTTGATAATTATCCAAACTGCCATCTGATGTTCTTTTAAAGAATTATTTTCTAAACTGCCATCTGGTGTTCGTTTTAATGAATCATTTTCTAAACTGCCATCTGTTGTATTTTTGAAGAACTTTGTAATCAAGCTAGGTTCATCTGGAATTTCGAAGTTCATAGTTCTAGTTCATAACTTTTGAAACATCTATGAAAACCTTTAGATTTAACAGTTTGGGGAAAAATATATATTCAAAAAAACCATACTAGAACTATGAACTTTGAAATTGCAGATGAACCTAGCTTGATTACAAAGTTCTTCAAAAATACAACAGATGGCAGTTTAGAAAATGATTCATTAAAATGAACACCAGATGGCAGTTTAGAAAATAATTCTTTAAAAGAACATCAGATGGCAGTTTGGATAATTATCAACAAAAGTAAAAATTGACAATCGTGAAAACAGCTGATGACGGTGATAAGAAATTGCCGATACTGCAGTGCTGTATTTAAAGAAATTAGAAGTATGAGGTATGAAATAATCACGATTAATTTAATTCTTATGAATTTGAACCTCATAATGTTAAAAATTCCCAAATTAATATATAAATATCCTTCTGTTTCCGTGTTGGACATTTTCCGTTTTATGCAAAATAAATACACGTAAAATTACTATTATTTTGCAAGGACCAATAAATTTGTTCACATTGGACAGATTTCCGTATTATTCACATTCCAGATTAAACAAGTTTTACTGTATTACGAATAATCTTGCTAATTTTTATGCTAACTAATTTTTTGTATTTGTAATTTTCTATAACTTTTCTTTAATTTGAATCATTACTGTAAAACAAATTTGTTTATATACTCAACCAACAAAATTGTATAGCTCCTTTCCTCAAAGTTAGAATATACTGTGAATAATATTGTTTATTAATGAGTTTGTTGGCCATTTAATATTTTATTTAAGAATGTTATTTAGCAACTTATGATATCATAGAGGGGCATGCTGTAACATTATTGGTTAAGGCAATATGCTACAAGCCGTAAAGTCAGGTGTTTGAGTCCCAGGGAGTCAGGATTTTTAAACTGTCCCAACATTTTGGCAGCAACATGGTCCTGGGGTTGACTCACCCTCTAATGGAAATGAATACCAGACAATTGTTCTGGAGGAAAAGGTGGCTGTCATACTGGGCTGACAATCCACCGATCATCTAAAAAGTTGGGAGCCTACTACCCAACGGCCTCTTGAGGTCTGAGGTGGGATCACTTTAATTATGATATCGAAATTGAATCAGTTCCTTATCCTCATCTTATATTAACCCTTACTCTTGGTCATCTTCATGGGCTGACCCAACAACCGACCGTTGGAAGCTCTGCACACCCCTGCCTTCTGGTGTTGGGCAGATGAACCTTACAATTAAATCATTTTCCTCAGGAATTTCAAAATTCATTAACTTGTATTTATTTTTCTCAATGTAGATCATCTCCCAAACTGAATATTCTGTTAGTCTTTCCAGTTACTTTTGCTATTTTGACTTTTTCTCAGTTCTGTGATTTTCTGTCCTCCACACACGAGCAGCTCCACATTTTATGTAAAATTTTGAAATTGGTTTTGCAGCAGTTGTGGTAGTTCCTTTGTATAGAAATAACATTATACCACCTCCACAAAATGTTACTTTGATGTTACAGGAAAATCACTTATGTTTATTACTCTTCGAGATGGAACAGGATTCCTACAGTGCGTGTTAAATGATTTGCTTTGTCAAACCTACGATGCTCTGGTGCTGTCTACAGAATCAGCAGTCACATTGTATGGAATTCTTACTGAAGTTCCAAAAGGAAAAACTGTAAGTACCTGTAATACATTTGAATTAATGCATCTTTGGACTTTTGATAGCTGTAACCGAGTCTAGAGGAGGAATGCAATATTGCCATTCATACATGGAATGATAGCAGAGATGATGAGAGGCACCAGCTTGGTAGAGTTCTTTTGACTTTATAAACTTTCATTGCCTGTGTCTTGATTCTTATAATCATCTTCTGGGCTGAATGGCAGTGGTTCATTCTTTATAAGTAATGTTTAAATTCCCAATAAAAAGTCTTCTTAATAAAGAAGCCGCCATTTGCAAAAATCGTAGCAATCGCTCGTAGCATTTGGGGTTAGGGAATTAACTATGTGTAAGAGAAAAATACGCATTTAGATTGGAGGCTTAGGTAGTTCACTTGGAAGAGCATTGACATAGAGAGTCAAAGGTCCTGGGTTCAAACCCCAGTCTAGGCATATATTTTTCTTTTCAAATATAATTTGTCCATCATTAAGATGTTTAAAAATGAATACTAAAAACATTGAAAGAAGCACTACTGGCTTTATAAGTAATGTTTAAATTCCCAATAAAAAGTCTTCTTAATAAAGAAGCCGCCATTTGCAAAAATTGTAGCAATGGCTCGTAGCATTTGGGGTTATGGAATTAACTATGTATAAGAGAACAATACGCGTTTAGATTGGAGGCCTAGGTAGCTCACTTGGAAGAGCATTGACATAGAGAGTCAAAGGTCCTGGGTTCAAACCCCAGTCTAGGCATATATTTTTCTTTTCAAATATAATTTGTCCATCATTAAGATGTTTAAAAACGAATAATAAAAATATGTTAACAGCTGCACCATGGACATTGGGTTTATTGTCCCGGTTGGTTCCTGTAAGCTTTCAATCTAGAAAGAATTAGAGGGTCTCTTCCTTGTTAAAAACAGTAAGTCCCTTTGCAGCCTAAATGCAAATTATTTGTATAAGAAAAAAAATTGCATTTAGATTGGAGGCCTTGAATAGTTGAGTGGCAGAGCATTAGCACCTAGGCATATATTTTTCTGATGTTTTTATTATTGATTTAACATTTCTCAAAGAAAGATAAATTATATTTGAAGAGAAAAATTTTCGCCTAGACCGAGACTCGAACCTGGTACCTTTGGCTTGCGGGCCAAATGCTCTAACAACTGAGCTACTGAGGCGAGTTACGATATAGATGCAAATTTTTCTCTTATATACGTTGTAATTCCCTCTCGCCAAATTGCTTTTGAAACCATTGCTTCTATCTTTGCAATTGGCGGCTTCTTAGTTAAGAAGACATTTATTGGGAATTTAACATTACTTTATAAAGCTAGTAAGGCTTCTAATGATGTTTTTATTATTGATTTAACATTTCTCAAAGAAAGATAAATTATATTTGAAGAGAAGAGAATTACAACGTATATAAGAGAAAAATTTGCGTCTATATCGTAACTCGCCTCGGTAGCTCAGTTGGTAGAGCATTTGGCCCGGCAAGCCAAAGGTCCCGGGTTCGAGTCTCGGTCCAGGCGAACATTTTTCTCTTCAAATATAATTTATCTTTCTTTGAGAAATGTTAAATCAATAATAAAAACATCATTAGAAGCCTTACTAGCTTTATAAAGTAATGTTAAATTCCCAATAAATGTCTTCTTAACTAAGAAGCTGCCATTTGCAAAGATAGAAGCAATGGTTTCAAAAGCAATTTGGCGAGAGGGAATTACAACGTATATAAGAGAAAAATTTGCGTCTATATCATAACTCGCCTCGGTAGCTCAGTTGGTAGAGCATTTGGCCCGGCAAGCCAAAGGTCCCGGGTTTGAGTCTCGGTCTAGGCAAAAATTTTTCTCTTCAAATATATATTTTTCTCTTCAAATATAATAATTAACATTTATAACATAGACACTCATTAAGTAATAAAAATGAAAACCAAACACAATTAATAAAATCTGAATGAAAAACCATTCAAATCGGATCCCTAAAGCTGTTTATAATTATATACCGAGAGGATGAAGATCACTGGGCCATCCTATGAAACGCTGGAAGGAAGAAGAAGAAGATGAAAAACCACATGGTTGTATTTTGGAAACTTCGAGTTTGTTGACAGGAAAGTAAGGGATGGCTGTTGTCAAGGTGGAATACATTGCTATGATAACAGAGACCCACAATTCTCATCATAATATGCTTAACCTGTCAGAAGTCCAAAGACCCATTAATTCAACTGTAGATTATAATTAATTAATTTAACTATGCTTTTTAACATCTTGGGTCATTAGCATTGCAATTCAAATCTGGACATGAAAAGTCCAATAAATTTTGCTCTCATGTCTCTTTTTTCAGGTTTAAGATTCTTTTACATGCCATTAATCTACAACATGGGTTCCAAAACTGTAGTTTTCTTCCAAAAGATCCTATACTCAGGATTTTTACGCTCTTAAAAATACATTGAACCCAGTTGGTATTGAACCTGCAATTCTTGAAGCCAGAGGCAAGCATGGTAACACTAGTCCACAAGGACTGACACCTATATTAGTAGTAGTAACCAATATCTATTTTTCATGAAAAATTGTTATCCTTAAGAGTTCCCAATATTTAGACAAGATATCTTGATGTACGAAATAGAATCTATTCTACCTTAGTTAAAACATGATCTACAAATCACATTTAAGAAAGAAAAATTAATGCTTGAACCCAGATTTGAACCTTGGACCTCTCGTTCTCTATATGAGTGTGATGTCCATTACACCATTCAAATGACAATACAAATGCTAACATTTCTTTCCACTTATACAATTCTCATTCGTCCGAAGGCTGATACGTATTGCTACTATCACACCAACTGATGTCTTTTATTTAAAAAAAATGTATTGAGAATTTATACATTATTTTTTAGTGGTAAAGCTTCATATTTTTAATGTTTTATTTTAATTAACATGTTTCAAAACAATTCTGTTGAGGTAAGATGATCAGACTGAAAATAATTTAATTAAAATAACCCCAAGATATCACTTCCTAAAATGAAATATTTGTATTATATTATTGTAAATCAATGGTAAAGAGAAAATTGTTACCTGAACCGGGAATTGAACCCCGAACCTTTAGCTTTCCGTGCTAATGCTCAGACCACTGAGCTAATCCAGGCTTCATTCCCATCCAAGCAGAAATCCTTTCTTTACCTTACTCTACTGGTCCTACATTCAATTGCAATGAATCATCATTCACAAATACACAATGAATGGCTTCTACCTGAAGAAGACAAAAAATTTTCTCTTTACCATTGATTTACAATAATTTAATTGTGTTTATTAATTTACTTAAAATATATATGTAGTCAATATGCCCATTTCACCAATTAATGTTTTAAAATGGTCAACAAGTTTCTACAGCCAAGCTGTCATTCTCAAGACCAGATATTGAGTCAGTCAATATCTGGTCTTGAGAATGACAGCTTGGCTGTAGAAACTTGTTGACCATTTTAAAACATTAATTGGTGAAATGGGCATATTGACTACATATATATTTTAATATTATATCACCAAGAAGATCACTTGTGTATTAAATTAATTTACTTATTTCTATCAGTAATAGCTTTAGCTTCTCAATATTAATTTAATAAATAATGCTATAGCTGTGTGGAGTCCCTTCATGTCTTCTTCAGGTAGAAGCCATTCATTGTGTATTTATGAATGATGATTCATTGCAATTGAATGTAGGACCAGTAGAGTAAGGTAAAGGAAGGATTTCTCCTTGGATGGGAATGAAGCCTGGATTAGCTCAGTGGTCTGAGCATTAGCACGGAAAGCTAAAGGTTAGGAGGTCGATTCCCGATTCAGGCAAAAATTTTTCTCTTTACCATTGATTAACAATAATTTAATTGTGTTTATTAATTTACTTATTTCTATCATAGTAACAGCTTTAGCTTCTCAATATTAATTTAATAAATAACGCTATAGCTGTGTGGAGTCCCTTCATGTCTTCTTCAGGTAGAAGCCATTCATTGTGTATTTGTGAATGATGATTCATTGCAATTGAATGTAGGACCAGTAGAGTAAGGTAAAGGAAGGATTTCTGCTTGGATGGGAATGAAGCCTGGATTAGCTCAGTGGTCTGAGCATTAGCACGGAAAGCTAAAGGTTCGGGGTTTGATTCCCGGTTCAGGCAAAAATATTTCTCTTCACCATTGATTTACAATAATTTAATTGTGTTTATTAATTTACTTATTTCTATCATAGTAATAGCTTTAGGTTCTCAATATTAATTTAATTTGTATTATATATAGTCACTTGATTGTAAGTTATTTGTATACACATGTCTTTTCAAACTCCCCTCACAAGTAAATTTAACACAGATTTAAATCCAAAGTCTTCAAACTGATCAGAGTAAAGAATAACCTGTGTTAAAAATAAGATTAATCTGGATTCATCTTACCTCATAAATTGTTGTGTTCTATTTGAACATGTTTCGATATCAGCTTTTCCAGACTGTTGAATTTTATGTTGCTGGCCCTAGATGTCAACTCCAACTTCATCTTTTGGCTGACTGAAAAACTTGAAAATCAAATCTTTTTCTTTGGAAATTTCAAATTCATAATCCTGCTTTTGTTATTCCTGTTTTAATAATTTTGTATTTACATTGATTTTATGCTTTTCCGACCAATTGTGAGCAGCCACTGCAGATTTTTCTACTACTTCATTTTTTACATATTAATGTGTTCTTTTGTTCTAATGGCCAAGTTTCTCTTTGTTTTCCCTATGCATATCTTATCACAATCAGCACATTTTATCTGGTATACTCCTGATTTTTTTCCTACATAAATCTTTTCATTTTCGTTAGTTTTGATTAATTTATTTAGGCTGTAATCATTTTTTGGTACTAACTTGATATTGTTATTGTTTTCAAATGGCTGGAGTTTGGCTTACACCATTAGTTCTCTTGTTTCCCAATAAAGTCCTGCTATATCGTTCCTGTCCTTTTTTTTGGGGGGGGGGAGTATCTAGTCACCTGCACTATAGCAAGTGTTCCTTGCTTAGGAGACATTTTCTCCATACAAGGAGCATCCCATAGTTTTAGGGACACTCCCCATTCAATGAAGGTTGGTCATCCAGACAGTCATGGCCCATTTCTAATCTGAAGAGAGCTCTTGCTGTTCTTCTAGGGAGGTGTTTTATTGTATCAGCATATTCCACTATGTCTTCATTTTTTATTTTTTTATTTTGAAGATCTTTTATATTCTGTTCCCTTCTTTTGAGATATATTTTCTGTTTTAGCTCCTGTTGTCTTCTTTGTAGGGCTATCTCGTTTGTTGTCCTTAGCCTGATTTTGGAACCATTCTTTGCTAAGAAGTCTGCTTGTTCATTACCCAGTAATCCCACAAGCGATGTTACCTACTGTAATACAATGTATTTACTTTGAGCTTCTTCAATTTTATACTGGTTCTTATGTTCTGGATGACTGGGGTGTTTTGTTGGTTACCAGTTATTGCTTGTAATGCTGATATTGAATCTATCAATATTAATAATAATTTTTAATAATAATAATTTTTATTGCAGCCAAATAGCCAGGATGAAAATAGAATACATTTTTAAATTTACATATTTGCATATTCACACATTGTTTTTGTTCTTTTTGTGCATAGCTCAATGTGATATCGGTCACACGATTTTTCGCATAGCGTACATTGACAGTCTTTATTTGCTTCATGAAATTTTGTGTTGTTGCATATCAGGTGGTGGAATCCATGGACTGCCAACTAGTGATGACGTGTCTCATTTCGAAATTTTCTTTTGTCCACGCACGGTCCACCATTGCCCCCGGTGCTGTAGAACTCTGGATGTATTTCTTCTCTTTTTCTGTTCAATGTTGCTAACAGCTGCTCAGATGCGCTGGTGCTGGGTAAGAGTATGCTTGTTCTGAGGTCGTCGATGAGGAAAGTTTCCTTCGCCAGTAGGTATGCGAGTCTTGAATGTGTTACTTTTGACACTCCTAATACTGCCTTTTTATATCTCGCTTTCACCCTTTCTAGAGAGGAAAGATTCTTCATTGTTAAATGTGTCCATATGAGTTCTATGCCGTATGTCAGTATTGGTAGAATTTTTGCTCTAAATAACAGCATTGCCGTCTCTAAGGTGAGGGATCTAATGTTTCTTATTTCATGCATTGCCATTATTGCCTGGGTTGTCTTTTCTGTGATATGTTTTGTGAAGCATTTCGCGCTTGTTTGTAGCGTGATGCCTAGGTATTGAAGTCTGGTACTATTTTCAGTTTAGTTTCCCTTATGTATATCTCTTCATTTATGGCGGCTCTTCCTCCGTTTCTGAAGATCATTGTGTCCGTTTTTGATATATTAATGTCCAGCTTGTTCTTTGAGCACCATTTTTCCACTTCGTTTATTGTTTCCTGAAGTGTTGTTATGTCTATCTATCAATATTGCTATCTTCTTATTTATATGGGCTTGTATAAAATATTCTGTAGTGCAGTTTCTATAGCCTTTAGCTCTTCTTCAAAATTTGTTGCTCTCGGTCCAAGTGAAATATATTGGGAAAAGATTTCACTGTATATTCCTGCTCGTACTCCATCTTCTGAGTTACTCAGGGAGTCATCACCATTCATCTGCATGGTTTCCAAGGAAGTTTGTAATGTGTTAGTTACTTGGTAGATCCATAGATTTGGATATAGATTGTGTAAGTGATGATTTTGATTTTATATCCAGAGAGAGTAATGAATGGGTTTATGAGTGGTGGGCTGGGTAAAACCTTGCTTATTATTCTTTCTGGGTTTATTTAATTTACTTTGTCCTATAATGTCTTTTGTGTTGTCGATGTTGTTTCACTTGTGTTCTTCTGGTACCAGGGATGTTTGTGTTTATTTTATTTATAATATATAAAACATGTTTGTGTTTGTTTGCATTTAGTTTCTCATTCTGTTAACTTGAAATTCTTCTGGAATTTATTGTGAATTTCCTGTATTTCTTTTCAGTTTGTTTTTCTATCTGAAGAGTGCTTGCATTTATAATTTTTTTTTGTACTTATATATTTTTCTGTGTATAATTTTTTTCTTCAAAACCATTTTTCTTTGCAATTTTAATTACGTGTTTTTTCTCTAATTCAAAATTGTCTTTGCCAAGGGTATGTATACCAGTCTATGTATTAAGCTATTAAAAACTGCCAATTTGTATGCAATATGTTTGAATCCTGTTTCAATCATGATTTAGTATCATTATCAGAGGTAAGTTGATTTCGGATTCACCTTATATATTAAGAAGAACCTAAATGTTATACTTCCGGGTGTGGTATACTAACCATCGCAAAAAATTTTCAATTTAATTTCTTATGCCACTGATGCACTAAACACTTTTAAACATGTTTAAAAAATTTTGCAACACTTTTAAACACGTTTTTGCAACACTTTTAAACACGTTTTAAACATCTTACAATGTTGCAACAATCTTTTTTTTTACATTTATATATTTACGTAAAACATGATCGTCCTACATTGCTTACTTGCTACTTTCTGCTATTTTCCCTCCTCTTCCTATGTTGTTCCAACGTTGCCACCATCAACAACCCAAAATACTCCAGATGTCGCCATCATCACTTCCACGTTCCCTGGATTTCACCTACGTTAGAGTAATTGATTTGTGTTACAGTAATTGATTTAGGTTTGGTTAGCTTTTAGGTTCCTTGCTTTTTAAATGTGATTTGATACATAAAATAAATTACCTCTTCATATCTGTTATTCTATGAAAAATTCAAAATGTCGGACGGTTACCACGTAAATTCATATTTCCACTAGTTCATTTCGTGTTAATTATACATATTTAGACAAGTTCTGGGAATTTTGTGTCAATGTTGGTCATACTGATTTCACATACATATACCACCAACTGCTGGAAGTTGCATTTATCTTTCTGGGATTACATGAAGCACTAGCGCATGTGCACTGCGATTCTATAGAATTTACAAGAATTTATTTGCGACAGTAAGTACACCTTATCCATACTTCCTATTGTAATTTATTAATTTTCTCAAAATTGATAGAAAGTAACACTATGAGGCAATTTATTAAATCATTGAATATATAGTGATATACACCTTACCTCATGTTTTATTTTCTCACCTGGAACATGTTTTATTCTCAGACAAGAACCAACTGTTGTGTTGACCATTGAAAATCTTGTATATTCTCTTCCTCGGGTGGTGGGCAGACAAATCTCAACATTAAATCTTTGTAGATTATTGAATGCTTTTGTGTTGCAGGCACCTGGTGGACATGAGCTGCAAGTTGATTTCTGGCAAGTTATCGGACTTGCACCACCTGGTGGTGCTGACAACATTCTTAATGAAGAGGCACATCCTGACGTTCAGTTGGACAACAGACACATCATGATTCGTGGAGAAAATGTAAGTGATGATTAATTTCAGTTAACACAACCAAAGAGGGAAACTTCTGTGTGAACTGGGATTTGAACCCAAGACCTCCAGTTTTCTGTGTTGGTGCTCTACTATTGAGCTATTCAGGCAATTCCATGAAGAAGCACACATTTCTGTCTGTGTGTATTAACTTCCATATTATGTTCATTAATCTTTAAGTATGGATTTAAATCCCAATTGTAAGTGCAACTGAATGAAATTATACCAAGGTAAATCAATGGTAAAGAGAAAAATTTTTGTCTGAACCGGGAATCGAACCCCGAACCTTTAGCTTCCCGTGCTAATGCTCAGACCACTGAGCTAATCCAGGCTTCATTCCCATTTTTCTCTTTACCATTGATTTACAATAATTTAATTGTGTTTATTAATTTACTTATTTCTATCATACTTTAGCTTCCCAATATTAATTTAATAAATAATGCTATAGCTGTGTGGAGTCCCTTCATGTCTTCTTCAGGTAGAAGCCATTCATTGTGTATTTGTGAATGATGATTCATTGCAATTGAATGTGGGGCCAGTAGAGTAAAGGTAAAGGAAGGATTCTTGCTTGGATGGGAATGAAGCCTGGATTAGCTCAGTGGTCTGAACATTAGCACGGAAAGCTAAAGGTTCGGGGTTCGATTCCCGGTTCAGGCAAAAAATTTTCTCTTTACCATTGATTTACAGTAATTTAATTGTGTTTATTAATTTACTTATTTCTATCATAGTAATAGCTTTAGCTTCCCAATATTAATTTCTTCTTCTTCTTCCTTCCAAGTATTAGGCCAAGGCCTGTTACGATCCTATAGAAAATTTTCCCTCCAACGTCCTCTGGGAAATTCTCGTATAAGACTTGAAAGCATAATAATAGTCCCTTCGATTGGTTGCTGGCCAAAGAAAGGCAAGACCAGTGATGGGGCTGCCATCTTATAGCCTCTGGTCAGGCTTTTCTGGAGAAGAAAAGAAAATAAAGGAAAGAAGAAAGGAAAGACTCCCTAGCCCTCGGATACCCTAATAGCGTCGGGGTCGAAAAAACAAGAGTTAACCAAGGGAGGTTAGATAGTAAAGTTAAAAGAGTGCAAAACACAAGTAAGTGGAAGAAATGTTTTGCACAGCTTGGGCACCTTGTGGTCACCATCCACATATCCCCTAGATGAGGACCCCTGAGGGGCAATATTAATTTAATTATACCAAGGTATTTAATTTTTTTCTGCACCATGTTATAAAACCTATTGTTACTCTTACGAATCTCGACGAAATTTAATGTAACAAGAAGTGATGTGATCTAAATGATATATTTTATACTTGGCATGAATTTTTTGTTTGTTTCTCAATCATTAAAAATGTTTGAAATGTAAACAAAAAGAATATGCGATTTTTTAAAATATTTCCGTTGTATATTATACTCACCATTTACATATCACTCTTTCATGGCTTGCGACTAGTGCTAAATATTTATTTTTGAAAATATGACACTACACACAATCTTACTTTGTACTTGCTAGGCCAACAGTATTAAACAGTTTGTATGAGCTGAACATATGTGATAACACAAATTATTTTCCTTTCCTGGCCAGTGTTCATTTTGCTGCAAATTGAGATGGAACTATACTGTGTACAGTTGTATTTGGTCTTCCTCTCATGGGAGGGTGAAGTTTTTCCATATTACCTCTGCTACTAAATTTCTTACAAGCAAACACTTAAATTGACAATGAGAATTTTGCCCCATAAAATTTCAAAAGGATTCAGCTGTTCAAAATTGTCAGGTTAGGAAAATGAAACAGGTAATTGTTTATAAATTGAACTGTGATTTGAACCCAAGGCCTCTAGTTTTATGTGTGTATACTACCTTTGTGCTACTCAGGATGCAAATTCAAAAGTTCATTTTTCTAATTATTAATGAGTTGGTTATTTTGACTCACCTCATATTTCTTCATTTTTATGCAGATCCGGTTTTGTTTTTTGCAACATTGTCGATGCATTCCAACTGTTGTTTTGTGGTTGTCCATCCTATAAGTTGATTTCTGCTTCTTCTGCTGGCTTCCAAGTCAACTTTCTTCTTCTTCTTATTCTTCTTCGTCTTCTTCCTTCCAAGTATTAGGCCAGGCCTGTTACCATCCTTCTTTTTCAAAATAACTAACCGATTAATAATTTAAAGAAACCTCATAGTTAAATTAATATTGAGAAGCTAAAGCTATTACTATGATAGAAATAAGTAAGTTAATGAACACAATTAAATTATTGTAAATCATTGGTAAAGAGAAAAATTTCTGCCTGAACCGGGAATCGAACCCCAAACCTTTAGCTTTCCGTGCTAATGCTCAGACCACTGAGCTAATCCAGGCTTCATTCCCATCCAAGCGGTAAGGTAAAGGAAGGATTTCTGGTTCAGGCAGAAATTTTTCTCTTTACCATTGATTTACAACCTCATAGTTATTTAATTTTCACAGGGAAAAAACACTATGAGGTGTTTAAGAATTAAATTAATGTTTTTATTACCTCACCTCATATCCTTTTTCTTCTATACTGCAGTTTCGGAGCTTATCTCCATCATCAGTAGCCTCTGGTCGACTGGTGTTATGTCGTTTCTTGGCAGTTTTCTTCTTCCATTGGTGGACTGATGAATCTCTGGATCAGGTCAATATTTGCAGGAGTTTCGAAATTCATGAGTTTATCTTTCTTGTTTCTTTGGATGTGGATTTTTTCTGAGACCATGAGTTCTTTCTGTTTATCTATGTGTTTGATTAGGCTAGCTTTTGTATCGATTAAATGTTTTTCAGACCAAGCATGGGCTGCTACAGCTGACTTGTCCACTTCACCCTTTTTTTACATTTCTAAGATGTTCTTTCAATCTAGTTTTTCAATTTCTTTTTTGTTTTTCCTATATAGATTTTGTCACAATCCTTACATTTGATCTGATATATTCCTGATTTGTATTCTTCTTCAATTTTTCCATTTTTATTGGTTTTAATTATCTTGTTTAGGCTGTATTCATTCTTTGGAGCCAATCGAATGTTAAACTTTTTAAAAATTTTCTGGAACTTGTGGTGTTTTAAAGGATGGTAAGTGAATTTTTACACGCTTTATGTTAGCTTGACTTGTATCTATCTATCTACCTATGTAACGGAATCTTTCAAACACAATTTTCCACACCACTTAAAATCATTGGATCGACTTGAAACTTTGTATACTTGTAAAGGACCCATGACAATACAATAATTTCATATTTTGTTTTTAGAATCCTAGCCAGAATCATCAGAAAATAAAAAAAAATGTCTTTGTATCTATGTAATGGAATCTTTGAACACGATTTTCACCCACTTAGAAACATTGGATCAACTTGAAACTTTGTATACTTGTAAAGGACCCATGACAATACAATAATTTCATATTTTTTTTCTAAAAATCCTGGCCAGAATCATCAGAAAATAAAAAAAAGTGTCTTTGTATCTATGTAACGGAATCTTTGAACACGATTTTCACCCACTTAGAAACATTGGATCGACTTGAAACTTTGTATACTTGTAAAGGACCCATGACAATACAATAATTTCATATTTGTTTCTAAAATTCTGGCCAGAATCGTCAGAAAATCAAAAAAGTGTCTTTGTATCTATGTAACAGAATCTTTGAACACGATTTTCACCCACTTACATTGGATTGACTTGAAACTTTGTATACTTGTAAAGGACCCGTGACAATACAATAATTTCATATTTTGTTTCTAAAATCCTGGCCAGAATCATCAGAAAATAAAAAAAATGAAAACTGGTATAATAGGTTGCGGACTTGTCAAATTTTTGCTCAATCGTTGTAAGAGCTCAGTTGGTAGAGCGGAACTCTAGTGGTATATAATTTCTGTAATCCATAGGTCGCTGGTTCAAATCCGGCTGGGAGGATTTATTTTTTAGTAGAGTATTACTACATACAACAATAGTATCGAATTTAAAGATATTTATATTTTTATCTTATTCTGTAAAATATTAAAACTAAAAAAATAAAAAATAAATAATAGTTTTAAAAAACTAAAACAACACGCTTTATTAGAAAACCGAACTAAAAAATTGAAAAATAATTTTAATTTCCAACACGCTTGGGTTAAAATTAAAGTGGTCAACAAAAAATCATCTCCAACACATATAGAATAAAAGTAGAGTTATCAAAAAAAAAAAAAAATGTTATCATCAAAAGCGTGGGGTGCTTTTTATGATTTTTACATTTTCTTCTCAGAGACTTTACTTTTATCAATATCTGTTTATTATCAAATATATTATTTGATATAGAGCACCCCACGCTTTTGATGGTAAAATTATTTTCTTTTTGTTTATAATTCTAGTTTTATTCTATATGTGTTAGAGATGTTTTTTTTGTTGACCACTTTAATTTCATCCAAAGCGTGTTGTTTTAATTTTTTAAAACTATTATTTATCTGAATCTTATGTTCTCTTCTGTTTGTTTTTTAAGTGTGCTTCCATTGATTAATTTTTGCCTTTTAAATTTGTTTATTTTCTTGTGTACCATGTTTTCTTCATAACCGTTTTCTATTGCTACTTCATATTTTTCTATGTCACTAAATTGCTGATTGTTTCAAAATGTTTCCCTTTCTCCATCTTTAACAGTGAAAAATATGAAGAAGAAAAAGTAGCAACAGAAAACGGTTATGAAGAAAACATGGTACACAAGAAAATAAACAAATTTAAAAGGCAAAAATTAATCAATGAAAGCACACTTAAAAAAACATTTTTGTAATATGAATAATTTATTTAGCTTTATAATGAAATAAGTACTGGTAATGTGAACTTATTATATAATTTCTATCGGTTACCCTTGCTTGTTTACTGGTAAAATTACTAGTTATGGTTTTAATAAAATATACAGTGGGAAATAACACTATAAAGTAATTTACAATTTATATAAATTAATCAGAAAATATTTTTACATCTCACCTCATAAAACTTTAGGAATTTCCACAGTTGGAGTTTTGGCTGAGGATAAATGCTCCTGTGAGTTTTATGAGGTGAGATGTAAAAATATTTTCCAATTCGTTTATATAAATTGCCGTGGTTTATTCATATGTTGGCAAAAGTATCTAATTTTTTAATATTGTAGTACATGGTACATTAATGTTCCATTTCTCAACCTTATTGTAAAATGATAAAGTATTGAAATGGACATAGTATGAGATAAATGTGATTTAAAATGTGCTTAAAAGGTTGGTGTGTTTTCAGACTTCCAAAATTCTGAAGATGCGATCTATAGTAACACAAGCATTTCGTGACCATTACTTCAGTCGAGGATACACTGAAGTAACACCACCAACCTTAGTACAGACTCAAGTGGAAGGAGGTTCTACTCTTTTTAAATTAGATTATTTTGGGTAAGTTTTTAATTGTTAACAATTGAGATAGAACATTAGCAGAAACCAGTTTTGTGATAAGTTTTGTGATAAGTTTTGTTTTAATTGCAGAAAAAATCCTATCGTCCCAATCTCCTTCCTCCAACTAATTCTCCACATTGATCTTTTAATCTCTTTTATCCATGTAATCCTTGGTTGAATCTTCTTCTTTCTTCCCTCAGGAGTTCAAATCTTTTTAGGTAATCTCTACTTTGGCATTATTCCGACATAACTTCCTAATTGTCTATATTTAATGAAGTCTAATATAGAATATTGGATCTTCATTTTCTGCATGATTACAATCTTCTTATTTTTCTTAAAAATCTGTTTTGCCTAACTGATCATAAATAGTCCATTTCTGTTTAAGATAATTTTAATATGTATGTAAACATTTTTTTTTAAAATTTGATGCAAGGCCTTTTCAAAATAACTGATTAATTTGAACTTTCTGGATATGGACATTTCTAATTTTTTTCCTCCAACAACCTAAAATTAAGGAAACTAAATGTATTTTTACAATAACTTAACGTCAATGATTTACAATTCATAGTTATACTTATGGTGAAAATAAGTAAAATAATTATAGAAGGCTTTAGCTTGGCGATGAAAAAAATGTAGTGCTAAAACATTCTTGCCTTACTCTACATCTCTCACTATCCCAGACCAGTGTTCCTCACTTATCCTCTTTTTCAACCAATCAGTGTAATTATCCATATAGCTTAAATTGGAGTTGGTACCAGCAGTAAAACAATGTTACATAATAACCAATAATGATTATGATGTAATTGAATGCCTTCCAAGCTTACAACTAAATCACGTAAACACGGAGAAATCCCAGCACAATGTGATTAGATAAAACAAAATTTTATCACAAAACACGATTTCTGCTTATGTTCCCCCTTCTATAGGTTGGCAGCAAACAAAATGTAGTCATGCTGTGCACGCGCTAGAATTCTATGATGTATTTGTGCCCTTTCTAATCACATTGTGCTGGGATTTCTCCGTGTTTACGTGATTTAGTTGTAAGCTTGGAAGGCATTCAATTACATCATAATCATTATTGGTTATTACGTAGCATTGTTTTGCTGTTGGTACCAACTCCAATTTAAGCTATATGGATAATTACACTGATTGGTTGAAAAAGAGGATAAGTGCAGAGTAAGGCAAGAATGTTTTAACACTACATTTTTTTCATCGCCAAGCTAAAGCCTTCTATAATTATTTTACTTATTTTCACCATAAGTATAACTATGAATTGTAAATCATTGACGTTAAGTTATTGTATGATTTCATTTTTGCAGGTTTTTTTTTTTTTCTGCTCAGTTATTTTCACTGTTCCACCTGTGTGGTGACCTGGTGTAAAGAATAGTCCCAGTGTTCTCATACATGTCGTAAAACCAACAAAATGTATTTAACTTTTTATAAGAAAAATCACTATAAGGTTTAATTTAAGATTTAAATTAAAATTCTTTATACCTCAAATAATATCAAGGCTTGTAATTAAACCGGTTTCAAAACCTAGGCAGTTTCATCTTCAGTTATATCTTGGTGGATGTTATGTCATTCAGGATAACTGATTCTTACATAATGGTCCGATGGTTAATGAAAGTATGAATATGCGTATTTTCACCACAAAGAATATTAGTCAAGTAAGTACAGTGTGTACATAAAAGAACATAGTAGTTTCAGGTAATAATATTATCACACAGATGAGGAATAGATTGAAATGAAACAGGAAAGAAGATAAATTATATATTTTTTTCATTGAGAAATGTTAAATGAATAATAAAAACATCAGGAAAGAAGATATTGTTTATTTTTTATTATTTCACTCACCTCATACTTCATAATTCCTAGCAGACCCAGGGTTTCTTCACATCATTTGTGACATTCTCAATGCTGTGTCACGTTCACAACTGACATCCAACGTCTGACAAAATGACCTTTGCGCCATCTGGTGGCCGACCGACGAATTTCCAAATCAGTCCTCTCTCCTTATAACCGGGTATTTCAAAATTCATAGTTGTATTTTCATTCTTGCATATGTAAATTTTTTCCCAAATTGTGAGTTCCTTTGGTTTTTCCAATTGTTTAAGTAATTTTGTTTTGGTTTCTATTCTATGTTTTTCTGACCAGGCATGTGCAGCTATTGCAGATTTTTCAGTTTCTCCATTTTTAACATTTCTGAGGTGTTCTTTTAATCCTGTATTTAGATTCCTTTTTGTTTTTCCTATGTATATCTTTTCACAATCTTTACAATTAATTTGATAAATTCCCAATTTTTTGCAGTCTTCAATCTTTTCATTTTTGTTGGTTTTTATTAAATTACCTAAGCTGTAATCATTTTTCGGTGCTAATTTAATGTTGAATTTGTTGAAAATTTTTTGAAACTTGTCAAATACTAAAGGATGGTATGTGAACTTCTTGAATTTTTTGCCTATATTTTTATCTGTCTGAAGAGTACTTTCATTGATTATTTTTTGTTCTTTGAATTTATTTATTTTCTTGTGTATCATCTTCTCTTGAAAACCATTATCCTTCGCAATTTTTATGATGTCTTCTTTCTCTTTATTGTAATTTTCTTTGCTCATGGGGACATTCACAAGTCTGTGTGTTAAACTATTAAATACTGCCTGTTTGTGTGAAAAATGGTTAAATCCAGTAGAAAAACATAGAATAGAAACCAAAACAAAATTACTTAAACAATTGGAAAAACCGAAGGAACTCACAAATTGGGAAAAAATTTACATATGCAAGAATGAAAATACAACTATGAATTTTGAAATACCCGGTTATAAGGAGAGAGGACTGATTTGGAAATTCGTCGGTCAGCCACCAGATGGCGCGAAGGTCAGTCTGCAGGATAGAAGGCCGTTGGACGTCAGTTGTGAACGTGACACAGCATTGAGAATGTCACAAATGATGTGAAGAAACCCTGGGTCTGCTAGGAATTATGAACTATGAGGTGAGTGAAATAATAAAAAATAAACAATATTAAAAAACCTCATAGTGTTATTTCCTATCTACATAACTTAGAAGATAGTTTTAGTTGTGTGAGTGAGCGGATAGCTTTCTTTTGTTTTGTTTCTATGGCAGTAGTAATAACAAGATGGTAACTCCTCAACAGAGAGCGTTTTGTGTTTTGCAGTTTGAGAGTTGTAAATGGGTTGTGACAGTTCAGCGTGCGTTTCGTAGGCAGTTTAATCATGATCCCCCCCCCAATGCCAACAACATCCGTTGAGATGGCATAATCAGTACGCAACGACAGGTTATCTGTGTAAAGGCAAAATTGTGGGATGACCAAGAGTGTCTGAGGGGAATGTTGCTGTTGCAACATTTCAAGTGCAAAGTCAGCGTAATCAGTAGGCTTTAGAGCCTGTGACATATGTAAATGATAGGGATGCATATGTAAGCGTTTTTCTAAGTCTTTCTGCACTATCATTACTGGATTGGTTGTCATGGTCAAGATGACAGGGCTTATCTCGAGTGGCCTCCTAGATTACTCTCACCCCATGTGATTTTTTTCCTTTGGGGTTTTGTGAAGGACAGAGTCTATGTACCTCCATCGCCTGCTAACCTAACCCGAGTTGAGAGACAGGATTCAAGAAGCTGTTACTGCCATCAATTCAGACATGCTTATTAATTAATAGTGAGTGGAGAACATATTTTAATCGACTCACTTCATACATTTTCAAACTTCTTTGATACTGACGGTTTCAGACAATATCATGTTCCTTCTTCAGTCATGGCTTCCTCTGATGAAATTCCGTGATTGTTGATTTCTTTAGTGACATCACCTCTTGTGCTGCCATCTTTCATTGGGATTATAAACTTTGTAATTACATTTTTATCCACTGGAATATTGAAATTTCGATATTCTGGTGGATAAAAATTTAATTACAAAGTTTATAATCCTAACGAAGGGGGCACGCCATAGCGTAGTGGTTAAGGCACTGAGCTACAAGCCGGAGGGTCAAGGGTTCAAGTCCTGTTGGGGTCAGGATTTTTAAACTGACCCAAATTCTCTGGTGGCACTATGGCCCTGGGGTCGACTCAGCCTCTAACTGAAATGAGTACCAGACGCTTGTTCTGGGGGTAAATGCGGCCGTCACGCAGGGCTGACAACCCGGCTGACATAAAGTGTCGATTGTCTAGAAAAAGTGGGAGCCTTAACCTCCTACTACCCCAAGGGTCTCCGGGCCTGTTGTGGGATCACTTTACTTTATAATCCCAACGAAAGATGGCAACACAAGAGGTGATGTCATTAAAGAAATCAACAATCACGGAATTTCATCAGTGAAAGCCATGACTGATGAAGGACATGATATTGTCTGAAACTGTCGGTATCAAAGAAGTTTGAAAATGTATGAAGTGAGTCGATTAAAATATGTTCTCAACTCACTATTAATGATATAACCTCATAATGTTTACTTTCCAATATTAATTTAAATTGCTTATTAATTAAATTAATATTGGGAAGCTAAAGCTATTACTATGATAGAAATAAGTAAATTAATAAACACAATTAAATTATTGTAAATCAATGGTAAAGAGAAAAATTTTTGCCTGAACCGCGAATCGAACCCCGAACCTGAACCTTTAGCTTTCCGTGCTAATGCTCAGACCACCGAGCTAATCCAGGCTTCATTCCCATCCAAGCAAGAATCCTTCCTTTACCTTTACTCTACTGGCCCCACATTCAATTGCAATGAATCATCATTCACAAATACACAATGAATGGCTTCTACCTGAAGAAGACATGAAGGGACTCCACACAGCTATAGCATTATTTATTAAATTAATATTGGGAAGCTAAAGCTATTATTATGATAGAAATAAGTAAATTAATAAACACAATTAAATTATTGTAAATCAATGGTAAAGAGAAAAATTTTTGCCTGAACCGGGAATGGAACCCCGAACCTTTAGCTTCCCGTGCTAATGCTCAGACCACCGAGCTAATCCAGGCTTCATTCCCATCCAAGCAAGAATCCTTCCTTTACCTTTACTCTACTAATTTTTCTCTTTACCATTGATTTACAATAATTTAATTATGCTTATTAATGTATGGGAAGAATTAGCCTACAGGTTGGATGTGTACTTATAAACTGGAGATGTTACTCTTTCATTTAACATGGGTTTTGTTTTTGTTATAGTTAGTTAAAGTGTAATTCAACACCTTTAAAATCTCTATTTTCTTTTATGTATACCTGGTATTTACATTGAACATTAGCAAAATTAAGTATTTACAATGGACAGTCTGTATATTTATGAAATAATGTTATATTACAGTGGTTCCCTCAAAATTCTGGGAACTTCGAAAGAGATGCATTACAAAGATCTCTGGACAGAAAGAATCCAGTGAATTTCTAGATTTATGTCTAGAAGTCATGCTTCTAGAAGTAATGGTATTTTGTGGAAGTAACACTCTGCGTGCAAAAATAATCATTAGAGACAAAATGATTGAAGAAGTATCCCACTTTAAATATTTAGGATGTGTTATCAACTATGGATATGATAAAGATATTGAACATAAAACTCAACAGGCTCAATAAATAGAACATTGTATAATAAAGCACATATACAAACAAAATTATAATTTTATAAAACAATGGCAGCCCCTCTCCTTTTATATGGGAGCGAGTCTTGGATTATCACTACCAAACAAGAAAGTAAAATCCAAGCAGCCAAGATGAAATTTTTAACACATTCAGTACCAGGCACTGAACAGGGCATTTAAACCCACAGGCCAGCCATTTAAATACCCCATCTACCCTTTTCATGGCACTTCAGAAAATGGACCATTATTCACAAACTATTAGTCCTAGAAAATTCAAAATTTTGTACATACCTAAAGGAGATATCCTAGCAGGATTTGATGGTGAGATAACTTGGGTGATTGACAACACATAGTATCGACATATCAATTTCAGGAAGTGGAAGTTCATCTTCACTTTCACTTTGTGAATCTTTTAATTCACAAATCAGTTCATCACCTGAATCATAATTATACAAAATATTCACTAATTCTTCTTCAGTGAGACATTTTTCTTTTGTCATGGTTTCACTCATGCACAAACAACAACGCGATAACGAGAAACAAACACGACTGCATTGGAGACCGGAGACAAGTTTGGGTGAACGAATTCCATGTGTTGTTTGTTTAAAAAATAAAAGGGGATTCATCAAGGTTAAACGTGTCAAATGGGAATAGAAAATGTACATTTACATGCCATCTATGATCTCCAAGACATACTAAGCCAACACAATATTTGGGAGCCGAATATAAATGCGGTTTGTTCGCACCCGCTCTATAGCGAGTTAACTGACCCGACGGCTGCATACACGATAGTCTCCTTAAACGCCTTAACTGATTTACGGTACTGAATGTGACACAAGAAGAGTAAAAGGATGTACTAGAATGGACCAGATAAGAAAACGATTTTCATGAAGAACTGCAGATGTACTCTATAAAAGAAAAGATATCTAATAACAAGAAACAGTTGTAAGAACATGTAGAAAGAATGGAAGAGAGTAGATTACCAAAGAAAATCTTACATTATTTTCCGAGAGGTAGAAGAGATATTGGACGTCCTTGGAAGAGATAGTCTTAGACCTATTAGTGAATACAGAACAGACATTCAATGCCTAAAGTAGAAAGTGAAGAAGAAGAAGTCATGCTGTAATCTAGTAAGATAAAAAATTAAAAATTTTGTTGTATCTACAGACCAGTTACCATTTAAGATAATGTAATTACAGGATTGAAATCAGTTGAAATATAAAGATAAATTTTTACTTGTTACATAGTATATTAAATTAATGTTGGGAAGTAAACATTATGAGGTATAATCATCTGCAATTGTTGCACATAGTTTATTAGAACATCATAAAATTGGAAGAGAAGCTAAACTTTTAAAACAAGTAGAGAAACCTTTGGAATTGACAGTTTGGGGAAAAAAAATATACATTCAGAAAAACAAAAATAGATCAATGAATTTTGATATCCCTAACGAAATTACATTGATTTCGAAGTTCATAAATTCAACCATAGATGGCAGCACACTGAAGATGGCGACAATAGAATAGTTGACGGCTGAAGAATTTCGTCAGTTGGAGTTATGGCTGAAGATGAACATGACTATGTTTGAAATCGCGATATCATGGAAGCATGAATCCTATGAGGAGTTGTTTAAATAATAATTGTTACATAGTGTTGTGTTATTTTTCAGAGAGGAGGCTTACCTTACACAGAGCTCTCAGCTTTATTTGGAAACATGTTTGCCAGCAATGGGAGATGTGTTTTGTGTAGTTCAGAGTTACAGAGCTGAACAGAGTCGCACGCGTAGACATTTGGCTGAGTAAGTATTATTCCTCACATCAACTTATGTAATAATTATAATTGAGGGCTGCTACAAAAGAAGTGGTATTAGTCATTCAAAATATCTCTGCAGGCGGGAGAATTGCGAAGCTCTCTTTGTTGCTACACGTGATGTCATCTAAGGCAGTGTTCACTGTCAGCGTCCCACGTCCCGTTCCCCTTTGCACTCATAGATAAGTGTCACGTGTTCTATTCCTGCATAAACACGACTGCAGTGCCCTCCGTCAACAACTGCGCTTTCTCCTTGAACGGGTAATAGTAGCTGTAATAGTACTATCTCCCTGATACTTTTATCCTGAATATAGGTTCCTCTTCCACTCAAAAACCAAGAGTCATATTCTGCCTCATGCCAATGGTCATCGTTTTGAAGATCTATACGGCTGCTTCATTTGATTACATTAATAATGATTTAAGTAATTGAGTTTGTATTTTTTAACATTCTTACCTCATATGAATTGTTTATCCGGACATATGTTTCAGGGCTGTTGCCTCATTGTCAGTGGTACACAAACTGTTTTTTTTCTCTTTTCTTCAAGTTGTCGGCCCTGGATCTATGTTCCAAAGAACTTGATAATGAGGCTCCTTTCTCTGGGAATTTCAAAGTTCATAGTTTTCTCCTTGTTCTTCTGTATATAGATTTTTCCCTATATTGTGAGTTCATTGGTATTTTCTAACTGTTTTAATAATTTTGTATTTAGATCTATTTTGTGTTTTTTTGTCCAAACGTGGGATAATGTTAAAAAATACAAACTCAATTATTAAATTAAACCTCATAATGTTACTTCCTAATGACTTTAAAATAAAAAAAAATGATTTAAGTGTTAATGTTCAGTCCAGTTCTTCAGGAACCGTATCAGCAAACCAAAGCAATAAACTTGATTTAAATCCAAGCTTAATTAATCTTTTCCTTATGCATATCACTGAAAATTTTACATATGATTTTAACAGAGCTAAAATGGAGGAATGTTTTCCTTTTTTTTTATCGTATGTAGATTATATTAAGGCAGGTGTGTCCAACTTTTTTTTAAAAAAGGGCCACTGTCATTAAGGTGAATTGGTTTGTGGGCCAAATGATTAGATTTTTTTATTGCATTAAATAGGATCTAAGATAAACCAAAAAATTTAAATATAAAATAGCTAATATATTATGTTATTTTTATTAAAATATTCAATTTTTTTACAATATTAAATAAGATCTAAGTTCGGTGTTTTTATTATTAATTTCATACATCACAATGATGGATAAATCATGCTTGAAGAGAAAAATTATACGCTCAGACCGGGACTTGAACCCTGGACCCTTGGTTTTCTAGACCAAGTGCTCTACCATCTGAGCTACCTGAGCAAGTACCGATCTAAATGCAAATTTTTCTCTATATACTTTGTAATTCCCGCCCACCAAATGCTATGAAGCCTTTGCTTCTATCTTTGCAAATGGCGGCTCCTATATTAAGAAGACATATTTGGGAATTATACATTACATTATAAATGCCAGTACGGCTTTTTTCGATGTTTTTATTATTGATTTCATACATCTCAATGATGGATAAATCATATTTAAAGAGAAAAATTAAATGCTCAGTCTAGAGAACCAAGGGTCCCGGGTTCAAGTCCCGGTCTGAGCGTATAATTTTTCTCTTCAAATATGATTTATCCATCATTGAGATTTATGAAATTAATAATAAGAACATCGGAAAAAAGCCGTACTGGCATTTATAATGTAATGTATAATTCCCAAATATGTCTTCTTAATATAGGAGCCGCCATTTGCAAAGATAGAAGCAAGGGCTTCATAGCATTTGGTGGGCGGGAATTACAAAGTATATAGAGAAAAATTTGCATTTAGATCGGTACTTGCTCAGGTAGCTCAGATGGTAGAGCACTTGGTCTAGAGAACCAAGAGTCCCGTGTTCAAGTCCCGGTCTGAGCGTATAATCTTTCTCTTCAAATAAGATCTAAGTTAACCAATTAATTTAAATATAAAATAGCTAATATATGATGTTATTTTTATTAAAATATTCAAAATGTAGCTTCTGCATTTATTCTCACATTTAGTTATTATAACTTTGATGAATCTTGTATTTCTCCACTTTATTATTCATAATATTTTGACCATGATTAATGGTGGAGCTAATAATGATTGGTCACTCAATTGTCACAAATTATGTTATTCAAAATTTACTAATTTGACTTTAAATTAACTGCACATGTACTTTAACTAATTTGTAGTATTATGATGCACTATTCTTTCATTTATTAATATATTTGTACTCAATATTACAAAAATCATGTGCAACCGTTATTGTTTAGGACTTGTCATAATGACATCTTCCAGTGCAATGTCCAGATTAAGGAGGATCTCCTTCCCACAATCCACTGTTTCAATTAAGCCATTCAAATCTGATTGGTTAACCAACCTGACCTATGAGTGCTATTGGTTGACTCACATCCAGTTTATTAATTAAATAAAAATAAAATGTAGTTTTATTTGATTTTCATATTTATTATATAATTCAGTGACAGCTGTTTTGTTAACATATCTGAAGAAGGTACAGTGTACAGTGTACCAAAACAGCTGTCACTGAATTATATAATAAATATGAAAATCAAATAAAACTACGTTTTATTTTTATTTAATTAATAAATATGGATTTTCATCAAGTAAACACCAACTCAATTGATTATATAACATCCGGTTTATGCAATCACTTCAAAGTAATGTGGAAGTTGCTATTTCAAACTCCTTTAAAATTCTTAACTGTTATTAGAACTTTTCCAGAACCAAATAATATTCTCAACAATAACTTACATTCAGATATATTTTTTTATATGATATAAAAAATATGAATTTCTCCATATTCATACATATGGCATTTTAACTGATTTTCCATGAATATAAAAAATCACATTCAGTACCATCGACCAGTTAAGGCGTTTAAAGAGGCTATCGTGTATGTGGCCGTCGGTCAGTTAACTGGTTTTAGAGTGGCGCGAACAAACCGCGTTTTATATTCGGCACCTAAATTTTTTATTGGCTTAGTATTCTTGAGATCATAGATGGCATGTAAATGTACATTTTCTATTCCCGTTTGACACGTTTAACCTTGGTAAATCCCCTTTTATTTTTAAAACAAACAACACATGGAATTCGTTCACCCAGACTTGCCTCCAGGCTCCAATGCAGTCGTATATCTTTCTCGTCATCGCGTTGTTGTTTGTGCATGAGTGAAACCATGGCAAAAGAAAAATATCTCACTGAAGAAGAATTAGTGAATATTTTGTATAATGATGATTCAGGTGATGAACTGATTCCTGAATTAGAAGATTCACAAAGTGAAAGTGAAGGCGAACTTCCACTTCCTGAAATTGATACGCCGATACCATGTGTCGTGAGTGATGTCAATCGCCCAAGTTATTGTCCGCTTGTTTTACCATTCACAGGGAACCCAGGGGTGAACATTGAAATCGAAAATGAAATGGATATTATGTCATGTCAATATATTTTTCAATGAAGAGTTTTTCGAATACGTATGTGACCAAACAAATCTTTACGCAAATCAAGTGATTAGTGCTGCACCGCGTCCATTCACAAAAAAACTCAATAATGCAGACACGGAGACCTGTCGACATCCCGGAAATGAAAAAGTTTTTAGGACTGATGTTCATCACAGGCATAGTGCAAAAACCAGATATAAAAATGTATTGGTCTGAAGATCCTTGCTTTCAAACGCCCATATTTTCAAAAACAATGTCCCGAATGCGATTTTTAAATATTCTCTCTTTCTTGAATTTCAGTGACAGTAGCGTCTATGAAAATAGTACCGACAGACTGTACAAAATTAGGCCTATGTCAGAGAGACTGAGTGATAAATTTTCAAGGGTGTACACTCCACAAAATAAAATTGCACTGGATGAAGGTATGTTAGCTTGGCGAGGACGTCTGAGATTTCAAGTATACAATCCGGGGAAAATTACAAAATATGGTATTTTAGTGAGAATGGTATGCGAGTCAAATTCAGGCTATATTTGTACTCTAAAAATTTGAGATGCTAGTGGTGTTACACTTAGGAACACCGTTTTGGAACTAATGAATCCCTATCTTGGCCAAGGCTTTACAGTTTACATGGACAATTTTTATAATAGTGTGGGTTTGGCGAAGGAGTTGCATCAACAGAACACCATTGTATGTGGTACCATCAGTTCCTAAGGACTTCAGGGACCGACAGAAAAATTTGAAAAGGGGGGAATTGACCTTCATGAGAGATTATGAAGTGTTGCTGCTTTCATGGATGGATAAGAAAGTCATCACAATGGTATCTACAGTGCATTCAGCCAGATTATAATCAGCATATACATGGTGTGCATTCAGCCAGATTATAATCAGCATATACATGGTGTAGATACTGCAGACCTTCATGACCTTCATGAGAGATTATGAAGTGTTGCTGCTTTCATGGATGGATAAGAAAGTCATCACAATGGTATCTACAGTGCATTCAGCCAGATTATAATCAGCATATACATGGTGTAGATACTGCAGACCTTCATGTGAGATTATGAAGTGTTGCTGCTTTCATGGATGGATAAATAGTCATCACAATGGATCTACAGTCATCAGCAATGGTATCTACAGTGCATTCAGCCAGATTATAATCGGCATATACATGGTGTAGATACTGCAGACCTTCATGACCTTCATGAGAGATTATGAAGTGTTGCTGCTTTCATGGATGGATAAGAAAGTCATCACAATGGTATCTACAGTGCATTCAGCCAGATTATAATCAGCATATACATGGTGTAGATACTGCAGACCTTCATGACCTTCACGAGAGATTATGAAGTGTTGCTGCTTTCATGGATGGATAAGAAAGTCATCACAATGGTATCTACAGTGCATTCAGCCAGATTATAATCAGCATATACATGGTGTGCATTCAGCCAGATTATAATCAGCATATACATGGTGTAGATACTGCAGACCTTCATGACCTTCATGAGAGATTATGAAGTGTTGCTGCTTTCATGGATGGATAAGAAAGTCATCACAATGGTATCTACAGTGCATTCAGCCAGATTATAATCAGCATATACATGGTGTGCATTCAGCCAGATTATAATCAGCATATACATGGTGTAGATACTGCAGACCTTCATGACCTTCATGAGAGATTATGAAGTGTTGCTGCTTTCATGGATGGATAAGAAAGTCATCACAATGGTATCTACAGTGCATTCAGCCAGATTATAATCAGCATATCCATGGTGTAGATACTGGAGACCTTCATGAGAGATTATGAAGTGTTGCTGCTTTCATGGATAGATAAGATAGTCATCACAATGGTATCTACAGTGCATTCAGCCAGATTGTAATCAGCATATACATGGTGTGCATTCAGCCAGATTATAATCAGCATATACATGGTGTAGATACTGCAGACCTTCATGACCTTCATGAGAGATTATGAAGTGTTGCTGCTTTCATGGATGGATAAGAAAGTCATCACAATGGTATCTACAGTGCATTCAGCCAGATTATAATCAGCATATACATGGTGTAGATACTGCAGACCTTCATGACCTTCACGAGAGATTATGAAGTGTTGCTGCTTTCATGGATGGATAAGAAAGTCATCACAATGGTATCTACAGTGCATTCAGCCAGATTATAATCAGCATATACATGGTGTGCATTCAGCCAGATTATAATCAGCATATACATGGTGTAGATACTGCAGACCTTCATGACCTTCATGAGAGATTATGAAGTGTTGCTGCTTTCATGGATGGATAAGAAAGTCATCACAATGGTATCTACAGTGCATTCAGCCAGATTATAATCAGCATATACATGGTGTGCATTCAGCCAGATTATAATCAGCATATACATGGTGTAGATACTGCAGACCTTCATGACCTTCATGAGAGATTATGAAGTGTTGCTGCTTTCATGGATGGATAAGAAAGTCATCACAATGGTATCTACAGTGCATTCAGCCAGATTATAATCAGCATATCCATGGTGTAGATACTGGAGACCTTCATGAGAGATTATGAAGTGTTGCTGCTTTCATGGATAGATAAGATAGTCATCACAATGGTATCTACAGTGCATTCAGCCAGATTGTAATCAGCATATACATGGTGTGCATTCAGCCAGATTATAATCAGCATATACATGGTGTAGATACTGCAGACCTTCATGACCTTCATGAGAGATTATGAAGTGTTGCTGCTTTCATGGATGGATAAGAAAGTCATCACAATGGTATCTACAGTGCATTCAGCCAGATTATAATCAGCATATACATGGTGTGCATTCAGCCAGATTATAATCAGCATATACATGGTGTAGATACTGCAGACCTTCATGACCTTCATGAGAGATTATGAAGTGTTGCTGCTTTCATGGATGGATAAGAAAGTCATCACAATGGTATCTACAGTGCATTCAGCCAGATTATAATCAGCATATACATGGTGTGCATTCAGCCAGATTATAATCAGCATATACATGGTGTAGATACTGCAGACCTTCATGACCTTCATGAGAGATTATGAAGTGTTGCTGCTTTCATGGATGGATAAGAAAGTCATCACAATGGTATCTACAGTGCATTCAGCCAGATTATAATCAGCATATACATGGTGTGCATTCAGCCAGATTATAATCAGCATATACATGGTGTAGATACTGCAGACCTTCATGACCTTCATGAGAGATTATGAAGTGTTGCTGCTTTCATGGATGGATAAGAAAGTCATCACAATGGTATCTACAGTGCATTCAGCCAGATTATAATCAGCATATCCATGGTGTAGATACTGGAGACCTTCATGAGAGATTATGAAGTGTTGCTGCTTTCATGGATAGATAAGATAGTCATCACAATGGTATCTACAGTGCATTCAGCCAGATTGTAATCAGCATATGCATGGTGTGCATTCAGCCAGATTATAATCAGCATATACATGGTGTAGATACTGCAGACCTTCATGACCTTCATGAGAGATTATGAAGTGTTGCTGCTTTCATGGATGGATAAGAAAGTCATCACAATGGTATCTACAGTGCATTCAGCCAGATTATAATCAGCATATACATGGTGTGCATTCAGCCAGATTATAATCAGCATATACATGGTGTAGATACTGCAGACCTTCATGACCTTCATGAGAGATTATGAAGTGTTGCTGCTTTCATGGATGGATAAGAAAGTCATCACAATGGTATCTACAGTGCATTCAGCCAGATTATAATCAGCATATACATGGTGTAGATACTGCAGACCTTCATGAGAGATTATGAAGTGTTGCTGCTTTCATGGATGGATAAGAAAGTCATCACAATGGTATCTACAGTGCATTCAGCCAGATTATAATCAGCATATACATGGTGTAGATACTGCAGACCTTCATGAGAGATTATGAAGTGTTGCTGCTTTCATGGATGGATAAGAAAGTCATCACAATGGTATCTACAGTGCATTCAGCCAGATTATAATCAGCATATACATGGTGTAGATACTGCAGACCTTCATGAGAGATTATGAAGTGTTGCTGCTTTCATGGATAGATAAGAAAGTCATCACAATGGTATCTACATGCATTCAGCCAGATTATAATCAGCATATGCAGACCAATGTATCCATTCATGCGAAAAACTGAAAACTGGACTAAAAAAGTTTTTTCTATCTTCTACAGTGTACAATTTTCAATGCATTCCGACTCTATCAAAAAAAGAACCCCTACAAAAAACAAACATTTCTGACATTTATGCAGACCGTGTGTCCATGACATAGAAGCACCATCACCTGCTCCATCTGAAGCATCCACATCAAGTTCAATTATGAGCAGCCCCAAAGTACCCCCTCCAAAAAGAGCCCCAGCAAAAGATCCTCCATTTCGACTTGACGGAAAATTGAAGGAACATGTGCTACTTAAATTTCTACCCCTGAAAAGTGACAGCCATCCAACAAGAATATGTAGGGTGTGTCTGAAAAACAAAAAAGTGAGTGCAACAGTGTGGTATTGCATGAAATGTGGTGTTCCTCTGCACCCTGGGGCCTGTTTTATGAGATATCACACCATCAAATCCTACTTGGATATCTCCTTTAGGTATGTACAAAATTTGAATTTTCTAGGACTAATAGTTTGTGAATAATGGTCCATTTTCTGAAGTGCCACGAAAAGAGTAGCTGGGGTATTTAAATGGCTGGCCTGTGGGTTTAAATGCCCTGCTCAGTGCTTGGTACTGAATGTGACACAGCAAACTCCCAATTATCTGTGTTAATGGGGACCGAGATATGCACGGAAAATAAAAAAAAACATGGATAATCCAATTAAGTTATTTGGCGCCGTGGAAGTTGACAAGAAATTTATTTACCCACTTCTTAAATGTAACAGATATTCATAAAAGGTTATATTAAATATATTTAGATGCGAGTTGTAATTATCATTAATTTATTTTACTCGTAAATTAAAAAAAAAGGGGGATTATTTCCTGTCATGACCAGTCTGGTTACAACAGTTATTCAAAATGGTCGCCATAACCAGCAATATTTATTATATAAAACTTTCTTCATTAGAGGATTGCCTCAAGGACAAAGTGATACAGACAATTAATTTTTGTAATTGATGAAATACATTTTGTAAATATATTTTAAAAAATTCAACTTGTAGGCCTAATTGAAGTATACATACTATAAAGTAATTTTGTAAATATGGTTTCTTAAAATTGAAATTGATCCTCTAATGGCAGCGATGGCAATTCTAGAAAGATACACCCTGTCCAAATTTAAGGAATTCCAAAATTTGGCTAAGAATCCGGTATAGTACCTCTTGTCCCGATCATCAATCCTGTGACAGTTATACTATCTAGTTGGTATTTATCTTTGTAATAGTCAATTGTTGGCTCATATATGGCTTTCTTTTCAGAGTCAACTTTCTCAGGTTGGCCACTATGAGTCTCAAAACGAATTGTGGGATCTAATAACCTATCCGATAACCACACTTATAACTAGCGATAACGACACAAATAATCAGCAATAACCACACTAGTAACCACCGATAACCATACTACTAACCCACTGCCACAGCATATTTATGGTTTCAACAACAAAGCTCTGCCGATAACAGTTCTGTAACACCAAACTTTCCGTGACTCACACAACGGAAATTTCCAAAATTGTATTGTATTTTCAGAATGTTGGTTGGTACTGTTAAATGCATCAGGGGAGGGGTTGTGAGTGAATGTTACTCTATTGCTCTAGTTTCTAAGCTCAGTTCACAGTAGCACGTTTAAAAATAAGAATTTTTTCATAACAATACAAAATACAATACAGTATTTATTTTCATTTAAAAAATACAGTAAAAGAGAGTCATGCCTGGATAATCCACAAACCGGATAATGTGTGCACGGATAATCAGGAGTTTGCTGTATATTACATAAAGTAACCCCTATTGTTATTATTAAATATGGGTAAATATCCAGCTTCAACTTATTATTAAGTAAAATCTCATATGTTACTTCCTATTGTATTTTCATGTAGATATAATATTAAAAATTAATATTATTGCCATGACATCTGACATTATTATTTTTTAATTAAGGTAGAATTTTTTATCACTCACCTCATATTGTTCTTATTTGATTATAAACTAGTTTCGGAACATAGTTTCTGTTTCACCCTCAGTATCGTCATGACCGTTGTTCTGTCGTCTTGAAGAGTTGTCCTAGAATTCCTAAAATAAGTAATTATTATTTTTGTTTGAATGCATATGCTAACGTATATGAAACACATGTCAAATGAAAGCTCAGCTACTCATTATGGAACACACACAACATCATTTTAACATTCTTGTGTGGCTTCTTTTTTTCATTAAATCCGCTGCTGTTATTAATTTTATTTAGACTATTACACATTTTCTAAACTAATTGCAAAAATAATTAAATAATCAGTAATTAAATACATCATATTTAAAGAGAAAAATTATATGCTCAGACCGGGACTTGAACCCGGGACCCTTGGTTTTCTAGTCCAAGTGCTCTACCATTTGAGCTACCTGGGCAAGTACCGATCTAAACGCAAATCTTTCTCTATATACGTTGTAATTCCCGCCCACCAAATGCTTGAAGCCTTTGCTTCTATCTTTGCAAATGGCGGCTCCTATATTAAGAAGACATATTTGGGAATTATACATTACATTATAAATGCCAGTACGGCTATTTTCGATGTTTTTATTATTAATTTCATACATCTCAATGATGGATAAATCATATTTAAAGAGAAAAATTATACGCTCAGACCGGGACTTGAACCTGGGACCCTTGGTTTTCTAGTCCAAGTGCTCTACCATTTGAGCTACCTGAGCAAGTACCGATCTAAACGCAAATCTTTCTCTATATACGTTGTAATTCCCGCCCACCAATGATGGATAAATCATTTATAATGTAATGTATAATTCCCAAATATGTCTTCTTAATATAGGAGCCGCCATTTGCAAAGATAGAAGCAAAGGCTTCAAAGCATTTGGTGGGCGGGAATTACAACGTATATAGAGAAAGATTTGCATTTAGATCGGTACTTGCTCAGGTAGCTCAAATGGTAGAGCACTTGGACTAGAAAACCAAGGGTCCCAGGTTCAAGTCCCGGTCTGAGCGTATAATTTTTCTCTTTAAATATGATTTATCCATCATTGAGATGTATGAAATTAATAATAAAAACATCGAATTAAATACATACTTAACAAACTGAGTAGCTCTTCAAAATTATCAAGATGTGACATCCAAGAATTGGGAAGCAAGAAGGAGAATAACTTCAGAGCATTAGCTACATACATACATGAATACCAGAACAACTGGATGAATCATTTGTGACGAATGACTTAAGTTACAGTTCTCAAAGCCATGCTTCATTATTATCCAACAAGGAAGAGATGTCTGGGCCATCCAAGGAAGCCTTGGATGCAAAATTCATCAGAGATTGTAACAGGCCTATAGGCCTAAGACTTGGATGGAAGGAGAAGAAGATTAAGGGTCGAATCTTTGAATGCATTAGACTGTAAAAGGCGTTCTCTGCTGAGAAAGTTTTATCCTAATATGATTTTGCTTACTCAGAAATCTATTCATGCAATAATAATTGTTGAAATTCGTAAGCTACCGGACGAGGTAACTTAAGATCATAGCTTAAGATAGAAACTTATCGTGAGAATCCCATAGGGAACCGATGTAGTTTGAAACCTTGCCGCTTTATCCAAGATGTTGGACCTTGAAGACTTCGATCATGTTTTCGGTATACGCGGAGATGAATTTGATAGAGTCTACCAAAAATTCAACTGGAAGAACAGGAGAATCGGTGTAATATTGCATGATGCAGACGTTGTTGTATACGGTATTATTTGCGGGACGCAAGCGTAAATCCATTCTTCTATAGCAGACAAAAATAACGGAAGTGGTTTTATCGCTGAGAATTCTGGGTAATTTCTTGCCAATATTACGAAAACGACGACTTTCATGCATGATCAGTTTGTGGGTAGCTAATTCGATCTTTGCACTTGCTCACGGTTAGTCAGGTCACCAGTGATTGAAAGTAATTTGAGTAGAGACTAATGTATTTGCATGCGACCCTAAATAATAATTGATAAATATTGCTTATGAACTGACAATTATTGCAGAATAAATTGCTGTCTGTTAATTAAAAAATGCAACTGTTTATACATTTTTTAAAGATCTTCAGAATTGCTAACAGAATAAAAATATATAACAACCTTCATGGCAAATTTTTGTTTGTCAGAAAGACACTTAGCCCTGCATCATAGAGATCCTTGCCAGGATTATGAATCAGTGGGCAAGCGTTATCATGGCAACCATGAACGTACATCACTCTATGGAAACTTCCAGGTAGGCTCAAGTTCTCAATGTGTTTAACTGCAAAATAAAGCATCAAGATGTAACATAAGTAACAAAGAAATCGATACAATTTTAAGAAAACGACTGCGAATACAAATTAAAAATATAGTTCTATAAATAAATAGGGTAAATATGAATGCTAGGAGGCTAACGAGTCTCAGCCCCCTCCGAACACAATAACATACAAAATTACCAGCTAGAATAATCCCATAAAAATTAAAGTGTTTCTCGATATGACATGTAGTTTTGGTTCATCATCATCTGCATTCATGGATTAGGTCTGTTGACCCGTTCCGACTTCAGCCCATCTCTTTCTAGGTCTGCCCACATCTCGGGTGCCTTTAGGTTTGTATTTTGTTATTTGTTTTGGATATCTATCTTCATTCATTCTGTCTATGTGTTGCTTCCATTTTTGTCTATATGTATCTATTTTATCAGTTATTGCAAATATTTCAAGTTCCTGTCTTATTTCTGTGTTCTTGATTCTGTCTTCTTTAGTGCACCCTTTAACATATCTCAAAAATTTCATTTCTGCTGCCGTTATCCTACTTAGATCTTGTTTTTTAAGTATCCAGGCTTCTGAACCATAGAGCAGTACCGGTACTGCCAACGTTTTATAAAATTTCAATTGGGTCTCTCTTGTTGTTTTGTTATTTAGTGATCGTTTTATCGTACCACCCTGGAATTTTGCTATTTTATTATTTATATCATTATCATAATTAAATGAAATGTCACATCCTAGATAATTGAGATGGTTCACCTGTTCTATGATTTTGTTTCCTAAGTTTTGGTTCATAAGACTTTAAATTTATTTACTCTTTTGTAGTAACCCTGTAGCAGGTTGTTAGTGGTTTTTTACTGAATCGAGATGTTTGAAAAGACATAATGTAGTTCAGTGTTTTGTTTTCGAAAGTCTGTAATATACTTAACACATATTATTGCCTACTATTTTTTAATAAGACATTTGTGTTGACCGTGTGGACTAGTGGTTATGTTCCTTGCCTCTGGTCCTGAGGTTCATGGGTTCAAACCCGGATGAGGATGATGGATTTTTTTAGGATGGACCATGTCTACTGGGAGGGACTTCAACCTGTGGGTCCTGAGTCTGAAGATTTTTAGGCTCATAAAATATCTTTCAGCCTGAATAAAGAGGCTTCTAAGCAAAATTTACAGATCTTCTTCATTCTAGTAATACCTTAGTTACCTACAAGATGTCTCATTGGGTCGGTATATTGACTGCATACCATTCATGACATCTTTAGGGAAATAAACATAATTAAATTATCAATTGAGTTGGTGTTTACTTGATGAAAATCCATATTTATTAATTAAATTAACTCGGTCTAGTAACTCCTAATAAAGGGGGGGGACTAAGACCCAACATAGGGTTGTTACGCCATTGTAGATAGAATGAATAATTTGTATTTGTAATATTAAGCTATTTTTAATTAATGGTTGATTAAAAATGTGAATGTGGTGTCTAAATTAACAATCTTAAGGAATATAGCATGTCAAAATGTAAGTTACTGACTGCAAACTATCTAGTGCTGAAAATCACTCAACCTAACCTTCAATGTACATTACTGTGATGTTATATGTAAATTTATACACTCATAATGAATGATAAATCATTTTTTGAAGAGAGAAATTTTTGTCTGAATTGGGAATTTAACACAAGATCTCTAGCTTTATGCACTCAATTCCAGTCCAAGCAAAAGTTTTTCTCTTAAATAACACATTACATTACTTATTTTAGGAATTCTCACTATGAGGTATATTCATTAAGGTAGAATATTTTTTTATCACTCACCTCATATTGTTCTTCTTATTTGATTATAAACTAGTTTCGGAGCATAGTTTCTGTTCCATCCTCAGTATCGTCACGACTGTTGTTCTGTCGTCTTGAAGAACTGTCCTTCTCTCCTTCCATTGGCTGACTGAAAAACCTTGAAACCTGGTTTTGAGGTTTTTCAGTCAGCCAATGGAAGGAGAGAAGGACAGTTCTTCAAGACGACAGAACAACGGTCGTGACGATACTGAGGATGGAACAGAAACTATGCTCCGAAACTAGTTTATAATCAAATAAGAAGAACAATATGAGGTGAGTGATAAAAAAATATTCTACCTTAACACATTACATTGTTCAGTGACTTTTTTTTATTATACATAATGTAAATAAATATGATGCCAAGACAGTATAAATTGAGGTGGTAGTATTTGACAATATAGATGGAGGTCATTATATAAGTTTTTTTTGAGTCATGACAGTATGGTGATAGGAAGACAATAAACTAATACATACCACCTGAGAGCCCAACCCTAAACGTCAAAACCATAAAATGTACGAGGAATTTCAGTTATCTCTAAGTGAAACCTTGATAAGATATAGCTGAGTTCTATGAAATGGACATGACAGATGGTTCCCTTAGTGGAAAATTTGACACATCTTATGTTTCTTTTTAAGACAAATGTTTGATATGATGAAAACACATGCCCTAATAATGTGAAATTTACTATTGAATAAAAATCAAATCCCATTTTTGGATCTGTATATAATTAGAAATGAATGGAAGCAACAAATTGAATTCAATATCCATAGAAAAGATACTCATACAGATAATTAAATTAAATCTTCAGTTTTAATCATATTGCACATAAACATGAAATATTCAATAGTTTAATTTTAATTTTGAAGACAAAAATATATTGTAAATCAATGGTAAAGAGAAAAATTTTTGCCTGAACCGGGAATCGAACCCCGAACCTTTAGCTTTCCGTGCTAATGCTCAGACCACCGAGCTAATCCAGGCTTCATTCCCATCCAAGCAAGAATCCTTCCTTTACCTTTTACTCTACTGGCCCCACATTCAATTGCAATGAATCATCATTCACAAATACACAATGAATGGCTTCTACCTGAAGAAGACATGAAGGGACTCCACACAGCTATAGCATTATTTATTAAATTAATATTGGGAAGCTAAAGCTATTACTATGATAGAAATAAGTAAATTAATAAACACAATTAAATTATTGTAAATCAATGGTAAAGAGAAAAATTTTTTGCCTGAACCGGGAATCGAACCCCGAACCTTTAGCTTCCCGTGCTAATGCTCAGACCACCGAGCTAATCCAGGCTTCATTCCCATCCAAGCAAGAATCCTTCCTTTACCTTACTCTACTGGTCCTACATTCAATTGCAATGAATCATCATTCACAAATACACAATGAATGGCTTCTACCTGAAGAAGACATGAAGGGACTCCACACAGCTATAGCATTATTTATTAAATTAATATTGGGAAGCTAAAGCTATTACTATGATAGAAATAAGTAAATTAATAAAACACAATTAAATTATTGTAAATCAATGGTAAAGAGAAAAATTTTTGCCTGAACCGGGAATCTAACCCCGAACCTTTAGCTTTCCGTGCTAATGCTCAGACCACCGAGCTAATCCAGGCTTCATTCCCATCCAAGCAAGAATCCTTCCTTTACCTTTTACTCTACTGGCCCCACATTCAATTGCAATGAATCATCATTCACAAATACACAATGAATGGCTTCTACCTGAAGAAGACATGAAGGGACTCCACACAGCTATAGCATTATTTATTAAATTAATATTGGGAAGCTAAAGCTATTACTATGATAGAAATAAGTAAATTAATAAACACAATTAAATTATTGTAAATCAATGGTAAAGAGAAAAATTTTTTGCCTGAACCGGGAATCGAACCCCGAACCTTTAGCTTTCCGTGCTAATGCTCAGACCACCGAGCTAATCCAGGCTTCATTCCCATCCAAGCAAGAATCCTTCCTTTACCTTACTCTACTGGTCCTACATTCAATTGCAATGAATCATCATTCACAAATACACAATGAATGGCTTCTACCTGAAGAAGACATGAAGGGACTCCACACAGCTATAGCATTATTTATTAAATTAATATTGGGAAGCTAAAGCTATTACTATGATAGAAATAAGTAAATTAATAAACACAATTAAATTATTGTAAATCAATGGTAAAGAGAAAAATTTTTGCCTGAACCGGGAATCTAACCCCGAACCTTTAGCTTTCCGTGCTAATGCTCAGACCACCGAGCTAATCCAGGCTTCATTCCCATCCAAGCAAGAATCCTTCCTTTACCTTTTACTCTACTGGCCCCCACATTCAATTGCAATGAATCATCATTCACAAATACACAATGAATGGCTTCTACCTGAAGAAGACATGAAGGGACTCCACACAGCTATAGCATTATTTATTAAATTAATATTGGGAAGCTAAAGCTATTACTATGATAGAAATAAGTAAATTAATAAACACAATTAAATTATTGTAAATCAATGGTAAAGAGAAAAATTTTTTGCCTGAACCGGGAATCGAACCCCGAACCTTTAGCTTTCCGTGCTAATGCTCAGACCACCGAGCTAATCCAGGCTTCATTCCCATCCAAGCAAGAATCCTTCCTTTACCTTACTCTACTGGTCCTACATTCAATTGCAATGAATCATCATTCACAAATACACAATGAATGGCTTCTACCTGAAGAAGACATGAAGGGACTCCACACAGCTATAGCATTATTTATTAAATTAATATTGGGAAGCTAAAGCTATTACTATGATAGAAATAAGTAAATTAATAAACACAATTAAATTATTGTAAATCAATGGTAAAGAGAAAAATTTTTGCCTGAACCGGGAATCGAACCCCGAACCTTTAGCTCTCCGTGCTAATGCTCAGACCACCGAGCTAATCCAGGCTTCATTCCCATCCAAGCAAGAATCCTTCCTTTACCTTACTCTACTGGTCCTACATTCAATTGCAATGAATCATCATTCACAAATACACAATGAATGGCTTCTACCTGAAGAAGACATGAAGGGACTCCACATAGTTGTAGCATTATTTATTAAATTAATATTGGGAAGCTAAAGCTATTACTATGATAGAAATAAGTAAATTAATAAACACAATTAAATTATTGTAAATCAATGGTAAAGAGAAAAATTTTTGCCTGAACCGGGAATCGAACCCCGAACCTTTAGCTTTCCATGCTAATGCTCAGACCACCGAGCTAATCCAGGCTTCATTCCCATCCAAGCAAGAATCCTTCCTTTACCTTACTCTACTGGTCCTACATTCAATTGCAATGAATCATCATTCACAAATACACAATGAATGGCTTCTACCTGAAGAAGACATGAAGGGACTCCACACAGCTATAGCATTATTTATTAAATTAATATTGGGAAGCTAAAGCTATTACTATGATAGAAATAAGTAAATTAATAAACACAATTAAACTATTGTAAATCAATGGTAAAGAGAAAAATTTTTGCCTGAACCGGGAATCGAACCCCGAACCTTTAGCTTTCCGTGCTAATGCTCAGACCACCGAGCTAATCCAGGCTTCATTCCCATCCAAGCAAGAATCCTTCCTTTACCTTACTCTACTGGTCCTACATTCAATTGCAATGAATCATCATTCACAAATACACATGAATGGCTTCTACCTGAAGAAGACATGAAGGGACTCCACATAGTTGTAGCATTATTTATTAAATTAATATTGGGAAGCTAAAGCTATTACTATGATAGAAATAAGTAAATTAATAAACACAATTAAACTATTGTAAATCAATGGTAAAGAGAAAAATTTTTGCCTGAACCGGGAATCGAACCCCGAACCTTTAGCTTTCCGTGCTAATGCTCAGACCACCGAGCTAATCCAGGCTTCATTCCCATCCAAGCAAGAATCCTTCCTTTACCTTTACTCTACTGGCCCCACATTCAATTGCAATGAATCATCATTCACAAATACACAATGAATGGCTTCTACCTGAAGAAGACATGAAGGGACTCCACACAGCTATAGCATTATTTATTAAATTAATATTGGGAAGCTAAAGCTATTACTATGATAGAAATAAGTAAATTAATAAACACAATTAAATTATTGTAAATCAGTGGTAAAGAGAAAAATTTTTTTGATTTACAATAATTTAATTGTGTTTATTAATTTACTTATTTCTATCATAGTAATAGCTTTAGCTTCCCAATATTAATTTAACAAAAATATATGCCTAAATTGGGATTTGAACCCAATATCTCTGGTTCTGTACACTAGCGCTCTAATGATTTAAGCAATTAGGCTTCCGAATTAGTTGTAGATTTTTCTCTATGCTAATCCAACAGTTTAATATACAGTTTAACAAACATTCCGTTAAGTGAAGAACATTTTAAGAAAGAGTACAATCACATCTTAAACATAGCTAGATTAAATGGTTTTGGAAAATAAATAATAATAATAATAATAAACAAATTAAATTCAAACAACAAAAAAGACTTAAAGAATACACCACTCTACAATCTGATTCCAAGGAAGGGAACCAATTCAAGAAAATTACTTGCCATTCTGAAATACATATAAATTTAAAATGAAAAGACAAATTCATTATTACATTGGTATCATTAAACAAATTTAGTCTGGGTAATCTTCTACTCTAAATATTAATACGTGAAAAAAAAAACTTTGTACCCCTTTTTAAGAACATTGCACACATGGAGGAGTGTGATATTTAGCATAATTAAAGTTCACATAGAGAAAGAGTGCAGAAGAATAAAATTTATGTATAATATGTGTTACAACTAATTAAATTAAACAAAATAAAATAAATTGTCTCTAAGAAATTTATGTGTATTACTCATTCATTTTTTACATTCATACTGAAATTGCATTGTTGCAAAAAGAAAGTTGTGCAGCAGCAATGTGAATTGACTTACTCTTGTGTATTTATTATTAGTGGTTTAAAAAAGTGAGTACATTTTATTATTTAAATTTAAATTAAACCCTGTCTAATCTTGGTTTCAGTAATTTCATTACATATTTTCTTTTTTATATGTACACTTAGCGACAAAAAGAATGTGCCGCTTCAAAAAGCAGAGTCCTTGTTATGGCCTACTGCGCATACTCGAAAAGCTAAAGCTGTGATTCACGAGGTAACGCATTGTTAAATGTTTTAAATATGCTGTATTTGGTTTTAATGGTCTTAAATAGTAAAGAACAGTGAAGGAGACATGTCTCTAGATATTTACGAGTGTTCGACAAATGCAATATTACTCAAATTGCGACATTTTAAATAAAGTTCAACTCTCGTTCATAGTGCAGAAGTACAAGATAACCAATATTCAGACAACTAGTATCCGACGTTTGAGTAGTGTAGATCGTTAAACCACTTACAAGAAGATGAAATATGTATGAAAGCCAGGGTTCGAATCCTTCTCCAAAGATTTTTTTATTAATTTGTATTTTTGCAAAATACTCCTATAAGTGTTATAACATTTAATTCCTGCCACGTAATCTACGTCCCCTTTACACTATATTAAGTAATATTCCTGCCTTCGTAAACTCTATAACACTATTTAGCTACCGGTATAAATTTAATTGTGTGTGCAGTACTACGTTTTAATAATAATGCTATAAATTTATGTAATAAAAGATAATATAGCTTCATATATTTACGTGTTTATTTATTTATTTATTTATTTATTTATTACGTATTAGTGAAGAAATAGTTTCACCTTTCAATTAAAATATTTAGTTTATATATGTCAAGTCCAGCATAATAATAGCCCATAGATGATGGACAATAATAAAAAATATATTTGAAGAGAAAAATTATACGCTCAGACCGGGACTTGAACCCGGGACCCTTGGTTCTCTAGACCAAGTGCTCTACCAACTGAGCTACCTGAGCAAGTACCGATCTAAACGCAAATCTTTCTCTATATACATTGTAATTCCCATCCAGGGAATTACAATGTATATAGAGAAAGATTTGCGTTTAGATCGGTACTTGCTCAGGTAGCTCAGTTGGTAGAGCACTTGGTCTAGAGAACCAAGGGTCCCGGGTTCAAGTCCCGGTCTGAGCGTATAATTTTTCTCTTCAAATATGATTTATCCATCATTGAGATGTACGAAATCAATAATAAAAACTTGGAAAAAGCCGTACTGGCTTGTAATGTATAATTCCCAAATATGTCTTCTTAATAAAGGAGCCGCCATTTGCAAGATAGAAGCATGGCTTCACAGCATTTGGTGGATGGGAATTACAATGTATATAGAGAAAGATTTGCGTTTAGATCGGTACTTGCTCAGGTAGCTCAGTTGGTAGAGCACTTGGTCTAGAGAACCAAGGGTCCCGGGTTCAAAGTCCCGGTCTGAGCGTATAATTTTTCTCTTCAAATATGATTTATCCATCATTGAGATGTACGAAATCAATAATAAAAACTTGGAAAAAGCCGTACTGGCTGTAATGTATAATTCCCAAATATGTCTTCTTAATAAAGGAGCCGCCATTTGCAAGATAGAAGCATGGCTTCACAGCATTTGGTGGATGGGAATTACAATGTATATAGAGAAAGATTTGCGTTTAGATCGGTACTTGCTCAGGTAGCTCAGTTGGTAGAGCACTTGGTCTAGAGAACCAAGGGTCCCGGGTTCAAGTCCCGGTCTGAGCGTATAATTTTTCTCTTCAAATATGATTTATCCATCATTGAGATGTACGAAATCAATAATAAAAACTTGGAAAAAGCCGTACTGGCTGTAATGTATAATTCCCAAATATGTCTTCTTAATAAAGGAGCCGCCATTTGCAAGATAGAAGCATGGCTTCACAGCATTTGGTGGATGGGAATTACAATGTATATAGAGAAAGATTTGCTTTAGATCGGTACTTGCTCAGGTAGCTCAGTTGGTAGAGCACTTGGTCTAGAGAACCAAGGGTCCCGGGTTCAAGTCCCGGTCTGAGCGTATAATTTTTCTCTTCAAATATGATTTATCCATCATTGAGATGTACGAAATCAATAATAAAAACTTGGAAAAAGCCGTACTGGCTGTAATGTATAATTCCCAAATATGTCTTCTAATAAAGGAGCCGCCATTTGCAAGATAGAAGCATGGCTTCACAGCATTTGGTGGATGGGAATTACAATGTATATAGAGAAAGATTTGCGTTTAGATCGGTACTTGCTCAGGTAGCTCAGTTGGTAGAGCACTTGGTCTAGAGAACCAAGGGTCCCGGGTTCAAGTCCCGGTCTGAGCGTATAATTTTTCTCTTCAAATATGATTTATCCATCATTGAGATGTACGAAATCAATAATAAAAATAAAAAATATTATTATTATTATTATTATTATTATCATCATCATTGTCCATCTTCCATTAGTAATAATAATAATAATAATAATAATAATGGGATGTATCAAAGGATCTGAAGAATGTAATTAACTGGAGATCGAAATTAACTCAAAATATACCCAAGAAAATGACATAAAATATAGAATTCAAAAAGGCAGATCAGTATTAACAATGTTAAACGGCGTTTTGTGGATACCATATTAGAAATTTATAAATCTATAATTCGAAACACGCTAACATACGGTGCAGAAACTTGGCAGTTGAATAAAAATTTGAATTTAAAGCTTTTGTCTACTTAAGTGGATTGTTTTAGATGCTCAACTAGACATTCTAAATTGGAAAAAATCAGAAATACAATCACCAGACAACAAATGAAAGTCCAAAATTCAATATTAGATTTTGTGAGATACAGACACTAGAATGGTACGGTCATACACGTAGGATGCCAGAGAAAATATTACCCAGACAAGCTTTGGAATGGATTCCACCTGGGAAAGGAAAGAGAGGTCCACCTAGATTTAAATTGATGGATGATGTAATAATAATAATAATAGCTTTATTTTACCTGGCAGAGTTAAGGCCTTAAGGCCTTGTCTACCACTCAACCAGGTTTAAAAAAAAATACAACAAACAAAAAATAGTCTTAAATCTAAATTACAATATATATATATATATAAACGATTACAAGTTATGAATACAATACAATTAATATTTATAATGTATTTTGATTTACTCTAAATTTAACAAATTAAATATATAATATGTACAATATATATAAAAAACGAGGAAAAGATTAATGACATAGTATAAAATTATATAAATAGAGAAAAATTAATTATTAGACAACAGGTAACTGTATAAGCGTGACTTAAAGGTTCCAAGTGTGCGGCAACCCCTGATGTAAGAATAGGTATGAGGGAGCTAGGTCTGGAAGAATTGGAATGTGAAGATAGAGAAGAATGGAGAAAGGAGATAAAAATTTAAAAAGCTTTGGGCACAGGAAGATGTTTTATTACATTGTAAACCTGTTATAAATAAATAAATAATAATGAAAATAGTAATACTTCCAAATGGTTAGTACATTTTTTTTTAAGAATAGACAGAATAAAATAGAAAGCATTTTAAAATTAAAAAAATATAACCTCATTGGAAATCGAACCTATGACCTTTTGCATACAAATCAAGCTACTAAGCCTAAGCATACGCTGGCTAATTGCACTTGAAAGAATACTCTTCAAAGGAAGTAGGGAAATTAATTTACTCGTGTGAATCGCGCATTGGAACTTAAAATATTCGAGATCAAGAGTTGGCCCATTCTTTTTTGTCACTAAGTGTACATATTCGCACCTACTTCCATTATGCCTCGACATAGAACATTGACTGGTCGGAGTGAGAGACAAAGAAGAAGGGATGCCAAATACAAATTTAAATAGTATAAATAGTAAATCAATGGTAAAGAGAAAAATTTTTGCCTGAACCGGGAATCGAACCCCAAACCTTTAGCTTTCCGTGCTAATGCTCAGACCACTGAGCTAATCCAGGCTTCATTCCCATCCAAGCAGAAATCCTTCCTTTACCTTTACTCTACTGGCCCCACATTCAATTGCTATGAATCATCATTCACAAATACACAATGAATGGCTTCTACCTGAAGAAGACATGAAGGGACTCCACACAGCTATAGCATTATTTATTAAATTAATATTGGGAAGCTAAAGCTATTACTATTTACTTATTTCTATCATAGTAATAGCTTTGGCTTCCCTATATTAATTTAGTAAGTATAAATAGTGTACAAATGTTGCGTTATTGTTTTTTTAAATATGGCTTAGCCAAGCTATACTGCATATTTCCCATCATTCATATTTTTAAAATAAATAGAAAATTAATCCATAATGACGTATTTGTGACAAACTTAAAAAATTAATGAATTGTGGTTGAATTTCGACAGCTGGGCAACCACTAGTAACTAATATAAAGGTTAATGTACCAGATACTAAGAAATCTGGAATTTATCATAAGTAATGCCACGAGTGATTTCCAAATTATCGATAAATTCACGACTCACAAAGTGAGGAGTGAATTTACCTAGAGAATTTGGAAATCAAGAGTGGCATTTATTAGGACTATTTAACGAATAAAATTAAGCTATTTACTCACAAATCACTATTTAAATATAGTTACTTTCAAATATTTATTTATTTAATGTAAACGGTGATGTTTGAAAACAAATGAGAAACGTTATGTTTTGTTTTTCCATCCACTGCAACAAGATCATATAATGTTATATATTGCCATCTGGCGTGGGGAAACTTGAAATATGATCGCAATATTGTGGCTTTACTGTTGACTCAGTCACTGCAAAATAATGGTCAGACCTGTTCAGAATATTAAAAAGGAGGAGCTTTCTTTAATATGGTAAATTTAATATTGATAAATATTTGGTGAAACACGAATGTGATTGGTTGTAAAACAGAAATCATTGAAACGTGATTGGTCATTGACTCCCATTTGTGGCATGAGTTAAATAGTCAAATTAATTACAATGAATGCAGTAAAGTATATAAAGGGAAAGTATATAAAATTAAGAATTATAAAAGTAAAACTAAAAGGAATCTAAAGACTCATACAAAAGATCACTTTAGAAATATTAAACTAAAAGGAATCTAAAGACTCGTACAAAAGACCATTTTAGAAATATGGTGAAATTGAAAAATGGGCAATTGCAGCTCATAATATGCTAGAGAATTACATAAATGGAAGATAAACTATACATTTGAAATATTCGATAAGTATATACATTCAAAAGAACAAATATAAATTCATAAATTTTAAATTTCCCGCTAAGCAAATTTAATCTGAAAATTCATAAAACAGCACTAGATGGCAGTTCAGAAGATTATGCCAACCGTGGAATTTCAATAGTCAGAGGTTTGGCTGAGGATTAAGGCGATGTCCTTTGAAACCAGTCCTATAAAAAAAACACGGAATTTTATGAGGTGAGATGTAAAAAGTTTTTATCTGACTCATTTTATAAATTATAAATTACTTCGTAGTGTTACTTTCTGCCGTAATTTCAATTAAAATATGAATTGTATTTTCAGATATATGCACATTGAAGGAGAGTGCCCATTTATTACATTCAATGATTTATTGGATAGATTGGAGGATTTGATTTGTGATGTGGTCCAAAGAGTACTGAACTCACCATATGGAGAAATCGTTAAGGAACTCAATCCAGTAAGTAGCTCATTAACTGTGTTCCATAAACAGTCATTTATGTTATCAGTATTGAAAATGAGGTTTTAAGAATTAATTGATGTTTACAGTCTCAGCTAAAAATGTTAAAATATGGTTGGTATCTAATGCCGAGCACTTGATAGTGAAATCATTCGCTCTCTTGCACTCCAATATTTAGCAGAAAGGCTGGTCTCTTCTACAAAAGCTGGACAATGTTAAAATATTAAAATAAGTACCTGATATATGTCATCCTCAACATAAAATTAATTCGTCAAGTATTTAAAACCAATTAGTCCTTTCAGAAGTTCCATCTTTGACATGTCATTTTAGTTGAGGATTACTGATATATCAGGTACTTATTTAAATTCTATTTAAAATTAATGTTGGGAAGTAAACATGAGGTATGAAATAACCTCATAATGAGAAGTGTTAAATTAATAATAAAATCGTCAATAGAAGCCCTACTGGCTTTATAAAGTAGTGTTAAATTCCCAATAAATGTCTTCTTAACTAAGAAGCTGCCATTTGCAAAGATAGAAGCTATGGTTTCAAGTATTTGGCACGAGGGAATTACAACGTACATAAGAGAAAAATTTGCGTCTAGATCGTAACTCGCCTCGGTAGCTCAGTTGGTAGAGCACTTGGCCCGGAAAGCCAAGGGTCCCGGGTTCGAGTCCCGGTCTAGGCAAACATTTTTCTCTTCAAATATAACCTCATAATGTTTACTTCCCAATATTAATTTAAATAAAACATGAGGTAATTGAACTTCTATAGGAAAAAATCACTATGAGGTTTATTTAATGTTATGAGGTAATAATCATTTAACATTTATCGGAAACAATTTTTGAAAGACTCACCTCATAAATTTCGTACTTTTCACAAGACCATGGTTTCATGGTTTCAGATGACATCTCGTCCATCATCAGTCCGATTTGTGACTGTATCTTGAGATTTTCCAGTCTTTGTGATAGTCTTTCTTTCCTGCATTCTTTTTAAATGTCCAAACCATTTTAGTAATTTTTTCTACATTTAATGTCTCCATGATTTTGTTGTTCCTTATTCTATCTCTCCTTGTTTTATGTACCATTCCACTTAAGAATTTCATTTCTGTAGCTTGGATTCTGCTCATCTCCTTCTTTGTATATGTCAGATGCATATGTTGGAACTGGTTTGAAATAAGTTTTATTATATTGCAATTTTACTCTTGGTGGGTATATCTTTATTCCAGATTAATTGTTTTGTTAAATTTATAGACTTTTAAACTTTTCTCTATTATTTGATTATTTACTGATTTCAGTCTGTATTTTCCCATTTGCATTTATCACTGTCCCTAAATATGTAAATTTTTCCACTTTTGTAGATTTATGCCTGATAACTTAACATTCCAATCATCATTCTGGTTTCTACATATTTTCATGACCGTCGTTTTCTCGATATTTATCTTAAACTATATTCTTCTGCAACTTTCTTCCAAAGTTCAAAAAGAGTAAAGAGGAGAAAATAATTACTGTCATTCTCAAGAGCCAGAGAATGAAGCTGGAATGTCATACACGAAAAGTATGAAAACATCTTGATAAAAGGATCTAGATTCAGTTGTTCTGCAGTGGTTCAACCAGAAGAGAGCTGAAGGAATCTCAATCTCTGGTGGAATGTGTGTGGAGAAGGGAAAATTATTTCACCGAGGATTAGATTAGAAATTCTGACATCTATAACTATTATAGGAAATATTACTATGAGGTTAAATTTAAAATTTAAAGTATAATTCTTTACATCTCACCTTATATCCTGTCACCTGCAAGATGGTGACATCTCACCTTATATCCTGTCACCTGCAAGATGGTGACTGGAAAAATAGAGATAAATGGAGGAAGAGAATTGAAACTTAATACTGGGCATAGGAAGATTTTGTATACATTTAAAACATGTTAAATAAAGTAGTATGAGGTGAGTCAAGAAACAACTCAACAAAATGTGAAATAAATTTTAAAATACAATATTTTAATTATGTTAAATAAATGTTTTTTTAGTTGTTTTAGTAATTTTGACTTCTCTTTAATTTTTATTAATTAAGTAATAATAAGTCCACCGCTGTGGTCTCGAGGTAGCATGCTGCCTTGTCACGCAGCGGGCCCGGGTTCGATCCCCGGTTGGGGCAGTTTTTCTGGGTGAGGTTTTTATCGGGGTTTTTCCTCACCTGTAAGACAAATGTCAGAAAAACTTTAAGGCCCAAACGGTCCCCGAAATCATATGGCCATCATCTTCATCATCATCATTATCATCATCACCATCACCCTTCACCGGTGTGGAAAACAACGGGAAGCTACCACACCTACACAATTCCCTAGTAAAGCTGGAAGCATAGCATGAAAATGCTATGATTGCAGTGAAGGACCTGCCTTCGGGCAGAAATACTATGGATGGATGGAAATAAAAATAAAACATAGTTTTATTTGATTTTCATATTTATTATATAATTCAGTGATAGCTGTTTCGGTACACTGTACCTTCTTCAGACATGTTAACAAATTATGAATTGTGTTCCAACTGATTTAAGCAACAATACAACAATATTTATTTAAATTTTTTAATTTAACAAAGGGGATTCATTCAAATCAAGTTGAGAATTTAACAGTTTTTACTACTTTTAAATTTATTAATTTCTACAGCCTCCAAAAGATCTAACTTCTTACCCTTATCACAAATATGTAAAATTTCAAAATTTGGATCGAAACAATGATTAAATTGGAATAGGTGGTTAGCATATTTTGAATTTTCTAAATTTCTGTTATTTGCTCTCATGTGTTCTTTTATCCGAGAGATAAAAGGTCTACCAGTTTGTCCTATATAGACATTGTCACATGTGCCACACTTCAATTTATATACACCTGATAATTGTTCTTTTTTTGTTTTGGTTTTATTGTTTTTTATTATATTTTGTAGAGTTTTATTAGTTTTAAATGCCACATCAATGTTCAACTTTTTAAAGTGTTTAGATATTTTATTTGAAAATGGGCCTATGTATGACATTACGACATATTTCTTTATGTTTTCTTTGGGTAAAGGAAAAACTTTAATTGTTTTTTTATAATGAACCTTCTTAATTACACATTCTATAATTTCAGGGTCGTAGCCATTATTAACAGCCAATTGTTTAATAATATTCTCTTTAATTTTGTAATTCTGTAATTTTTCTGTGTGCATGCAATCAGCTACTACCAATTTTTTCTATTTCTCATATTTTACATTTTCTCAGGCATGTTGATAATGGGTCTCATTTTGTCGATTTATGTTCAGGCTTCTTTTAGTTTTCCTTACATAGATTTTTTTTTACATTTTATCTGTTGATATACTGGTACATCTCTTTTCAATGATAGACAACTGAAGCTCATCTAGTTACAGAATATAATTGTGATAAGCAAACGAATTTGATGTTAATGTGAAATGAATATCATTTTGACTAAATTTGAGCAGGTGCTTAGAATAGGTTATTGCAAGTGTCTCTCTCTATATTTCTTTGCACATACACTTTTTTGTAAGATTTAAATTAAAATTCTTTATACGTCACCTCATATCCAGTCTTCTAATTAAACTGGTTTCAAAACCTAGACGGTTTCATCTTCAGTAATATCTCAACATTTAGGAGAACTGATTCTTACTCAATCTGTTGGTGGACCGATGAACCTCCGAATCAAATGAAATTCCCAGAAATTTCAAAATTCATAAGTTTTTCTTTTTCTTTTTTTTAATGTGGATTTTTTTAAAAAAAGACAAGAAAGAAATAGTATGAATTTTGAAATTCCTGGGGAATTTGATTTGGAGGTTCATCGGTCCACCAACGATGGAGTAAGAAGCATTTCTAAACAATGTAATATCTGTGAAGATTTTAATATTATTCGTTTTTAAACACCTTAATGATGGACAAATTATATTTGAAAAGAAAAATATATGCCTAGACTGGGGTTTGAACCCAGGACCTTTGACTTTCTATGTCAATGCTCTTCCATCTGAGCCACCTAGGCCTCCAATCTAAACACGTATTTTTCTCTTACACATAGTTAATTCCCTAACCCCAAATGCTACGAGCCATTGCTACGATTTTTTGCAAATGGCGGCTCAGATGGAAGAGAATTGACATAGAAAGTCAAAGGTCCTGGGTTCAAACCCCAGTCTAGGCGTATATTTTTCTTTTCAAATATAATTTGTCCATCATTAAGGTGTTTATAAACGAATAATATTAATATTGAAAGAAGCACTACTGGCTTTATAAGTAATGTTTAAATTCCCAATAAAAAGTCTTCTTAATAAAGAAGCCACCATTTGCAAAAAATCATAGCAACGGCTCGTAGCATTTGGGGTTAGGGAATTAACTACGTGCAAGAGAAAAATACGCGTTTAGATTGGAGGCCTAGGTGACTCAGATGGAAGAGCATTGACATAGAAAGTCAAAGGTCCTGGGTTCAAACCCCAGTCTAGGCGTATATTTTTCTTTTCAAATATAATCTGTGAAGATATTACCGAAGATGAAACCACCTAGGTTTTGAAACCGGTTTAAGTAGAGACGGATATGAGGTGAGATATAAAGAATTTTAATTTAAATCTTAAATTAAACCTCATAGTGATTTTTCCTATAAAAGTTCATCACTTTTTCTTGCTTGACACATGAAATTAATACTTGACTGTGTTGTGTTTGTTACAGGATTTTAAAGTCCCTGAGAAGCCATTTTTACGAATGAACTACACTGATGCCATAAAATACCTTAAAGAAAATAACATCTGCAAAGAAGATGGTTCCTTTTATGAATTTGGAGAGGTAAATGAGATATATTTAAAGATAAACGACGACACAGATTGGCCAATTTTGAACTTATTATTATAATACTTATTCTCTATAGTTTAGATTTTTTCCTCAGTATGAAAATTAAGATAATTACAGAATAACAAATAACAATCCATGAAGGTCTTGTTGTAATTCAGAATAATATACACTAAGCTAAATATGATGGATTATTATGGGTCATAGCCATAACCAAGAGATCTAAGGCATCACACCATGGCACAGAGCTATGTGACTTGTGCTGGTTCCAGTCCCCATGAAATTTCCCCCTCCCCCCATCCTACTAGGCTGATTTTGCTAGTTAATGAACTTGATTGTAGTTAATTTTAATTTTAAAATCATTAGGAAGTAACATTATCAGGTTTAATTTAATAATTGAGTTTGTATTTTTTAAATATTCTTCCACATATGGTAGTGTTGTCAGACATATGTTTAAAAAATACTAATTCAGTTATTAAATAATTGTAAATTTTTTGCTGTGTGCCGAGTTTGGTTAAAAAAAGCAAAAATTGTGGCCACTATATATATATATATATATATACTAGATGGCAGGCGAACTTCGTATCACCTTTAACTATTTTCACATTAATTTTACCGTATGGTTTTGTTGATTGAGATGAATTTATGTTGTCTGCATTCTCAGTATCATCCATAAGTGTATCATAAGGATTATATACATTTATTGATGGAATATTTTGAGGAGGCTTGCTGATTTCATTATACTTTCGTTTTTTTCTACGAACTTGTTGGCAGTTTGGATTCTCATCATCATCAAGAAGTCTCTGTATAGTAATATCATCTTGTGATATATTATAGTCATCTTGTTTTTCATTTAATTGAGGCATGGAGATTGTTTCTGTAATATTAGGCATATTATTATAACTAACAGACTTACTTACAGTTATGTTATTCCGTTCCTTAGGACCTTCATATGTTTTTAAATTGACATTCTTCTTAAATGTAAGATTTATGTCACATAGGCCTATACCAATTTGCGGAAATTCACTTGATATCTTATCATTCATGGTCTCTAGAACTGATTTGCCATATTGTTCAATGTCCCTTCTCGGTCCAGTTAAATTTAAATTAAGTTGCTGTCTTTCAGCCAGGTTACTTAAAACTAATACTTACACACAAAATTAATATTATTATCAATATATTGAAAATAAAATAAACACTGAACACACTTAAATTATGAAATAATCAATATTTGTAATTCAATTGAAATTTGTGTTAGCAACAAAAAGCACAGCCACCTGGATCTCTCTTTGTTAAATAATAAACCAATTACCTTTACATGGTCATCTGTTAGAATCGTATGGAATTCACAGATAATTATACTCTTTGTTAAATAATAAACAAATAATTTGCAATAAAAGATAATGTGACTATAAATTTAGTTATAAACAACCGTAGGTCTCAAGTTGGATCAAACAGCACACAGTGTGCAAAATTTTATTAAAATCGGTTCAGTAGTTTAGGATTTCATCGCAGACAAACAACGTGACACAAAATTTTTATATATTAAGATATATATATGTATGTATGTATGTATGTATACAATATACATACACTGAAAACTCAATTTATTGTTCCTGGTTTTATCATATTCCTGGATTTTTACAGTCTCTCTACTAATCACATTTAAACCATGAGGGAAAAACCTGCATTTATTGTTCCTCGATAGACTGTTTGACTGCATTTATTGGCTGGAATTTTCAGTCCAAAACACTATAATTCCTGCTTTGATCATTTTTAAGTGCACGAAGTTAAACAATTTTATAAGTTACTCATAGATGATAAACGAGTTGTGAATATCTCACCTCATAATCTCTGTGTTTTTCTGACTGTTTTCAGGAAACTTTTTCCTATCTTCAGCCATCATTATGACTTAATTTTCGTCGTCACCTTCATCTTCTAAACTGCCATCTAGTGTTGATTTGTTGAACTTTGAGATGAAATCTTGCTCGCCGGGAATTTGAAAACTCATAGATGTATTATGAATGAGGTTTTCAAAATGTAGGCCTACTGTAGCAAGTTGCAGTATGGAATTTTTATGTTTGTTTGTGAATTTCTTTTTTTAACTAGGCTAGACTAGACTAAACAATGAGATTCGGTGATTTCTGATCCATTCCATTTCTAAGAACTATTCTTGTCAATCCTAAGTCCACACTTTTACGGAATTAACCATTTCTCAGTTTAAGTAATCTTTAAGTTATATTTGAAGAGAACAATATACGCTTCAGACTGGGGCTTGAACCCAGGACCTTTGCTTTTCATCATCATCATTATCATTATAGTACATTCACAAATTTAGGCCATTTGTTGACCTGTTTTGGCCTCAAGAGAAACACTTATCCAAAAGTCTTTTGAGTGGACGTCCTGGTCTTCTTCCTGCAGTTGATATCTTAACATTTGTTTGGGTATCCTGTGATCTTCCATTTGATGAACATGTCACATCCATTCATAGTTAAATATGGGAAATAACATTATGAGGGTCAGTCCACTGCTGTTGTCTCGAGGTAGCGTGCTGCCTTGTCACGCAGTGGGCCCGGGTTCGATCCCCAGTTGGGACCATTTTTCTGGGTGAGGTTTTTATCGGGGTTTTCCTCACCTGTAAGACAAATGTCAGGAAAACTTTAAGGCCCAAACGGTCCCCGAAATCATATGGTCATCGCAATCATCATCATTCACATTCATCTTAGATTAAGCTTAGGATTAGGAACTCTCCTGGCGCACCATTAACATCATCATCATATCATCGGGGCAACATAACCCCGCATTCTAGGTGCCCCAACCTCAGAAGTGGGTTACAAGTACACCGTGCCAGAAGAGAACACCAGGAACATCGAAAGACAACCTGGGGCATTTGCAAAAAAAAAATTATGAGGGTCTTAATTCGTAAATTAATGAATCATTTTTTACATCTTACCTCATATTTTATGTTTCTTTAAACATGGGAACTAGTTTTCAAGAGAATGTTACATCCATCTTAACTTATAATCAGAAATTTTATTTTCTAAAGGTTCCATGTGTAATTCTTCTAAGAAGTTTTCATTTTTTTGCATTCTAGTATTGTGTATCCTGCAGTCCTCCAAAGGTATCTCATTTCAGCAGATCTAAGTCTCTGTATATCCTTCTCTTTAAATGTCCATACTTTGCTACCATACAAAAGAGTTGGAAGAACCAGTGTTTTATACACTTTTAATCTTGAATGTTTTTGGACTAACTGTGCCTTGAAGATAGAATTTATTAACCCTAAAATTCTTAAACATTTTGATATTTTTGCAATTACATCCTTTTCTTCTTCATATGAGATATTGCATCCTAGACATGTAAAATTTTTCACCTGCTCCAAAATTTTATTGTCAAGTACAATTTTACTTCTGACAGGATCTATAGGATCGTAACAGGCCTTGGCCTAATACTTGGAAGGAAGAAGAAGAAGAAGAAGGATCTACACCTTGAAATGCCATAATTTTTGTTTTCTCTGTAGATATCTTCAATCCATATTCTTCTGTAATTTTGTTAAGTTCATACAGACCTTTCTGCAGATTATCTTCTGAATTTGAAACCTTTGGTTTTCCAGGCTAATACTCTACCGACTGAGCTACTTGAGCAAGTTCCAATCTAAATGCAATTTTTTCTCTTATATATGCTGATAATCTTTAAGTTATTGTTTGGTTCTTAACTCTTCATAATTCTTTATCGGATTTTGAAAGGCATGGCCGTTAAACAAGTTCGTACTTTAGAAGAAAGACTTCACATCATTGAAGAAATGAAGAAAAAGCCAATGGAGAAAAGGGTTGATATAGATACCACTGTCAACCCTTAAGGGGATGGTCTGGTGAAAATACCAAAATCTATACTTTTTTAGATACATGTTTAAAAGTTTGCACACTGTCTCAGTTGTATTAGGTCACTATTCACAGAACATTTGAAAGTTGTATGTTGTATAGTTCCTGAGTTATAGAGTTTTTTATTTTTTTAACAAAAATTCTAAAACAAATATAAATTGTACCATGCACAATAGTTTTTGAAATAAACACTTCAATTTTTTTTATATTAGTTCAGAATTATCACTTACGTGACTTCACAGATGGTTTTTTGAATTAAACTAATATGTACCAAGATATCAATTCTTCAAATATATTTTAATTTGTTTATTAAATAAAATTCAAAATTCAAATATGTGAATACTGTAAATCAACTTCTATCCACTTTTCCTTGAAAATACTCTGTGAAAAGTGTCAGAAACTATCAAGGAAAATAATGTTGAAAATTTCAAGGCAATTGAGCAAAAACTTATGCAAGGAGTAATTTGAATATGGAAAAATGTAAAAAAAAATTTTTCGAGTAAAACCATCATAAAGTATCAAGATACTTACAATCTGGCTAAAATTCCCCTGTGCAATGTATTGTACCCTCCTCCTTTTTCATACACTCTTCTGCTTTATTTTTGTTAGTTTTCTCCTCTCTTTTCTTGACTGTTCGGTATTCCTAGCTTTGGATGTTGAGCATATTCCTAGCTTTGGATGTTGAGCACTGATATTCCTTGCAGTGTCACTGAATTCTTCTCCTGTGACAGCCTTCTTTATTTCCAAACTGCTTTCACAACCCATGTTGAATTGACTCACAGCCAATGGTAGAACAGTATATTCCATTCTTCTTCTTGATACAAACTTTGTTTTAGGGCACTTAGACCATATTGAGTTGTGACGGCTCTCGTTGATGTTCTGAGTCCCTAACTGACACACCTAAAAAGAAGTTCATCTGCTGCCAGCCATTGATAAACAGGCGTCTTCTTCTTCTTCTTCCTTCCAAGTATTAGGCCAAGGCCTGTTACGATCCTATAGAAAATTTTCCCTCCAGCTTCTTCCGGAAAATTCTCGTATAAGACTTGAAAGCATAATAATAGTCCCTTCGATTGGTTGCTGGCCAAAGGAAGGCAAGACCAGTGATGGGCCTGCCATCTTATAGCCTCTGGTCAGGCTTTTCTGGAGAAGAAAAGAAAATAATGGAAAGAAGAAATGGAAGAAAGGAAAGACTCCCTAGCCCTCGGATGCCCTAATAGCGTCGGGGTCGAAAAAACAAGAGTTAACCAAGAGAGGTTAGATAGTAAAGTTAAAAGAGTGCAAAACACAAGTAAGTGGAAGAAATGTTTTGCTCGGCTTGGGCACCTTGTGGTCACCATCCACATATCCCCTAGATGAGGACCCCTGAGGGGGATAAACAGGCATGGTTTTATGAAGTTAATATTGAGAAGCTAAAGCTATTACTATGATAGAAATAAGTAAATCAATGAACACAATTAAATTATTGTAAATCAATGGTAAAGGAAGGATTTCTGCTTGGATGGGAATGAAGCCTGGATTAGTTCAGTGGTCTGAGCATTAGCACGGAAAGCTAAAGGTTCAGGGTTCGATTCCTGATTCAGGCAAAAAATTTTCTCTTTACCATTGATTTACAATAAGGCACGGTTTTGTTACCATTGCAGGCTGTAACTTTTTAAAAATTTCCTTTTGACTTTCTGGTTTTTCATTCTTGGCAAATGACACAATTATGAAAACACCATGAATCAAGTCCTCAGAGCACTTCAAAAGTTGAGGGTCTTGACTTTTTGACTTTGACCTTCATCAGTGCTGATATATTGTAATGTAGCATAGACTGCAGATTTAATTTGCTGCACATTTGAAATGTTGCTCTTCAGGGCATTTCTCTAGTAGAATGTTAGCTTTTTATGGTTGGCATTTACAAACTTCCTTCCTTTCGATGTTTTTATTATTTATTTCATACATCTCAATGATGGATAAATCATATTTAAAGAGAAAAATTATATGCTCAGACCGGGACTTGAACCCGGGACCCTTGGTTTTCTAGTCCAAGTGCTCTACCATTTGAGCTACCTGAGCAAGTACCGATCTAAATGCAAATCTTTCTCTATATACGTTGTAATTCCCGCCCACCAAATGCTTTGAAGCCTTTACTTCTATCTTTGCAAATGGCGGCTCCTATATTAAGAAGACATATTTGGGAATTACTTTCGTCCACTCAGAATATTGCATATTTCCTTGCACTTGTTGCCTGAGCATTTAGGCACATGATTGAGGCATTCTTCGTTGATGAGTTCAATATTATATATGTTGTAACAGCCTTAGATATTAAAAAAAGTCTTAGCATCGCCTTCAGACAGCATCACTGTGTACCCTCATTTGACAACAATCTATAAATCTTTTCCACATTGTCTCAGCTTGTGCCATCTTCAACGCATTGAAGGATCCAGTCAATTTTTTTCATGCTCTTTAGCATGATTCAAATGCCATTCTTCATATTCTGCACTTCTTTTCTTCAATTTTTTCTCATTCCTATCACATTTGATGCAATTTTTTTTTTCTGATAAACATAACAGTAAAATTGGCGATAGGGAATTACAACGTATATAAGAGAAAAATTTGCGTCTAGATCGTAACTCGCCTCGGTAGCTCAGTTGGTAGAGCACTTGGCCCGGAAAGCCAAGGGTCCCGGGTTCGAGTCCCGGTCTAGGCGAGAATTTTTTCTCTTCAAATATAAGTATTATAAAATGAATGAAACTACAGAAGAAGGTGATATTGTTTTCTTTAGACAAATATATAATTTGGGACAAATATTCCATGGATAATTGTCATATAAGACAACCATAAAATTGTTTTCTTGTGTCAGACCCTCTAGCTGCTTTTACTACATCACACCCACAATGCATGCTATTTAAAAAATGGCGGACAAGGCCCTTTAAACTTTATATATATGTATGAAATATGGGCTATTTCATGAAAGTACAATGTTGGAGATTCTTAAAATGTAATAATATTTTTTTTTTTAATTTCATCATATTAACCCATATTTCAGCAGACCATCCACTTAATTCGATAATTGCAAAGAGATGGGAAAGCAGTCAGCAGGTTGATAAGTATTGTACATCAGTCAAAAAGATGAGGATGGAGAAAAATTAACGTCTATTTAATGAAATAATTTAATATACTATAAATGAAGATGGTAAAAAAATAATTATAATACATTACTGTGTTTCTTGAATATGTGCATATAATTAATTAATAGGAGTTAGAATATTCATGACTCAGCTCATATTTTTAGATTTCTTGCAGACCTAGGTTTTGATACACTATGTATAATTATCAATTCTTTCTAACTGTTGAATCAGAGGTTGGTGATCATGTAGGTTGTTTTCTGCTCCCTCTGTTGCTGATCGATGAACTTCCAAATCAAATTTTTTTTCTTCATCAGGAATTTCAAAATTCATTACTTTATTTTTATATGTTAGAAAGAATTGATAATGTACATAATGTATCAAAACCTAGGTCTTTAAGAAATCTACAAATATGAGATAAGTCATGAATATTCTAACCCATATTAATTAAAATAAACCTCATAGTGTCACTTCCTTTAAATATTAAATATGAATATAAATTTGACATTACTCCATGTGGGTTTTGTGGTGGACGAAACAGAGCTTGGGCAAATTTTTCTAGGGGTTTTCTCCCATTTCCCTATGCCACAATTTTATTCCACCATTTTTCCATTCTCATCTCATCCATTTAGTTTCATTTTGTTCATCTGCCCCCGTGATCGTGCGTCAGGCATGGTTGGCCGGTACCCTTGTCTTTCACAGACCTCTATATAGGGAGCTTCATGTCATCTCTTGACCTGACTCTGAGTTGGACACGAATTGATATTAATTTTTTAAAAAATTGACAATTTATGTTATTTTTATAGGCATTCACATTGATCACTTTCCCATATCCATTGTTTATTTTTAGGTCTCCCAATGCAAATGATTAATTGAGGTTTCACTGTATACATATGTGTATGTAGATTTTTGTGATGGTCATTTGTGGTTCTACTAAGTAGGATTGATGAAGATTTGTAAAAAATAAAAATAATTTTATTTTACTTCACTTTGTATCCTATCTTCTAATTAGACCTTAGTGGTTACATCTTCAGTAATTATATGACCAATATTCTGTTGTCCAGGAGCACTAAGTGGAGCACTGGTCTAATTAGAAAAGATGCTATTATGTGAGATAAAAATAATTTTATTTTAAATTAAAATTAAACCTTATAATGATATTTCCTATAATATGTAAAATTGTAGGCTTTTATGACCAGTATCTTGATTCCTGTTTGGTTTGTCTTCTGGGCTGAATGACCATTGCCTAGTTTTCTTGAAACTTAATGTTTCGTCTACTACTGCAATAAACATCTTCAGGATATTCTGCATGCTCTCTTTGAACTCCTCAGTGGCAGCCAATCAGAAAACAGCTCAAATGTAATGGATCACTTGGAGAATGCCACCACCCGGATTCACCTATAAATAGGGAGTCCGTTTCCAACAACCAGTCAGTCTGTAGTCGACTATTGAGTTCACAGAGAGCACGCAGAATCTCCTGAAGATATATTGATTAAGATTTTCACTGCTATCGTTATGTATTTTAAAATACCTTTTTGGGATTCTTGGCGATGTCTGGCAGTGTTGTCTTCTCAATGTTTCATCACCTTTTGTGACATCTTCAGGAGATTTTGCTCGTGTAAAGTTAGCAGTTTACTATGAAAATTTACACAATCAAAATCTCCTGAAGATGTCACACAAGAAGGTGATGAAATGTCGAGAAGACATCACTGCAAGACATGGCCAAGAATCCTGAAAAGGTATTTTAAAATACATCTCCTGAAGATGTTTACTGCAGTAGTACAAGAAATGCCAAATTTGAAGAAAACCAGACCACGGCTATTTAGCCTGGAAGACGAACCAAACAGGAATTATTTCCTATAATAGTTCAGTTAGTAAAAATGTTTAAAAAATCTATTCATAAGAACAACCTGAATAGCTAGATTTATTTGAGATTCACTATAAATAAGTAAAGTTCTCAGTCTGAGTATGTGTTGGATTTATGGTGAAATTAAATGTTTCTTACCTCTCCTCATATAAATGTTCTAAGTTGATCGCGATTTCGAGACTATAACTGTCTCATCCTCAGAACTTTGTTGGCGACTGGTGTTATGTCGATCAGAAGAAACTCTTCTTCTTCCCTCTGTTGGTGGACCGATGAACCTCTGGATCAGGTCAAAATTTGCGGGAATTTCGAAGTTCATAAGTTTTCCTTTGTTTTGAGAAAAGATCCACATTCAGAAAACTTATGAACTTCGAAATTCCCGCAAATTTTGACCTGATCCAGAGGTTCATCGGTCCACCAACAGAGGGAAGAAGAAGAGTTTCTTCCGATCGACATAGCACCAGTCGCCAACAAAGTTCTGATGATGAGACAGTTATAGTCTCGAAATCGCTATCAACTTAGAAAATTTATATGAGGAGAGGTAACAAACATTTAATTTCACCATAAATTAAACCTCATAGTGATTAATTCCTATAGAAGTTAAATGTGTTGGATTATAATTTAATGCTACATTTTGTAATTCATATACCAATTTCTAGAGACTGTATTCTGAAATTGCTAACACTATTTAAATGAGAGAGTTATTGGTAATAACTTGAATTTGTAGGATATCCCAGAAATGCCTGAAAGGAAGATGACAGACAAGATCAATAAGCCAATCATGCTATGCCGGTTCCCTGCAGATATAAAATCATTCTACATGTCACGATGCCCAGAAGACAATCGACTCACAGAATCAGTTGATGTGCTGTTACCAGGAGTGGGGGAAATTGTTGGAGGCTCGATGCGTATCTGGGATTTTGAAGAACTTGAAGCTGCGTACAAGAAAGAAGGCATAGATCCTACTCCATATTATTGGTACACTGATCAGGTGAGAAATTTTATTTTCAAAATTGATAGATAATTTAGGAAGAAAATTTAAAAAGAAAAAAAGACGTATATAAGAGAAAAATTTGCATCTAGATTGGAATTTGCCCCGGTACCTCAGTTGATAAGAGCATTGGTACGGTAAACCAAAGGTCCAGGTTTGGGTCCCGGTCTCGGCAAAAATTTTTCTCTTCAAATTTAATTTATCCTTCAATGAGATGTGTTAAATTAATAATAAAAACATAAATTTATGAAGAGTTTAAATTGGTTATTTAAGAAAAAGTTGTATCACCACACATTATATTTCTGGGACCTGATTAGTTTCCATCTTCAGTATTCGGCCACTACCTGCTTTGTCTCCTCAGGACGACATAACAATGTTCGTGAATGTACTGAGGATGCAACCTAATTAGGTTCTGAAACCGGTCTAATAAGAAGGATATGAGATGAGCTGATACAATTTTTTAAAAATAAATAACATCTCATAGTGTTAATTCCTAAAAAGTCAATTTAAATTGGTGGACGATTTTATTATTAATTTAACACTTCTCATTGAAGGATAAACTATATTTGAAGAGAAAAATTTTCGCCTAGATCGCAACTCGCCTCGGTAGCTCAGTTGGTAGAGCACTTGGCCCAGAAAGCCAAGGGTCCTGGGTTCGAGTCTCGGTCTAGGCAAAAATTTTTCTCTTCAAATATAATTTAACCTTCAAGGAGAAGTGTTAAATTAATAATAAAATCATCAATAGAAGCCCTACTGGCTTTATAAAGTAGTGTGAAATTCCCAATAAATGTCTTCTTAACTAAGAAGCCGCCATTTGTAAAGATAGAAGCTATGGTTTCAAGCATTTGGCGCGAGGGAATTACAATGTATATAAGAGAAAAATTTGCGTCTAGATCGCAACTTGCCTCTAGATCACAACTTGCCTCGGTAGCTCAGTTGGTAGAGCACTTGGCCCGGAAAGCCAAGGGTCCCGGGTTCGAGTCTCGGTGTAGGCGAAAATGTTTCTCTTCAAATATATTAAATTGGTTACTTACACCTCATCTCATATTTAGCTCTCTCACCTGAAAGATGTTTTGGAGGATATTTCCCTCAATTTTAGCCTGAAACTAACTGCTGAAATTGACCATTGGAAGTCCTGTATATTATCTCCTCTGGTGTTAGTACATGAACCTCAGAATCCAATCCTTTTCCCTGGAAACTTCATAATTCATTATTTTGTCTCTATTTTTCCTAGATATAGATTTTTTTTTTCCCCCTTATGTGAGTTCTGTTGGTTTTTCCAGTTGTTTCAGCATTTGTGGCTACTCTTCAATTCTGTGATTTTCTGTCAGCAGCTACTGCCGATTTTCTATTCCTCCATGTGTTCCTTCTTTCAACAAAGGAAGGGAATTATGAAGAAATGACAAAATTGAAATATCTTGGAACAATAATTACAGACAAATTAGGTGCAGAAAGAAATTTAACATAGTTTCAACTCTGGAAATGGGGACTCTTTTATCATCCAACTTTTCTCAAAATTGTTAAACTAAAATATATATAAAAAATGGTTATTCTTCCAGTTATATATTTGGATGCAAAACATGGTTTCTTACTTTTTTGAGGGAGGAGAAACGATTACATGTATTTGAGAATAAAGTTCTTAGGAAAATATTTGGATCAAAGAGAGATAGACATATGAATTAAGAAGATTACATAACTCGGAGGGAAGGTCGAGGGTTCGAATCCCGGTGGGGTCAGGATTTTTAAACTGATCCAAACCTTCCGGTGGCCTTGGTGTCTACTTACTCTCTAATGGAAATGCGTATCGGATGCAGCACTGACAACCCGGCTGACATCAAGTGCTGATTGTCCAGAAAAAAAGTGGGAACCTTAACCTCGTACTACCCTAACGGTCTCCTAAGGCCTGTAGTGGGATCACTTTATCTTTTTACATAATTCAGAGCCACATGATCTTTATGGGAAACCTGATGTAATAACAGTTTAGTCTCATAGACTGCAATGTGCAGGACATGTGGCATGAATGGGGAATGAAAGAGGAACATTAAAACATCTTGTAGGAAATGCACAAGGAAAGTGCCCGGTGGATTGAAATGGGAGAATAACATTAGTCATGATTTGAGGAAGGTCAATTTTTTTTTTTTCTTCCAAATGCCACAGGTTTGTCTTTCGATATTCCTGGTGTTCTCTCCTGGTATGGTGTACTTGTAACCCACTTCTGAGGTTGGGGCGCCTGGAAGGCGGGGTTACGTTGCCCCGATGATATGATGGGTGATGATGATAATGGTGCGCCAGGAGAGTCCCTCATCCTAAGCTTAACCTAAGATGAATATGAATGATGATGATTGCGATGGCCATATGATTTCGGGGACCGTTTGGGCCTTAGTTTTCCTGACATTTGTCTTACAGGTGAGGAAAAACCCCGATAAAAACCTCACCCAGAAAAACTGTCCCGACTGGGGATCGAACCCGGGCCCGCTGCCTGACAAGGCAGCATGCTACCCCGAGACCACAGCGGTGGTTGGAAGGTGAATTATATAGGAAAAAATATGCATTTACTTATTTACTTTTTAAATAAATTTGTCCAGGACTGGAACATGTTAAAATAAATACATCAGAATACAGGAGCATGAACCCCCAGATTTGATACCATTAGTAATTTATTTAGTTACTGGTAGTTCTTTTATTCTGATGTATAGATTCTTTTTGAAAATGGAAAAGAACTGAAAGAAATATGCCCTGCACAAAAAATTATACATTACACACTAATCAAAAAAAAAAACATAATGTAATATTTTATTTTAGGAGGTGATATTTTGAGGTTATTTTAATTAAATTATTTTTAGTCTTTTCATCTTACCTCAACATTAATGTTGATTTGTTCTTGAACATGTTTCGATTATATCATAATCGTCAGCAACTTGCCCAGACTGGTCAGATTTATGTTGTACACCCTGGATGTCGATATCAGCTCCATCCTGTGGTTGGCCAAAGAACCTCCAAACAAGGTCATGCTCAGTCGGTATTTCAAAATTCATAACACTGTTTTTGTTCTTCTGAATATAGATTTTTTCCCAAATAGTCAACTCTTTTGCATTCTCTAACTGTTTTAATAATTTAGTATCCGAATTTATATTATGTTTTTCAGACCAAACATGAGCAGCAACTGCAGATTTTTCTATTTCTCCATTTTTAATATTTCTTATGTGTTCTATGGTTCTAATTTTTAGGTTTCTTTTGTTTTTCCTATATATATCTTTTCACAACCCGTACATTCAATTTGATATATTCCTGATTTTTTATTTTTATCAGTTTTTTCATTTTTGTTGGTTTTTATTAGTTTTATATATTAAATTTGGGAATTTTTAACATTATGAGGTTCAATTCATAAGAATTAAATGAATCGTATGAGGTAAGAAATAATCACGATTCATTTAATTCTTTTTATTAGTTTATTTAAACTGTAGTTATTTTCCGGTGCTAATTTAATATTAAACTTCTCAAATATCTTTTGGAATTTATTGTGTTTTTATTTAAATATGTCACTTCCATTAAAGGATAATGAAAATATAGTTTTTTTCAGTTGTAAGGAAACATCCTTGGCAGGTTATTTTATTCGAACAATCAGGAAATCACATATAATTTTTTGACCCAGAGATACCAGAGATAAAGAATGTATCATATTGAACTTTTATAGGAATAAATCACTATGATGTTTAATTTAAGATAAATTAAAATGTTTCATACCTCTCCTCATGACCAATCTTCTAAGTACATTGCGATTTCAAGGCATTGCAGCCCCATCCTCAGTACCATCTTGACGACTGATGTTATGTCGATCAGAAGAACCACTTCTTCCCTCTGTTGGTGGACTGATAAACCTCTGGATCAAGTCAGAATCTGCAGGAATTTCGAAGTTCGTGAAACTTATACAATTAGAATCATCAGACAGATTAGTTTCTTTTGATGTTGTTTCCTTGTTTCCAAGCATTCCCCGAGGACAAAACTATGGAAATTTTAGAAAATTGGCTTAACAGAAATATGATTGAAAAAAAGATATTTGAATATAAAACTTTAACTAAATTTATGTATTGATAATATGTTTTTCACCTACAATGGTTCTACAAACAAAATTCAGGCCTTTCGATGGGAAACCCTTTATCTCCATTTTTAGCTAATCTGTTCATGGGGAATTTTGAACAGAAGATAATTATTGGGACATCATTTAATTTTCTAGTTCTGGTGCAGATATGTGAATGACATAATTGCAATAGTTAATCATAAACAGATAGATCCATCCATCCATAGTAATTCTGCCCGAAGGCAGGTCCTTCACTGCAATCATAGCATTTTCATGCTATGCTTGCAGTTTTACTAGGGAATTGTGTAGGTGTGGTAGCTTCCCGTTGCTTTCCACACCGGTGAAGGATGATGATGATGATGATAATGATAAGGATGATGATAAAGATGATGGCCACATGATTTAGGGGACCGTTTGGGCCTTAAAGTTTTCCTGACATTTGTCTTACAGGTGAGGAAAAACCCCAATAAAAACCTCACCCAGAAGAACTGCCCTGACCAGGGATCTAACCCGGGCCCGCTGCGTGACAAGGCAGCACGCTACCTCGAGACCACAGCGGTGGACAAACAGATAGATGATGCATTGAAATTATTTAACATTCAAAGTCAGACTATGAAGTTCACTATGGAAACAGAAATTATTAGAGATATATCATTTTTAGATCTTACATTAAAAAAATGAAGAAAATAAGATAGAATTTGGAATTTACAGAAAGAAGACACATATAGATAACTATATAAAAGCTTCAGGTTTCAATCATATAACTCACAAAGAGGCAGTTTTCAATGGTTTGACACACAGATTTAATTAACATACCCACGAACAAAGAAAATTATGTAAAAGAAAAAGAACACACAATCAACGTAGCTACAAAAAAAATGGATTTGAAGAAAGAATGATACACAAGAAAATAAAGTAAGTTCAAAAGACAAAAATTTATTAATCAAAGCACTCTTTTAAAAGAAAATGAAGAAAAATGTAAAATTCAGGAAATTCTCATATCATCCATTGAAGCACCATAAGTTTCAAATTAAAAAAAAAATTCAACATAAGATTGGTGCCCAAAAATGGCTATAGCACCAGTAGATTAATTAAACTAACAAAAATGAGAAAATAGAAGAAGATGATTTATCAGAACAAATGTGAAGAATGCGAGAAAGTCTACGTAGAAAAAACTAAGAGAAATTTGAAAACCAGAGTGAAAGAACATCTCAGGAATGTCAAAAAAAGGGGAAGTAGATAAATCTGCAGTGGCTACCCATCCATGGTCCGAAAAACATCTTATCAAAAAGAAAGCTAAATTATTAAAACAGATAGAAAAACTCAACTGTTTGGGAAAAAAATTACATAAAAAAAAACGAAAAGTAGAAATTAATGAACTTTGAAATTCCTTGGGAAAACGACATGATTTCGAGGTTTTTCCATCTACCAAGAGAGGGAGTGAAAGGCGGTTCTTCAAGACGATAGAACAACGATCACGAAAATACTGAAGATGGAACTGAAGTGTAAAGTTCCGAAACTAGTTTAAAAAAGAAGAAAAAATATGAGGTGATTGATAAAATTATACCTAAATGAATATACCTCATAGTGTGAATTCCTAAAATAAATAATGTCTTTACCAGTATAACAAACTTTAAAGCCAAATAAATCCATGACTGAACGTTTTACTTTTTTACACTTCAAGAAGTTAATCTAATAACACCTCAAATTTCATTTCAGCAAAAAAAAAAGTTGGTTTTATTTATATATTAAATTTGGGAATTTTTAACATTATAAGGCTCAATTCATAAGAATTAAATGAATCGTGATTTCTTCTTACCTCATACTTCTATGTTTTTTTAAACACAGCACTGCAGTATCAGCGACCCATTGTCACCACCTCAACTGTTTTCACGACTCTTAATTTTTTCTTTTGCTGGTAATTATTCAAACTGCCATCTGGTGTTCTTTTGAAGGAATTATTTTCTAAACTGCCATGTGGTGTTCTTTTGAATGAATCATTTTCTAAACTGCCATCTGTTTTGAAGAACTTTGTAATCAAGCTCAGTTCGTCTGGAATCTCAAAGTTCATGGTTCTAGTATGGTTTTTTTGAATATATATTTTTTCCCAAACTGTTAAATCCAAAGGTTTGGATAGATGTTTCAAAAGTTAACACTTGATTTTATGCTGTACCCTTCATATATATTGGCTCCCTAATCCAGGACCATATCTATTAATGTAAGTGAAGAAACTGATTGAAGAATACAAAATGTTAATAAAACACATTTTAGATGAATAAAACATTTTAAATAAAAGCTTATAATAAGGGAAACAAAATATAATTTATATGAAACACTTATAAAATCATTGTTCATGTATGGTAGTGAAACCTGAACATTCAGATTTTTTTTTCAATTTCATGATCCTGTATCAAACAATGAATTGCTACTGCTGATGTTGATGGCTTATTTCATAAATGGAAATTTAGTTGAAAATGTAGATGATGATCTCTGAAACATTTCCAGGTGAGATATTATATTTTATGAGGTGAGATCTAACTTCCCAATTCATATTTGAAGAGAAAAATATATGCTTAGACTGGGATTTGAACCCAGAACCTTTAGCTTTATATGCTAATGCTCTACCATTTGAGCTATCGTATTTATACATTTTTAATTCCCAAGAGTACCAAGTGCAAATCACATGATTTTCAATTCATGTTTTTATTTTATTTACATTTACTTCAGCTTGTCATTTCTCACAATTTTTTATAAACTGTATTAGCTATATCATTAAGGTTTTGTGTTCAAAGCTTCTGATTACAGTTCATGAGATCCTGGGTTTGATTCCCGGTCAGACTATGGGAATTTTTCCTTTAAGGTAATTATGCCTGTGGTCGCCCTTGGTGTCCTAATATTTTGTTACCATTATATCTTCAGGGTAACGGAATCTGCCTTCCAGGCAGAAGTGATGACATTGGAGGAATATGTTTCTTTTTTCACAATTAAATTATTGTAAATCAATGGTAAAGAGAAAAATTTTTGCCTGAACCGGGAATCGAACCCCGAACCTTTAGCTTTCCGTGCTAATGCTCAGACCACCGAGCTAATCCAGGCTTCATTCCCATCCAAGCAAGAATCCTTCCTTTACCTTTACTCTACTAATTTTTTCTCTTTACCATTGATTTACAATAATTTAATTGTGTTTATTAATTTACTTATTTCTATCATAGTAATAGCTTTAGCTTCCCAATATTAATTTAATAAATAATGCTATAGCTGTGTGGAGTCCCTTCATGTCTTCTTCAGGTAGAAGCCATTCATTGTGTATTTGTGAATGATGATTCATTGCAATTGAATGTGGGACCAGTAGAGTAAAGGTAAAGGAAGGATTCTTGCTTGGATGGGAATGAAGCCTGGATTAGCTCGGTGGTCTGAGCATTAGCATGGAAAGCTAAAGGTTCGGGGTTCGATTCCCGGTTCAGGCAAAAATTTTTCTCTTTACCATTGATTTACAATAATTTAATTGTGTTTATTAATTTACTTATTTCTATCATAGTAATAGCTTTAGCTTCCCAATATTAATTTAATGTTTCTTTTTTGTTTGTTTCTTTCTTATAACTGTACTTCTCAAGCTGACAATGTTTACTCATAATAATTAAAAGAAACCTCATATTCTTATTTCCTACAAATATTAAATGTTTATAATTGAAGAGAAACATTTTTGCCTAGACTGAGACTCGAACCCAGGACCCTTGGCTTTCCGGGCCAAGTGGTTTACCAACTGAGCTACCGAGGCGAATTGCGATCTAGATGCAAATTTTTCTCTTATATATGTTGTAATTCCCTAGATCGCAACTCACCTCGGTAGCTCAGTTGGTAGAGCACTTGGCCTGGAAAGTCAAGGGTCCTGGGTTTGAGTCTCGGTCTAGGCAAAAAATTTTCTCTTCAAATATAATGTATCCTTCAGTGAGAAGTGTTAAATGATTAATAAAATCGTCATTAAATGTTTACTAATTTCAGATTATTAATTTATTGTATTTTTATGTTGTAGAGGAAATATGGTTCTTGCCCGCATGGTGGATATGGACTTGGTCTTGAACGATTCTTGTGCTGGCTTCTGAATAGGTACCATATTCGAGAAGTCTGTCTGTATCCAAGGTTCCTTGAACGATGTCGTCCTTAAGCACTGCATTATGATTATGTCTTCACGGTAATGATTACAATATGCTGACCACTCTCATGGTTCATTGTATTAAAATGTATAATGGTTAGTAATAAAAACAACTCCAGTTCCATGAATCCTTGTGGTATTCATCTGATGATGAATTCTAGATAAAGGAATGCTAACTGATATGTGTGCATTCCAATACCACCCACTATCACTATTTTCATGCTTTGACTTCGCACTTAAGGAGGATAGGTGGCAGTAATGTGATCTATTTTCAATTTACCTGCCAATTTGGCTAACATGGTCAGGTATTATTATTTCTTTTCAAAATAATAATTGTCCATCATTGCAAATGTTAAAATTTAATTCAATACACCAAAATAATATTGCTTAACTGTAATAAAAGGCATGTGATTTCTCATTAAAATGTCTTCTTGAATTAGAATCTGCCAGATAGCAGTGGCTATTTGCTTCTGATGATATGATGACGAAAAATGAGTGTTTGTATCGGAAGCCTGATATAGTGTAGGTTAGTGTATGGGTTAGCACATTAGCATATAGAGCTAGATGTTTTGGGTTGAAATCCCAATTCAGGCTTTAAATTTTCTTTTCAAAATAATAATTGTCCATCATTGCGAATGTTAAAATTTAATTTAATACATCGAAATATAATGCTTAACTGTAATAAAAGTTACGTGATTTATCATTAAGAATGTGTTGTTGATTTAGAAGCCACCAGTTAGCTATTTGCTTCTGATGATAAAGAGAATTATATATAATAATTACATGAATCGTGATTTTTTCTTACCTCATACATCTATGTTTCTTTAAACACAGCACTGCAGTATCGGCAACACTTTGTCGTCATCGTCAGCTGTGTTTAAAGAAACATAGATGTATGAGGTAAGAAAAAATCACGATTCATGTAATTATTATTAATTGAACCTCATAATGTTAAAAATTCCCAAATTTAATATATAAAGAATTATATATGATGAAGAAAAATTAGCGTTTGCATCGGAAACCAGAAATAGTGTGCTTAGCACACCAGCATTCAGAGCTAGAGGTTTCAGGTTCAAATCCTGATTCAGGCATTAATTTTTCTTTTCAAAATAATAATTGTCCATCATTGCGAATGTTAAAATTAAATTTAATAAGTCAGGTATACCTGTATTGCGTACAGAATGAATATGTTCTAAGTGTTTGTGTGAGGAATGTTGGAAGAGAAGTGAGAAGGTGCTGGCATGTAGACTATTCTTTTTTGAAAAGCATCACCAGGCTTAATATTCCCATCCAACCACATGCTTTCTCAACATAGCCTATGTACTGTAAAGGGGTTTGAAACTTAATTTAAGCATCTTTTGCAAAATATAGGAATTAAAAATTGTTTGTTTTTAAAGAAAAATTAACATTTGAACCGGGAATCAAACCACGGACCTCCGATTCTGTACATTGGTGTGCAGTCCACTACACCATTCCAAACATGGCACAAATGCTAACATTTCTTTCCACTTATATAATTCTCTAACGTTCAGACGTTAACTTTTTTCCACTTATACAATTCTCTAATGTCTGAATGTTAGAGAATTGTATAAGTAGACTGAAATGTTAGCATTTGTGCTGTGTTTGGAATGGTGTAGTGGACTGCACACCAATGTACAGAATCAGATGTCCACAGTTCGATTCTGGGTTCAAACGTTAATTTTTGTTTTCAAAAAAAGTAAATTTGTCCAGGACTGAAACATGTTAAAATAAATATAACATAAAAAAATTAAAAATTGTGTTTGTGTAGTGTAAGTGTGTTGTATGAGGAACAATGTTGAAGAGAAGAGAGAAGGTGAAATCTGGAGGTGGGACATAGCCTATTCCTTTTGAAAAGTACCAAGGGGACCAGTAGGCTTAATGTTTCCATCCCAAGTAGGAATTTCTACCAACACTACCACTTGCCTTCTCAAGATATGTACCATGGAGAGATTTTGGAATTTAATCGAATCATCCGGTGCTCAAAGTAATGATTAAAATTGTACATGACTGCCCCTTCTAACTGTGAAATTGAAAATTTTACAATTAACATTTCTAATCTTGCCAGGTAATAGTACCATAAGAGTAGGATGGCCTGGTTTGCAAAATATTAATTTACTTGTTTCAAAGTTTTAAAATATGCAAATAAAATATGCACATGGAATCATGTATTTATTGAATTGATATTATAAAACACTTTAACTTACTAACTAACTCACTGGCACTATCGAACCCTTAGGTTCATGGCTGTGTGAACATAAGCTCTTCACACATCCCTATCCTGAGCTAATGTATAATACACTTTACTTCGATTATTTCACTCATACCCCCCAAATGGTATATAACGACTAGGAAAGGATTTTTATGTACATAAATATTTTTCTTGCTTGGAGATAGAGATCTCAAATTGAGTTCATTGTTTAGATGAGACTTTCAGAACAGATATACCAAATTTTATTTAACATAAAAACACATATTTTCGATTTATTTTTATTTTAAAAAATTTTGTTGAAAATACATATTTTGTTAATTTTTCGGCAATTTTACTTGTTTTTTTCCCTCCAGGAATAGGCCTATAATGTATTATTAAGACTGTTTTATATATCCAAAGCATTCATTTGTTATTTTCTCTTTGTTCTAATTTTTAATTTTAATAAAAATAATATGTTTTATCAAATTCATGAAAACACAATATGCATGGATTTGTAAAGTATTGGATCATGACATGACCTTGACTGCAAGAGCTGGTTTCCAGTCTCACAGTTAGCAGAGAATCCCTCACTTATGATGTAATGCACTCAACTTAAATATTTGCAGTCAGTGCTGGATTAGCCTCACTTGTTTAAGACAATTTAAACATTACCGGTGCATAAGTGAAGTGATAGGTATTATAATGCCAAAAGTAAAGACAAGTTTTAATTCACGTTTGCCGCAATACATAGTTGAATTTAGTGAAATTTTTACAAGCAATGGTAAAATTCTATTCTGTCAAAAATGTGGGAAATCTTTAAATGCGGAACAGCAATCTCAAGTCTTGCTGCATTTAGCAGATAGTAAACATCAAATTGCCGCTTCACTTGCAACCTCCAGAAAGTTCTTTTAGGTGAAGTACCTTCCTCTACACCAGTGATACTCACTAGAAATTACAAGAGAGCCAAATATAAGAAACCATATCTGTTCGAGAGCCACACCAAATTTCACAGTTCTCAGTCTTGATAAAACACAGCTTTTTAAACTTAGAATTTAAAATTTAAATGTAATGTAATGAAGGTAAAATTATTCCAAGAGCCGCATGCGGCCCGTGGGCCGCGTAATGAGTACCGCTGCTCTACACGGATCCCAGTTTCAAAAAGTTGTGAATATTATGCAGATTTATGCAATACTTTTCTTTCATGTGATATTCCTCTACATAAGTTGAAAAGCCCAGTGCTTAAACATTTTCTTAGAAAATACACTAATTTTGAAACACCAGAAGAATCGACATTAAGAAAATTTTATGTCCCTGCGTGTAATGAAGAAATGCTAAGAAAGATAAGAGCAGAATGTGAAAATAAAAAAATAATGAGTAAGCATGGACGAATCACTGGATTCTAGAGGTAGGAAAGTGGGAAATGTTGTGGTAGCAGTGCTAGAAAATAATGAAATAGTTTCCAAGCAGTGTTTTATATTGGCATGCAGAGGAATATCAACATTGAATCATGTAATAATAGCCTGCTTATTCAATGAATCTCTCCAGTTGTTACGGCCAAACAGGGTGAAGTTTTATAATGTTTTACTCTTACTTACGAATGCTGCCCCATATATGGAAAAGGCAGCAGAAGGCCTTTCTGCAAGTTTCCCTAACATAATACATGTAACTTGTATAGTACATAGTTTACACAGAGTATGTGAGCTGGTATGTACATTGTATCCTGAAGTGGACAAATTAATTTCAAACGGGGGAAAAAAGTGTTTGTTAAAGCTTCAACAAGAATTGACTTATGGTGAAATTAAACCTCATAGTGATTAATTCCTATAAAAGTTAAAAAAAAAAATTGACTTGTTTAGAGCAAAAAAATCCAGATGTTGCACTTCCACCTAGACTCTTTGGGGGACATGGTTAGAATTAGTAGTATATTATACAAACAATTTTGAATAATAACGGCTTGTGAAATGAGATTCATGCGCAGAACAGCGGGTTACACCAGATGGGATCGGAAAAGGAACACCGATATCTTAAAAGAATTGAAGACTACACAAATTTTGGAATATATTAAACAGTACCAACTAAATTGGAAACGCCATCTTGAAAGAATGAGTTCAAATCAGATCCCCAAATTTGTTTATAATTATATACCAAGAGGACGAAGATCACGGGGCCGTCCTATGAAACGCTGGAGGGAAAATTTTCTATAGGATCGTAACAGGCCTTGTCCTAATACTTGGAAGGAAGAAGAAGAAAGAAACAATTTTGAAATTGTTTAAATCAGTGGTAGATGAACTAAATAAGGACGATTCTTCATCAATTGAAATTCTTCAGAATTTACTTAAGAACACATTAAACATATTAAAAAAATGAATTAACTTACATTTCTACAAATTTGGGTTTCTTGTGTTACTCTATAAAAAATTAGAGGCATCAACCATCTTTTTGACTGAGACAATTAATGAGGTGAATGACATTAAGAAAAAATTAATTCACTCAAAGGTCCCAAAGTAGAAGCTATTAAACAGAAATATAAAACTGTGTTCGAAAAAATGATGGATTTCATACTATGTATAAAATTGCCAAAGTTTTGGAAGAGCAAGTAGACATTGGGGAAATTGAAAATGTTGTGTCAGTGACATTTTCTTTGATGAAATATGCAAGACTATCTTCCTGTGATGTTGAATGGACCTTCTTCTGGTATTGTGCATTGTTCCGAGACAACCGATGTTGCTTTGTGGTGGAAAACTTGGAGAAAGTTTTCATAGTTCACTGCAACAGTGAGTTGTTTTAACCCACCAGGGTCTCAACATGTGAGTGAGTTTTATAATGAATATTTTGATATTTTGTAGTAATGAAACAAAATATTTATGCATTTTTATAACATATTTTCCCCCTTTTTACTACATAAAAAATATAATATTTTAAGGTTTTTTAGCACATAAAAATCCTTGCCCTAATGATGACCAATATCGTTAAATATATGTAGGTAAGAAATAACACTATGAGGTTTATTTTAATTAAATTTAAGTTGTTTTTTCCTCACCTCATATTTCTTGTTATTTCAATCTTGGTGTCTGAAAAATGTTTGTTAAATTGTTGAAACCGTCATCTTGTTACAGTTGTTTTACAGTTAGTTCTTATTTGTTTTCCTTTTGACTTGAATAGCCAACTTTATTAAATATTTGTAGGTAGGAAATAACATTATGATGTCTATTTTAATTAAATTTGAGTTATTTTTTGACTCGCCTCATATTTTGATTCATGAAATATGAGATGAGTCAAAAAACAACTAAAATTTAATTAATGACCAATATCATGTTTGAATGAATCTTGTCCTTCAACCAATCATAGCCATGATTCACTCAATATTTATCAAAATTTATCAACTGTTCCTTACAAGATAAACACATCTTCTCCTTTTTTAAATGTTCTTAACAAGTCAGATTATTATGCTATATTACAGTGATCAATAATTTCCAACAATCAATCAATGATTTCATAAGAATTAAATGAATCGTGATTTCTTCTTACCTCATACTTTTATTAAAATATATATACAGTCAATATGCCCATTTCACCAATAAATGTTTAAAATGGTCAACAAGTTTCTACAGCCAAGCTGTCATTCTCAAGACCAGATATTGACTGAGTCAATATCTGGTCTTGAGAATGACAGCTTGGCTGTAGAAACTTGTTGACCATTTTAAACATTTATTGGTGAAATGGGCATATTGACTGTATATATATTTTAATATTGTATCACCAAGAAGATCAATTGTGTATTAAATTCATACTTTTATGTTTTTTAAAGATAGAAGTATGAGGTAAGAAGAAATCATGATTAATTTAATTCTTATTAATTGAACCTCATAATGTTAAAAATTCCCAAATTTAATATATAAATTTAACAGACAATGATTTCATCTTTAAATAGGTATATAATATATATATATATATATATATATATATATATATATATATATAAATGAATTTAATATTAACAAGCCAACAAGCTGTTAGCAGTAGAAATTGATTTTTGGAGGTGATCAACAAGAAATTCAAGAAGGGATGAAGTCAGAAACAACACAAAAAGGGAAATTATGCAAGTTGAAAAAACATTAGAAGAAAAATGTTTGAAATAGTATGGACACTCATAAGAATGGAAGAAGATAGAATACCAAAGAAGATCCTTGATTGGAAAGCTAATGGAAGAAGTAGAAGAGGCAGACCTAGAGAACAATGGATAGATGGAGTGAGGAAAAGTATGGAAGCTAGAGATTTGATGGAAGGAGATGCTTTAGACAAAAACCTCTGGTGACGAATCACTTTGGTTAAGGGGACAGGGTAGTCTGCATACAACTATAAAGTAAATGTGCTCTATCTCAGTAAGTTTTAATCAGAATTACTTCTATCTCTCGAATTATTATAGTTTTTAGTTTATGATTCTAGCCATGATACTTGATTTAAAAAAAAATATTTTATACAGAAAATGTCCACCGCTGTGGTCTCGAGGTAGCGTGCTGCCTTGTCACGCAGCAGGCCCAGGTTCGATCCCCGGTCGGGGCAGTTTTTCTGGGTGAGGTTTTTATCGGGGTTTTTCCTCACCTGTAAGACAAATGTCAGGAAAACTTTAAGGCCCAAACGGTCCCCGAAATCATATGGCCATCATCCTTATCATTATCATCCTTACCATTATCATTATCATCATCACATCATCCTTCACCGGTGTGGAAAACAACGGGAAGCTACCACACCTACACAATTCCCTAGTAAAGCTGCAAGCATAGCATGAAAATGCTATGATTGCAGTGAAGGACCTGCCTTTGGGCAAGAATTACTATGAAAAAAAAAACAGAAAATGTTCATTCAAAATTTGTTTAAAACATACGTGACTTTAGGTACCTTTTCCTAAGAAAGTACTTGCAGTAAAGAATCAGAATTTTGTTTGCACATTCAAAGTATAATTAGCTACTCTGATGATCCGAATTATTAGGGTATCTGTAATAGTTAACCAGATTTTTTTTTTAAATTATGAAAATTATTGTTCTGAAGTCCACCACTGTGGTCTCAAGGTAGCATGCTGCCTTGTCACACAGCGGGCCCGGGTTCGATCCCCGGTCGGGATAGTTTTTCTGGGTGAGGTTTTTATTGGGGTTTTTCCTCACCTGTAAGACAAATGTCAGGAAAACTTTAAGGCCCAAATGGTCCCCAAAATCATATGGCCATCATCATCATCGTCGTCCTTCACCATTATGGAAAGCAATGGGAAGCTATCACACGTACAATTCCCTAGTAAAGCTGCAAGCATAGCATGAAAATGCTATGATTGCAGTGAAAGACCTGCCCTTGGGCAGAATTACTATGGATGGATGGATTGTTCAGAAAATCTTCTCATTTTTTCATACATAGTTTTGAATGGAACTTCCTGAAAGTGGTAGTTAAAATTCATTATCACATGAAATAGGAGTGTTCAAAATTTCTATGTTCTATCTCTAATAATTTCTGAGTAACAGGTACATAAACTTGCAAAAATGTAAAGTTGAAAAACGGATGTCGAAAAAAGACAACTACATGCTGACTTACATCAATACATTCCAGGGTCATAATCTTCTGGCTCCTCATTTGTGGACTCTTCCTGCATCCTTTCTTGTCTCCTCTTTGTCCTGGCTTCCTTAGTTGATGCTTGGATTGCTCTACGTGCATGATAAAGCCGATCGTTATCGATGTGACGTAATGCTTTCTCTGTATTTGACCCTGGTTTGAGCCCCATTTCTTTGAAGACCAGCAGTCTATATGCAGCCCCATTGTTGAAAGTCAACACAGCATCGTACACACCCAGACGTATGACGTCATGTCCAACAAACACAGTTTTAGGCACATGCTCCCATATGCAGCTATTAAAACTCTCATTTTGGTTCTGCATGTGCCCATGTAAACATTTTTTGAGAAGCTCTGGGCTACTCAGCTCTCTGAAAATGGGCTTTATGGTATCCATCACTGCACTAGAAGGGAATTCTTGTGATGGTACACTTGCCCAAGTGCTGCAGGCTTCTGGTAGAGACTTGTTGTGAATCGGATCCCTTGGGGCAGAGTTGGTGTTGAGGATCCAGATCAGTGGAAATTTTATGAAAAAACATAGCCCACACTGCTGTTCTTATTTTCTCCAGGTCATTCTGGTATAAACCCATTATCACATGAATTACCTGTTGTAATGGAAGTTGCAGCAACATCACCATGGTGTGATAAATGTCCCCTTCACTGCCATTTTTCATCGACAATTACAGTAATATCTCCATTACCTTCATTTTTATCCTTTTGCCTCCATAGCAGCACTAGAGCCAATGACCACAGCTTTCATATTTCTTGAAAGAAATTCAGTATAATCACTGAATTTTGAAGGTGGAGGAGGGAGGTTCCAAATACCACACAAGTCAACACCTTTCTTCCTTTTTCCAATGCAATGAAGACCTTATATTCACATCTTAATATTTGTGTCTGGTGTATTCTGAAGTTCTTGATGTGTTGCTTGTATCTGTGCCGGTTCGCTCAGGGTAGAATATGATCACTCAGGGATGTTTTAAATTATACACTTATTATTTCAGTTTATTGGATACATTTGTATATCTACAATGTTTTATACTTCATTAACTCGGAGTGGAGTTGATGAGTTATTTCCGCCCACGTGTTTTAATATCACCTTCGTGAACGATTACTGAAGAACTTGACTATTGCAGAACGTAGGAGCGTGAGAGAGTTTTCACACGCGTCCTCGTCTTATAAAGGCGATGACTCCTCCCATAAAGTCGCCATCCCTACTCCGAGTGTATATGTTATTCATTACAGCTTAGAGGGGTAGGTACCATTCGTTTGGGTTTCTATGTTGGTAATAGACTCGTGTGCACGTTTTGTGCGCCTTCCAGTTATTACTATTAATGGTACGTTTTAGTACTTACGAGTCTATTACTTCTTGCCACATATCACAGTTTGTCGATTTTGTTACCAATTCTGAACAGAGCCCTCTTCTACCACTAATATTTTCACATATATGCAGAGACCCATATGATTTGCTATATTTACATATTGTTCACAAAGCTGGACAATAAATCTAGACTAACAACATTACTATTACTATCATGTATACCACTTTTATCTAAACTATTCACAATGTTTACATCACTCTCTTGTTTATAAGAAAGGTTGGCTTCTTCCTGAGAACAACTCTCTACTTTACACTCTTGTGCAGGTCCATGTGGTGTTTCGAGGTTAGTAGTCTCCTTTCCTTCTTTTTTTTTTTTGTTTTGTTTTGTGCACTGATTTCTGTGAAATGTACTTCTTTTATAAGCCCTAGTGCTTCTAGGTACTTTGAATAAAAAACTGTCAACTTCTAATAGAAAGAAAACTTACTTTTTCAATAAAACAATTTCTTTTTCACACTACAACTTTTCTCCTTCTCAAACTTCTATCATGTTAGATTGGAATACAAATGATTCAATAGACTGCTACAGCATAGCCAACTAATCACTATCGTAAAACAAAACTTACCTTAAACTAGTTCAGGAGAAATCAATGAGGGATGTGGTAGGCCTGATTTAAAGGGATGCGTCATGTTCTTAAAACCCAATTTAAGTGCTTTAAAATGAACATAACACTATATATATATATATATATATATATATATATATATATATTCTTAAACTAGAAACACTAGAGAATTTTTAAATACCAAAATCTAAAAATGTCATTTTTGGTCATTTCAGAGTACCCAGTTCCCTTAAGGAGAAGCACTGTATTGTGGAATATTCCTAATAAAAAAAATATTATTTTTACTTCTCATTTGATAATAATCCATGATTTCCACTAGACCGGTTTCAAAGGATGTCCTCTTCATCCTTAGTTGAAACATTGACTGTCAAACTTCTGCCATCACCATCAACTTTCCAACTGCCATCTGATGCAAGTTCGTTAAACTTAGGGATCTAATCTTGCTGGCTGAGAACTTCAAAATTCATGGATCGATACTTGTTCTTCTGACATGCCTCATAGACTAGTAGTCAGAGCTTCTGACTACAATTCATGATGTCCTGGGTTTGATTCCCAGTCAGAGCGCAGACATTTTTTTCTTAGAGGGAGTTATTCCTGTGGCCTCCCATGGTCTGAATTTAGATTAAGATTAGGTTTAAGTACTCATTATCATTCATATCATCGGGATAATGTAACTCCACCTTCCAGGTGTTCCAGCTTAAGAATGTCGTAAAGACAATCTGCTGACATTGATAAAAAAAATTTGTTGTTCCAAAATATATATTTTCCCAAAATGTCAATTCCATAGGCTTATCTAAATGTTTCAATATTTTAATTTCTTTTCCAATCTGCAACTGCTGATTTTTCAATTTCACAGTTTTTTTAGTTTTTCCTATGTATATTTCATTACAGTCATTGCAATTAATTTGACAGATTTTTTATTAGCTGGGGTATCATCATATCATCCTTCACAGGTTAGGTCTTTGCCTTCCGATCTCACATCTGTTCAGCCCAGTCCTTTCTTGGTCTTCCCACTGATCTTCGTTCTCCAGGATTATACATCAGTGCCATCTTTGGTATCCTATTCTCTTGTCATTCTTTGCAGATGTTCTGTGTTCTTCTATTTGTTGAAGAAGTGGTTGTACTTTTAGTTCATCTCTAATGTTATCATTTCTAAAATATTCTTCTCTTGTACAACCTTTAACAGCCAGTAGAAATCTCATTTCTGCTGCTTGAATTTTACTTTTTTCTTTTTCCTTCAGGACCAAGGCCTCACTTCCATACATAGCCACTGGTAGTGCCATCGTTGAGTAAAATCTTAGCTGCATCTTCTTTCTAACTTTGTTCCTCAGTGTTCATCTGATTGTTCCACAAATATATTGAAATTTCAGTATTTTCTTATTTATGTCTTGTGCTTCTTAAGTTATATCGCAGACCAAGTACTGGAAGTGTGAAACCTGTTCCAACACTTTATCTTCTATTACTATTTTTGTTACTATCTGGGGTATTAAGCTTTTTTATTTGAAGGGAATTGCCCACAATATTACATGATCAAATTGACTGATTAAACAAATTTTATACATGCACACACAATTCTGATTTGATTTTTACATTACAAATGAATATAAATATTTTATTACTGTATTTTAATAATTTTTTTTTAAATCACTACATTTTATTCAAATAGTTCTAGGAAATGTTACACTAATGTTTTCCAAATTCTCTAGGTATGTTCTTTGTCACTTCATGACTGGAGAATTTATCGAACATTTGGAATCCACTTGTGTTACTACTTAGAATAAATGTATGATATGAAATAAGGGTGTGGTTACCATAACACTAATTTAAGAAAACTTGTAAAAATTACACTTAATTCTTCAAACTGTTACTTAAATATTCTTCTCTGTTGCAGTTTACAATACCTAAATGTTTTAAGTGTTCCATGTTTAGTTGTCTTCTGTAATTGCTTTTATGCAATTACTTTTTCCTGTGGTATTTTCTTTTTAAAAAGGGTGTTTGATAGAATAATTAAAGGATGCAGGGAAAAAACCAGGTAAGTAACTTTTTTTGTTGAAATGGAGTTTGAGGTGTCATTAGATTCTCCATGGAAAGCACTATCATTTAGAAGAGTGAAATACATTTTGATATTGGGTTTACTTACTTCCAAAGTTTGGCATACAGGTAAGGGCAGCAAATGTTACAAAAAAACATGAGAAATAAAATATTTTATGTTAAATATAATTGCTTCATTACATATTTAACTAATTTTGGTTGCATGTTCATGAACAAATTTCTCAAATTGATATTACATAAAATCCGATTCCAAGCAATAACATATATTCATTTTCATTGTTAGGAAAAGTAATTATCCAACATGGAATTGTGTAAGTTTGAGTTAAGTGTGCCGATATCTTGAGGTAGGGAGTTTGTACAACTAAAAGTTTGTTTTTTTAGGTTTCAAAGAAAAGTGACCTTATGTTTTTTTTTTTCCCTGTCCCCTTCAAATTAACATAAAAAAGATGAAACATATTTTGAAAATGCTATAAACAAGGCATATAGGCACTATATTTTTTTAAAAATGTGTTCCATGGGCAAAATAGAGGTTGTGGGGTATATATATATATATATATATATATATATATATATATATATATATATATATATGGTATGATGATAATAAATGCCTGGACGGGATTCGAACCCGGATCTCTGAGTCTGTACCTCAGCGTGATATCCATTACACTACCAGGCGAATCCAATTCAAACACTTATTTTTCTTATATATGTATTATATTCTCCATTATTACTAGATGTCGCGAGAACTCGGTCTTCACTGCCATCTAGTAGCTGACTATAACAAGTAAGCAAATTAAAGAGAATATATATATATATATATATATATAAGACGAAGGCCACGATTATAGGAAGGGAACCAAGAAAGTTAGACATTAACGGATTAAAGATGAGGTCATTGAGCAAGTGGAGTCTCAAATACTTAGGTTGTACTATCAATAGTAACATGAACTGCTGTCAAGCAATAAAGCAGATGATAGAAATGGCAAAAGAAACTTTTAACAAGAAGTGCAGCATTTTCTGTGGATCTTTGGCAAAATAATTATGGAAGAGGCTAGTGAAATGCTTTGTGTGGAGTGTAGCATTGTATGGTGCAGATACTTGGACATTACGACGGAATGAGGAAAAGTGACTGGTAGCTTTGAAGATGTGGATATGGAGAAGGATGGAGCATATAAAATGGACAGACAAAATATAAAACAAAGATATGCTAGACATAGTGGATAAAGAAAGAACAATGCTGGACCTTGTAAAGAAGAGGAAAATAAATTGGATTGGCCACTGGTTAAGAAGAAACTACCTGCTGATGGATGCTGTAGAAGTAATGGTCAACAGAACGTTAGAGGCAGAAAAAGACGTCAGATGATAGACAATATTAAAATAAATGGTTTGCATGCAGATACAAAAAAGGAAGGCTGAGTTAAGGAAAGAGTGGAGAATGCTGAGTTTGCAGCTAAAGGCCTGCTCTTGGGCAGAGCACTATGTATGTATTTGAAATAGTTACGGTTTAGTGGAGGTTGAAGATGACAGACTTTGAAACATGTGAGATGAGAGAAGCATATTTTATGAGATGACGTTTCTGATTCATATTTATATCCTGTTGATAATAGTATGTGGTAAATGCTGTTATCTAATCCACTGAGGCTGTGCTTATTAAGCTGGACCCAACGTGCACTATAATTCGCCGTTTGAACTATTCTCCTACACATGTCAAGTTTACAAATGACTGGTGTAGAAGAATGAAGAGAGAAAAGGGCTATATGATCTAGTAGATATGACTTTTTTATATTATATAGTTTGTCAGTTCGACATTTGTGGTGTTCTCTCCTGGCATGGCGTACTTTTAACCCACTTCTGAGGTTGGGGCACCTGTAAGGCAGCGTTATGTTGCCCCGATGATATGAGAGATGATGGTAAGGAGAGGTCTTAAACTAAACTTAATCTAATTGGGTAAATATGCTATTGATGATAATGTTGGCCAGATGGTGTTCGGGGACCGTTTCGGCTTGACATTTATCTTACAGGTAAGGAAAACCCTGAAAAAAACCTCACCTAGGAAACTTGTCCCGACGGGGCCCGCTGTGTGACAAGGCAGCACGCTACCTTGAGACCACAGCGGTGGACAGACATGAGGTGTGCCCAGATACAGGTGGAACAACACAATATGTAATTCTTTTGGAAAATAGATTTGATAGGTATATTTGGTTCCAGTGTATGAGGAGCAGGGGATGCATAGATGCCTGGTCTAACTATTTCAAGTTCCTTTTATTTGTTTACTGCTAATGATATGAAGTTGAAAGTTTTTGTTACGTCTGCAGTAACTAATTTTTCTCACGTGTTCTGATAACTGTGTATTTACGCAAGATTAATCCCATGAATGTATAGTTGTTGTCTCAGCTCATTGGATGAAACATTTGGAGAAATGGATGAGGGGTACTTTTTCTTTAGTAGGGCTGAGTGTAGTTTTTTTTGCACCACTCTAAGCTCGTTCGAAAATCGTTTCTCTCAGTTGTTGGATTGAATAGTGGCTGTGCAGTTAATTTTATTAAAATTTGTTGCCTAAGTGTAGAATTTATAGAATACTAGTTAATGCCCGGCGTGTGCTGCTACACTTAAATAAATGCAAATTCATGTATTTTTATGTTTAGTTGAATAAGTAAAAGGAAAATTAATTATAAATTTATATCGTAATTATTTTTAGATACCCCGTGCTGATTACCCGACGTTGCCCGGGATTCTACTTATCCCGATCTTATTGACAATGAGCTGAGAGACAAAATTCGTTATTGTGAGTTATAAGTTAAAGGGATGCCTGCCGTGCGCTGCTACGCTTACCAAGGAATCTACTTATCCCGATCTTTTTGGCATCAATCAAAGACAAAAATGGTTATTGTGAGCTATCCGTAAAAGATACACATATGCTGTCTGTTTTGTACAGTTTTTTGAGATATTAAATTCTGTGTACATTAATTTGATGCAAGTTATGTGTTATGGTTTTAGCCAGCGTAAGCCATTTAAGCGTCCAAAGAGCGACTTTTTCGCGTTTTTCACTACAAAGGGTGAAATGCTTGAATAATACAACTCTCTTATAGCCTAAAACCTTCCCGGGAAACTCCTGAACATTTTGCAAGAAGCTTCATTACAATCGGATAAACGGTATGGCAGCGCATAAAATACGAACACACAGTCATTCGTGTATTCACGTAGACTTTCACGGCCGGACTTGCTATGATGATCTTGAAGATTTTCGCGCTGCAGACCGTGGTCGTGAGGCTTGTAGTTCCCCGACGTTTCGCCAGAGACTGCATCTGGCATCATTGAGACAACCCTTGAGGATGCCAGACGCAGTCTCTGGCGAAACATCGGGGAACTACAAGCCTCACGACCACGTCTACAGCGCGAAAATCTTCAAGATCATCACAACACAGTCATTAATTTTTATATATTAGATTATTTTATTTAAATCATTGCATAACAATATTTTGGACGGAATTCTCTGGGGGTCCGCTTCACGGGCTCCACGCTGTGCTCACAATAGCAAGAGAGGGCGTCCCCGGGCGGCGCAGTGGATAGGGGAACGGGTGGTGGTTTGCTTGCATTCCTCCCGGCTACGTCCAGACCGGATCCGCGGGCCATTTGTGAGATCATCGGCATTCGAGCGAACTGACTTACTATTTAGCTTGTGCTGCGCCCACTACAGCAGCAGAACGCATCTCCTCGGTGGCGTAGTGGGGAAAAGGTCGGTGGATCTGCTAGTCAGTCCTCCCTTCCAAGCCCGATGGACTCGCATACCTTAAGTGGGGTCAACAGGAGACGAGCACTCTGTTGTACCATGAGTTTACCATCCTGGTCCCACAGCAGGAACCGCGACCACAGTGGCGACGTGGTGGGGGATTGGCGATCGGAAGCAGTGAACCTGAGGCCCATCTATGGGGGCGCCAGCGGCAATGAGCACCCTGGATGTCTACATTACTCAGTGTAGGGGCCTACTGGTCTTACAGCAGCGGCACGAGGAGTGAGTTTTGCGAACGGGATGGACAGGTCAATACCAGCTTTATGCTACGGGAATTGCTGACCAGGTCAGGGTGCGCGAGACACGGACAAGGCCCAATTTTTTGGTGTTGGATTGGCGCCGACTCCGCTGCGATCGTTGAACTGACTCGACGACAATCTGAGGTCGTCAGGAGTTGAGCAACCTGACGTACTAATGCTCAGGCTGGACCCACTTGAGCAATAGAACACGTCCCTGGGCGTTGCACAGGGGGATGGTCGGTGGATCTGCTAGTCAGTCCTCTCTGCCAAGTCCAATGGACTCTTGGACCATTTGTGGGGTCGACAGGAGATGAGCACCCTGTCGTACTATATGTTTACCTGTTGGGGCCTACTGGCTCCGTGCCGGCCCGCAACGGCGACAGGACGCGTCCCTGGAAGGCACACCAAGGCACGGCCCGCATCAGCGTAGCGCGGGAGCAACTTTGCTGATTCCCGGCTCAGCCTACGGGCTCGTGTACCAACTGTGGAGTCGCCAGGAGATGAGTACCTGGATGTACTAGAATCTCACACTGCGAGACTTGATGGAATCAAAGTCTTAGCCGGTCTCACGACGGGTGCAGAATGCGTCCCTGGAGGTAGAACAGGGGGATGCTCCCAAGCAACGCAGTCCTCTCTGCCAGGCTCATAGAGCCCGTGTGGGGTCGTCAGAGTTGAGCGTCCTCACGTACTACGTAGCTCAGCAATTTTCACGAAGTTGCGACTCGAACACTGTCTCCCGGAGTGTTGGTTTTATTGCCTTGAATATGTGAATCGCGAAGTAGACAAGGGAGGACAAGTTTGAGTCTTGGGAGTATGGTTGATTTGACCGAGGTATCCCAAGGGGTGGAGGAATGGGTTTAAACTGGTCTTCCGTGTTCTGTAGTTTACAAATCTGAAACATTTGCGGATCAGATTTCACAATTTTCGAACAATGAGCAATTTGACAATATTTCAATGAAAGTCGACCGTGATTGGTTTAAATTGACACGAGCTGGAAACTAATAGGCATGTTTTAAAAGGGTAGATTATTTTTTTATTTATTTACTTTTTCATTGATTGTGAATCTAAAAGGGCTAGGTGCACAATTTATTGCATATTAAATTATTAATATCTCAGTTATAATTAAACGCTGTTCTTTTATTGGCATTTTGTTTTAAACAATATAGATACAAATCAGTTTTTTGTTTGAAAAATTTAGTCTGATGGTCATTCATTCATCCTTTTAACAAATGTCCGTTTAAATTCGATTGATCAATGTGAAATGCCTAGCGTATGTACAAAACAATAAAGAAAAGCCTGGGCATGCAAGCTGTTTCTTGAAAAATTATAGATGTTTAGAATAATTGTTAAAATGCGTTTTAAGGTGAATTGTTTGAAGGAATTGACATGTTTGTGATTCAGTGTATAATTTTGTTGATGTTTTTCTTTTAAAACTCTCCGATAAGATAAAACAAAAGTTTATTTTTGAAATGAAACGAATTGATTTGACATATTCGTGAAGAGTATATTTCAGACAAAAGTCTCTTATCTTTCAGCACGCAGTTCTACATCTAAGTTTTAAATGACATTTTTAAGAAGTATTAAATACATCATGATATTTATTCACATGAGCAGCAGTTTGATGTCGGATGAATTTCCAGCAGACATGTTGATTGACTTGTACAAATATTGTAACGCAAGGTCTATAACGTTCATTTTTACAGGAACAGTTACAAGTGTTTGCAAAGGTATGGATAATATGTAGGCTATAGATTTGTAAAATCCCGCGCCGTGTTCGAGTGGTTAAGGCAAGATGTCATGGCGCAGGATTATGGGACTTGTGCTGATTCGGGTCTCCATGGGGTAATACATTTTCTCATAGAATTTCGGCCAGTATGGGACCGGGCCCACGCAGCATCGTGAGGAATTTGGGTAGCTATAATAACTAGCGGTTCCAAGTTGAGAAAACAAGCTATAACGACTGGGGAAGCCAACATGCTGACCATATTACCCCTTCACTAACAGGATGATCGTCTACCCCTGTGATTAACAATGCAGATGTGAGGCCAGCAGCTGGATCGTAGGCCAAGGGCCTTCTAGGCCTGTCGGGACATGGATTTTTAAAAATAGATTTATAAGTGATATAGGCCTAAGCTTAGGGTCCAACGGTCCCCGAAAATCATCCGGCCATCATCATCATCCTTCGCCGGTGTGGAAAGCAACGGAAAGCTATCACACCTACTATAATTCTCTAATAAAGCTGGAAAGCATTGCAGTGAAAGACCTGTCCTCGGGCAGAATTATTATGGATGGATGAAAGTGATATAATTAATATACAGCGATTCCACTACGTGTCTTAGGAGACCATGGGGAAATAGGAGGTTAAGGCTCCTATCTTTCTGAACAATCGGCATAATATGTCATCCTTATGTGATGCAGGATTTGCTAGACATCCCGATTTAGGAGGGGTTATTCTGATTTCCTTGATGAATACCGAATCCCGATTAAAAGCCAGTCGGGATTGAATAAAATTCCAAATTTCTGAATAAAGACGTAATTCAGATGCATGGAAAAACAATAATTCACGGCGCTCTTCGGACGTATCATAATGCGACTTCCTCTCTTATCACGTTCACAGTCTTTTGTTTCCGAGTTTATTAAAAGACAGTTTGAGTGAAGTAGTCGCTGGTCGCAGTTAATATTTCAGCTTGTCCGCTCTCATTCAGTGACAAAAATATTCCGTTTTTAACATCTCAATTTACACTTCAGAGTTTTGTACATTTTAAATAACTAACTAACTAACCAACCAACTCATTGGCACTATCGAACCCATAGGTTCATGGCCGCGCGGACATAAGCTCTCCACAAATTCCTATCCTCAGCTAATGTTTTCCAATCATCCCCTGTATAATGTACTTCTTCAAATCATGGTTAATGTTATTCTCCCACCTCATTCTGGGTCCACTAACTGGGCGTTTTTCCTGGGTTTTCCTACAAGAAACTTCCATTCCCCTCTTTCTATCCATATTCATGCCCATCGAGTCTATGAGATTTAATTGCTCTAGTAAAATATTTTAAAACATAGATTCATCATCAGTGAAACTAATCAAAATACTGTATTATCGACCGCTATCGGTTCGAAAGAAAGAAAAGTTTCAATATAAAATTGATAATGAGTGGTGTAGAACATATTCATGGTTAATAAAGGGAATATACGTTTATAGTGCTTACTGTACTGGGTGCCTAGTGTTTCTCACGGAGGAGAAAATTACATTAAAAACACATGAATAGAGGGAGAGATTGAAAAGTCAACAGAAGTACAAATTACTTACTTGTTTTGATCTCTATATGTTTTTAACCATTATATATCGAATATGGTTTTAATTTGAGTATTTTATAACTAACTAATTCACTGATACTATCGAACCTGAAGGTTCATGGCAGCGCGGACATAAACTCTCCATATATCTCTACCCGATCTAAAGTTTTCCCTCAAATCATGATTAACGTTATTCTGCCATCTTATTCTTGGTCTACCAATTGGGCGTTTTCCCTCTAGTTTTCCTACAAGAAGCTTCCATGCACCTCTTACAATCTCGCTTCAATTTATTCATTTTGAGAATTTTACTCATCATTGAGGGTTTTCTCCAACCATCTTAATAATTAACATGAGTTTTAAAAATACATAAATAACTATGGACTATCCGTTTGTAATACACCTTCACAGTTCTCTGTCCTCTGTGTCTTCACCCGTTACACCCAATTTCCTCATTGAATTCTGAATGTTATGCTTCCAGGTTGTTCTTGGTCTTCCTTTTTAGCCCATTCTTTCAATTTTCCATTACAGATGGCCTTTGCTAGTCTTGCATCCTGCATCTTTTTACGTGTTCATACCATATTAGCCATCTGTGTACAATCTCATTCATTATACTTCTTTCTGCATTCATCCATTTTCTAATTTCTGTATTTCTAATCTTTTTCCAGTCGAGATTTTCTGGCAGCTCTTCTCCAAAAAATCCATTTCTATTGCAGATATTCTGTTGGCTTGTTGTGTTATATAATAGAAATCCGATAATTAAAAATGGAGGTTTACCTGCAAGTCGAAATGTATTAATGCCGTAGGTTTTCTCGTAACAAAAATGTATATAATATCCATCCATCCATAGTAATTCTGCCCGAAGGCAGGTCCTTCACTGCAATCATAGCATTTTCATGCTATGCTTGCAGCTTTACTAGGGAATTGTGTAGATGTGGTAGCTTCCCTTTGCTTTCCACACCTGTGAAGGATGATAAGGTTGATGGCCATATGATTTCGGGGACCGTTTGGGCCTTAAAGTTTTCCTGACATTTGTCTTACAGGTGAGGAAAAACCCCGATAAAAACCTCACCCAGAAAAACTGCCCCGACCGGGGATCGAACCCGGGCCCACTGCGTGACAAGGCAGCACGCTACCTCGAGACCACAGCGGTGGACCGTATATAATATATAGGATTTAATTAACAGCAAAATATACATTCCGTAAACCAGCAAAATCGGACGATAAATTCGACTTGCTGACGAATGAGCTTTTTACGCATTTCCTGCGTGACGGACTGTTTTTTTTGTCTTAAAATGTACGTATAAGAATATCTTACGAGACAACTATCAATATTCTTATATCTAAACCTTCCTTTATTTTTTTATGACAGCGTCATCATTCTGTTTTGAGCCAAAAATCAGAAAGTAACTATGAATTTTAACTCTAAGTAACCGAAATCGAGACTACCATTTCTTTAAAAAAAACAGTGTCACTTAAAGGTTACTCTTGGGCAGCCCTTGCTGGCGGGAGATAATAAAAGATAATATGTGAATTTGTCCTAGTGTTACTGCCGGGCTGCCATGCTCAAAATATTCCGGTCTTGGCCTCAGGACCTTGAAGTTGGAACTCACAGCTGATTTTTATACACATGATCTTTATTACATGACCATTTCATAAAAAAAAGTGAAGGTAGATTTTGATGATAAGTCTACTTGTTAGCAAGTAAGAAATTTCAGGGAAAAAAAAAATACTTTTCAAACTAAATTCTAATTAAAGTTAGTAACTCGTTAAATCATAATTCTTTTTTTAAATATTTTATATTCGGTTAGAAGAGGTAAATGAATCTCTAAAGAATTTGAATTGGAGAAGCGAGTACGAGAGGGTGATGGTATACTTTTTAATCAGTATTTTTAAATTTCATTACGAAACACCGTTGAAGTCCGGAAGGAAGACGCCCAGTTGGTAGACCAAGAATGAGGTGGGGGAATAACATTAACTATGATTTGAGGGAAGTAGATTATACAGGGAATGATTGGAAAGCATTAGCTCAGGATAGGGATGTATGGAGAGCTTATGTCCGCGCGGCCATGAACCTACGAGTTCGATAGTGCCAGTGAGTAAGTAAGTAACACCGTTGAAGTCGTTATGTAAAAGTTTAAAATATAAAATTTGATACCTGAGATCTGAGTCGTGTTATTTTAATTACATGATACATCATAAAGAATTTTGGAAGCTTTCGAAAACATATGTTCCATCTTCTGCTAATTAAACTGTACTTTAAACAGTTCATCTAGTTGAAGAAGACTGAGATTTCAGGTACCAATTTTATATTTGTAACTTCTAGCATACTTTTTAATGTAGTATGTAAATCACAACTCATAAGGCTAAGATACAAACAAAAAGAAATTTTTATTATTATTGATTTTGTACATCTCAATGATGGATAAATCATATTTGAAGAGAAAAATTATACGCTCAGACTGGGACTTGAACCCGGGACCCTTGGTTCTCTAGACCAAGTGCTCTACCAACTGAGCTACCTGAGCAAGTACCGATCTAAACGCAAATCTTTCTCTATATACGTTGTAATTCCCATCCACCAAATGCTGTGAAGCCATGCTTCTATCTTGCAAATGGCGGCTCCTTTATTAAGAAGACATATTTGGGAATTATACATTACAGCCATACTGAGATCATTGAGATGTACGAAATCAATAATAAAAACTTGGAAAAAGCCGTACTGGCTGTAATGTATAATTCCCAAATATGTCTTCTTAATAAAGGAGCCGCCATTTGCAAGATAGAAGCATGGCTTCACAGCATTTGGTGGATGGGAATTACAATGTATATAGAGAAGGATTTGCGTTTAGATCGGTACTTGCTCAGGTAGCTCAGTTGGTAGAGCACTTGGTCTAGAGAACCAAGGGTCCCGGGTTCAAGTCCCGGTCTGAGAGTATAATTTTTCTCTTCAAATATGATTTATCCATCATTGAGATGTACGAAATCAATAATAAAAACTTGGAAAAAGCCGTACTGGCTGTAATGTATAGATAGAAGCATGGCTTCACAGCATTTGGTGGATGAGAATTACAATGTATATAGAGAAAGATTTGCGTTTATATCGGTACTTGCTCAGGTAGCTCAGTTGGTAGAGCACTTGGTCTAGAGAACCAAGGGTCCCGGGTTCAAGTCCCGGTCTGAGCGTATAATTTTTCTCTTCAAAAAAAAAAATTATTTAATATATAATAATAATAATGTATAGCGCACGATGTGCAAAGATTAGTTAATCTATATTAGTTTATCTGTCCATACAGAATCCTGTCAGAGATTGCCCTCTGTTTTTGCACTTTAGCACATGGTATCTCTCGCATAACATGCCGCATCGCTCGCACACGCATTCTGGTCCCGGGTCATGAAACTGTTTCGTTTTGCACAGTCTGTGATGGAAGCCGTGTACTGCTAGCCGGGTCACTAGGTGTCGTTGTTCGTAGTTCGGCTTCTTCCAGTCTTCTGTGATCATGGCATCGGTGTTGTAGAAATCGGTCCAAATGGTTTCTTTTTTCAGCTGCAGCTCTCTTAGTACAGTATTATAGCTCGCTGTAGATGGCAGGAACAGTTTCAATCGGAGCTCTTCTATGAGAAATAGCTCCTTTGTCAGTTCATAGACCGTGCGGGAGGGTGCGAACTTTGACAGAACCCGCTGCCTTTTTCAAATACATGGATTTCACTTTTTCCAGGAGTCTAAAGCTGTTGGTGTCCAGATGATCCCATATCAGTTGAAGACCGTATGTGGCTATGGGTACAATCTTGGTGTGGAAGAGTTTTATTGCTGCTTCCATGGACATCTTGGTTATGTCTTTTATTTCGTGCATGGCTTTGATTGCTTGGCTCGTCCTGTCCGATATATGCAGGTTGAAGAGTTTCCCTTAGGCTGGAGAGTGATACCTAGGTATTTGAAACTGTTGACTGTGGACAGCGCTCGGGTATTCAGCATAACCTTGAGTATACGAGGACGTCAAGCGTTTGATTATATAATAAATGTTGTCAAATTGTGGCTGTGCCGATGTTGTGATCTCTGGAAGATGTTAAGCAGGCTTTTGATCTACTTGTACAACAACCAAGTAAATTTGGTCTAATGGTGAAAGAGCAGAAGCCTAGACTTCTATAAGCCCTTTATCCAAAATCAAAAAGTGTTATTTTAATCTTTTAATTTTGAAATTGTTAAGGAATTTGTATAGATCGGATCATTATTGTCATGTGGTAATGAACCAAATAGGAGAATAAAAACATCAAACAGATCATACTATCTACTCCTCCCATTACGAGTATTAAGGCGTCATGCATTTCTTGGACCTACCTTAATTACACCAGTCCTCACGTACGGAACTAAAAAATGGACGTTGAATGCAATATTAAGAATTAAACTAGTTGTATTCGAGAGGAAAGCTTTAAGAAAGGTCCTTGGAGCTATTTTTGATGACAATAAGAGGAGACTTATGAAAATATATGAAGAGTACAGGGGAAAAAACCGGGCAAATTCCTTTCCCACGAAACCTAGAAGAAGCATACCAAACTTTGAAGATAAATAAACCCATCACTAAATTGTTTCTTTATTGTTTTACACTTCTAAAAGATAGTTATTTCCATGGTATCTCAAAATCAATTCCATAAAAAAAGTGCCTTACCTAATTATTTCTCTGGCCCCTTCATATAATGTTCTCAGATGGATTGGTTAAGTTAGCAGAACACACCTCAGATTTGTTAATTCACAACAGACGAGGAAAACCCAGGTATCGATGGGTCTCGGTAGTGAATTATGTAAAAAAACTTAAGATCAGAAATGAGAACAAGAAGGAAGAGGGATATTAAGGCGGCGATGACTCATATTGGGCTGTTCGACCAAAATATTTTATATTCGATCACATGATTTGATTTAAAACTATACACCATGTGGTCTAGAGGTAACATAGTTGCTTCAAACGCAGCGGACCCGGGCTCGATTCCGGTTGGGCCAAGTATCCAGCGTGAGATTTTTTCGAGGATTTTCCTCACCTGCAAATAGTCCTCCATTCGGTTCTCCGGGCGTGGACTATTTCAGGGAACCCATGCCAAAGGTTCAAACACCAAAGAGAGATGAATAGACAGGTGAATGGAGAAAACTACATAACAGTGAACTACATGGTCTTTATAGGAAGCCAGATATAATAAGAACAGTTAACTCTCTTAGACTGTGATGGGCAGGACATGTGACACGAATGGGGAATGAAAGACGTGCATGGAAGCTTCTTATAGGAAAACCAGAGGGAAAACGCCCAGTTGGTAGAACAAGAATGAGGGAAGTAGGTTATACAGGGAATGATTGGAAAACATTAGCTCAGGATAGGGATGTATGGAGAGCTTCTGTCCGCGCGGCCATGAACCTACGGGTTCGATAATGCCAGTGAGTTAGTTAGTAAGACAAATGTCAAGAAACATTAAGGTCCAATTAGTCCCCGAATACCATTTGGGCACCATAATCATTCAAGTCATATTCGCTTTGTTGGCATGAATGTAAAAGTGAAAGGTATGTCTTGTCTTAAATGTTTAAATTGTCTCAAAGCTGGCACCGGTATTAAACTCATCACACATCAGGGGGAGGCCCTCCACATGAAAGAGAGCGTATTTTATTTTAGTAGTATTTAATAGGTAAGAGGTAGTGATGTGCATTCTATAACCTCTCCTACCTAATTCTCAACCTCACCTGCACGTGGTACACCCTGCTTTTAACTAACGAGGTAATGGGGACCCAGTCACGGAGGTATAACCGTTCCGTCAAATATGGAGGAAATTCCATATTTTGAACGCCTGACTAGAGGCTATAAGGTAGCAGCCCTACCACTAGTCTTGCTTTGTGGATGGCTGGTAACCAACCCAGGGGACTTCCTACTACTCGAAGAAACTTAAGCAAAGACTGGAATAATCACACTGATGACGACAAAGCAAGAAGACCAAAACATCAGTGGAAAGATCAAGACCATCTTCGCTAGGTTTACCGTACAGGCCACATGACCTAAAACGAATTTGTTCATGATGATGATAATGATAGTATTTAATAACAGTTTGAGAATTAATTATAATGTATAATCATGTTTATTTTATTTTTACCTCACAGGTTGAGTGGAAGACGAATGCTTATGACCTTAACTCTGCCGGTTTATTAAAATTTACCATAATTAATAGTAGTAGTATTGTTATTAACTGTGGTTAGGGAGCAAGATGCCTTAAGACTGCGGCAAGATTTGTCACGGTTCGATGATATGTGATGTCAGTGCCCTAGCAGAAGATCCAAATAACCGTTTACAATAAACAAAAATATCCATAGGCTATATCCCATAATCCCGTTAACACTTTTGCCCTTATAGTTGCAAGTTCTGCTACTATGGAATAAAGGCACCACCACTACTTCGCGTACAAAACCTTAGACGTCACTGTACAAACATTATCATCCTCTTTACTTTATCAAGTCAACCCCATCCGCTGTGAAAATTCAGGTTACTTATGCAATAAGAAATACACCATTACAGGTAGAACGCACATCAGTGAGTGAATGAATGAACCGGTAATATAAGTACAGTAAAGCTTCTTATTCGCGGGGGATATGTTCCGCAAAAGTGCCGCGAAAAGGGAATGTTAATTTGTATGGGTGTACTATAGGGGAAACTTCCAAGGTTCCAAAATAAAATAAAATAATCAAAATGAAATCAATTTAACGAGAGATTTTGAACAATTTCTATTAATTATTACTGTCAGCTACAACATTCTTTATTTTGTCTTCGGATTCATCAACATTGGAACAGCGTGATACAGACGCAAACGTCTCGCCAACGCATAAACGGCCAAGGATTCTGTTTTTACTTTAAGCGACAACCGGCAACACTAATTTTTTTCCGCATCAGAACTAATTTTCTTTCCTTTCACTCGACATAATAAATTAGCAACAAAGCAGAAGAGACATGTGTTATTCAATCAATATTATTGCAACGAATGACAAGTTGAAACAATAAAACACCAATCGTGAGGAGGGCGGTATTTATTAACGGACATAGCGGCGCGTGAAATACGCCGGCGGTGGCTTTTAACAACGAGCTTTAGGTTTAGTGATAAGTTTTATTTTACTTTGGTTTGAAACGCTCTTTGTAATAGCCGCCTTGGCACGTGCCTGTAGTAAAAAAATATTTGCCGATGCGTTAATAGAGGATACTAATCCTTTTAATGTACCGACTGGATCCGCAGATAAATTAATTTTTAGCCGCGAGTACAGGAATTTTTTAACCCACGAATAATGAAAACGTGAATAAAGGAACTGCGAATAAGGAGCTTTTACTGTGCACACAAACTGCTTCAGTTTCGATATATAGTTAGCAGACTGTAGTTACTTAAACTTGATGCTATAATGTAATTAATTAAGGTAAAGCCGGAAGATCATGGATTCGAGTCCCGATAGGATCTGGATTTTTAAACTGGCCTAAACCTTCTGGCGGCATCGTGACCCTGCGGTCGATTCAGTCTGTAATTGAAATGAGTATCAGACTATGTTCTGAGGTAAAGGCGGCCGTCACGCCAAGGTTGACACGATTCTTTCGCCTGAAATCGGGATTTTTAGATACAAAATTAGGCCAACTAAGAAAACTAGCACAGTATCACCTGATTCGCAAGCACAATAATAACTTAAATACATGTTAACACACAGAAATAGGCCTACATTATGTAATGGAAATTGGCAATTAATGGCAAATGAGGGACATTTTGAAAAAGTGGCTGAATTATAATACCTAGGAATAATAATAACAAATATGGAATGAGGTGCACAAAGAAATTAAACATAGGCTTAATTCTATAACTGTACGTATGCTACTGTGCATTACAGGGCCTCTTGTCGTCCCAACTCCTTTTAAAAAACGTTAACCAGGGAGAGGTGGCCCCTTAGCGACACACATGAGATGTGACGTGGGGAATTTTCCGACCCCCCCCAAAAAAAAGAACAGTGTACACTACAAACTGATATTTTGATTTTATTTATGTATGTACAATTTGTTCGTGCGTTAATTAAACCGAATTTAAAATAATATTAATGTTACTTGATATGAAAGTAGTAAAAAAAATACACACAAATGAAAGGCATACCTAAATATTTGTTTAATATTAAACAAAATATATACCAAATTTACGATGAGTAAAAAAAAAATAATGAAGATATTGATTAAAAAAGTTTATTAAAGTTAATTTTGGGCGTAAATGGATACTAAAATTATTTTATATTTTATATTATCATTATCATTATCATTATCATTATAAATATTGTTGCTAGAATAATTTAATTTTTAATTGTATGATGTAATATAATAATAATAATAATAATAATAATAATAATAATAATAATAATAATAATAATAATAATAATAATAATAATAATTGTTATTATTATAAAACATATATAATGTGCCAATACAGTATTTCTATTTGATTATGGTGAACTTTATTATTAATATTATTACTATTATTATTATCATTATTATTATCATCAGCAGCATATCTTGACCCGCGCCGTGCCGAGTGATTAAGGCAAGAAGCCTTGGCGCAGAGCTACGGGACTTGCGCTGGTTCGAGTCTCCATGGGGGAAGACATTTTCTCATGGAATTTGAACCAGTATGGGACCGGTGCCCACCCAGAATCATGAGGCATTTGGATAGCTACAATAAGTAGCGACTGCAAGTTGAGAAGACCAGCTATAACAGCTGGGGTTCCCAACACGTTGACCACATGTCACCCCTACACTGGCTAGACGATTGTTTACCTCTGTGATTAACACATGTGGATGTGAGACCAGCAGCCCGGCTGGTAGGCCAAGGGCCTTCTAGGCTTGTCGTACTCGGAGTTTTCTTATTAGCATATGTAGTAAAACTTGCGCAAACCGAAATCGCATGGGACCAATTTTTTCCACATTGGACAAAATTCCGCATTATAAAAAACTAAAACTTATTAATAATCTTAGATTATAGAGTACCGTATGTGTCTTTTTATGTACCTTGGATTAATTGTAGTTCCTCTGCCGTTGAAAAGTGAAATACAGTATGTATGAGCGACATCGACGGTAACGCGCGAAACAAACAGTCCCATTTCGTAAGCGTTAAAAATGTCTCTTGGGCGCGTATCCTGAAATTAAAGTATGCAGTTTCGGTTTTTCGCTCACTAACTAAATTCTCGTCCACATTCTTTGATTCCCCGCAAATTTCATTCCACACTACATTGTGTCGTCTTTTAAAACTGTCCAGCCAACCTGAAGATGCCTTGAAATCGTTATTCCCTTAGGGATTTAACAAGCGGTAGAGCTTGACTTTGAAGCATCATCGGTCCGGAAAACATGTTTGGAGATTTATCTTCAATCACTTTCACTTTGTCGATTAATGAGAATTGTACATACGTTCAGCCATTTTTATTCCGTAAATTCAGAACGCTACCTGTGAACGATCGGTCTCAGAACTTAACTAATTTCAGATTTTACAGCGCAGTTTTTATTTGCAAGACAGGTATCTGTGTTTCGCATAACAGGTGAGCAATGAGGCTGAATCTATACAGGTAGAATGTATACAGTAAAAGCTCCTTATTCGCGGGGGATATGTCCCGCAAATATGCCGCGAATACAGAAACCGCGAATGTGGAATGGTAATTTATATGGGTGGGACACATTCCAAGGTTACAGAATAAAATAAAAATTATCAAAATAAAATAAATTGAGAAATTTTGAACAATTTCTATTAATTACACTGCGCAACAAATTTAAACTTTTTTCTGTCCTTTAGATGAAACTATGTGATTTTAACTAATTGAGATATGCTGAATTCGTTTCTGAAATCCAAAATTTTCTATCACCCACCAATTTTCTTTAATGACACTTTGTACATATGTACATTTGCTATAAATAAAACAATAATTAATAGTTTTAAAAAACTAAAAGAACAAGCTTTATTAGAAAACTAAAAAATGAAAAATAATTTTAATTTCCAATACGCTTGGGATAAAATTAAAGTGGGCAACAAAAAAATCATCTCCAACACATATAGAATAAAACTAGAGTTATCAACAAAAAGAAAATAATTTTACCATCAAAAGCGAGGGGTGCTTTTTATGATGTTTACATTTTCTTCTTAGAGAGCTTACTTTTACCAATATCTGTTTATTATCAAATATATTAATTGATATAGAGCACCCCACGCTTTTGATGGTAAATTATTTTCTCTTTGTTGATAACTCTAGTTTTATTCTATATGTGTTGGGCATGATTTTTTTGTTGACCACTTTAATTTTATCCCAAGCGTGTTGGAAATTAAAATTATTTTTCATTTTTTAGTTTTCTAATAAAGCGTGTTCTTTTAGTTTTTTAAAACTATTATTTATTCTCTGTGGCTTTTAAGTGTTCGTATTACATGTGGTTCCCAATAAGTATCATTAACTCACTGTTATATAGTTTTCTTCATACGCCTGTCTGTTCATCTCTATTTTGTGAGAAGTATCCCAAGCACTTCATTCACAAATACTCCTAATCTTTTATTTTATTTTGAAGTAAGATATTATGCTTCGCAACCGTACACCTATATTTAACAGAAATATTCACTATTTTAGCATTTTTAGTTTTATATTTTGGAGAAAAGTTGGGATGGAATAGGCAAATGAGGGGTCTAGTGAGAGAGGGGGATATGCACTTAGAGAAGAAATGGAAATAATCAGTGCTATTTAAACGCCATGTTCCAAAATGATAGACGGGGTTTCAAAGTAGTTTAATTTCCCTTACATGATATATATAAGAAAAAACTTACATAGCATTAAAGAGAAAAGATAAATTATTTGTGTTTTCATAACATACTTTATAAGTGTTCGATGTGAGCACCTTTTGTTTACACCGTACACATCTAGCCGATAGTCGAATCCCTCCCAAACCTTGGTCAGCATATTTGGAGTAATGGATTCAACAGCAGTAACAATCCTTCTTCTCAAGTCTGGAAGGTCGACGGGAAGTGCTGGTACGTACACATGGTCCTTCACATACCCCCACAGGAAGAAATCTCAAGGTGAAATATGCCTGATACTGACTTTTCACGACTAGCACGCCGCACAGGTTTTTGTGGACTGCGTGTGAATGTTTCATTGTTCATGGACGTCCTGCAATTTTCCTTTAACAGATACATTCAGTTGTTTCTAACTGTCTATACCATCGACGGATACTCTTATCTGTCGGAAGATCAATTCCAAATTGCCGTCGGAAAGCTCGCCATCTGGAACCAGACCTCGCAAATTGCAACACACAGAATGAGTCTGTAGAGGAGTCGCCATTTTCACAAATTTAATGCTGTGACGTACTTGTGACAAGAAACAAATTACTACATACAGGATATGAAACTTTCACAGTTTTTCTTTCATTATATAGCAACCAATTCCGTTTGTAAAGCTATACAAACTACTTAAAACCCCGTCCATTATTCTGGAACACGGTGATTAAAATGTATATTTTTTCCTTTTGCATGGTTTACATAAAAATAAGTTAAGAAAAAAGTTGCCCCTTTATTGTACAAATAAAGTAATAATATAATATTTTATAAAACCCAATTTACTTCATTCCTTCTCAAGTGGCATAGCTCCCTCTCTCACTTCAAATATGAATCAACATTTTTTTTAAGTTGGAAATTTTGTTCTAACCATAATTTATAGCTATTCTTGCACGATATATGCTACTTATATTCCAGTTTTTAAGTTATTTCTATCTCCACTTCCTATCAGTTTTTCGCTATTTCGTACCTTTTCTGGCCAAAACTTAGACATTGGACAGCAGACGCGGAGATTGTGCTGTGCGGTGACGAAGGCTTACACGTGCAGACACGGGACTTGAAATGTGCGCAGACTCAGCAGTATACAAGCACAACCCCACGCATTCACGGTCGCAGTCAGATTGTATGCTTCGAGTGGATAAGGTGCTGGCTCGCTTTTCCTTATGTACTGAATGACGGTGTATAAGTTATTTCAATTTTAAAATTTGTATCTTATAAAACAGGAGTGTATAAGTGTAAACTGAATGAAGTGTGTATAAGTGTAAACTGTATAATGGCTAATAATTTTTCTACTGAACAACGTGTGTTTATTTATGATCAATATTTGTTAACTCAGTCTGCCAGCCAAGTACGAAGACTTTTTGAAACACGATTCCCGGGGTGAAAATTCCGTCACGTTCAAAAGTCCATAATCTGTACAACAAATTTTATTAAGAGGTGTCAAAAAATGTATGGACAACGAAGATGGGCAGTTCCAGCACCTGCTTCAATAGAGTTGGTAAATACGACAATGTTTAAAATAGTTACGAAAATGTGTGTGGTTGTATCACCGCGACCCTACGCTGTCCGTTGCCCGCAGCGAGTGCGTCAGCAGTGTTACAGTGGAGAAATCCCCGCGTCTGCTGTCCAGTGCTATACTGGATCGCATTTGTAAGATAAATATATACTATACACACACAGACCTGCACACACACATAGCATAACCAGGACTACAGCGGTGTGATAGAAGTTCATGAGAAGAACAGCTGGACACACAAAATTGTGCAAAAAAATAGTAAATGCAGACAACCTACAAAAATTTCAATAATAACTTAAGTGTGGACCATATATCTAAATACAGGATATCATTGGCCGCGACATCTACAACACAGAAGTGAATCCGACTTTCGTCATGACCATTGAGAGGAAAGAAATCTTTAGCAAGAATTACGTAAAAGGTAATATGAGACTAATGTATGTAACGAGGGGTAACGAGGGGGGGGTACGAGGGGACGGGAGAAGGCGCGCGCGGAGCGAGGCGCGCGAGCGAGCGAGCGAGCGAGCGAGCGAGCGAGCGAGCGATCGAGGAGCGAGCGAGCGACGAGCGAGAGAGCGAGCGAAGATCGAGCGAGCGAGCGAGCTAGCGAGCAGCGAGCGAGCGAGCGAGCGGCGAGGAGCAGCGAGCGAGCGAGCGGAGCGAGCGAGAGCGCGAGCGAGCGAGCGAGCGCGCGAGCGAGCGAAGCTAGGAGCTAGCTAGGGGCGAGCGAGCGGCGAGCTAGCGAGAGAGCGCGCGAGCGAGCGAGCGAGCTAGAGAGCGCGCGAGGAGCGAGCGAGCGGCGCGCGAGGAGCGAGCGAGCGAGCGAGAGGAGCTAGCGAGCGAGCGAGCGAGGAGCGAGGGGCGAGCGAGCGAGGAGGAGGATCGAGCGAGCGGCGAGCGAGCGAGCGAGCGAGGAGGAGGGAGCAGGAGCGAGCGAGGAGCGAGCAGCGAGCGAGCGATCAGCGAGCAGCTAGCAGGAGCGAGCGAGGAGCGAGCGAGGAGCGAGCGCGGAGCGA